>OU342743.1:428812657-430012657 GCA_910589775.1 Avena eriantha | reverse complement strand
GGGGAGGGGACAGAGGGTGGCGGTGTGGTCTAGTCTAGCTCCTAGACATGGCGAGAGAGAGAGGGGCGGTCTGCTGCTGCATTGGCAAGTTTGGCTGGCAAGCATGGTGCTCGGGGTGGCGCGACACTGCTGCTAGGGACTAGGGGATGGGGTGTTTATTGCTTGGTTAGATCAAATGGATACATAGGGAGTAATTTGAGGTCAATTGGGTGGCAAAACCCTGTAGAAAACAGTGAGCTAATACTAGGTGTAAATCCTGCCTGCCAAGTGTTTGTGAAAATGGCCACAAGAAATTTAGTTTTGAATTTTGAAAAGATTTTGGTGGGTGTGTTAGTCATAAGCTTGAGACTCTATGGTTGCTTGGGTTTTGAAAATGAAGCTCATTTGAGTGGTTTTTGAAATAGGGTGATCTTGATACCTACACTAGATTCAATTTTCAAATGTCATTTAAAATTAGTGTTTGAAAGTTTTTGGCAGATCATAAAGTGGGCCTTGGTACATCATTATATGTACTAGCAAGGGGTGCAAAGATCCACAATTGTTTCTATTAAGAAATATGTCCTAGGAATAGCCAAAGTAGGCATGTTGATTAAAATGGCACAAATGACCATTCTCTTCTTTTATTCATTTTGATTTGTTTTTCTTCGGGATTTGTTTGGGAATGATCTAGATGATGTTTATTTCACCTAAGGATCATTTTACAAGCAATGGATCACTTAATCATGTCAATTCAAATCAACTCCTAATTTAAATGCACACACATATGAATGCTTTAATAATTTGAATTGGAAAAGTTTTTTGTTAACCCTAATTTTGATGATTTGGATCTTAATAACCTTGGATTAAAGTTTTGGGATGCTACAGACAGAAACAGAGCCAGGGTGGCTCACACCACCCTGTGGCGCGGGCCCACCCCTAGCCGTGCCACCAGGTGGTGTGGCCACCTCGGATTCCGTCTCCGACCCGTTTTCTCCCAGTACCTTCCTTTTGTTGTAAAACTTCGTAATATATAATCCCCCAGATCCCCCGAGGTTCGTATATCATGTTCTCGTCGTGTTTTTGTTTTGATCTATTTCTGCCAGGAACTATTCTTGAAAGTTTAGAAGCACAATGGTGTCTGCCAAGGATAAGGGAAAGGGGCCTATGGAGGAAGATCTCCAAGACCCCGGTCAGGAGGAGGAGATCAAGAGTGAAGGTGAAGTGGAAACAAAGCAAGGCCAACATCTGCACACTGGCACTACCATTGCAAGCATTGGAGTGGTGGCAAACCCTGCCAGGACTATGTCAATTGGAGGGAAGCCTCCTCATCACTGTTCAGATCCTTGGTCACTTCCTCCACGCGCCAAGAATCCTTTCCATACCCTTATCCATGAGCATTAATACCAAAATATGCCCAAGGAGAAATTACCCTCCAATTGGGATTTGCCTCGTTCTAGCAATGCAGGAAAAGAAGACTTCAAGGAGGAAGAGTGGGGAAAGAATTGCAAGAGCTGGAATTCGCAATCCGACATGATCATGAGCCGAATTGAGCAAAAATCACAGCTTATTTGTAATCTCACCTTCGAGATTGAGGACTTGAGGAAACTGATCAAAGAGCTCATCAAGAGGATACCACCACCGAAGGAGTAATTCATCATCAGGTTTTGGCATCCCCTTGGTTGGTTCCAAGCTTGGGGGAGTGCCACGGTATCATATCACTATCTTCCATCTTTTTACCTTTTTAGTAGAGTCATTTCATGAATAGAGAAGTTATCATGTAGGATGGTTTGCATTATGGAAGTGTCCCCTCTCTCGTTAGATATGTATCCCTTGGTGTGAGTTACCGTTATGGAATATTAATGAGAAGTTCTATCATTTAATCTTTTGCATATCTTATATTAGTTTTCAATTCGTGGTTATATGATTGATCTTGTTGTTAGTATTGGTATCACTTTGGGATCATTGAGTTAATTTAGTTGGTTTTGGCAAACCTGGCTTGGTCAGTAGCAACACTATTTTTGAGAGTTGAATGAAAAACATAAAAGTACTCTAAATAAATATAATTTCATCATCTTTCTTTCTTGATTTGCTCATAAGTTTAGTATTCTCTAGTTAAGATCTTTTGTGCTTCCAAGGAATATTGCATGTTTGTTTTTATCACTTGTATGTTTGTTTGTTTCCTTCAACTCTTATACTTGCTACCCAGCCTTGCTAGCCAAAGACCTGTACTGAGAGGGAATTCTTCTCGTGCATCCACTCCTTAAACCAAACCTATGCCATCTGTGTCCACCATACCTACCTATTAGCATTATTGCTATTCCAAGTAAATTCATGTTTTTATCTACCTTCCAAATTAAACTTGTTAAGTGAAAATTAGTGATTAAAGCTCTCACAAACTTGATGGCACACTTTACTTTCTTGCACTTAATAAACTTGAACCATTGTGCCCATCTATGTTGCGTATATGCTTACACTTTGTAAGTTGTGAATTAGCAGAACCATGCTGTCATGGGGAACGCTTTCAACATTGCACTTGTACTTTGTACCTAGTTGATATCATGTTCTTTTGTCTATGGATGTTGTCGGTGTGAAATGAAAGGGGAGCTTGTAAGTCCATGAAGTTATCAATGTGTGTTAGAGAAACGCCTGGGCCGTCGGTCTAATCCATGCTGTCATGGTGGAAACCTGCAGCGTAACCATAACGAGCATCTATGAAGCATTCTTCTTATAAAAAAGATAGAGATTGAGAAAAAGAGAAAAAGAAAAAAAGAGATGAGAAAAGAGGAAAGAGAGAAAAAAGCACCATATTCCCATGGTAAATAAGAAGATTGCTGAGATGCTTGTTGTCTGCTTCCCTTGTCATTTTGATATGGGGATTCTTCCGTATCATCGGGCAAGGGGTACCCCATTGGCGGTTCTCTATGATACACATGTGCTTACTATGACAAGAACTTACCGGTGACTAAACTTGAGTAGCATGAGGAGCGACCCTCGTATTCAAGGGCCATGAGATTCTCAATTTACAACTTGTCAAGCATATCCTCATATTTGATCACTTTAACCTTAATCGCCTAAAGATGGCTATGATAGGGGCAATGAGAGCTGAAAGCTAATAAGTATCATAATATTTGAGAGCTCTTTATGAAACTTGAAATCCCTGCTTCCCTCTGCGAAGGGCCTTTCTTTTACTTTTTAGTTGAGTCAGTAAACCTATTCATTTCTATCTCAGCAAGTATTTTGAGTTGCTGTGTTTCATTTATTCATATGATGATTTATTCAATCATGTTTCTTATGTTCCTTGTTTTGCACATTGCTCTTATCTTGGTGTTTACTACTTTGAAAGCTATCATTGAAAATCAGTTATTTGTGAACTCCAGCAAATTGTCAACTATTCTTCGACCAAGAGCTTAGTTTGCCATTACCAATTATGATTCACTTTATATATCTTTATTGTGTTTCCTTTACTTATTGCAAGTTAAGTTATATAATAGTGAGTTGTCTTCTATTATGATCTATGTATTGATGAATGTGATGCTTCCTGTCCGTATTCTTTTGTCGACTCTTCACTCCATAAACCTGAGGTCATGTTTATTGAGCTCCGTTTCGCTTGGGGACAAGCGAAGTCTAAGCTTGGGGGCAGTTGATACGTCCATTTTGCATCACTATTCTATATCATAATTTACTGTTATTCATTGATAGATTTCATATTAAGAGATGATACTTATGTAATTTCATCTGTTTTTGCATGGTTGATGACTTTTGGAGCATGGACCACTGCAGTCAGGATTTTTATGGAAAAGGTGCTGTTTGGAGGCAAAATTCGCGAAGATCAGAAAATCCGGGAAAACATACGGAAAATCCTATTTTTCCAGATGACGAAGGAAGCCAGAAGGAGGAGTGGAGATGGGCCACAAGAGGCCCACAACACCCCCTAGCGTGGGCCAGCCTAGGCCGCGCTACAAGGTGGTGTGGCCGCCCTGGTCTACCTCCAGCTCTCCCCTCTGGCGTATATAATCCTCCTGAAACACTAATACTCGGGGAGCGACCACAGAAAGATTCCGCCGCCTCTGTGGGGTGAAAAACACCGAGAGAGAAAGATCTCTCCGGCAGATAGATTTCTGCTAGGGGAATTCCTTCCCGGAGAGGGGAGATCGTCGCCATCAACACCACCATAAAGCTGGACTTCATCGGGATCATCATCATCACCACCACCATCATCACCATCAGCACCATCATCACCATCTCCATATTGCTATAACAATTGGTTGAATCTTTGAACTATTGTTTATGTTCAGATTGTTATACATCATTATTTCATCTCTGATCATGATCCATATGATGTCTTGTGAGTAGTTCGTTTTGTTCTTGAGGACATGGGAGAAGTCATGTTGTTAGTAGTGGAATTGTGTTGAGAAAGATTCAATAGTTTGATATTTAAGTTGTGGTGTACTTCTTCTAGTGGTGTCATGTGAACCTCGACTACATGACACTTCACCTATATGGGCCTAGGGGAATGCATTGTGTACTTGGCTACTAATCCTAGGGGTTGCCCGAGTGACAGAAACCTGAACCCCTGTTAGGAAACCATTGCACAAGGGACGTAAGGGTCTTAGAGTTTAAAGCTGTGGTTAGGTTTCTACGTTAATTATTTTCTTGTACTTACGGATGTTTGCAAGGGGTATAATCACAAGTATGTATTAGTCCGAGGAAGGTCGGTACATTAGCACAGGTTCACCCACACAACACTTAGCAAGCTAAAGAAGATTAATCAACTATATGAAGTGAAAGCAGTTGACATAATTCCCGTGTGTCCTCGAGAACCTTTGGTCATCTTAAGTAATACAACCGGCTTGTCCTTTGCTGCATAAAGGATTGGGCCACTTGCTGCATTTATTCTTATTTGTCTTTTATTTACTCGTACTTTATTTACTTGCATTATCGAAACCCCCTAAAAATCCATTTGCTAAGTATTTACAGAGAATTCCTGCTCCAAGCCACTTGCCAACTCCTTCTGTTCCTCGTTGGGTTCGACACTCTTACTTATCAAAAATACTGCGATACACCCCCTATACTTGTGGGTCATCAGTGTGGCTCTGATGTCTATTGTATGTTGATGACATACATACTCATTTGTGTATGTTTTTGATCGCTTTACCTGTCGACTATGTTGGTCGCTCTTGTCCTAATGTTCTTGAAAGTGAGTAGTATGGTTGGCCGGTACCGTGCCCTGCTCCACAAGGCGGGCCTACTATGTGTGGCTGCGCGGCCCCAAGGTAGTACGTCCTGTCCACTTTTGGGTTCATCTAGGCTTGAGCTTAGAGAGTATGGTCCGAGGTATTACAATTGGTATCAGAGCCATTTTGCCCTTCAGTGTCTCAGCCAAGATGGTCGTTGTCAGTCTAGAAAATATTTTGGTAGATATGTATACTAGGGAAAAACTAAACATGAGAGTAGGACTGCTTCCATTTTTCTTTTTACCCACCCACCGAATCTTTTCTGGTAAGGAAGTGTAACGTTTGTCTATCCTCTTCTAAAAATTCAAACTAGGATTCATGTGTTTGGGGTTTCTGTAGTACCATAGGATGTGTGTTAATTCCTTGTCTATCTGTTGCATCCAACCTTGTTGTCGCAATCTGCCTTTGGTTATCAACTGTTGGTACATTCCATACTGATAGGATTATTTGTAAACTGACGTGATCTATTCGACTCTTTGTAAACCGATGTGATCTTTCTTAATCTTTGTTAACCGATGCGATATAGTTAGGGGTATTCGTTCTTTAGCTGCTAAATCTATTTCAGTTATTTTTAAGAAGGATAAGAGTTGGGTTGCACGTTTTTCCTATTCATGTGCGGAGTAATGCTTTGAGTGCGAGATGGATTCATGACCATACCACTACTCTCATCATTCGCTCTTGTACATTGAATTGGTGGAATTGCTAACCTCTGTATGTTAAGTGGTTTTGTGCATCTAGTTGGTATTTTAATGCTGAAATTTGCGGAATTTTTTCTTTGGTAGATTTGTGTTCCACATTCCTTTTCAGTCGTGTGCGATATGCTAACTATCTTCTAGGTGTTATGAACTTTGTTTGATATTTTAATATCATCTTAGTAAATTGTATCCTTTAATCTTGGCTAATTCTATTTTAGTGCTATTTTGGATTATTGATAATTCTCCATTATGTACTAACACAAGTTTTTCCATCAATAACAATATGCCTTGCCACAATGACAATGATATTCCGGGTTTGCCAGAGCTAGGTGCCGCACTTGTCAATCTTACAAACACTCTGGGAACTATGCAGCAAAACCAGCAGATGTTCGAGGAGAGTGTCTAGAGGAATGAGCTTGCACCACCTCCTCCGCCTCCCCAACATGGAAACATGAAATACTTCCTCAAGTTCGCTCTACGGCACTTTGAGGTGACCGTCGAGCCACTAGATGCCGACGATTGACTCCGAGAGATCACGAGGCTGCTAGATACTGTAGATGTGGCTGAATACGACAGGGTTAAGTTTGCTACTCACCTTATGCGTGGGGAAGCCGCTCTTTGGTGGGAGAGCTATCTGAGATCAAGCCCACCTAGATTTCAGCCATCATGGGGGCAATTCGCTGATGCTTTCAAGGAACAGTATCTGCTAAAATTGTCATGTAATGAATGAAAGAGGTGTTCCTGAATCTGAAGCAGGGCAATGACAATGTCAACACTTATATCAAGAACTTTGCAAACTTATATCGCTATGGTGGTGATGAGGTTTCTGATGATAAGAAAAGACAAAAGAGGTTCCGTCAAGGGCTCAATGCTTCTATCAAGTATGCTCTCACTCATACTACTCCAAGCTCTTTGCTCAAGCTTCAGCAAGCAGATCTTCAAGAGGAAGCAAGTAAACAGGCTTATGATGAATCCAAGAAGCACATCCATGATACTGGTGGTTCCTCGTCTAGGCCTGCTCTTTCTAAGCACCATGTGTGGGTCCCTAATACCGCACCACCATCCCCCGCTCCTCCAAGACCATCAAGCTTCTTGCCAAGGCCACCATACTCTTACAACGTCGCTCCAAGGGGCTACAACAACAACTAGCCAAGAGCGTCGTATGGTGGAGTTCCTGGATACTCTGCTTCTTGCCCGAGTGGCACTTGTTTCACTTTTGGGAACACTAAACACCGGAAGTGGAACTGTCCAATGAACAACAAGGCTCTTCCTCCACCCCCTCCAAGACTTGCTTTGACAATTACTCCTCGCGCACCTGCACCATGGGCTCTCAACATCAACGCCAAGCCTGGGTCAACTATTGCTTGCACCAACAACATCAACATTGTTCAAGCTGAGCATGCACATGGAGTTGTGATGGGTATGCTTCCCGTAAACTCTAGTCCTGCATGAAATCTATTTGATTCTGGAGCATCACATTCTTTTGTATCCTTCAAGTTTGTAGAAAATAATGGGTTACCTTCGGATGCCTTGCCTAATCGCCTCGTGGTTCAATCTGCGGGTTCAAACATGAGGGCTTCCAAGATCAGTCGTGACAATCATATTCAAATTAGGGATTCTTCTTTTCCGACCCCTTTGATAATTCTTGGCAACTAGGATATTTATGTCATTTTGGGCATGGATTGGTTGGCTACAAATGGAGCCGTAATTGAATTTGCTGAATACTCAGTTTCTCTAAAAATTGCTGAAGGCCATATAGTATATTCTCTAAGGCAAACTCCTTCTATTCAGCTCTACTCTTTGGGTGTCCAAAACATTGATGTTATGGAAGCCTCACAAAATGTCCCAGTGGTCTGTGAGTTCCCTGATGTTTTTCCAGAAGAGCTACCAGGTATGCCTCCTGACCGAGAGGTCGAGTTTGTTACTAAGGTTGAACCTTGAACCGGTCCTATCTCCAAGCGGCCTTATAAGATGGGTCCTGCAGAGTTGGCCGAACTCAAACGACATCTTGATGAATAAGAGAAGTTGGGTTTTATTCAGCATAGAACTTCCTCTTGGGGTAGCCCAACGATCTTTGTGAAGAAGCGAGACCGGACTGATCGACTTTGCGTTGACTACCGAGCTCTCAATGCAAAAACCATCAAGAATAAATATCCCCTTCCACGGATCAACAATCTCTTTAATCAACTTGCGGGAGCAGTGGTATTCTCCAAGCTTGACTTGAGAAGTGGATATCATAAAATCAAGATTCACAAGGAAAATGTTCCTAAAACAGCTTTCACAACTCGCGATGGCCTGTATGAGTACATGATCATGTCCTTCGGCCTCACCAATGCTCCCGCTACATTCTCAAGGCTTATGAACTTAGTTTTCAGGGAGTACCTCGATAAGTTAGTGGTGGTCTATCTCGATGATATCCTGGTCTATTCTAAGTCGAAAGAAGAGCATGCAGAACATCTCCGTTGTATTCTTACCAAGTTTCATGAGAACCGCCTTTATGCAAAGTTCTCAAAGTGTGAATTCTAGCTCCCCGAAGTCACCTATCTGGGCCACGTCATTTCTTCTAAGGGCATTGCTGTCAACCCAGAGACTGTTGAGACAATTGTGGAGTGTCTCCCTCCCAAAAATGTCAAAGAAGTCTAGAGTTTTCTTGGATTGGCTAGCTATTTCCACCGATTCGTTCAAAACTTCCCAAAACTTGCTAAGCCTCTTACCGATCTCCTCAAGAAAGGCAAGAAATTTCTTTGGTCACCGGTGTGTCAAGAAGGCTTCAAAACACTCAAGGAAAAGCTCACCTCCACATATGTCTTGATTCCTCTAGATACATCAAAGCCATTCCAGATGTTCTATGATGCCTCGCTTCAAGGACTTGGTGTGCTCCTCTTGCAAGAAAAGCAAGTTGTTGCTTATGCTTCCTGTCAATTGAAAACCCATGAGATAACCTATCCGACACATGATCTTGAACTTGCAGTGGTTGTCATTGCTTTGAAAGTATGGAGGCACTACTTGCTTGGAAACCGTTGTGAGATCTTTTCTGACCACAAAAGTCTGAAGTATATCTTCACTTAGCTGGACCTCAACCTTCATCAGAGGAGATGGATTGAAACCATCAACGACCTTGATATTTCGATCAACTACACTCCGGGCAAAGCAAATGTGATGGCCGATGCCCTTAGTCGTAAGGCATATGTGAATAATGTCTTGGTCAAATAAGATGAACCTCCCTTGTGCAAGGAGTTCTGGCAACTCAACCTCGATCTTGTACCCCGTGGCTATCTCACCAACTTGGTAGCTACTCCTTCCTTGGAAGAAAATATTTGCTCAACTCAGCTTGATGATTCTTTCTGCAAAGAATTCACCATAAAGTCTCAGAATCCGAAGTATGAGTCTTACCACCTGGATGATCAGGGCACTCTTTTCTATGATCACCGGATGGTTGTTCTAGAACTTCCTGGCTTAAGCGAGCAAGTCCTTACGCAAGCTCATGATTCTCTCTTTCTATCTACCTTAGAAGCACTAAGATGTACCTGGACCTGAAAACACAATATTCGTGGCCTGGTTTGAAACTGGATTATGCCAAGTATGTCTGAGAGTGCGATGACTGCCATGGAGTGAAAGCTATTCATCAAAAACCTTCTGGTTTTCTTCAACCTTTGAAGCCTCCAGAATGGAAATGGGAGAAAGTATATATGGATGATGACCTGCAAGTGCACAGGTTCATTAGAGAATGTTTTCGCGGAAGTATTAATTCTAGTTTTTATATTGATCCCAATAATGAGCCTAGGTAAGTGTTTTTATGCGATGTTTCTATCGCACTCAAGGTGTCACAGGTCTTGAGTGAATTGACTTTAAAAGCTGACGGCGGAAGTGGTGAGTAAAAGATAGAGGAAACTTGCTTAGGAAATAAGTAAATTGCATAAAAGTAAAGATACGAAAAGTGTGTAAAGGTCCTGTAGATGAGAAGTTAGGCACAGAGAGAAACAGTTCATGATGATACTAAAAGTTCCAAATGGATAAAGTGGAATAAGTGATAGTGATATTTCTTATTTATAAGTGAGTAGGCCAGCAACCCATATACCAACTAGGAGTCCTCATGGCCAATTCTCCCTAGTCCCAATGATCCATCTCCCTGTTACCATGGCCATGGTCAGCACATTAATTAAGGTCTTGCGACCAGATCAAGGCTTTAATCTAGATGATTCCTTGTTGTCCTCGAGTACTACTAGCTCTTCTTTGATATTGGCTGTGTTGCTCATGGGTTGCTGAATTACTAGCATACAAGTTCATACATATGAGATATTTGGATCATGTTACCTGGGCCCTTAAATTAGATAACAAGCATTAGGCAAACATAGATAATCATTCTCACTATTAAATAAACACTACAACGATCACAAATGGATGGATTTAAAGGAGGCACAACACATCTCACCAATCCCCTACATCTCCCATGCATATGGGGATTTACTTAGACATGAGAGGAAGACGAATCAAAAGCATAATTGTATTGCAAGTAGTAATCATCTCAAAGTTATTGTAGCAAACCACAATAGTGATCAAAGATCAATTCAATTACAAACCAAAGGTAGATCAAATTATCAAACCCTAATCTTACAAGTGCCAATCTCTCTCTCTAAGTAATGATGGGAATGATGATGGAGTGTGTGGTTTCGAGGTTGGAGATCATCGAGGAATGAGGTGAAGTTCTTTTCCTCTTCCAGATCTGATCTACCCCCTCTGGATGGCTTGCGACGGCTGTGTTTTTGTTCTGTTGTTCTTGTTGTCCCTCCTTCACAAATGTTGCTTGTATTGATATAAGGGATCCGTCGGCGTGTAGTACGGGCGGACGGTACGGTGTAGTACGCGTGTAGTACGGGCGGACCATACCACTGGTCGTTAAGTGCTCTGAACGCCTTCAATGTAAGGGGCTCCAATTGGGGATTTACTTCTTTGGGTGTAATTAGCCCATAAATTCTATTAGATCTTTAATAAATGTTCATTACCTAAAAACCATCACAAGAAACCAAGGATTCACTAATTGCAACATTAACATTAGTATAAAGGGGTAATCTTCAGTGAAATCCGGAAATAAACAAGAGGAAAACCAATAGTAAAAAGCAATGAAATTTGGAGCTATCAACATCCCCAAGCTTAGAGGTTACTTGCCCTTGAGTGACAAAACTATAATGAGTAATAGCGAAGAATTGAATCAAGCTGAAAACTTACAAGTTCAAGGTTGTATCATATTCCATTGTCTCAAATCCTGCAACCTTGAACATGAGCATAATATATCTAAACAATTGCACTTAATCTCAATTCCTAAACGCAAGTAACTTACTAGCTAATAGTTCTTATAACTCAAATGAGATTGTTAAAAAATTGGCTAGGCTTGCAAATCAGTTTCTTCCAGCGCATATCTTATTATGAGAGTGAAAATTCTTTGAGCGAGGTCACTTGACTCAAAATTAAGGGTGCACAAGTAGATGTCAAAAGAAGGATAAACTTAGAGCTTTTTCATTAGCACCCACTTCGATAATCACAGCTATCAAATACCTCTTCTTTTTCTTGTCTTTCAATAACTCTAATTGTTCAATTAAGTGGTGAGGTGATGCCAAATATCAAAAGTATCGAATATTTTCGGCTCATATCTTGACGATAAATTTTTTCTTCCTTTCTCAAGGATCAAAAAATGTTTCTTTTGTAAAGCTTACACAACCTTTTGAGAATACCAATAATTTTTCCCATATAGCGACACGTATGCCACTCATGCCATCAACTCATAGCCGAAATCCAGGGTTATACCATTGATCGTTCAGAGGCTAGTGGAGTTGTTGGCATCCCAAAGGTGTGTATTTGAAACATAGAACTTTTATTTCTTTCTTCTCTTTTTTTTTACAACAGGTCAACACAGGTTTTGGCATCTCCCTCTCCCACCATAAAAAGTTTGTTCTATCAGACAATTCTTTTTCAGAAGGTATCATCGAGTCAATGATCAGTATGTGGGGTTGAGTACTACTGAGATTAAGGCCTTAAGACAAAAACATGGCACCAAAGTTGTCGATAGACACTTTTGCTTATTCTTAAATGCTTGGAATTTAATCCAAGGGGTAGCTTTTCAAACTGATATTAATTGTCGAATGTCTTAACCAAAGTGGTGACAAAAACCTTTGAAATCAAGTCCTAAAAGATAACAAATTAAGCATGAATTCAAACTCAAGTGCAACCAAACGGACATAAAATGTTCATGAACAAGCTTACAGAAAGAAGGAAAATAGGAATGTGGTACCTCCTCTTGCTTGATCGTCTCCTACTTGAGCCAACTCTTTGTGTTCGTATCCATAGCTCGATCACTAGAAGTGAGTATCCTATAGGGAAAATTAACAAGAGCCAAGAGAAATTTGCACAAATAAAATTAAAAGATAGTCTAATATTTTTGGGTTTTTCTTTTTATCAAATGGAAAACTGAAAGTAAACATGCATCGAAACAAAACAAATAAAAAGAAGAAAGAAAAATATGAATGCAAAAAGGTGGGAGGATTTTAACCTCCCGAAGCTTAGGCTTTTGGCCTATCTGAATCAAATGTTGCCACCGTCGGGCGGCGACTACTGCTATGGGAAGTTCGGGTAGTGGTTTAGAAAGTCGGTCATGAAAGATGTGAAGTCTTGGGTGGGGTTGACTATGTTGGCGTTCGCATCATACAACATGTTTTCTATGTTGTCAATGTGATGCACCACCTAGTTAAACTCGCCCCTCGGGACATAGTTGAATCCCGGCTGTGGTTGAGGCATACCTTGATATTGGTGCTGGTGGAAAGGTTGTTTGGTGATGGTGTTGTTGACTGTAGTCATCCCAGCCTGCACCATGCTAATCTTCTTCACCTTTATCTTGTTGTTGTTGGCCAGCTGCCGCATTTTCCTAGTTGGGATGGCCTCCTTGCGGCACAGTCCTTCCTGAGAGTATTAGTGCTAGCTGGAACTCCTCCTCAGTGAGGACCCAACTCTGTTTACCTGGCAAACCAAAAGCTTGGACAAAAGGAAGCAAAACTTAGTGGAGATCACCATTAGGCTCAAAATAAAGCTAGTAAGCATGAAGGGAGCGTTCGTGTCTATAGACCCCATGAACTTGGTGCTATCCATATGAATGTCATCTAGGGTCTTACTGCCAGCCACAACTCTTTCCTATGGTAGGAAAAATTTGTTTGCGTAGGCGATCTGTGTGATCAACCCACCACAATGAATGTCCCCCGCGGAAGCAGACCTTTGGTGGCGAAAGTGCTGAATGAGCAAAGCACCTAAGTTTATCTTGTGCTCCATCTCTAGATGCAAGGCCATATGAATTACACTTATTTCGGGGCCTGCCATTGCCCCAACATCACCTTTCACAAAAATAGAATTAACTAGGAAGGTTTGAAAATAACAGATAGTAGGATTCTAGATGGTGGCGCTCTTTTTTCGTAAATAATCAGTGTTCCTGTGGACATAAATTTGCTCCGAAGAATGCCTTTCATCCATGTGCACATTGTCATCAATATCGAGTTCTCCCTCATGGGAGAATCCAAAACTATCACAAAATTCCTAGAAAGAAAGGTTGTGGAGCTGCCCGTTGAGTACAAAACTTATAGTGCAATTACGCCCTTGGGCCTTGAGATCATCATGGAATGATGACAGGAGAGGTAGGAGAAGTTAACCATGCCACTATGCACAGTCATCCGCTCGAAGTCCTCCAAAAGACCTTGGCAGGAGAGGAACTCACGGTTTACCCACTTGGTGGGAAAAACCTTGCAGTTGCTCACCCTCTCATAGTCTTGGCACATGGCGACCCTCAAGTTGTCCACCTCCGACTGCCTCTTTTTCGAAACCGGTGGTTTGGTGGAGCCCGAGGCTCCCACCGTACCTGAGCCCTTGCCCGAGCAGAAAATCCTTCCAATGTTATGCATTGTGCTGAATTTTTTAAAAGAAAAATATAGGCATCAAGTTTCTATCACATGAAGAAACGATTACAGGTAGAAGTAACAAATCCTAACGTGAGAAATCAACAATGATCTCAAAATATGATGAACTCATCTAAATATCCAATGTGATGAATTCAACCATGGATTTGAGAAAATAGAGCATGGATCAGATGAGAAACTTACCGATGTGAAGATTCCCCAACTAAAAAACACGAAATCAATGAAGAATCAAAGGTTCTAGGAGGTTAGGGTTTGAGGTGGAGAGATAAAGAACAAGGAAGAAAGATGAAGAAGAATAAGGAGGCTGGCTAGGAGCTAGCTGTCGTCGGCCTTTACCTGGTGACACAGTCGGTATGGGCGGGCGGTACGGGTGCATACTGCCCGTACCGGTGGTCATCACCGTTGGATCAAAG
The DNA here is from genome assembly GCA_910589775.1 of Avena eriantha. Lineage (NCBI taxonomy): Eukaryota > Viridiplantae > Streptophyta > Magnoliopsida > Poales > Poaceae > Avena > Avena eriantha. The sequence goes on along the minus strand of OU342743.1, from coordinate 429,998,384 downwards.
TTAGGGTTTGAGATCAAACCTGGTTGGCCTGGTACAGGCGTGCGATACGGGCGTACCTCGGCCGTAGCGTTGCTCATTATCGGTACTGAGAACTTTGGTTGTTTCATCGAGTTTCGGTACGGGCGCACAATACGGTTGCGTCCTGGCCGTACCACCTCTCGTTGCCAGTACTGTTCCCCTTGCCGAAGTTGCGGAGATTCAGTACGGGCACGTGGTACAGGCGTACCCTGGCTGTACCTTTGCTCGTTATGCGATTTCAGCCTTTTTCTTCTCTTTGTTTTTCCTTGCTTTTTAACTTCTCTAAGGTAAACTCTCTAAACAACTCAAGACTTGATATAAATTTATTAGATCATACAAATAATAAAATAATAAAAACTTGAACTTAATTTATTGAGAATGGGTTAACTCCCATTAAGTATTTTATTATAGAGTTTTGATTAGCCAAACTCCATATCATTAGAGTTTACCTCAAGCTGCTCTTTATCTTCGGTTCTTGGTGCTTTAACATGCTTAGGCGGCGGAACATATTTTCAATTGTGTTCCTGTTTCTTTCGAAAGTATCGAACAATCTGATCATCATATATATTAAAGACAATCTTACTGCTAGAGCAATCCACGTTAGCTCCAGGTGTGCTAAGAAAAGGTCTTCCAAGGATAATAGAAAGTTTGTCATCCTCAGGAACATCAAGAATAATAAAGTCAGTGGGTATAACATGTTGATCTATTCTAAGTAGAACATCTTTGATCATACCGATAGGTTGTTTAGTTGTTTTATTCGCCATCTGTAAAGTGATTGAAGTAGGAGAGTATTCTCCAAGGTTCATTTTTTTAAATAGGGAATAAGGCATAACACTAACACTTGCTCCTAAATCACAAAGGGCGTTAAATATATTAGTTTCCCAATTGCACATGAGATGGTTGGTATACCTGGGTTCCCAAGCTTAGCAAGCAGCTTATCGCCAAAGCTTGTGATAACTGTTGCAGTCTTAGTTACCTTCTTCTCTCTATTAAGGATATCTCACATAAACTTTTTAAAAGTAGGAACTTGAATATCATCAGTTAAAGCAAGTTCTAAACGTAAGCTTCCCAGAGCCTCAACAAAAGAGTCATAAATAGCTTTATCCGGTTTATATTGAACTCGATTAGGACAAGAAATTTTCTTCTTGGTAGGTATTACTTTCTCCTTTACCTTTGCTACTGGTTCAACATTCTTTTTGGTTTTCCTTGCGGCTGATTTTTGCTTATCGGCACGTTCTTTACGTGGGATGATAACTTGCTCTCCTTGTTCCTTTCTGAGATCGGCTTCTTACCTTGAATTGATTGTCTCAGAGTCTGAATCATATGGTTTATGCTTGTCCCCTGCTACTTCTTCTTCTCCAGTTTTGGAAGCTTCATTCTACCTTTTCTAGGCCTCATAATCAATGTCATCTTGGGGATCAACTAAATCCCCTTCTTCTTGACTCATCTCCCGAGTCTCTCTTGATTTTCGAGCTTGTTCTTCCTGATACCAAGGTGGTCCTTATGGTTCCTGAGTTTATGTACCACGTCTAGTAACAATGTTAGTATAAACATTATTGAAATTTCCTTGGTTCAAAATCAAAGTTTGGGTTTCAATTATTTGCTCACACCGAGTTTTAACCATACTTAGATATCTATCTAAATATTTTGTAGCTTGACCCAAGTCATCAAAGACTTCTATTAGATCTCTTATATTATTTTCCTGTGTCATGAGACGTTTATAGTTTTTCTCTTGGAATTGATTCTGTTGATATCTAAACTTCTGCATTACAAGATTTATATCATATTCTATTACATAAGTTTGAAGAATGTCTACTTTATTTTCTTTCAAAAGTTCCGAGGCTATACCTTTTTCTTCCATGGACTTTTTGACCTCGGGTATAAGATCTGGTGGTATGTGAATCATACCCTTTTGTGGTTGAACATCCACAACTAGATTGTATTGTTCGTCATTAAAGGATCTTATCTCGAAAAGCTTTACATATTCCGGCAGTGTTAAGTTTCATATAGCTCCTCCTACAGATAGATTAATCATTTCTTTTGTCTCGTCATTAAGCTCATTGTATAATATTGAATAACTAAGTTCTCGTGAAAACCGTGATTTGGGACTTTCATAACAATTGCATAAAATCTATTCCATGCTTGATAAAAGTTTTCTCTAGCTGTCTAGAGAAAGTTTGTTATACTTCATTTTATTTGCATGATTTTAGTGAATGAACAATATTTATGCATAAATTCTCGGATGCAATTTTCCGAGCTTTTTATAGTATGATTAGGTAATGATTGTAACCAAGCAAAAACATTATCTTTTAAAGACCAGTGAAAGAGTTTAAGGAGTACAAACTCTATTGGTAAACTTGCTAGTTTAAGAGAATCGCAAAGGTCATAGACCCTTGTCAAGTGGTCACTAGGATCTTCCTCTTCTCTACCTATGAAAGAAATTTCTTTCATCATATAAATTAGCTCAGGATATATTTCGAATTCCCAGCCTTCAAGTTCAGGACAAAGAATAGACATTTTCGTTAAGTGCCTAGATGGATTCCCATATTCTCCCAAAGGTAGCTTAGGTTTGGCCCCTCGGGTGATGGTCAAATCTGCCATCAGTGGAATCAAAATGTTCACGTCTATAGTACATGAGTTAGTAAATATTTCAATAAATTCTAGGCGTCTCTCGATCGGAACACGATCAATATATGGAGGTAAATAAGTTTTTCCTAATCGAGTGGTACCTCTGTCTGCAACGGAGATCATGAATGGTGTCAACAATTGTTGTTGTGAAGAAACAACACTTAGCACTTAGCTCCCCGACAACAAAGCCAGGAAACATCTTGATGGCCTGCAAGAGCACATGTCCGGTAAGGAATGATTTCATGGAAGTATTAATTCCAGTTTTTTATATCGATCCCAATAAGGAGCCTAGGTAAGTGTTTTTATGTGGTGTTTCTGTCGCACTCAAGGTATCACTAGTCTTGAGTGAATTGACTGCAAAAGCTGAAGGTGGAAGTGGTGAGTAAAAGATTGAGGAAGCTTGCTTAGGAAATAAGTAAATTGCATAAAAGTAAAGATATGAAAAGTGTGTAAAGGTCCTACAGAAGATAAGTTAGGCGCGGAGAGAAACAATTCATGGTAATAGTGAAAGTGCCAAACGGATAAAGTGGAATAAGTGATAGTGATATTTATTATTTATATGTGAGTAGGCAAGCAACCCATATACCGACTAGGAGTCCTCATGGCCAATTCTCCCTTGTCTCAGTGATCCATCTGCTTGTTACCACAGCCATGGTTAGCACATTAATTAAGTTCTTGCGACCGGATCAAGGCTTTAATCTTTATGGTTCCTTATTGTCCTCGAGTAGTACTATCTATTATTTGATATCGGCTGTGTCACTCGAGGCTCGCCGAATTACTAGCATACAAGTTCATACCTATGAGATTTTTGGATTATGTTACCTAGGCCCTTAAATTAGATAACAAGCATTAGGCAAACATAGATAATCATTCTCACTATAAAATAAACACTACAACAAACACAAATGGATGGATTTAAAGGAGGCACAACACATCTCACCAATCCCCTACATCTCCCACGCCTATGGGGATTTACTCAGACATGAGATGAAGACGAATCAAAAGCATAACTGTATTGCAAGTAGGAATCATCTCAAAGTTATTGTAGAAAACCAAAATAGCGATCAAAGATTAAATCAATTACAAACCAAAGGTAGATAAAAGTATCAAACCCTAATCTTACAAGTGCCAATCTCTCTCTCTCTAAGTAATGATGGGAATGAAGGTGCACTATGTGGCTTGGAGGTTGGAGATCGTCGAGGAACAAGGTGAAGTTCTTCTCCTCTTCCAGATCTGATCTACCCCCTCTGGATGGCCTCTGGTGGCTGTGTTTTCTGTTCTCTTGTTCTTCTCGTCGTCCCTCCTTCATGAAAGTTGCTTGTATTGATATAAGGGAGCCATCAGCGTCTAGTACGGGCGGATGGTACGGGCGCGTCCTGACCGTACCTCTAGGTGTTAAGTGCTCTGAACGCCTCCAATGAAAGGAGCTCCAATTGTGGATTTACTTCTTTGGGTGTAATTAGCCCATAAGTGCAATTAGATCTTTAATAAATGTTCATTACCTGAAAACCATCACAAGAAACCAAGGATTCGCTAATTGCAACAATAACATTAGTAGAAAGGGGTAATCTTGAGTGAAATCCGGCAATAAACAAGAGGAAAACCAATAGTAAAAAGCGATGAAATTTGGAGCTATCAATGGACTGCATAACTGGCTTTACAAGGTCTCAGAAAGGCAACAATGCAATCTTTATTGTCATTGATAGGCTCTCAAAAGAGGCTCACTTCTTTCCAGTGAAGGAAACAATTTCTAGTAGTTAGCTGGCCGAAATCTATATCAACAGAATTGTCTCTCTGTATGGGGTTCCTCTTGTAATTAGCTCATACCGTGGGAGTATCTTTGCCTCCAAGTACTCAGAAAGTTTCCAACAAGGCTTGGGAACAAAGATAAACTTCAGCAAAGCTTACCATCCTCAATCACAAGGGCAACTTGAAAGGATCAATCAGATTCTCAAAGATATGCTTTGTGCTTGCATGATCTCCTTCTACATGAAGTGGGAAGAGTGCCTCCCATATGCTGAATTCTCCTACAGCAACAACTTACAGAAGAGTCTCAACATCGCTGGCAGTGCCGTATACGTGCAAACAATCAAAAAATAAGAGCCTATCCGAGCACTCGACAATTATATCGACTGAGTGAATAGGCACGAATGAAAATAATAGCCGAAGACATTCATACAAATTCATTCAGAAGCAGCATGGTCATTGATGGTCATTACTACTAGTTACAAGAACTACGACCACATCCAAGCAGCAGGATTGCAAAATAAAGGCAACTGCAAGTGGTGCTAAGCTAACTAAGAATCACTATATGAAGGCTTTGCGGCGCCCCTGTGTAGCATCCCATCTATCTAACATCTGTAATGCTACATGGTTTAATAATAAAATGCTACTTCATACATGTTGTAATTGCATCATCATTATATCATGCTCATCTCACCATGCCACCTTGCATTTGAGCATCATATAAAACCCCTCTATTTGGTTCTTATCCCATATGCATTTATATTGCATCACTTGTAGTTGCCTCTTGATATATTATATTTGCTTCTTGATAAATTGTTTCATGCCCAAGTTGAGTTGGGGGCATATATTTTCTTGATTCCACCACCTTTGTTTGTCACCACCTTATAATTCTACCATCCTAGTTAGATATGAGCAAATGCATTTTCTTTGGTATTTAATTCTAGCTCATATATATTTGGGAGTGGTTCCTTCTATTCTATACATCCTTCCATACATGAATCTCTCTTGTTTTCACAAGGAGGAATATGGAAGCATACATGGCCACCTTTGCATGCTATGTGGAGTATAATCTTTTCTTTCTTCTTTAGATGGTTTTGTTGAACTAAGGGTTTATTTGAATTTATGGTGAATGCATGAAGCACTAGTGGTACATACACGCTATTTAGGCCACCTTAATTCCGACAAGCCCATATATTTAATCAACCATGTGAAGTAAAGAAATTCCATAAATCTATGGTGAGTGCCTGTTTGAGTTCAAAAGCTCATAGAAATTCTAGTTTGTTTTCACAAACTACTACATACATTTAATGCATGCATGGGGCACACAACTCTTAACACATTCTCTCTTTTGATCTTGCTTTAGATGTTGGAATGGTTTTGAGTAGTTTGTTTTCAAACAAATAAATAAAGATGACTACACCTACTCTATCTCTACACCTTGGCATGCTACATGCAATCATAGCCTCTAGCCACATGAGATATCAAAGCCACTAGTGAACTTCCTTTTATTCAAATTCTTTTGAACTTGTTTGCTTGTTCAAATTTGATCAAATCCTCTATCTACACTCCATCTACCTAGTTTTCCTAGCTAATCTAGCTAGCTAAACAAAGACTCCATCTCTAATATTTTTATCTCTTGATCTCTTGCCTAAACCATTGGCTTAAAATCCTAATCTTAAGCTACTAGATATACCTATCTAGTTAGCTATCCTTACCCTAAATCTAGCTAATCCACACCCATGCACCAAACCCTGAACACGCCGGCCCTCCTCTTTGCCTGGTGCAACCGACATCCCTTGTCTGGCCCTGTTCCAACCCAGCTAGTCCCTCTCCTCTAGAGCTGGTGCAGCCACACACCCCCTAGGCCATCAAGGACACCGACCCACCCAGTACTTCTTCCCTCGGGAGCACGTGCTCGAGCTAGACAGCCTCACGTCCTTGCCGTGAGCCTTTCCCCTCCGCTGCATAAAGCAACATCAGATGTCGATCTACCCCTCTTCTTCTTCTCCTCCACGAAACCCTACACCCGTCCGAACCTTGTCGCTGGCCGCCGCCGTCTACCTGTCCTTGCGATAGATCATCACCGCTGCTAAGAACCAGCAAGCCAGAGGAGCTCCACAACATATCGTTGAAGATGTTTCATACTGGGAGGGAGGAGGAGGAGGCCCGCTGCTCACTGCCATCCCTGTCTCGCTGAAGTCGCCGACCCTCGCTGTCGTTCCGTGCAGTCACCGCCACTTCTTTCTAACCTAGCCTCCTTTAGACGCACCGACCTCTTCCGACCTCGCTTCCCTCGGTGAGCTACCCCTTCCCACCTTCCTGTTCCCTCTCCTTCTTCCTTGTCACTGCCAGCGCCACGCGTCGCGCGTTGCAGCCCCGCGCCCACCGCAGCCGCTACCGCACACGCACGTACATTTTGGCATCGCCGTAGTGGAAACAGTTCACCGATGCTCTGCTCCATTGAGGATTCCCAGCATGTTGGCCCTCTTCCATAGAATCTTCCAACTTAGCATACAAACTCGGTAGATCCCTCTATGTGCAGCATCAAACCTCACGCAAAACGGCTTTCCAAATCTCTCGCAATCTTCCGACGAAGTTTAGCTCATTACGCAGTAAATCTAACAAAAACTGATAGTGCAGCCAACACCTGTTATGCTCTATGTTCGTCGCAAGATCCTGAGTGATACATCCTAGATCAAACAAGACTCCCTTTATCAACCTTGTAGACCTTTGATCCCTCTTTCCATCGAGCCCGACCGAGCTCTAAATGGATATCCTAGGCGCTCACAATCTTCTGCAGAAGTTCGGCCAAGCTCATGGTTTTGGAATGTCGAAGCTTCAGTTTCTTTAGACTGACAGCAACCTCCAGATGGTTCTGCTAAAAGGCCCCTAAATCTTTTCAAAACATCAATCGTGGTCCTTAGCTGCTCCACGTGTCAGCACCCAGCTGGCCGTGCGCACGAGGTGGCCCCGTTGCCGCTGGTCCCGCATGTCGGTGACTGTGGGTATGTGGAACCTGAGTAAGAAAAGTTTCCAAGTATTTTCAAAACAAGTAAAAATTCTAGAAATTGAATTAATTCAAATAAATTCATATCTACTTAAATATTTCGAATTTGACAAAAATTTCAAATGAAACTTGATTCAAATTTAACTATGAATTCAAACAAATTTACAAATCTGGCCAGGGTCAACTCTAACTTTCGTGGGAATGACCACAACAGTCGCTACCAGGGGCATCGATTGGAAGGATTTAGGGCAAGAGCGAGTCGCCATCTGTGGTGCGAGATTGAGGGCAAAGACACAGGGATTTACCCAGGTTCGTCCCCTGTAGGGTAAAGAGCTACTCCTGCTAGATTGTATTATCAACGAGTGAGCTATAGGGGTGGCGAGATCGGCGGCTAGGTAGCGAGTCGCTTGGATGGGGTGTATGATGGAACGTGAGTACAAAGAGTACCCTAGGGAGGTTTATATAGGGGTACCTCGCTAGGGTTTACATGATTACAACCGAATCAGTTAAGAACTCGGAGGATTTGACCTAATCCAACTGGGCCTATCTATGCTTCTGGGCCTTTAGCTTCTAGTCGATGGGCTTCTCCCTCAGTCGCATTCCAATCACCGTCCTGCAGACCCACTTGCAATGGGCTTGGTTCAGTCGAAACGTCCTGCTGGGCATACCCCATTCGGCATATCCCCATCAGTAGTCCCCGAGGCCAATGGTGATTCGGTGCAGGTGTTTGCTTGGTAGTCGGAGTAGGCGAGTCTGGGTAGACGCCCAGTTGAATCTGCGGTGGGATCCTCCAATGAAGGGAGAAACTCCTCAAATGTGTCTTTAGTCGCATCATTGGTGAGTGGAAATGAGTTCGAGTCACCATGCCCATTGGAGTGAATGAAGTTGGACCATCAGCTTGGTTAAACTAGCCGTTGGGTAATCCAACGGTAACTTTGACGAATTTACGGCGGGGTGACGGCTCTCCCGAGACTGGCGAGTAGAGCCTCTTTATAAGGAGAATGGCAGAGGAGTTTTATGGATCTTCTTCGAATTTTCCCATCCTCGCACACCTTCAGTCTCCAATCCTTCTGCCAATCTAGGATCTTCGAACCAAGCGATCCCAGTCTTCTCCGATGGCGCCTCCGAAGGATCTATGGGGAAAATTAAAGTGTACCACCGCCGCCCTGAAAACTTTCTGAGACGCGGAGATCCTCTACAAGGGGAACTGGCGGATCACTGCACCCAGCAAGATGGCGCCAAAGCCTCATCTTGGCGAATTCATTTGCTTCTAGAGCCACTTGGAAAGGGGGCTGGGGTTCGACACCTCAATCTTCTTCCAGGGGTTCTATTCGTATTACGCAATCAAGCCGTCAAATCTGGGGCCGCACAACATCGAGCAGCTCGCCATATTCATTGCCTTCTGCGAGTGCTACTTGGGGTGTTGTCCCTACTTCCCTCTCTGGCTGGAGCTATTCCACGACCGCATCAGCCGCGAGGGGGTAGGCGGCCTTGTCTTGGCGGCAGGTAGCGTTACCTTCCAGCTGAAGCCCAAGGCCAAGTTCATGAAGCTCCTGCTTCCGAACAAGGACGCAAGCGAGTGGAATAAGAACTGGTTTTACGTGAAGGAGTCCACTCCGATGGCGAGGTGTCACTTCCGATGTAAACCGCCGAGAGGAGCGAGCCATGCTGGTTGTCGGTGACCAAGCTTCCTAATGACCAAAAGATGGCTGTTGACGAGATGTTGACGCAAATCAAGGAGATGAAGGAAGAAGGTCTTGAGACCATCAATCTGTATAACTATTGACTCGAGCAGCGACTGGTTCCGTTGGCTACCCGAGCCCACTGGATGTACCAGTATACCGATAAGGACGACGTCACAAGGGCGAGAAAAGTGGTATGGGAGGACGAAGACTACAACACTGTGCTGAAAAAGATCACGGAGGCAGAGTACACCGACCCGAAGGCCGGGCTCGCTCCATACACCGCCAGGAAGTGCCATTCCCCCACAGTAAGTCTCCTTGCATTCTTAATCTTGGTTTTGCAGTCGTAGTTTTGCAGTCGCCGTTTTTGTGTCTGTTTTGATCGAACCATCGTTTCTTTGTCTCTGCTAGCTATTCTAGGTTCTCGAGAACTGGCTTCCTCCGCTCGACGAAAAGGTTCCCAAGGAGCTCGAGGATGAAGAGGAGGAGGAATTCTCCGAGAGTGAGGATGAAATAATGGAGGCGCCTGCACCCTCGTCCGCGGCTCAGAAGACCTACGGGCAAAAGCAGCGTCAACTCAAGGCAAGTCGCAACCTCGAAGAACACGACAACGATGTTGAAATCGTGGAAGAACACAGCTCGCGGCGCATGGCTATGCCGGCCAAGCCCGCATTGAAGTTGAAGTTGCCACCGAAGGCGAAGTAGCTGGCGAAGACCAAGCCAGCAGTGAAGTCGAGGTGACTGGCGAAGTTGCTAGCCAGTTCCATGGCGATGTTCAAGTTTGATGATGAGCCTGGTGATGAGGAGACCGCGGATGTTGCGAAGGTTCCGGAGAACTTAACTCCGATGATGGAAATGGAGGCCATGAACGTGGTTGTGGAGGTTCCACTCGCCTCCATGGCACCGGAGGCGTCGACGCCCCCGTAAACCGGGTTTGAAGCGGCTAAGGGATCGGCGACTCCACCGCCAAAGAAGGCGCCCGCTTCGTTGTTGCCGGAGATCTTCATGATCGCAGCCTCGTCAGTAGAGAAGCCAGTGACATCATGGCCAACGAGTGTGTTGGAGAGGGGCTCACGCGCAAACTGGGCCAGGAACTAGAGAACCCCGTGCACATCAGCACCAGACTGCGCGCCCTTCCAGTTGCCTAGTAAGTCTGTATTGCAGCGTTTTTTGTGACTTTCGGGGTTTTGGCGGATCACTGACCATGGTGACCTTGTAGGACTGGCTCCAAGAATATCAGTCGTCCTCTAGTGGCCAAAGTCCTGCCGGTCGACACCGAAGGGGGTGTTGATCCTTCCAAGAAGAGGAAGGCTGTCACTGTCGAGGCGCTGAGTAAGGGCGCGAAGAAGGAGAGTGACCCCGTTGCCACGACGGAGGAAGGCACGGAGAAGGATGACTCCACCGTCCATACTGAAGTGGGGGTGGCCGTTGACTCAGAGCCAAGTAAGGTGGTCCCGCAAGCGGAAACACCAGCTTTGGCAACCGGCTCCCTAGTGGCAACAACCGTGATGTTCCCGCGCTTTATGACGAGGGCTTTTGCCATGGCGACTAGAACTCAGTCACCACAAGTTCCTGAGATCATCCACGGTGATGCCGGGCAGCGACACGGGCGTACACCATTCGTGGTTCCTTCAGCGGACGCTAGTGAGCTTCACAACATGCTAGGCGCTGCCATCCAGGTATGTCCAGTTCCCGAGGGTCTAGTCGCTGAATTTCAGCGGCTAGACACTCAAAACTTTGATTCTACAGTCCTTGAGGGTCTACTCGCTGAATTTCAGAAGCTAGACACTCTGAACTTTTATTGTCCAGTCCTCAAGGGTCTAGTCGCTGAATTTCAGTTGCTAGACACTCAGACATTGATTGTCCATGTTCTCATTACAATTTTGTCTGCATGGCTTGCAGAAGGAGTCATCTGAATGGTTGACCGCGAAGGAGCGAATGGATCACGACCTACGAGTAGTGCAGGAGGCCAATCGGCGGCTCTAGGCGATTGCGGGTGAATTGTTGTGCTTTTAGTGGCTTGGACTTCTTGTAGCTATACATTTTTATCTTATTGCTGTCTTCTTTGATTCAGATGAACACGCTGCTGCACTCGCCAAGGCTCACGAGGGCTATGTTCCGGTTGCGGAGCTAGAAACTGTGAAGGTGTCGTTAACCGCAGCAGAGGAACGAGTTAACTCGTTGGCAAAGGAGCTGGTGTGGCTAAGGCTTCGATGACTTCTTCTGAAGAGAGGGCCAAGGCCGCTGTCGTCGCGACGGAGGAAGAGCGGAAGGCCTTGATGGCCCAAGATATCTCGAGCTCGTTGGGGAACCCCAAGAGGAATGTATGATGAGCACATCGGCAAGTTTCCCTCTGTTATGAAACCAAGGTTATCGAACCAGTAGGAGCAAGGAAACACCTCCAAGGTGTTGTTGCCAACTTGGAATCATGCACAACACAACCACAGAACTTTGCCAACAACTTATAGTGAGGTTGTATTTTGCTGAAAACAAAGGATTAAATGTATTGTGTGGAAGAAAGTAATAGCTTACAGAAAGTAAATAGAAAACAGTAAACAGTTGTAGATTGATGATAAAAGAAAGGACCGGGGTCCATATTTCACTAGTGGTGGTTCTCCTTAAGATAGATGACATGTTGGGTGAACAAATTACAGCGGGGCAATTGACAAACATCGAGAAAGCATACATGCATATACTAATCATCTTGACTCCTATGAGATTTGATTGGGCATTACAACATTATACATAGACCGTAATCCAACTACATCTATGACTAATAATCCAGCTTCAGGTTACCATCCGAACCCCCTCCAGTATTAAGTTGCAAGCAACATATAATTGCATTACACGTTGCATGTAAAGTAAACAATACGATTGTTCTATGAACAAAGGATTGTTGTTTTCTCCCTAGTAGCAACAACACATCTAGTACCTTAGAGATTTCTGTCACTTCCCCTGATTACTAGAGGCATGAACCCACTATCGAACATCAATACTAACTCTTGGAGTTGCTAGCATCTACTTGGCCCAAGATAGCTACTTACAACAGAAAGCATGCAAGATCACACAAATAACAAAGACATGATAAAATCAATAATCAATATGAAATAGCATCTCAATATCCATCGGATCCCCACAAACACAACATGTAGGATTACAAATAGATGATCTTGATCATGGACGGAGCTCACAAGATCTAGACATGGTAGCACAAAGGAGAAGAACCAACCATCTAGCTACTACATGGACCCGTAGTCCAAGGATGAACTACTCACACATCACATTGGAGGCTTGTATGGTGATGAAGAAGACCTGCAGGGTGAATTCTTCCCTCCGGCAGGGCGCCGGGAAGAGATTAAGATCCCTCCCAAACTAGGGATGGAGATGACGGCGGCTACAGACTCTTTCGTGGAATTTTTATTGGGTACTTAGGGTTTCTGTATCGGAGGCATCTTATAGTCAGAAGGTGAGGCTGAGGAGGTGCCCTAGGCGGCCACACCACCCCCTGGCGCGGGCCAGGCCTGGCCGCGCGGCAAGGTGGTGTGGCGGCCCTCTGGCCCCTCTCCGTCTCGTATTCTGGCTCCGTGTCCCCCTCGATGAAAAACTGACTTTGGCTTTTGTCCCGTCCCGTTCCGAGAATATTCATTTTCTGACTTTCCTGGAACCAAAAACAGCAGAAAACAGGCAGCTGGCACTGTGGCATTTTGTTAATAGGTTAGTCCAAGAAAGTGTATAAAAAATACTCCAAAGTTGGAACAAAACATAAGAAAGTAGATAAAAACCAAGCATGGAACATCAAAAATTATAGATACGTTAGCAACGTATCAACATCCCCAAGCTTAACTCCTGCTCGTCCTCGAGTAGGTAAGTCATAAAAAGAAAGAATAATTTTTGAGGTGACATGCACCATCATAACCTTGATCAAAGTATTTGTAAAACATGGATTGCTGTGATCATAGTACTTCAACATAGCATGAAAGATAAAGTTCTAGCAATAAGACATAACAACTATGTTGCAACATGAAAAGGCACAAACAAAAGATTCATGAATAACAATGCTTTGCAAGACGTTTGTTTGTTTCATATAAAGAAAACGTAGCATAGTGGCATTCAACTTGTCCCTCATAGAGTAGAAAACATAAATGCATATGACACCTTCAAAGTTTATAAGGGTGACTAGATACAAATAGTTTAAGAACAAGCAATATCAAAGTTATGCATCAATCAACAAGTCTTGGGACAATGCACATAGAACTAAGAATGGCCACTATGCTCTCTCAATAGGTGCATAAAGATAGAAGATGGAGACTCAACATAAAAGTAAAAGAAAATCCTTCATAGAAGGAAGCAGAGATTCAAGTTTCATAAAGACCTTCCAAAAATATGGTACTTATTAGCTTTTAGCTCTCATTGCCCTTATCATAAGCATCTTGAAGTGATTAAGGTTAATGTGAACAAACTATGGAGTATATGCTTGACAAAGTATAAGTTGGAAATCTCATGTCCCTTGAATATGAGGGCCGCTCCTCATGCTACTCAAGTTTTGTCACCGGTAAGTTTTTGTCATAGTAAGTACATGTGTATCATAGAGAACCACCAACGGGGTACCCCTTGCCCAATGATACGGAAGAATCCCCATATCAAAATGACAAGGCAAGCAGACAACGAGCATCTCACTAATCTTCTTATTTACCATGGGAAAATGGTGCTTTTTTCTCTCTTTCCTCTTTTCTCATATCTTTTTTCTTTTTCTCTTTTTCTCAATCTCTATCTCTTTTTTTATAAGAAGAATGCTTCATAGACTGCTCATTATGGTTACGCTGCAGGTTTCCACCATGACAGCATGGATTAGACCGGCGGCCCAGGCGTTTCTCTAACACACATACATAACTCTGTGGACTTACAAGCTCCCCTTTCATTTCACACCGACGACATCCATAGACAAAAGAGCATGATATCAACTAGGTACAAAGTACAAGTGCAATGTTTAAAGCGTTCCCCATGACAGCATGGTTCTACTAATCCCCAACACATAAGTGCAAGCATATACAACATAGATGACACAATGGTTCAAGTTTATTAAGGGCAAGAAAAGTAAAGTGTGCCATCAAGTTCGTGAGAGCTTTAATCACTAGTTTTCTCATAACAAGTTTAATTCGGAAGGTAGATAAAAACATGAATATACTTGGAATAGCAAATGCTAATAGGTAGGTATGGTGGACTCTTTGGAATAACTTGGTTTTAGGAGTTGGATGAATGAGTGGAACTCATACTTGGTTATGGAGGCTAGCAAAAGACTGGGAGCAACTAACTAAGAGAGCAATAATGGTCATAATCATGCAAAGCGACAAAACATCACTAATTAAAGCATAAAGTGATATTACAAGTCGAAAACTAAAGGATCATCAAGGCTATGGTGACTTTGGATAGTCATAACATGGTGTGAGCATGCGCCAAGTCAACCCAAATAAAGCATCAAAGGAGAATACCACAATACTATGCTTTAATATGCTAAAACAATGCATGATTCTTCCAAGGCACATTAAGCAATCTCAATTGTTTATAACAAGTCATGCTACAGCAATAATCACTAAGCATAAAGCCAAAATAATACCAAGCATGACCTAACAAAGCATAGGCCGCAGTAAAAAACAAGCTCCTTTTACCACTTAAGCATGAACTTTCCTACTCTTTTCCAATCCAAACCAAACTATTTGAAAACTAATGTATGAAAGAGGGGGTCCAACTATTTTATTCAAGCAAACTAAGAAAACCAAGAAAACAAAAATTAAAAATAAGACGCTCCAAGAACAACACAACTGTGCATGAAACAATAAAAATGAAGTGTTTGGAAGAAACCTGGGATTTTTATTGATGAAGATGGGGATGCCTTGGGCATCCCCAAGCTTTGACGCTTGTACTTCTTGGATATTTCTTGGGGTGACACAAGTGGCATCCCCAAGCTTGAGATTTAGTCCATTCTTCATCTCATTACATCATTCCTTCTATACACCTGATTTTTTTCCTTCATACAAAACTTCACACAATCTTTATTAACAACATTAGTGCACTCAAGATAATAAGTCTTTGAGTTCAGTTTCAACACTAATAAAACTTCAATTAAAACAGAAGGTACTGTAGCACTTCCCTCAAAAATCTCAATTGCCCAAAAGAACTCAAAAAGGAACCAACAAGAAGCAAATGCAAATAAAGGCAGAAATCTGTCAAAACAGACCAGCAGGTAAAAACCAATTTTTTCGAAGACCTTCTGTTGCTCAAATCAAAAAGTGTTGAACTAACAAAAGTTACATAACAACCTGGGTCAGAAGCACAAAAATTCACGCCTCAAAACGACGTACATAGATTTTACACAAAGTTTTACAGTGAAGCACAAAAATCTATTTCGGGACATCAACTTTCCCAAGCATTACTTCTCTCTTATTAGAGGTTACTCTTGGCACAAAAAGCAAATAAAAAGGATAAGGAGAGGTTATTACAGAGGTAATAACTTCCAAGACTCATCTAAAACTTTTGGGTTATCTCCCAATAAGTACTTTTCTTTAACGCCTTTAAGTTAGGCATGATAGTTTGAGAAGATGCTCACATAAGAAATATGAATTGAAGTAAAAGAGAGCATCAACAAGCAAATTTAAAACACATTTAAGTCTAACCCACTTCCTATGCATAGGAATCTTGTATGCAAATAAATTCATATAGAACAAAGTGACAGGCATAAGAAGATAAAACAAGAGTAACTTCAAAACTTTCAGCGCATAGAGAGGTGTTTCAGTACCACGAAAACTTCTACAACCATATTTTCCTCTCTCATAATAATTTTCAGTAGCCTCATGAATAAACTCAACAAAATAACTATCACATAAAGCATGCTTTTCATGATCTACAAACACATAATTTTTATCAAGCTCAAAAATAGTGGGATTAAAACCTTCATACCCACTTTAAACAATTTTATATAAAGATGACTGATCAATCTCATTTTCAATAGTAGTACAATTAAGATTATCAACCAATATAGGACCATCATCTAGAGCTTTATTATAAACATTTTCAAAAGAATCCATAGGAACATAACATTCATCCTCCTTTGGTAAGCATGGAGGACAATCAAATAATCTAAGGGGTAAAGAGTTACTCTCATTAGAAGGTAGACATGGGTAGATCCATTCTTCCTCCTCTAGATCATCACTCTCCTCCTCTTTTTCATCCAATGAGCTTCTAGTTTCAGCAATTTCGTCTTCCATAGTCTCCTGCAAGGCATTAATCTCTTCCATTGGTGTAGAGCATCTATTAAGATATTCAAGAATATAGCCATTTTCTTCCTTGTAATTATGAAAGCAAAATTTAAGTATATCATAAACCTCATATTTATAAGGTGCATCATCAGTATTTGCAATCAAATAAGCAAGTTCGAATGCACCCTTCCAAGAAATAAATTCTTCAATTTGTTCCACATCATAAAAGTCATAATTTCCCTTAACATAAGAAGATATGGTAACATTATCATTATACTCACATTGAAAAGGGAGGTGTTTATACCTCCTACAGCAACAAGATTTATCAAAGCAATAAGTAACATTATAAGTAGAGCACACATTTCTAGCACTGGTATCAAATTTATTAATTTGTTCCCATAAGTGTTTCCCTTTTTGTGACAGGCGGTGTTCCTTATAACAATATTTTTGTTCTTCCATGAACCCACCTTTCCAATAAGATTCAGTTTCAAAGAAACCAATCATTGATAGATAACATGATAAAGCAAGACAATAACATACCAACGAAAATAGCCACTATAGTAGGAACTAATTTTTTTGTGTGTTTTTGATAAAGATACAAGCAAGCAAAGAAGAAATAAACTAAGAAAAAAGAAAATAACAAAGTAAAGAGATTGGTTATGAGGGACTCCCCTTGTGAAGATGTCCTTGACTCGCCGGCAACGGCGCCAGAAAAGAGCTTGATGGCCCAAGATATCTCGAGCTCGTTGGGGAACCCCAAGAGGAAGGTATGATGAGCATATCGGCAAGTTTCCCTCAGTTATGAAACCAAGGTTATCGAACCTGTAGCAGCAAGGAAACACCTGCAAGGTGTTGTTGCCAACTTGGAATCCTACACAACACAACCACAGATCTTTGCCCCCAACTTACAGTGAGGTTGTCAATCTCACCAGTTTTGCTGAAAACAAGGGATTAAACGTATTGTGTGGAACAATGTAATAGCTTGTAAAAAGTAAATAGAAAATAGTAAACAATTGGAGTTTGATGATAAAAGAAAGGACCAGGTCCATAGTTCACTAGTGGTGGTTGTCCTTAAGATAGATGACATGTTGGGTGAACAAATTACAGCGGGGCAATTGACAAACATCGAGAAAACATACATGCATATACTAATCATCTTGACTGCTATGATATTTGATTGAGCATTACAACATTATACATAGACCGTAATCCAACTACATCTATGACTAATAATCCAGCTTCAGGTTACCATCCGAACCCCCTCCATTATTAAGTTGCAAGCAACATATAATTGCATTACACGTTGCATGTAAAGTAAACAATACGATTGTTCTATGAACAAAGGATTGCTGTTTTCTCCCTAGTAGCAACAACACATCTAGTACCTTAGAGATTTCTGTCACTTCCCCTGATTACTAGAGGCATGAACCCACTATCAAACATCAATACTAACTCTTGGAGTTCCTAGCATCTACTTGGCCCAAGATAGCTACTTACAACAGAAAGCATGCAAGATCACAAATAACAAAGACATGATAGAATCAATAATCAATATGAAATAGCATCTCAATATCCATCGGATCCCCACAAACACAACATGTAGGATTACAAATAGATGATCTTGATCATGGACGGAGCTCACAAGATCTAGACATGGTAGCACAAAGGAGAAGAACCAACCATCTAGCTACTACATGGACCCGTAGTCCAAGGATGAACTACTCACACATCACATTGGAGGCTTGTATGGTGATGAAGAAGACCTGCAGGGTGAATTCTTCCCTCCGGCAGGGCGCCGGGAAGAGATTAAGATCCCTCCCAAACTAGGGATGGAGATGACGGCGGCTACAAACTCTTTCGTTGAATTTTTATTGGGTACTTAGGGTTTCTGTATCGGAGGCATCTTATAGTCGGAAGGTGAGGCCGAGGAGGTGCCCTAGGCGGCCACACCACCCCCTGGCGCGGGCCAGGTGGTGTGGCGGCCCTCTGGCCCCTCTCCTTCTCATATTCTGGCTCCGTGTCCCCCTGGTGAAAAACTGACTTTGGCTTTTGTCCCGTCCCATTTCGAGAATATTCATTTTCTGACTTTCCTGGAACCAAAAATAGCAGAAAACAAGCAGCTGGCACTATGGCATCTTGTTAATAGGTTAGTCCAAGAAAGTGTATAAATATACTCCAAAGTTGGAACAAAACATAAGAAAGTAGATAAAAACCAAGCATGGAACATAAAAAATTATAGATACGTTAGCAACATATCAGGCCTCCGACTCGGTCATCGTCGGTTTGTAGGGGCAGCTATCGGCCTTGGAGAAGTTCTTCACTGAGACCTGCCGAAAGCTTGTCGGTAAGTGTTCATTCCTCGTGCCTTCTGTTGTTAATAGCAGGCGAGGCCCCGAGCGGATGAACCCTTGGATATTCTGCCAAATGAGCTTGATTTTCTAACATTGTAGTTGTGATAGGTCAGGGAGATCTGGTGGTGCAGACATTTGATGCCATGCAGTGTGTGACAACGGTGGTGAACGCGGCTACTGTCTCGGTGTTGTACGTCCAGGCCGGCTTTCAGGTAATTTCTCCCACTGAGGTGGTTCCTGGAGGGCTGACGGAGGTGTGGCGTTATCTTAAGGAAGCGACTTCCATAGTCAAGTGGATGGCGCGGTCGGCTTTCTGTCGTGGAGCCACTACGGTGCTAAGTCTTGGACTTGTGCACTTCCCTGACGACTTCGACCTTGATGACATCACCAGTGGGTACCCCTCGGCGACTGGCTCGGTGGAGATAGCGGAGGTTCTGAAGCTGACCACCAAGGCTGCTCCTTTCGCAGAGCGAGTGTTCATGATGGGTGATCTGCTGCCATAGAAGGAGATGCTGGTAGCACCGAACGACCCTGAGCAGAAGCATCGGGACCTGGAGTCAGAGTAGCCCTTCTGGTCGTCGCTTGCGAAGCAACTGACGACCTACCCGATGAACCCTTGGGAGCCTTTCATCCGGATCAAGGGTGATGGCGACACCTCCTCTTCGAAGCCTGCTGAATGAAGGATTGCCCTGAGGAATTTTGTTATTCGTGGCGACTGGCTGCTTTTGTAATGTAACTTGATGATGAACAATGTATGTTGTTACTGAGGGAGGAATCTCAATCAACTCGCATTTCCTTTGTGATTTCTATTTGTTTGTATTTTGGTTATGCGAGTCCCTGAGCGCGTCCGCCATTTTGCGGGGTTGACCTCACGTATATGTATGTTGGTTTGTATTAGGTTGTTAGAGTAACCGAAGTCGACTCGTCGTGGCTCGTGGAGCCAGGCGCTTGGCGACCCCAAGGGGTGCTATGTACATAGCCTGTTTTCCCGAACGCGAACAAGGTCGGTTAAGCGAGTCCCGGAGCGTGGAACTTAGCCATTCTATTCGCATGCCCAAGGTAGGTGAGTACCTGGTGCGTTGTTTGTAACGCGTCTCTCCCCTGGCTCAGAAAGTTAGTCGCATGGTGAGTCCGAGGCATGCTCTCGTACTTGGTGTATTCCCGAGCCGCATGAGGGTTGTTTTGGACAAGTCCCAGAGCGTGGTACTTAACCGTTTGAGTCGCTATGCGCGAGGACGGGGAGGACATGTCACTGTGAGAAGCATGTTTGGTTGTCTTGGCCTAGCAGGCCAGTCTGGCGAGGCGACTCGATGGTGGCTCCGGGGTAGCGTTTTCGTGGACGGTGCAAGACCTGAATATTTTCGGTGCCCTTGGGCCGCACTACTTTGCCGTGCTGGTCACTTGACCAAGGGTTGACTTCTGTAAGTTAGCATGTTGCTAGGTGTACGAGTGCGATTGGCACAAGAAAATGGTGAGTAGACACAATTTGTGTGATCTGAATTTATTCCATCATATAGCAGCTGAGTACAAGTTTGAGTTTTATGTATAGAAGTTTCAGAGGAGATTTACAATCCATGGCCGCCCGACATCGAGCTGGCCATCATCTCGTATATCGATGAGGTAGTAGGCGTCGTTGCCAAGGACTTTCCCAATGGCGAATGGACCTTCCCATGGGGTTGAGAGCTTGTACATGTCCTTCTTGTCCTGGATTAGTTGCAGGACCAGGTCGCCTTCCTGGAAGGTGCGGGTCCGGACCCGGCGGCTGTGGTAGTGGTGGAGTCCTTGCTGGTAGATGGCAGTACGGGAGCAAGCTAGGTCGCAGGCTTCGTCGAGCTAGTCGACCTCGTCTTGGCGGGAAACCTCATTGTCCTCTTCCGCGTAGTTGACGACTTGAGGTGAGTCGCATTCTAGGTCGGTCGGCATGACAACTTTGGCACCGTACACGAGCTCTTTGACCCAGCAACCAGCAGTCCATTCGAGGGGGACCTGTAGTCTTGGCTTGAGGTTGTGGAGGATGCTCTGGTTAGCGCACTCTGCTTGGCCATTCGATTCTAGATGGGATACTGAGGCAAGGTCTAGTCGGATTCCATGTTCCTCGTAGAAGTCAACCATGGCACCCTTCATGATGTTGGTGCCATTGTCAGTGATGATGCTATGCGGGTAGTCGTACCGGTAGATTAGCTTATGGAGGAACTTGGTGGCGGTCTTGCCATTGCACTTCTTGATTGGCTTCGCCTCGACCCACTTGGTGAACTTGTCAACAACGACTAGGAGGTGGTTGTAGCCTGATGGGGCTTTTTTGAACCGGCCCACCATGTCAATGCCCCATATGGCTACTGGCCAGGTGATGGGGATGGTATTAAGGGCTGAACTAGGGATGTGCGTCTAGTTTGTTTACTTCTGGCATCCGACACATCGTTGGACAATGTCGATGGCGTCGGCATGTGAAGTGAGCTAGTAGAAGTCATGATGCACGGCCTTCGCAACTAGCGACCGGGCACCGGCGTGGTGGACGCAGTCGCTGGCATAGATGTCGTGGAGGATCTTGCATCCCTCTTCTAGCTGTACGCAGCGCTGGAACACGCCGGTCACACTGCGCTTGTGGAGCTCGCCGTTGATGATGACGAAGGATTTTTAGCGGAGCATGATCATTCACGCCTCTGTCTCATCCATGGGCAGGATCTTGTGCTCGAGGTAGGCAAGGTATGGCACAGTCCAGTCGCTAGGCTCCATGATCACGGCGACCAGAGCGGGCTCGGGCTATAGTGGTATCCCGATGTCGATCTCCATCAGGGGGAGACTGAGGGCTTGTCTATGATGTTGAGGAAGACACCCGGAGGTGGTTTTTGGTGAGCCAATCCGATGC
Source organism: Avena eriantha (assembly GCA_910589775.1). Lineage (NCBI taxonomy): Eukaryota > Viridiplantae > Streptophyta > Magnoliopsida > Poales > Poaceae > Avena > Avena eriantha. Next base: position 429,976,833 of record OU342743.1, on the reverse strand, counting down.
GCGATAGTGCGTTTGGCTCTTTGTTCTTGCAGCGATCGATCCACTCGCCGGAGTAGCCGGCGAAGTAGCCCCCTAGTTGGTCCACCGCCTGGTGGTAAGCTATCATGTTGGGGGCGACTGCATCGCAGGTGTAGGTGACTTGCACGACGACGAGGTCAGAGTCACCATAGCACTTGAGGCAATTGACGTTCATCTCCTTGGCAGCCCGCATGCCGTGGAGGAGGGCCTTGTATTTCCCCATGTTGTTGGTCTAGGGCGTGAAGTTGAGTTGCAGCATGTAACGGAGCTTGTCGCCTTTGGGAGAGGTGAGCACGATTCTTGCTCTAGCACCATCTAAATTTTTGGAGCCATCGAAGTGGAGGTGCCAGTAATGGAGATAGGGTAGTGATAGCTGGGAGATTGGACACATTTTTGCTGGCTTTTATTGATGGTTTTCTCCTGGATTTGATCTTTTTCTGGATTTACCTAACGCTAATACTTCGGTAGCGAAGAAAACTTGGATTTTAATTTGTGTTTCAGGTTCTGGATGTCGACAGAAGGATTTAACTAGAGAAATACAATATTCTGGAGAAAACAAGCAAGTCCCACATTGGAAGCACGCGAGGGGAGCTCACAGACGGTTTAACGACCAACTATACGGTGGGAATGACCGTATAGTTCCCGTTGTATAGCTACTGCCGCCTCTATCTTGTCAAAAGGGACAACTTCCATGAAGGGACGGGGGACGAAAACACAATGTAGCAGCTGCCACACCATCTAGAAGGGAGAAAGAAGGGATCTGGAGAAGAAGGAGAAGACGTTCTTCATCTCGCTCCACGATCTTTGACCTCCTAGCCAATACACCTCCATAGCCACTACTTGTACTTGAGAGAGAGAGAGAGAGAGAGAGAGAGAGAGAGAGATCTCCACGTTGCAAGACTAGGGTTTGAGATTGTTTCTTCCCATCTTGAATTGTGTTGGATATTTTTCTATTCTTATTGTGGATCTCCACGGTAATACGAAGAAGAATTCCCTTTATTTGATTATATTGATGATCCATTCTTCTCGCATGTGTGAGTAATTCCCTTGGGCGTGGGAGATGTAGGGGATTGGTGAGATGTGATGTGCCTTCATATATTTTCCATTAGTATTGTGATTGATTCTAATTACTATATTATGTGTGCTTGATTATCTATGGGATGCTTAATGGTTGTTGTCCAATTAAGGGCCCAAACAACATGATACCTTGTTCTACAGAGATAAGATCTTGCTCGCTAGTGGACCGACGACCCCTGGGTGACACAGGGATATCAATGGAAAGCTAGTTAACTTGAGCATAACGAGTAACCACTATGCTTATTGCATTAGTGCGATCCAAGGAGCTTAATCGCTAAGCAACCTGAAGGGTCTTAATCATCTAGTGTCTGAGCATGGTTTTGGTAGCAGGCTACTAGGATTATTGAAGTTGGGTTGCAATCTACCAAGAGGAGTTTCGGCTAATTACGGGTTGCTCGCCTACACATATATCTATAAGATTATAATTATTACATTCACACTCGTCCACCTGGCACATTCACTATCACCATGAACTGAATCTCCCCGCGCCTTCTTTCACCATCTGCAGAAACCAACAAACAAACAAAGTCGTTCTTTACTTTTATGTATTTTATTTCTGAAATTTACATTTTAGTTATATTTAAATCTATCGCATTTAATCAAAACCCCATTCTTATTTCAACGCTTGCAGTCAATTCACTCAAAGACCCATGACAACTTCGGGTGTGACAGAGACTTCACCAATAAACACTTACCTTTGGGCTCCCTGTGGGATTGATATCTGAACTTCGAAACTAGCTACAAACGATCTGTGCACTTGCAGACATCAAGCTATTTTCTAGCGCCGTTGCCGGGGAGCTAAGCGCTAAGTGTTTGTCTTTTGACATTTCAGGTGTTGCTACTACAAAATGTTCTCCTTAGGAGAAAAAGGGTCTACACGCTCTGGTAGGACCTACCTGCCGGATTATATTGAGCTCGTGCCTGCTCAGAGGCGTGAAGAAATTATTGAAAAACTTTTAAGGTCAAATAAAGTTGAAGTTGAAATCCTGAGTGATATTATGGAAATCATGTCTATTTACAGGACAACTCCTCTGAAACCGGAGAAAACTCTCAGGGAATACAATGGTCCAAGTTCTGAATTTCTTAAACAACCAATAAAGTTCCCTAATTCTAGAGTTAGAGAATATCTATTTGATGGGGGAATTATTAAAATTTTGCAGGAAAAAGCTTTTAGTGGAAGGGAAGATGAAGATCCACGAAGGCATATAAGAGAGTTTGACGATGTGATAACATCGCTTTGACCAAAAGGTTTGCCAAGAGACTTCTCTCGTTTTAAATTATTTTGATGGTCTCTTAAAGGTAAAGATCTAGACTGGTTATATTCTCTCCCTCGACATTACATTAATGTTGGGAAAACTGCATTACTAAATTCATAAACATGTTTATTTTAAATAAAAAGGTAACTGAACTAAGAAAGAACATAGGAAACTTTAGTTAGAAAGTGGGAGAAAACTACCCACAAGCATGGGAATGATTCTTTGGAATAATCAATAATATTCCTAAACATGGCTATTTTGCACTAATAATTTGCCATTTATTTTACCATGGTCTCAATACTCAATGTAGAGAACTGCTTGACTTCTCAGCAAGAGGATCAATAAATACCTTGACTATTAAAGAATGTTTGACATTAATGTCTACTAGGGGTTGATTCTTTATATAATCCTGATTTTGGCACTAAGCCGAAAAATGGATACTTCGGATAACCCCTGATCTTATGCCCGAGGTACGTAAAACTATGAAGGAAAAAGGTATACCTTATGAACTTGCCAAAGAAAACAAAGAGGATTTGTTACAAGTCTTAACTGTAGAAGATGAAACTATAAAAGATTTTCAAGAATTAAAACACCGACAAGTAAAATCTCATAATAACTTGCATAAGAATTTCCAAAAACACAAAAAGATATTGGCAGAACTCCCTGAAAATTATGATGAGATTGGTCAAGAAAAAAAACTATTTCATAAGTATCTTAGTATGATTGAAACCCAGTGTGAACAAATAGCATCTCGTTATCAAATTTTTTCCGTGATTATAGAGATATTCCTGTTTCTACTAGTGTTGTCACAAGAAGGGGTGTAGTTCTCACAGGACCCTTAGGACCACCGGAATACGAAGCTGAAAAAGAGGGTAAGGAAAAAGCCTTGCTTGAAGCAAGTCAAGAAGATTATATGTTGGTGGAGCCTCATGATGAAACTGGGACGCAAGAGCAAACTCAGGAGGATCACAATGATGCACAGGAAGACCATTATGACTCTGATGCAGAAACGGTTGATCCAAGAGAAGATAAAGAAACATGCAAGGAAGATGAAGTTGTTGTGGTAGAAAAGAAGAAAAGCAATAGGCAACAACAAAAGAAAGCAACAAAAGAGCCTAACCCCCCCGAAAAAGGTAAAAGACAAGAGTAAGTCAGGTGAGAAAAAGCTTCCTTATCCAGATTGAAAAAAGAAAGCACCAGATGAGGTAATTTATAATTCTTTTACAAAGGAACTTAGTGATCTTCATCTGGAAATTCCATTTACAGATGCAATCAAAGTCCCTACTTATGGTATTCCTTCGCGATATTCTTAGTAGAAAGAAAGAAATAACTGAAACTGTTGCCATGGTAACTAGCTATCCTACTAATGGGAAGCTGTTGTCTAAGTCTGGAGATCCGAGAATACCAACTATTTCATGCTCAATAGGTAAAATAGATATTCATAATGCCTTATGTGATCTAGGAGCAGGGGTTAGTGTAATGCCATACTCCCTCTATAAAAGGTTAGGACTAGGGGAGTATTCTCCTACTACTATCACTTTACAAATGGCTGAGAAGTCCACTAAACAACCTGTTGGTATAATTGAGGATGTCTTACTTAGGATAGATGAGCATGTTATTCCCACTGATTTTATCATTATTGAAATGCCAGAAGATGAAAGATTATCTATAATACTTGGAAGACCCTTCCTCAGTAGTGCATGTGCGTCAATAGATTGTGCAGAAGGGAAGATAATCTTCAATGTTTATGATGCTGAAATCATCCGGTATTTTCCAAAGAAACTAGAAGCAGGGGAAAGATATGTTCTGCCGGCAAAACAAGTCCATGTGGTAAACCAAAGGTAAGAATTCGAGAAGAGAGAAAAGGTTGAGTTATTCAACCACTCTTAACAAATGCTTAATGAGAGTCAACCCATTTTCGTCAATTAAGTAGATTAGAGAATAAAAAGTTCATCGTATCCCACCACCTTTTCACAGACATTCTTGTGGAAGTGCGCCCATGAAGATGCAACTGTCAAAAAGTAGTAGAAATGTCGATTGAATGAGTAGAGAATAATAATACGAATAAAATTTTGAGTTTTCTATTTACTGAAGCTAAAATTTTGCATTTAATATGCTAATGTTGGTCGACAGTTTTTACTATCAATTTTATATTAGAAACTTGGTATTTCGCTAAGTTATGGGATAAGAAGGTATCCTCGAAGAAATAGATTTTTTTTGATAATTACTGATGGTTTATCGATTAACTATACGGTGGAAATAAAAATTCCGGCCGTATAGTTCCAGTCGTATAGTTATATTTGGTATCAACAAATTTTCTTCGAAGACACAAATGGTTTAACGACCAACTATACAGCGGAAATAGAAATTCCGGCCGTATAGTTCCGGCCGTATATATGTCGATGCCTTCGTACAAAAATTTCTGAAAGGTACTAAGAGTTTAATGACCGACTATACGACGGGAATAAAAAGTCCGGTCGTATAGTTCCGGCCATATAGATATCGATGCATGAGTAGAATTTTATTCCAAAAGTACTAGGAGTTTAACAACCAACTACACGGCGGGAATAAAAATTCCGGCCGTATAGTTCCGGCCGTATAGATACCGATGCCAGTTTTAGAAATCTATCTCGAGAGATAGACAGTTTAATGACCAACTATATGGCGGGATCAATTTGATCCAGCCGTATAGTTGCGCCCGTATAGTTGTTTCCCTGTATAAAGAAACCATAGTTGGCGACACCGCCTCAACTATACGGGCGGAGCACCATCACCCGCCCGTATAGTTCCGGCCGTATAATCCGGTGCGACCACAAAATTGAACTGGGACGACTAGGTCTTCCTCCTCTCCTCATTATTTCTCTCATATTCTCTCTCCAAACCTCTCAAAATCCACCTAGAACTCTTGATTCTTCGCAGATTCCATTTGTTTCTGGGGGAATCAACAGATCGGTATGTTTCTCTCCCTATCCATGCATTATTTTTAGATTTCCATGGTTAAAACTCTGACATTGATCTAGTGGATGAACTCAAGCTTATTTACTTTTCCCTATTAATTTCTCACGTTAGGATTCAATTTTTCCACATATAATTGTTCATATATTATATAGAAACTATATGCCTAAGGTTTTATGATGAAATTTTTCAGTGCATCAGGATGAACAAAATCGGTAGCCTTTTTCGTTCGAGCAAGCGCCAACGGGGGGCTCAAGTTCGGGGGCCCGAGCCCTGTGCAACTCCAAGATGGACATAGTCGCATCAAGGCGGGTGTTGCCCACATGTTGGGTCAACTGCAACTTTCTCACCACGACCAGCTTGAAGATGGACTTCGACCGCATGTGCAGCAGGTCGGGGTTGGTGGTACTTGGCTTTCCAAGCCACGACACCTACGTCTAGCTCACCCATGAGTTCCTTGCCTCCTTCTACGACGACCACAAGGAGAAAGGTAACATGTGCACTATAAGCTTCACCATGAACCGTACGTGCTATGATGTGAGCTTCGAGCAGTTTTGAAATGCTTTCAGCTTCCCCCATACTCGGGAACCCGATATTACTAACCTCTACAGCGTCACAAGTGGAGAGACCTGGGAGGTTATTTCTATTAATGGTGCCAGCCACTTCTATTAAAAGAAGATGTCCACCATTCAGAAACCAACCATTCGCTACATTGTTTTATTCCTTGCCAACATGATGTTGGGAAGGGGTGATACTGGATCCATGGCCAATGCGGACATGGCAATGATCACCAAGTCCCTCTTCCCCAATGCCATGCACATCCCTAGTCCTGCAGCTCTACTCATCCAGCACTTTCGCCACCAAAGCAACAAGACCAAAGGTGATATTCGCACTGGTGGATTGGTAAACCACCTTGCTTATGCATTAAACCTTGCACTGCCTGTTATGGAACCCGTTGACAACTCCAAACTTATGGACGTCAAGTATTTGACTGTTTGTGGCTTCCTTGGTGTTTACCATGCTAATCGGAGGCTCCGAGCATATCAATTTAGTTATCTTGATGATACATAGATTGAGTAGGTTCAGTTTCCATGCCCTGAGGCCTTCTCGATAGTGGAGAAGGACACTTGGATCCTCAACAAGGACCAAGTGATGGAGATCTTGGCCGCGCATCAGGCCGAGGAGGAGGAAGATGAAGGGCAGTAGGATGAGTAGGAGCAGGAGCAGGAGTAGGAGGGAGAGCAGGGGCACAACCCTGCTTGGGAAGGACAGTAGCAGCAGCAGCCAGGAGGAGCCTGGGAACCATGGCCTAACCAGCCACAGCAGGGGTATGGCTACGTCCCCTATCAGGAGTTCCAGCAGCTCAACCAGCGCGTTGGGGAGATCGACCACACTCTTTAGGATGTGAATAAAGATGTGAACACTTTGACTCACAACTTCAGTCACTTCATGACCCACTTCCCCGACTTCTACCAGCAATACCCGCACCAACCGCCAAATGACAGCAACAACTGAGCATGGCAACAACCTAAGCTTGGGGGAGTTTTGAAAACCTCCAAAACTCTGCATTCATATTTTTATTTATTCTTTTGATTTTTTTTTTCAAAAATGGCATGTTTATTTTCAGTTTTGCATTCCTAAACCAAAAATACAAAAAACAATTAGTTGTAATCTTATTTGCAAGTTTGTTTCTTTGTTTCTCTCAGAGATTGCTTGATTTCAGGTGATTTGGCAATATGGAAATATAGGAGAGGTTCGACTCGAATACAAGAACAAAGCAAGAAATAAGAGGTATCACACTCCTTTCAATATGAAAATACTCCCTACATTTTTACAACAAGAAAAAGCATCTGAAAGATGACTTGAGTCCATGCTTAGCTCAAAAGAATTTGATTTTAGAACTACTCCATCCCAATTGTTCTTAATATGAATAGACTCGATAGTACCCTTGATTTAAATAGTTTGATAAAATGGATGCTTCAAAGTAGTAGAAATTATGCCACTAGTTTTTCTAATAATTACTGTAAAATATTTCTTTACGCGTGTTATTACAACTCTATCGTGCTCCATGGGGAACTATTAACTCCGCTGGCCAACGAACGATCTAAATGTGGGAAACCACTTGATTTTGGCTATTGAGTTATGTAAACGTCTGTAGTAGCAATGCTATGACATGTAATTTTTTGTCTTTAGTCTCCTCATGGTTTCACGTTCCAAGTGAAGTTGTAGTACTCCTCTGACCAATTATTGCTCAACATTATTTATTGGCATGGTCACGAGTGCACAATACAACCCCAATTAACATGTTAAAAATAGTGGCATGATTTCTCTATGAAAGAGCTAAATTTTTTGAAAGACAAGTGAAAGAAAAAGGTGCTTTGAGAGTCTTAAAATTTTGACATGGGAGTAGATGAGTTGTTCTTAAATTAAATACTTTGATGCCAACTTGAGTACTCTTAATTGGTTAACTGAGCAAGAACACATTTTTTTCATCTCTCAACAAAGAGAGGCACCAAAAGAATTTGTCTCACCTTTCTAGCTAAAACTTTCGACACTTGCTTGGGCATATGATTTATTTGCTAGCAAGATATACGTGGTTAGGAAGTGGACTCAGTGAAATCTTGTGAATACTTGTATGATCATATTTAAGATTGTAGGAATTCTGAAGAAAAGAATTTGACACCAATTCAAAGTTGTGAGTTCCTTTATTTCCAGTCTCAAATCTCTGCTATTCTTCCTTATTTCCTTGTCACTCGAGGGAGAGCAACATCTAAGATTGGGGGAGTTGATAGCTATGAGATTCGACACATTTTTGATGGCTTTTATGGATGGTTTTATCTCGAATTTGATTATTTTCTGGCTTTACCGAACGCTAATACTTCGGTAGCAAAGAAAACTTGGATTTTAATGTGGGTTTCAGGTTCTGGACATCAATAGAAGGATTTAGCTAGAGAAATACAATATTCTGGAGAAAACAAGCAAGTCCCACTTTGGAAGCACGCGAGGGGAGCTCACAAACGGTTTAACGACCAACTATACGGCGGGAATGACCATATAGTTCCCGCCATATAGCTACCGCCGCCTCTGTCTTGTCAAAAGGGACAACTTTCATGAAGGGACGGGGGACAAAACACAACGCATCAGCCGCCACACCATATAGAAGGGAGAAAGAAGGGATACGGAGAAGAAGGAGAAGACGTTATTCATCTCGCTCCATGATCTTCGACCTCCTAGCCAATACACCTCCATAGCCACTACTTGTACTTGAGATAGAGAGGGATCTCCACCTTGCAAGACTAGGGTTTGAGATTGTTTATTCCCATCTTGAATTGTGTTGGATATTTTTCTATTCTTATTGTGGATCTCCACGATAATACCAAGACGAATTCCCTTTATTTGATTATATTGATGATCCGTTCTTCTCTCATGTGTGAGTAACTCCCTTGGGCATGGGAGATGTAGGGGATTGGTGAGATGTGATGTGCCTTCATATATTTTCCATTAGTATTGTGATTGATTCTAATTACTATATTATGTGTGCTTGACTATCTGTGGGATGCGTAATGCTTATTGTCCAATTAAGGGCCCAGACAACATGATACCTTGTTCTACACAGATAAGATCTTGCTCACTAGTGGACCGATGCTGACTCATGTACTAACGAGCTCATTGGGGAACCCAAGAGGAAGGTATGATGACGACATCAGTAAGTTTTCCCTCGATTATGAAACCAAGGTTATCAATCCAGTAGGAGCAAGGAAACACCCCAAAGGTGTAGCTAGCTGAACTTTGGCAGGGCGCACTACCGGTGCCAGCAGCAACGTGGAGACCTACACAACACAACCACATAACTCTGTTCCCAACTTGCGATGAGGTTGTCAATCTCACCGGTTTTGCTGAAAATAAAGGATTAAACGTATCGAGTGGAAGAAAGTAATAGTTTACAGAAAGTAAACACAAAACAGTAAACAGTTTATTGTAGATTGATAGTAAAAGAAAGGACCGGGGTCCATAGTTCACTAGTGGTGGCCCTCCTTAAGATGGATGCCATGTTGGGTGAACAAATTACAGCGGGGCAATTGACAAACATCGAGAAAGCGTACACGCATATACTACTGATGTTGACTCCTTTGAGATTCGATTGGGCATTACAACATTATACATAGACCGCCATCCAACTGCATCAATGACTAATAATCCACCTTCAGGTTATCATCCAAACCCCCTCCAGTATTAGGTTGTAAGCAACGGATAATTGCATTACGAATTGCGTGTAAAGTAAACAATACAATTGTTCTATGAACAAAGGATTGTAGTTTTCTCCTTAGTAGCAACAACACATCTAGTACCTTAGAGATTTCTGTCACTTCCCCAGATTACTAGAGGCATAAACCCACTATCGAGCATAAATACTAACTCTTGGAGTTGCTAGCATCTAATTGGCCAAGATAGCTACTAACACCGAAAAGCATGCAAGATCACAAATAACAAAGAAATGGTAGAATCAATAATCAATCTGAAATAGCATCTCAATATCCATCAGATCCCCGCAAACTCAACATATAGGAATTATAAATAGATGATCTTGATCATGAACAGAGCTCAGAAGATCTAAACATGATAGCACAAACGAGGAGAACCAGCCATCTAGCTACTACATGGACCCGTAGTCGAGAGATGAACTACTCACGCATCACACCGGAGGCTTGCATGATGATGAAGAAGGCCTCGAGGGTGAATTCCCCTCTCCGGCAGGGTGCCGTGAAGAGCTTCAGATCCCTCCCGATCTAGGGATGGAGATGATGGCGGCTACAAACTCTTTCGTGGAATTTTGATCGGGTACTTAGGGTTTCTGTATTGGAGGCAACTTATAGGCGGAAGGAGAGGCCGAGGGGGTGCCTGGGGCGGCCAGAACACCCCTTGGCGCGGGCCAGGATGGGCCGTGCGGCCAGGTGGTATGGCCGGGCCCCAGCCCCTCTCCGTCTCGTATTCTGGCTCCGTTTGTCCCTCGGTGAAAAACTGACTTTGCCTTTTGTCCCGTCCAATTCCGAGAATATTCATTTTCTGACTTTCCTGGAACCAAAAACAGCAGAAAACAGGCAGTTGGCACTATGGCTCTTGTTAATAGGTTAGTCCAAAAAATCATATGAAAAGTACTCCAAAGTGTGGACAAAACATAAGAAAGTAGATAAAACCAAGCATGGAACATAAAAAATTATGGATACATTTGCAACGTATCAACATCCCCAAGCTTAACTCCTACTCGTCCTCGAGTAGGTAAGTGATAAAAAGAAAGAATAATTTTTGAGGTGACATGCACCATCATCAACTTGATCAAAGTATTTGTAAAACATTCGAAGCTGGGATCATAGTACTTCAATCATAACATGAAAGACAAAGTTCTAGCAATAAGACAAAGAAACTATGTTGCAACATGAAAAGGCACAAACAAAAGATTCATGAATAAATATGCTTTGCAAGACGTTTGTTTGTTTCACATAAAGAAAACATAGCATAGTGGCATTCAGCTTGTCCCTCATAGAGTAGCAAACATAAATGCATAAGACACCTTCAAAGTTCATTAGAGTGACTAGATACAAATAGTTTAAAACAAGCAATATCAAAGCTATGCATCAATCAACAAGTCTTGGGACAATGCATATAGAACTAAGAATGGCCACTATGCTCTCAAAGTAGGTGCATAAAGGTACAAGGTGGAGACTCAACATAAAAGTAAAAGAAAGGCCTTCATAGAAGGAAGTAGGGATTCAAGTTTCATAAAGAGCTTCCAAAAATTATGGTACTAAATAGTTTTCAGCTCTCATCGCCCCTATCATAAGCATCTTGAAGGTCATTAAAGTTAAAGTGACACAACTAAGAGGATATGCTTGACAAGTTATAAGCCGAAATCTCATGGCCCTTACTTACGAAGACCGAACCTCATGCTACTCAAATTTATTTACAAGTAAGCATGTATCATAAAGTACCGCCAAAGGGGTACCCCTTGCACATGATACGAGAGTTATCCCATTATCAAAATGACAAGGCAAGGAGACAATGAGCATCACAGTGATCTTTTTATTTGCTATTTGCATAGGTTTTTATTGAGGATGCGTCATAGAGTGCTCATTATGGTGATGCTGCAAGTTTCCACCATGATTACGCATGGATTAGGCTAGCGGCCCAGGCGTTTCTCTAACACACATACAAACTCCATGATCCTACAAGTTCCACTTTTATTTCACACCGCCAGGATCCATAAGCAAAAGAACATGATATCAACGGGGTACAAAGTACATGTGCAATGTTGAAAGCGTTCCCCATGATACATGGTTCTGCTAACTTCAACTTATAAAGAGTAAGCATATACACAACAAATCAGGACCCAATGGTTCAAATTTATTAAATGCAAAAAAGTAAAGTGTCCCATCAAGTTCATGAGAGCTTTAATCACTAGTTTCTCATAACAAGTTTAATTCGGAAGGTAGATAAAAACATGAATATACTTGGAATAGCATATGCTAGTAGGTAGGTATGGTGGACTCTTTGGAATAACTTGGTTTTAGGAGTTGGATGCATGAGTGGAACTCAAACTTGGTTGTGGAGGCTAGATAAAAGACTTGCAGCGACCAACTAAGAGAGCAATAATGGCCATAATCATGCAGAGCGACAAAACATCATTGATCAAAGTATAAAGTGATACTACAAGTTGAAAACTAAAGGATCATAAAGGCTATGGTGACTTGGGATAGTCATAACATGGTGTGAGCATGCGCCAAGCCAACCCAAATAAATCATCAAAGGAGAATACCACAACGCATGATCCTTCCAAGGCACATTAAGCAATCTCAATTGTTTATAACAAGTCATGCTAAAGCAAAGAATACCAAGCATAAAGCCAAAACAATATCAAGCATGGCATGACAGAGCATAGGCCACTGTCAAAAACAAGCTCTCTTTACCACTTAAGCTTGAACTTTCCTACTCTTTTCCTATCTAGACCAAACTATTTGAAAACCAATGTATGAAAGAGGGGGTCCAACCAATTTATTCAGAAAACTAAGCAAACCAAAGCAAACCAAAAACCAAAATGAAAAAGAACACTCCAATAAAAACACAACTGTGCATGAAATAATAAAAATGAAGCGTTTGGAAGAAACCTAGGATTTTTATTGATGAAGAAGGGGATGCCTTGGGCATCCCCAAGCTTTGACGCTTGTACTTCTTGGATATTTCTTGGGGTGACACACGTGGCATCCCCATGCTTGAGCTTTAGTCCATCCTTAATCTCATTACTCATTCCTTCCATACACCTGAAAATTTTCCTTCATACAAAACTTCACACAATCTTTATTAGCAACATTAGTGCACTCAAGATAATAAGTGTTTAGGTTCAGTTCTAACACCAATAAAACTTCCATTAAGACACAAGCTACTGTAGCACTTCCCTCAAAAAGCTCAATTCCCCAAAACAACTCAAAAAGGAACCAACAAGAAGCAATTGCAGAAAATGGCAGAAATCTGTCAAAACAGACCAGCAGGTAAAGACGAATTTGTTCGAAGACCTTATGTTACACAAATTGAAAAGTGTTGGACTAACGAAAGTTAGATAACAACCTGGGGCAGGAGCACAAAAATTCACGCCTCAAAAGGTCGTACACATATTTTACACGAATTTTTATGGTGAAGCAGAAAAATGTGTTTCAGGACAGCAACTTTCCCAATCATTACTTTCTCTCATTAGAGGTTACTCTTGGCACAAAAAGCAAATAAAAAGGATACGCAGCGGTTATTACAGAAGTAATAACTTCTAAGACTCATCTAAAACTTTTGGGTTATCTCCCAATAAGTACTTTTCTTTAACGCCTTTAAGTTAGGCATAAGAAGCAAGAAAAAAGATCAAGTGTTTTCAAATGAAGAAGCATTACGATTAATAGCAGAAATATCTTCAACAAGGCAAGGTATCTCATCCAAATAAGTTCTAGAGGATCCTCTCTCAATGCTCTTTGGTTCACTATTTTCATCAAACGGGTTTTCGGGAACAATCCAATCAAGATTCCTTTCTATGGCTTCATGCATTGCTACTAGTTTAAAGGGTATTTATATCTTAGTTTCCTCCTCATTAGGCTTGGTTTTGTTCATCTTTTCTCATGTACCAGTAACATCTGCACATGAGCCTAGCATATTAAAACATTCAAATACTTTCCTAGCCTCCTTGGCAACATCATAGAATTTCTTAAGCAAAGTTTCCAGAATAAAATCCCTCTTTTTAGGGTCCTCAATTTCTTTAAGTTTAAGAAACATTACTTGGATTAAGGGGTTAAGGTTAACAAACCTAGCTTCCAACATGTGAACTAAAGAAGTTGCAGCAATTTCATAGTTTGAAGCAAGTTCTGCAAGGGATCTATCCTCAATATCCTCATGCTTACTAACATGATTAAAGAATCCTTCAATATTATCTTTTCCAATTATAGAACCACTACCTATTGAAAGGTCTTTCTGGGTGAATTTAGGGATCAACATGGTGAGCTCAGGAAGAGGTAACAACTATTGAAAGACTTAATTTTGTGTGTGTTTTTAATAAAGAAAGCAAACTTGTAAAACTAATTTTTGTGTGGATAAAGAAACAAGCAAACAAAGCAAAACTAAACTAAGCAAAACAAAAACAACAAAGTAGAGAGATTGGTTATGAGGGATTCCTCTTGTGAAGATGTCCTTGACTCCCTGGCAACGGCGCCAAAAAATATACTTGCTGACTCGTGTACTAACGAGCTCGTTGGGGAACTCCAAGAGGAAGGTATGATGAGCACAGCAGTAAGTTTTCCCTCAGTTATGAAACCAAGGTTATCAATCCAGTAGAAGCAAGGAAACACCCCAAAGGTGTAGCTAGCTGAACTTTGGCAGGGCGCACTACCAGTGCTAGCAGCAACGTGGAGACCTGCACAACACAACCAAAGAACTCCGTCCCCAACTTGCGATGAGGTTGTCAATCTCACCAGTTTTGCTGAAAACAAAGGATTAAACGTATCGAGTGGAAGAAAGTAATAGTTTGCAGAAAGTAAACACAAATTAGTAAACAGTTGATTGTAGATTAATAATAAAACAAAGGACCGGGGTCCATAGTTCACTAGTGGTGGCTCTCCTTAAGATAGATGACATGTTGGGTGAACAAATTATAGCGGGGCAATTGACAAACATCGAGAAAGCATACATGCACATACTACTCATCTTGACTCCTTTGAGATTCGATTGGGTATTACAACATTATACATAGACCGCCATCCAAATGCATCTATGACTAATAATCCACCTTCAGGTTATCATCCGAACCCCCTCCATTATTAAGTTGGAAGCAACGAATAATTGCATTACGAATTGCGTGTTAAGTAAACAATACATTGTTCGATGAACAAAGGATTGTTGTTTTCTCCCTAGTAGCAACAACACATCTAGTACCTTAGAGATTTCTGTCACTTCCCCAGATTACCAGAGGCATGAACCCGCTATCGAGCATAAATACTAACTCTTGGAGTTGCTAGCATCTACTTCACCAAGATAGCTACTAACGACGGAAAGCATGCAAGATCACAAATAACAAAGACATGATAGAATCAATAATCAATCTGAAATAGCATCTCAATATCCATCGGATCCTCGCAAACACAACATGTAGGAACTACAAATAGATGATCTTGATCATGAATGGAGCTCAAAAGATCTAAACATGATAGCACAAAGGAGGAGGACCAGCCATCTAGCTATTACATGGACCCGTAGTCGAGAGATGAACTACTCACGCATCACACTGGAGGCTTGCATGATGATGAAGAAGGCCTCCAGGGTGAATTCCCCTCTCCGGCAGGGTGCCGGGAAGAGCTTCAGATCCCTCCCGATCTAGGTATGGAGATGATGGCGGCTACAGACTCTTTCGTGGAATTTTGATCGGGTACTTAGGGTTTCTGTATCGGAGGCAACTTATAGGCGGAAGGAGAGGCCGAGGGAGTGCCTGGGGCGGCCAGACCACCCCCTGGCGCGGGCCAGGATGGGCCACACGGCCAGGTGGTGTGGCCGGGCCATAGCCCCTCTCTGTCTCGTATTCTAGCTCCGTGTGTCCCTCGGTGAAAAACTGACTTTACCTTTTGTCCCGTCCAATTCCGAGAATATTTATTTTTTGAGTTTCCTGGAACCAAAAACAGCAGAAAATAGGCAGCTGGCACTGTGGCTCTTGTTAATAGGTTAGTCCAAGAAATCATATGAAAAGTACTCCAAAGTGTGGACAAAACATAAGAAAGTAGATAAAACCAAGCATGGAACATCAAAAATTATGGATACATTTGCAACGTATCAATCGACGACCCCCAGGTGACATAGGGATATTAATGAAAAGCTAGTTGACTCGAGGATAACGAGTAACCACTGTGCTTATTGCATTAGTTCGATCCAGGGATCTTAATCTCTAAGCAACCTGAAGGGTCTTAATCGTCTAGTGTCTGACCATGGTTTTGGTAGTAGGCTAGTAGGATTATTGAAGTTGGGATGAAATCTATCAAGAGGAGTTCCAGCTAATTATGGGTTGCTCACCTACACATATATCTATAAGATTATAATTGTTACATTCACAATTGTCCACCTAGCACATTTACTATCACCATGAACTGAATCTCCCCGCGCCTTCCTTCACCATCTGCAGAAACCAACAAAAAAACAAAGTCGTTCTTTACATTTATGCATTTTATTTCTGAAGTTTACATTTGAGTTCTATTTAAACCTATCGCATTTAATCAAAACCCCATTCTTATTTCAACGCTTGCAGTCAATTCACTCGAAGACCTGTGAGAACTTCGGGTGTGACAGGGACTTCACCAATAAACACTTACCTTTGGGCTCCCTGTGCGATCGATATCTGAACTTCGAAACTAGCTACAAACGATCTGTGCACTTGCAGACATTAGGCAACATCTCGGGCTGCTCCGCTTCTTCCCAGCCGGCTAGGAAATCGGCAAGGGCCTGTGACTTAATCGCCTTGTGTGGCTCGTATTTGATGTTGTGGATGCCGATTTCAACGACCCACTTGGTGACTCACCAAGTCGCCTCACGATTGTGGATGATGTCCTACAATGGCGCGGAGGAGACGACCATGATGGGGTGCTCCTAGAAGTAGTGCGGGAGCCATCGCTAGGCTCTGAAGACCGTGTACACTAGCTTCTGGTACTGCGGGTAGCGCTACCTTGAGTCCGTGAGGACTACGCTAATGTAGTAGGCCGGGAGTTGTACGGGGCACTCCTTTCCCTCCTCTGGTCGCTCGATGGCCATCATGGCGCTAACGACTCGAGTGGAGGCCACGACGTAGACGAGCATTGGCTCCTTGTCAATGGGGTCAGTGAGTAGCGGTTCTACGAGCAACACTTCCTTGAGCGTTTTGAGCGTGTTTTCCGCTTCTTCGTCCCAATGGAACATGGGGTTCTTACGCATCAAGCGGTACAGGGGCATTTCCTTCTCACCAAGTCAAGGGATGAAGCAACTAAGAGCCGCGAGTTGCCCGACCAGCTTCTGGACGTCGCGTAGGCACTCGGGTTTTCCGAGTCGCACGATGGTGTCGATCTTGGTGGGGTTTGCTTTGATGCCTCGCTTGTAGACTACATACCCTAGGAGCTATCCGGTGGGCTCGCCGAAGGTGCATTTCCCTAGATTGAGCTTGATCTTGTACTTTCGTAGATTTGCAAAAGTTTCGGCCAAGTCAGCGAGTAGGTCGCTCTGGCGGGTTGACTTTACCACCACATCATTGATGTAGACACGGATGTTGCGGCCAATTTGGCTCGCAAGGCACTCCTGCATGCACCATTGGTAGGTAGCACTGGCATTCTTAAGGCTGAACGCCATGGCGGTATAGTAGAAAGCACCGAATTGCGTGATGAACGCCGTTTTCCTCCTCGTCCTCGACCGCCACCTTAATATGGTTGTAACCAGAATACACGTCAAGGAAGCATAGCGACTCCGACCCCGTGGTCGAGTCGATGATCTGGTCGATGTGGGGGAGGATAAACTCCTCCTTCAGGCAGGCCCTGTTAAGGTTGGTGTAGTCAATGCACATTCTCCAAGTGTTGTTGTTCTTTAGAACCAAAATTGGGTTTGCCAGCCACTTAGAGTACTTGATTGGCCAGATAAAGGCTGCTGCTAGTAGATGCTACACTTCTTCGGTGATTACCCGGCGACGCTCTTCATTGAAGGGCCACAACGACTTCTTCACAGGTTGCGCTTTGGGGTCGGCATTGAGTTTATGCTCAGCGAGTTCCCTCGAGACACCAGGCATGTCAGATGGTTTCCATGCAAAGATGTCCCGATTCTCACGCAAGAACTTGATGAGCGCGCTTTCCTATGCGAGGCTCATTTTGGTCCCGATGGTAACCTTCTGGCTTGAGTGGCCTAGGCCAAGCTCGATGATGCGCTTGTGTGTGGAGGCATCAAATGCTATCGTCCTGACGTTTTCTATGTTGGGTTTCTTCAGGATCCTGAGGTAGTCCTTGTCAACACCACTCGCATATTTGGCGAGCTCCTCAGCGTGATTGGTATCCTCGATGATGATGATGTCGGCGAGCTTGGCCCCGTTGTCCTTGCATTCCATGGCCATGTCGGGGTCACCGTAGACGGTGATGATGCCGCGTGGCCCTGGGAGATTCATCATGTTGTACGCATAATGCGGGGCCGCCATGAATTTGGCGAATGCGTGTCACCCCAGGACGCAGTGGTAGGGGCTGCGGAAGTTCACTAGCTCGAAGACGATCTGCTTGGTGCGATAGTTGGCTGGTGTGCCGAAGCTGACCGGCAGCATCACTTTGCTGATCAGGTATGCCTTCCGACCAAGGACGATGCCGTGGAAGGTGGTGAGGGTAAAATCGACCATCGACTGCGGGAGTTGCAGCCTCCTGAATATGTCCTGGTAAAGGATGTTGATGGAGCTTCCCCCATCCATCAGGGTCTTGGGGAGCCAATAGTCAGCCACTTCGAGCTTGACCACCAGAGCGACTCACCCAGGGTACTCGATCCACGGTGCATGGTCATCGCGACTCCAAGTGATGCTCTGCTAGGACTTGTTGAGGAAGCGCAAGATGTCAACTTGTGTCACCGTGCTTACAGCAACTGCGTGGGCGAGCACCTTCTTCTCGCGTTTGCTGCCGAGCCTGGTGAATGTGTGCAGCGAGCCGACGTTGTTGCCGAACCCGTCGATGTTGTTGTTGTTTTCCCTTGTATGGTTGTTGTTGGGGTCCTCCCTTGCTCGCCTTGCCTTCTCGATCTCTTTCAGAGAGTGGCAGTCGGTGATGGTGTGAGTGGCGGGCTTCCCTTCCCTGTTGTGGTAGACACAGGGCTGGTTGAGTAGGGCGGCAGGGTCAAATTTCGGCCTTGCCACATTGTTGGCGCCGTAGTTTCCGCTGTCGCGATAGTTGCATCCGTCGTGGACAAAGTTATTGGGGTCGCGCTACTTGGAGACGGCGTTGGCGACAAAGTCGACTTGCTCGTCACCATGGAACTTGCCGGTGCTGCGAGTGTTGATGTAGCACATCTCGTGCTGTCTTCCGTTGTCGTTGCCACCGGTGCGGTGTCTCCCACCCGACTCATCATCAGAGACTTGGTTAGGGTCCTCCTCCACGTAGCATTTGGAGATTTCGAGGAGGTTAGGGATATTGTCAAGCGTCTGGTAGACCCTCTTGATCTTGGCGACCAGAGGCTCCTACTGGCACGCGTTCTTGAAGCAGTGGATCGCCATGTCCGGGTGGGTGCCAGAGGCGTTGATCCACAAGTCCTGCCACCGTTGCACCCAGTGGCGGGTCGACTCTCACTGTCCCTAGAGGCAGTGCTCTAGGTCCTCGATGGTGGTGGCACGGGTGTTGGAGCCCTCGAAGTGCCTGACGAAGGCCTCTCGCATGTCCTGCCACGAGTCAATGCTGTCCACGGGGAGGGTGTTGATCCATTGCCAGGTCGCTCCCTCCATCATCAGGGGGAGGTAGCGAGTGGCAAGTTGGTCAGTGTGGTCGGCGATCCCCGTCGCCATAAGATATGTATCGAGCCACACCGCTAGGTCATACGTCGGGTCGTACTTCTCAATATCGTTTTGCGCCTTGAAGTTTATGGGATAATTTTCACCTCGGATCATTGATCCAAAGCACTATGGGCCAACTTGGCTGAGGCAGCCCCTTGGCTTGGGCTCGCCGTGGTTGGTGAGGGTGTGCCTCAGGTCGTTTGGCTGGCATGCTTGCCACGCCTGATTGTTGATGATGTGGGTCCACGCATCGATCGGCTGACCATTCGCGGTGACCGTGTTGTTCGCAAGTTGTGGCTCGTTGGTGGAGAGTGCAGGATTCGCGGCCCGTGGTTGGATCTGCAGAGGCTCGGGGGTGGGCAGTTGAGGGTGTTGGCGACCGTTGGATGGCCGCTTGAGGCCACCCTGCTCCCCGACGAGCGGGAGTACATCTATCCCCACGGGGTCGACTCCCACGGCTTGTTGCTTAATGGCCCTAGCGAGTAGGGCCTGGGTGTACTTGATCTGCAACACACCCTCTCCCGTGATATTGAGATTGGCGACTGCATCTTGCCCCGCGATGAAATTGTTCATCGGGGTGGAGTAGAATGGGAGTCCATTGGAGTCCCGGGCTTGGGGTGAGATGATGATCCGCGATTACTCTGGAGGAGGCATGCGGTGTGGTGGCGGTGGAGCTCTAGTCACAGGTGCACCAGGTGGCGGGCGGTTGCTGCAGCCGGGTGGAGCGTGCTCGCAGACCTCGCGCTCAGCCACGCGAGCAGGGTCGTTCTCGTCATCGAAGTTCAGGGTGCGACCCTGTACGTTGGAGTTCAGGTGACTCCTGATGCGGCGTTGGTGGTAGAGCAGCAGCTCCTGTGATGTTTGCCACTCGAGGCGGTACTTCTCGCGCTCGGCCTGCTCCGTGCACGTTGCTGCCTCTAGCTGCAGGCGGTATTCCTCGACCTCAGTTGCCATCGTAGTCGGTAGGATCAGCATGGAGAAGGGGTCTAGCGGGGCACTCGCGCTGCCCGCCATGTAGATCGCGTTGAAGCGATTTGATCTGGCACGGAAGTCGTTAGGGGACTCCGAACCAGAGTCGGAGTCGAAGATCCCGAGGATGGAGGGGTCCTTGAAATCCTCAGCGTTGAAGACCCGCGTGATGGAGTCTTCGCGTGACGCGATGGTGATGGATCCGGTGGCCGAGGCAGGGGTCATCGAATCGGCAACTTCATGGAGGGCCACGTCATACACAACCACATCGCTCCCGGCCACGCTCCTGGTGGCCGAGTCATACTCAGAGGTGAGGTGGGTGATGGAGCTGATCTGGCCTTCGAAGAGTAGTTCGCCATCTCCGTCGGGTCGACAACATCTCTGAACCTGACAAACAGGTTGATGGTGACAACCGGCATCACCGTGCTGTGCGTGATCGGGCGCGACATTGGGATGTAGCTGTTGGGCAGGCTCTGAAGAATCCCGCTGCTTGTGATCATGCAGCCGGTGGCGATCGGCCAATCAGTTGGCAAGTAGGGTCTCGCAAGTGAACTCAGACTGGACCAGCCATGCCCCTTGGTGTGCGCCACTATCGTGGGAATGACCACGGCAGTCGCTACTAGCGGTAGCGATAGGAAGGATTTAGAGTAAGAGCAAGTCACCATCCGTGGTGCAAGATTGAGGGAAAGGACATAGGGATTTACCCAGGTTTGGCCCCTGTAGGGTAAAGACCTACTCCTGCCAGATTGTATTATCGGCGAGTGAGTTACAAGGGTGGCGAGCTCGGTGGCTAGGCAATGAGTTGCTTGTATGGGGTGTATGATGGAATGTGAGTAAAGAGAGTACCCTAGGGAGGTTTATATAGGGTACCTCGCTAGGGTTTACAGGATTACAACTGAATCAATTAAGAATTCAGAGGATTTAACCTAATCCGACTGGGCCTATCTATGCTTCTTGGCCTTCAGCTTCTAGTCGCCAGGCTTCTCCCACAATCGCATTCCAGTCGCCGTCCTGTAGGCCCACTCGCAATGGGCATGGTCCAGTCGAAATGTCCTGCTAGGCATACCCCATTCTGCATATCCCCATCACTAACTAGTCAAACCTTTGACTTTTAACCCCTTTTAAATATAATTTGATCTAAATAATGTTTTAAATCCATAAATTCAAATAACATATATGATATATGTTTTCTGATCAGAAAATGCCAGGAATTCAAATATGCCATCCAAAATAATTTTTGGGCAATTTAATATTTCAAAATTATTTAAATGCCTTTTCTTAATAAATTCATAACTTCAATGTCTAAATTGATTAGCACGACAAGCCCGTTTTGATTATGTGTTCCATGATATGAATTGAAGCATGCATCATATAAATATTAAATAATTGGAACTGTTTATGGGAGTAAAACATGCCTAAATAAATGAATAATTTTTTTATTTTTTGTTTCCACACCTCACCCATGCCATGCTATGTTATACCATGCAATTATGCATAATTCCATCATGGCATACCTTGTTTGCTTGTTGCATATGATTTATATGATTGTGCAATTTATTTATTTCGACCCTTATGTGTTTGGTTTTTATCCGAATAGACACTGAGCAAGGAGAATATCAGGAGCCTCAGGAGTATTACCCAGATCCTTCCTATTCCGCAACTAAACTGACAGGCAAGAAATTCTCCATGCTTACATACATATATCACCTATGCTTCTATCTTATTCTTGCATAATTGAGTCATGATTGCATTAAATTGAATCCCAAGTACTGCATAGCCTTTACTTTTAAACCCCACCGAAGCTTGTATCCTCAATCCCATGAGCCATTACTACATGAGTTGTTTGAGCCATGCCAGTCGTAGAATTGCATCTGTAGGGTTTGTGTGAGTCTTTGGATAATGAGGTATTTAAACAACTTAAATAGTCTAGTAATGGGATAACTAAAGAAACAGGCACCAATGGGCAATAACTGTTATTTGGTTCTTCCATGCTCACTTGTGTCCTGTAGGACACCGAGTACTTGATTCATGTTCCTTGAATATCAGACTATCCACATGTGGGACCATGAATCCCCTTCGTCTGAGCTTGATTCACATTTTATTTCTTGGGGCCACAAAGTAGTTTGGGGCTTTAGTATTATCCTGTACTTATGAAATCTTTACTGCTTTATTTACTATTGTGCATCGAGCACACATACTATTTAAGAACCCCATTCCAAGTTTATGCTGTATCGACAAGCCCAGTCACACATTCGGGTTGCCAGTCATTTACCACCGTCCTCACAAACCCTGGTTCCGTCCTGGAGCTGACCAACTTCGTTACGGGTAGCTTATTGGGGTGGCCCCCTGAATTAATTTATGAATCCTATGAATGCATTGTCGTGAGGCCTCGTTGCTTTTTATTTGGTTCTTCCCGAGGTCGATCGTGTGTGTGTTGCTATTTGTGCACCCCTACAGGGTAAATCTTTCTAAAAGATGTGTCCGCGGTTATGGACGACTTGGAGCCTAGTTTCTCGATCATAGACAAGCATAACTAAAGTATCGCCTTTAATTTGACTAAGGCATGACTAGTAAATAGTGCAACACTCATGGAATGGTTAATAAAATTGCCAACAAATGGGATGTTCTTCCGCCTTCTCGTCGGTAAGCGAGAAGGGGGGCGAGTGATGTTTATTTATGTTGCTTATATAACTGTTGTTACTAATTAATGAACGTCCGTCTACCTCTGGTTGGGCGGATGTGTAGCTTGTCTCTATAGAACTTTGTAGCTATTATCTTTCGCTGCAATTTCGTCACCCCAGGTTGGTCCCTTTAGATGCATTAGGACTTGCTGAGTACCCCTAGGGTCTCACTCGATAAATATTTGGTTCAGATGGATAGGTATACTCTCAGGAAGGCTACTTGGTCGAAGAGACTGATGATGGTGGTGATGACTGTTAGGTGTAGAGATTCCGGGGATGGAGATCCGTGAGATCTGTGGGCGGGATGTGCTTATTTTCAGGGCATCTTATGCCAATTTTTTTCTTATCCGTAATCGGATCTTGTTTTTCGCTTCTGCTTGATACTCTGATGTGTGATGTATGAGGATGTATCCTAAATTATTATTTCTATCTAGGATATTTGGATCTTGCCGTATGGGGTTGAATATTTCTATCTCTATTGTTTTAGATGGTGTGGCTCTGATGTCTATTGTATGTCGCTGACATACATACTCATTTGTGTATGTTTTGATTGCTTTAACTATCGATTATGCCACTTTCTATTGTCTCGGTGTTCTTCAAAGTGGGTGGCATGGTTGGCTGGTACCGTGCCCTGCTCCACGAGGTGGGCCTACTATTTTTGGCTTCACGGCCCCACGGTAGTACGTCCTGTCCACTTTTGGGTTCATCCAGGCTTGAGCTTAGAGCATAGGGTCTAAGGTATTACACCCTGGCAGTCTCCGTCATGCTGGCGTTTGCCGCGGCTTACTGTTTTTGCTCCTCGCTATACTTGGCAAGCAAATTAATCAGCCTCGTGCCGTATTTCAGGCAGCGCTTGGCGAAAGGAGCGAAAGCTACCTCCTTGCTGTCCGCTATCTTTGACATCGTGGAGGTGACCTTGTTGATATCCAGGTTGGTGCCATATACCTGCGCCATAGCAAGTCCCAAGGAGGCACCCGCATCCTTCTGCATATGCTTGTACTCCTTAGGGGCGGCATCCGTGAAGGCGTCCGCTAGGCCACCAACATCCTCGAGGGCGACATCATTTGGGAACATCTCTCGATGGAATCAGATCAACACATCCTTGGACTTGACGAGTGCTTTGATGGCCCAAAATATATTCGAGCTCGTTGGGGAACCCCAAGAGGAAGGTATGATGAGCACATCAGCAAGTTTTCCCTCAGTTATGAAACCAAGGTTATCGAACCAGTAGGAGGAAGGAAACACCTCCAAGGTGTTGTTTCCAACTTGGAATCCTACACAACACAACCACAAAACTTTGCCCCCAACTTACAGTGAGGTTGTCAATCTCACCGGTTTTGCTGAAAACAAAGGATTAAACGTATTGTGTGGAAGATAGTAATTGCTTTGCAGAAAGTAAACAGAAAACAATAAATAGATTGTAGATTGATAGTAAAAGAATGGACCGGGGTCCATATTTCACTAGTGGTGATTCTCCTTAAGATAGAAGACATGTTGGGTGAACATATTACAGCGGGGCAATTGACAAACATCGAGAAAAAATTCATGCATATACTAATCATCTTGACTCCTATGAGATTTGATTGGGTATTACAACATTATACATAGACCGTAATCCAACTGCATCTATGACTAATAATCCACCTTCATGTTATCATCCAAACCCCCTCCAGTAGTAAGTTTCAAGCAACAACTGCATTAAGCAAAGTGTGTAAAGTAAACAATATGATTGTTATATGAACAAATGATTGTTGTTTTCTCCTAGTAGCAACAACATATCTAGTACCTTAGAGATTTTGTCACTTCCCTAGATTCCTAGAGGCATGAACCCACTATCGAGCATAAATACTCCCTCTTGGAGTTGCTAGCATCTACTTGGCCAAGATAGCTACTAACAACAGAAAGCATGCAAGATCACAAATAACAAAGACATGATAGAATCAATAATGAATCTGAAATAGCATCTCAATATCCATCGGATCCCCGCAAACACAACATGTAGGATTACAAATAGATGATCTTGATCATGAACGGAGCTCACAAGATCTAAACATGGTAGCACAAAGGAGGAGAAGCAACCATCTAGCTACTACATGGACCCGTAGTCCAAGGATGAACTACTCACGCATCACACCGGAGGCAGTCATGGTGATAAAGAAGGCCTCCAGGGTGAATACTCCCCTCCGGTAGGGTGCCGGGAAGAGCTTCAAATCCCTCCCGATCTAGGGATGGAGACGACGGCGGCTACAGACTCTTTCATGGAATTTTGATCAGGTACTTAGGGTTTCTGTATCGAAGGAAATATATAGGCGAAAGGGGAGGCCGAGGGGGTGCCCGAGGCGGCTTCACCCCCAGGTGCGGGCCAGGCCTGGCTGCGTGGCCAGCGGGTGTGGTCCCCTCGAGGCCCTTCTCTGTCTCGTCTTCTGGCTCCGTGTTCCCCTCGGTGAAATATTGACTTTGGCCTTTGTCCCGTCCAATTCCTAGAATATTCATTTTCTGGCTTTCCTGGAACCAAAAACAATAGAAAACATGCAACTGACACTATGGCATCTTGTTAATAGGTTAGTTCCAGAAATGTGTAAAGATACTCCAAAGTGTGGACAAAACATAAGAAAGTAGATATAAAACAAGCATGGAACATCAAAAATTATAGATACGTTAGCAACATATCATGCTTCCTTGGTGTAGGCGTTGTGATCGTCGATTGTGCTCACGATGCTAGCCAGTGCGTCCTCACGTTCAAGTGCCTAGAGGTCGAAGTCAACACCAAACACATCTATAGAAAGAAAGGGAACTGACTTGAAGAAAAACACCAAGGACAAGGAAGATGCGAGTAAGAAGAAAAGAGTACTTACCACACAACACCAGGGCAACAGTCATAAGCAAGTCAGTCAGTTTTTTCTCGCTTCGCCACAACTTTCACATGGCTCTCTTCGAGATGCTTGGACTCCAACCTCAGGCGATCAACGACTTCCACCGCGCTTTTCTCCTTTGCCTCTGCATTGCCAAGACTCTTTCCGAGAGCCTCTAGGCGACACAGAACCTGGTTGTTATCCTATGACACACAATGCAATACTGTTCATCAAACGGCGGCCATAACAGTCACCAATATCCAAAGGGGAAAAACTCACTTTGGAGCTTCCTGAAGTCAGAATCTAGCCGCACGTACTGCTGGCCCATCTGCACCATGTTCTGCATGAACGGCTGCACCAGTAGTCGAGTTAGATCAAAGGGCCAAGGGATTCCAAGATAAAACCAATAAATAAAAACTTACATGTTCACCTGAAGACTCTAGCAGATCCTGCTCCACACTCCGAGTGACAATGATCCTATGCCCACCTAGCTTGGAGGAGCTTGAGAAGTTGTCATTGTCAGTGATCACATCCTTCGGAGATGGAGGAACTGTGCTTGCAGCCTTAGAGTCTATGTGACATGGGTATACCCTACATGTACTTTTGATTATCCTATATGGTCTAGCCCTAGAGGAACCCAAGGTACAATTTAAGCCCAATAAGAATTCGGGTGGCCGAAGTCCGGAGGAAGGCGACTCCTTGAAGGACACGTCAATCAATAGATAGATTTTCAAAAGGATAAAACCCTAGTCTATAACTGAATTGGCCTGTTATCCCGAGAACAAGCCTCCTTATATAAAGGATAGGAGGGGGCAGCGAGGAGGACATCCACAACCTAGCATACACCTCGCCAGATTACATCTGCGCACCCCTGTAACTTTCGTCTCCTTAGTAATCTAAGAGGAGAAAAGCAGGAGTAGGGTCCCTTTTGAGGGCCTAAACTTGGGTAAATCGTGTGTCACTAATGTGCTTGTTTGCTAGCCAATCCACGCCTCCAGCGTGGGCTTGTTGGTTCGCGACCCGCAACTTGTCAGGCGAGTGCATCGCGGGGCCCAAGTTGCCTGTAATTGACGCGTTTCACAAAGTTGGGCTGCCAACTACCGAGAGGGGCCATTTCAAGGCAAACTCATCTCACCCTACCAAATTCAAACATTCCGTCAAACTGCCCCATGAAGTAGACCGTCAAGACCCCCATGCCAGTAATGTGGGCTCCCCCGATTATCCATTCGAGAAATCCCTGTTATGCAAATATCCACGTTCCCATGATTAGTAAGCCATGGAACATAACCGACCAATATCATTACAACATCCGAAACATAACGAAAATACAAGACTTACATAAATGCCATTATGGCTACATCATCTTTAGCAGCGGAACATCATCACGCGCAGAGCCCAATCATGCCTCAACCTATAGCCGACTGACTAGGAAGACGGCCTAGCTCGCTGGACGTCACCTTAATCTTCTAATGTCGAACCTCTAAAAGTCTAGCCAAGTAAATTGCCAAGGACAAAGCCGTGAGTACTTTTGAATGTACTCGCAAACCACCACGATAAGTGAAAGAAGGAAAATGCAATTCTGGCTGTGGCGAGATAGCTCTATCTAGGGTTGCTTTCGAAAAGCCTAGAGTATCTCTTGAAGTTATGGCATCTCCATATCTTTGTTGAAAAAGAGTTTTTGAAACATGCCTCTATTTTATAAATCAAGATATCTCCATATATTTGTTGAAAAAGAGTTTTGAAAACAGTTTTGGAGTAAAAACCCTTTTTAAGCCTCTTTGACCACCTCTGGTCAAAACAACACTTTAAGCTGAGGTTCCCCCGGAACCTTCATATTTTCATCCTTTCTTTCCAAACAAATATAGTTCGGGTACTCCTAGCCAACACCTTTACAACCATCCTTGACCATGGACACGGCTAATCAAATAGATTATATTCTGCAGAGTTTGCGCACTTTCCCCACAAGAATCAATTCATCCGCCGGGATAAAACCACGGCCCACTACCACTGTAGATGGGGGTCCGGATAATCAAACCTAACCTTTCGCTTGTCGACCCTAGCAAAGGCTACTTTTCCTTTTGGGTTTGTTCTCCCCGGCAATGAGTATGTGGCTCCCAGCCATAGTCCTGCCTTCCGTACATGCGTATACCCAAGCCGCAACTAGGCGTATACATTAACTTGGTGACTCCACTTCCTTCTGTACCACCTAAGTCATACCGTTCGTGGGAGACCCAATTGTTGCACCGGCACTCCTGCCAAGACAGGCTCACTCTTGCCGAAGCAAGCTACAGGCTTCAGATCCGAGATCTGTTAGCGCCTGCCCGAAATTCAAGGGATCTCTCCCTATAATCATGGTACAAGATGCCTCGGCTAATGAGGACAAGCTACGAGCTAAGCCCCAGCACCTTGGGTAATGTGGTTGCACTAATAGAGTTGTTCCGGTAAAGACGTAGAAATCCCTTCACTTTATCATTTCTCATCATCACCATTTCTTTTGTTAAAACATCCACTGGGATGATGGCTCTTCCCAAGGATTTTACAAAGTAGTTTTGAAACATTTGTAGTGGGATAAATCCCAAAACAGTTTATTTTCTCAAAGTCGGGGTTCCAACGAGGTAGGATGCTAACCACCATACTCTCGGTCTAAAGGGATAAAATGGTAGGTACAACAGGGTGGTGCCACGAGGGGCACACAATTATAACTTGGAGGAGCTAAGTTATATCGCAGTATTCATAAAACAAGACATGTAGCTAAATAATGCGATTTTTAAAGAGGATACAAAACAGGTAATGAACAGAGTAGGACAAGTATGGGAATTCGAGAATGGTGGCTTGCCTATAATCAGCAATAAGTCCCTGAACTTCCTTAGATAACCAAGAATACCCAATAAATAACAATAAGAAGTCCCTTCCTTCTTGTCGTCAATCACTCACACTATCGCCGTCATCGGGTACACATGCAAGCAGACAATACCACAATCAATACACGACATACATGCATCAAACCATACAGCAACAAACATACTGAATCATACTTAATTTAGTAGGTTTGGAGAGGTGGAATACTAGTAGTGGAATTACTAGATTGCCATTGAGGTATTTTGCCCTTGGAGGATAGTTGTCAAGGCTAAATACCATGAACTTGGAGTGGGGTTCTGAGGTCTGTAGGATACCAATGTGCAACAATGATATCCTCATATGAGTCTTGACAACACAAAACTAGCACAAGTGGTTTCACTAGATTATCAATTTCCTAGTTTTAGTTATGCTTTTTATAGTGGAATAAACTCTAGTTTGAGGAAATAATTCACCAGAATTTATCTGGAGGCCCCAAAATTATTTCCTTAGGTGGTTAGGTAGAGTTTGATGCACTGAACTACATAGAGTTGGAATCAAGTCTAAAACATTACCAGAATGCCCTTAATAAAACATCAAAGTCAGTTCTCTTTTTCACCAGATTAATTCCACAGAAGCTCTTGAGTTGATTCCAAGGGCATGTGGTAGGAATTTATAATACCTTTCTGTGGGAGTATTCACCCATTTTGTAGTTGCCAAACTCCTAGAGTGATTTATTTAGTGATAAAACCACTCACAGAAGTAATTAAATTACTAGAATTCAACCAGAGCTCAATAAAATCTGAGCTGCTGGGGTTTGATAGATGTTGATATTATGGTGTACTAGGAGGTGGAATCTAGTCCATACCACCTTTGGTTTGTCCTAGAGAAATTTCTTAAGACAGATAAAGGCTATTTTTGTTATTTTTGCTAAGGGCAAACTACTGTTCACCTTGGCATAGGACCTATGCTAGATGTCAGGTATATCAAATACCTTCCAGTAGAGCCT
This sequence comes from Avena eriantha, assembly GCA_910589775.1. NCBI lineage: Eukaryota > Viridiplantae > Streptophyta > Magnoliopsida > Poales > Poaceae > Avena > Avena eriantha. The sequence goes on along the minus strand of OU342743.1, from coordinate 429,947,146 downwards.
TGGTTCTCCCCAGATGGAGATATACAACTCTCTGAGGAAATTATCTAGTGCAAGGCACACCTGGCAGCAGAATAAATTCTAGCAAATAATAGAATTTATTTTTGACTTGGTGTTGCCTCTGCATGCTTAAGAAAACATCAGAGTACAACCAGAAATTTATATTTTGGCAATTGGATTTTATTTGCATTTTCAAAAGTATTTAATCCTACTGGTCTTTTTCTGGATCTGGAATAAAAAGAAAAAGGCAACAGGGAAAGCTAGGCTGGTTCTGGGGCTACTGGGCCGCCGGAGGACTTTCGGCCCACGATGGACCGAGCGACGCGCGGGAGTAGGCTTTGAAACCTGGTCGGGCGGGTCCCAGCGGTCAGCGAGAGCGGCGGGGTGAAGAGGTATCGGCGGCTATGGGCCGTTTGATTATATGGGGATCGACGGCTCGTGACTGTCGTCCACCCGGGCGCGCCAGCGATGAGAGCAAACCCTAGCAGAGGACGACGTGCGGCGGACAGCTCACCTGATGGCTCGAGGAAAGTCGGGGAGGTGGCAGGGCGACGCGGTCGATGACGGCGAGCAGAGCGAGGGGCGGCACGATGGGGTTGGCCTCCGGGAAGAAGCTCGCGCGATGGAGATCGAGGGTACCTCGTCAGAGCTCGACGGCGACGGCGGAGGGGACGACCCTGGGCAAGAAAAAGCCCACGGTTAGATAGAGGAGGAAGAGGGGAGTCGACCATGTGACATGCAACGGTGGGGGAGCAAGGGGGAGAGAGCCTTGCTCGATTTTTGTTGGAGGCCGAAGTTTCTCCTTCTCCTTCTTCCAGGCAGCATAGAGCAGGGGAGGAAGAGGGGTTACTGGGGGAGGTGAGTGGCGAGGAGAGGGAGCAAATGAGGGGCAGGGGCGTGCTAGGGTGGCATCTGGCCTTTATACCAAGGAGGAGAGCTAGATGGTGTGAATGTCCAATTTGGACATGGGGGAGGGGTAGTGTTGGCCAGGGATTGGCCCATAGGACGGTGGGGAGGGGTAGGATCGGTATTTGGTCGTGCTAGAGCTCAGAGAGGGAGGGAGTGGTAGCTGTTGCAATTTATCAAGAGCTTGTCTCTTTCTCTCTCTACTTCTCACTTCCAAGCACATGGGACAAGGGATTGCGACAGTAGCTTAGCTACATTGCTGGTCGACCAGGGGAGGGGTGAAGGCTGTGATGCATTGCTTTGGAAGATTGGTGGGGGTTGGATCTTGTTTTGACTCAATATTAGTTAGATTTGCCTAATTGAGTAAATAGGTCGTTGTGAAGGAAGTTCAAAAACTTGCATTGGATCAAAGGAGAAAATGGTACTGGGAGATACATGAGGTTAATTTAGATATCCAGGAATTATTTGGGATTTTCAGAGGAGTTTTAGTCCACTTAACCCTATTTATTCAAAAAGGGTAGAAGTAGATTTTAGAAGATCATTTGATAAATTTGCATTGGACAGGTGGGGTTTTTGATGTGATATGGTCCTAGATGTGAATACACACTCAGGGTAATTTTCCCAAGATTTATTGGGGATAAAAAATATTTAAAACAATTATTATTCCAATCCAGCCATTTAAGAAAATGGGAAAAAAGAAATAATAAAGCTCTTGAAACATAATTATTTTTGGGATGGGAAGATAGGGTATGATATATAGAACTCACATGAGCCAAAATTTGGGGAAGTGTTTTGACAGAAACCAAACTTTCAATTTGGAAAGGGTTTTTGAGATTTGGCCTATTAGAGGAATTAAGTAGATTTGGAACCATAATAAATATGGGTAATATTTGATAAATCTTGATGATCTAGGTAGAGGATGTATATAAGGTGTAGCAAGAATTTTCAACCTTGTGGAATGGAATTCCAACTTGAATTAGATGGGAAACAAGGAGTTGTGGATCTAGGGAGATGTTATTTTTATATCACCTAAACCTTGTTGGAAACATGGAGCTCAGAGCTCACCTTGGTTCAAGGGCTAGATGGGTAGGTAGACCAATTCATATATATGATCATGACAGGAGAAGTTTGGATTGGTTACATTTGAGGTGATCTAGAAGGGATGGCAAACTTTGTTGAAAATAAGGTTGCCATACCAGATGAGTCATGATGCCTTATAAACCATGTGAGTTTAAGAAGCACAAGGATCCACTTGGAACAAGTGAAGCAGATGTTGATGGACCTATATGAGTAGGTCACAACCATGCAAAGAGTTGGTCCATAGAAGGTTGGATGAAGGTGTGAGCTTCTACCAAAGTAGGCATGATGACTAGATTTGCAGGAAAAGTTATTTTCTTGCCTGCAAAACCATAAAGAACAAGTGGGTTGGAGGAGGATCTAACCAAGGGCAAGAGTGGGCCTTGGTAGTACTTAGGATGGTTAACAGGATGGATCAAGTTCATTATCAAAAATGCACAAGGGTTGAGAACGTGACATCCAAAAAGGTAATATTGAAACAGTTTCCAGACTTAGTCAAATTTGGCAGTTGGCAGTTTTGAGGATTTTGACTAGAGTAGGAGAGTGGATGTTTTTGAGAGGTTGCAATGTACCAAAGCATCATCAAGTGGATGATGTTGAAGAGTAGATTTAGTAGAAGGGATCCCTGCTTGATATTGGTCTTTGTTGACTTGGAAGCTTCTAGAATGGATCACTTCAGAATTGATCTAGCTAAGGGTCTTGGATGATCACCTAGTATCTAGTGATTTGACCTTGCTTTGTTATCATGATTAGGATGTGGAGATTTGGAAACCTCTTGATCCTAGTGATGATCTCCTAGACTGGCTCATACTACTTCCTAAACAAACAAGTCAAACAGTAGATCAAGGCAACTCGTCTTATAAACTAAGCAACTCCACTACTGGGGTTACCATCAAGCCTAGCTTGGCGTAGGGAGGGGTGTTTTGAAAAGGTTAGAGTTTGAATAGGAAGAGAGTACTTGGTATTTCTTCCGTGAGTAGAATTCAAAAGCTTTTAAAAGAGGTTTTGGGAGAACTAGAGGTAAGATTAGTTGAAGGTTCTGTCTTGAAAACATAAGGAGGTTTATATTATATATCTCTCCATAGTTTTGTCAATATAAGCTACTAAAATGGTTTTAGTTGCATACGCATCTTGGCTCATGAAATGCCAGAACGTTTGAGAATATGTAAAATGAGGCAGGGTGGTTTTGGTAAATAGCTTTTATCAGCTAATGGTGAGGTAAGGATTTTGCACAGGGCATACACTTACATGCACAAGCATAAACAAACAACAAGCAAACACTGCACCCATGAACAAGAAAAGTTTTTGTTCCCCCTGATTTTTGCATTCTGAACAACTAATCAGGGTTGCTAAAATTGGGATGTTACAGACCTTTCCCCTTTAAAATAATGTAGTCCCGAGATTCGGGAGAGTAAGATTAGGGGATTCGTCTTGGGGTTAGTGCTATGTGTGTCTTGCGTACTAACTTGTCGGCTTCGTCTCAGATCAGGGTCACTTCGACAGTGAGGTTGAACATCAATCGTCTTGAAAGAACGAGGGTTGAGCTAGCTTCAACCAGGATTGTGAGGAGTGATTTTCCTGCGGTAAGGGCTCACGGCGTCTCTCCTAAGGGATTGTCGTATCCTAGTATACGTCTTTGAGTCCAATTGTTGGATTGCTTCTAGCAGAGGGTTATTCTATTTTGCGAGAAAGACGCAGTCCTTCCCCCTTAGGGTGAAACTAGGGTAGCTTGGAGAGTTACCAACCGGGGACTTTCTTATGAGGGTGGCCAAGATAGTTCTTAAGGTAGTGGACAATGACATAGGGATGGTAGCACCATAGGTGTCATTCTAGGGGGAAACATGGACTAGTTTATTACAGGTTGCACTTGCCGACGTTTAGGGAGTCCTAGGGTAAGTTAAGGAGCTTCTCTCGATCTTTACTCCCAACGGGGTGTAGTCGCTTGTCGATGCAAGGGGAATCTTCAGTCTTGAGTTGCAGGGCTACGAGAGGTAGGGTGGCCGTCTTTTCTGAAGGTAAGGGCCCTGGGTACCTTCGGGCTTCACTTTCACGGAGGTCTTGACGGTTTTACCCTGGGGCATTCTCGGCTAAAGTGGCCGGATTGACCACACGAGAAATAGGTACCTTTCTTTCGGCGTAACTGAGTTGACGACCTTCCTATGCTGACTCCGGGAATTTGGCAGGCATTGTCAATGAGGAGATATACTGGGCAATTGACAGGGACATTGTCGGGGCCTTCGCAGAGGAAACAAGTGACGAACCGAGTTGAACAAACTTTGGACGAATGGGGTTTCCTGCAGTTTGGGCACTGGCCGGAGCACCTGCTGGCTTGGTGTCTTTCATCTCTGCAATGGCTACATGCCTTCTGCGAGCTTCCGGTCTTCATGGCCATCCTAGGGGGGTTCCTGTTGGTGGTACTCATTCCGGGTTGGGTCTGATGCAACGTCTTGGGTAAAACACGCAAGAGGAAAAACATCCAAGCAAGCCTAGCAATTCAAGGAAGTTATTACACAACCAACCAGTCTACACCCGAAGGTGCTAATAGTACTTAAGCATTACAAAATGCGTTCAGGGGCGATACATGACTCTACCCTATTGCTAGCTGGGCGAGTACCGCAACGCGGGTGATTACTCGGAGGGTGCATCTGTGGAGTCGTGGCTGGCTTCTGGAAGTGCCGTGGAGGTTTCATGCACTTCCTGGATGGGCTTGAACCTACGGAGATACTGACTGGTGGTGATGCACTTCCTGCTTCTCTTGGGGGCGGCTTCCCTCGATGTTCGTTCAGTTGCGGTGGTTCGTGCTTGATTCCTTTGTAGGGTTTCCAGAGCTTCCTTACGGGTGAGAATGGCTTGTAGGCGACGGCGCTCCATCTGGGAGTGGCGGTATTCGTCAACGACTGTTGTTAACACCTCATTGCTAGAGTAGCTGAATCAGGTCTGGAAGGAGAGAGTAGGGTATGCCAGGCTGGGGTCCTGAGATCCTCCGGTGCAATCGACATTTCCCTTCATGGGGAGGTAGAAGGTTGTGGGTTGTCTCATCTCTGGGAGGGAGCTACGGATGCGCATCAAGGCTTCTCTGGCTACCAAATCGACAGCAAGTATGGTACTGGGCATCTGAGGTCCAGTGGAATAGATAGGGCCTCCATTGGTTCCCGGCTTGGCTAGTATGACAATCTGTCCCACATAATGTCCTGATTCCAGTCCCTTGTGGAGGGTGTAGATAGGTTTCTGCTAGTAACCGCAAAGTTGTAGAGAGTCCTAGAGTAGTCGGGGGAATCCAACCTTCAGCCACTCTTCATCAATAGGTTCCATCTACAAAAGTGTTTAGCGCCAGGTTGGGTTAGTGACAAGTGTGCAAGAGTTTAAGATTTGAAAATCACATTAATGCAAGTATTTTTCAAAATGGAGGTGGAGAAGACATAATCACTTTTGCAAATAGTCTTCCCTTCTCCTTTGTCTTTTAGAAAATAGGTTTGTCGTTTCCTGTCTATCGCCCATGCTAACTAAGGTATCCTACAGTCAGGATGGCTCTGATACCAAGTTTGTGGGCTCCCCGGATTATCCATCCGAGAAATCCCTGTTATGCAAATATCCACGTTCCCATGATCAGTGAGCCATGGAACATAACCGACCAGTATCATTACAACATCCAAAACCTAACGAAAATAAAAGACTTACATAAATGCCATTATGGCACATCATCTTTAGCAGCGGAACATCATCACGCGCAGAGCCCAATCATGCCTCAACCTACAGGCGACTGACTGGGAAGACGGCCTAGCTCGCAGGACGTCACCTTAATCTTCTGATGTCGAAACTCTGAAATTCTGGCCAAGTAAATAGCCAGGGACAAAGCCGTGAGTAATTTTGAATGTACTCGCAAACCACCAAGATAAGTGAAAGAAGGAAAATGCAATTCTGGTTGTGGCAAGATAGCTCTATCTAGGGTTGCTTTTGAAAATCCTAGAGTATCTCTTGAAGTTATGGCATCTCCATATCTTTGTTGAAAAAGAGTTTTTGAAACATGCCTCTGTTTTATAATTCAAGACATCTCCATATCTTTGTTGAAAAAGAGTTTTGAAAACAGTTTTGGAGTAAAAACCCTTTTTAAGCCTCTTTGACCACCTCTGGTCAAAACAACACTTTAAGCTGAGGTTCCCCCGGAACCTTCATATTTTCATCCTTTCTTTCCAAACAAATATAGTTCGGGTACTCCTAGCCAACACCTTTACAACCATCCTTGACCATGGACACGGCTAATCAAATAGATTATATTCTGCAGAGTTTGCGCACTTTCCCCACAAGAATCAATTCATCCGCCGGGATAAAACCACGGCCCACTACCACTATAGATGGGGGTCCGGATAATCAAACCTAACCTTTCGCTTGTCGACCCTAGCAAAGGCTACTTTTCCTTTTGGGTTTGTTCTCCCCGGCAATGAGTATGTGGCTCCCAGCCATAGTCCTGCCTTCCGTACACGCGTATACCCAAGCCGCAACTAGGCGTATACATTAACTTGGTGACTCCACTTCCTTCCGTACCGCCTAAGTCATACCGTCCGCGGGAGACCCAATTTTTGCACCGGCACTCCTGCCAAGACAAGCTCACTCTTGCCGAAGCAAGCTACAGGCTTCAGATCCGAGATCTGTTAGCGCTTGCCCGGAATTCAAGGGATCTCTCCCTATAAGCATGGTACAAGCTGCCTCGGCTAATGAGGACAAACTACGAGCTAAGCCCCAGCACCTGGGGTAATGTGGTTGCACTGATTGAGTTGTTCCGGTAAAGGCGTAGAACATCCCTTCACTTTCTCATTTCTCATCATCACCATTTCTTTTGTTAAAACATCCACTAGGGACGATGGCTCTTCCCAAGGGTATTACAAAGTAGTTTTGAAACATTTGTAGTGGGGTAAATCCCAAAATAGTTTATTTTTTCAAAGCCAGGGTTCCACTACTCTCGGTCTAAAGAGATAAAATGGTGGGTACAACAGGGTGGTGTCACAAGGGGCACACAATTATAACTTGGAGGAGCTAAGTTATATCGTAGTATTCATAAAACAAGACATGCATCTAAATAATGCAATTTATAAAGAGGATACAAAACAGGTAATGAACAGAGTAGGACAAGTATGGGAATTCAGGAATGGTGGCTTGCCTATGATCAGCAATAAGTCCCTTGACTTCCTTAGATAACCAAGAATACCCAATAAGTAACAATAAGAAGTCCCTTCCTTCTTGTCATCAATCACTCACACTATCGCCGTCATCGGGTACACATGCAAGCAGACAATACCACAATCAATACACGGCATACATGCATCAAACCATACAGCAACAAACATACTGAATCCTACTTAATTTAGTAGGTTTGGAGAGGTGGAATACTAGTAGTGGAATTACTAGATTGCCATTGAGGTATTTTTCCCTTGGAGGATAGTTGTCAAGGCTAAATACCATGAACTTGGAGTGGGGTTCTGAGGTATGTAGGATACCAATGTGCAACAATGATATCCTCAGACGAGTCTTGACAACACAAAACCAAAACAAGTGGTTTCACTAGATTATCAATTTCCTAGTTTTAGTTATGCTTTTTATAGTGGAATAAACTCTAGTTTGAGGAAATAATTCACCAGAATTTATCTGGAGGCCCAAAAATTATTTCCTTGGTTGGTTAGATAGATTTTGATGCACTGAACTACATAGAGTTGGAATCAAGTCTAAAACATTACCAGAATGCCCTTAATAAAACATCAAAGGCAGTTATGTCTCATTTTTCTCTTTTTCGCTAGATTAATTCCACAGAATCTCTTGAGTTGATTCCAAGGGAATGTGTTAGGCATTTAGAATACCTTTCTGTGGGAATTGGATTCACCCATTTTGGAGTTGCCAAACTCCTAGAGTGATTTATTTGGTGATAAAACCACTTACATAATTAATTAAATCACTAGAATTCAACCAGAGCTCAACAAAATCGAGCTGCTGGGGTTTGATAGATGTTGATATTATGGTGTACTAGGAGGTGGAACATTGTCCATACCACCTTTAGTTTGTCCTAGAGAAATTTCTTAAGACAGATAAAGGCTATTTTTGTTATTTTTGCTAAGGGCAAACTACTGTTCACCCTGGCATATGACCTATGCTAGATGTCAGGTATATCAAATACCTTCCAGGAGAGCCTTGGTTCTCCCCAGATGGAGATATACAACTTTCTGAGGAAATTATCTAGTGCAAGGAACACCTAGCAGCAGAATAAATTCTAGCAAATAATAGAATTTATTTTTGACTTAGTGTTGCCTCTGCATGCTTAAGAAAACATCAGAGTACAACCAGAAAATTTATATTTGGGCAATTGGATTTTATTTTCATTTTCAAAAGGATTTAATCCTACCGGTCTTTTTCTGGATCTGGAATAAAAAGAAAAAGGCAACAGGGCAAGCTGGGCTGGATCTGGGGCTACTGGGACGGCCGAAGGACTTTCGGCCCACGGTGCACGAAGCGACGCGCGGGAGCGGGGTTTGAATCTCGGTCGGGCGGGTCCTAACGTTTAGAGAGAGCGGCGGGGTGAAGAGGTATCTGTGGCGGTGGGCTGATCGATTAGATGGGGATCGACGGCTCGTGACTGTCTTCCGCCCGGGCGCGCCGGCGACGAGAGCTAACCGTAGCAAAGGATGGCGCGGGGCGGGGTGCTCACCTGAGGGTTCGAGGGAGGTCGGGGAGGTGGTAGGGCGACGCGGTCGACGGCAGCGAGCAAATCGAGGTGCGTTACGGCGGGGTTGGCCTCCGGGAAGAAGCTTGCACGATGGAGACCGAGGGTACCTCGTCGGAGCTCGACGACGACGGCGGAGGGGACGACCCTGGGCAAGCAAAAGCCCACAGTTAGATAGAGGAGGAAGAGGGGAGTCGACCATGTGACATGCAGCGGAGGGGAGCAAGGGGGAGTGAGCCTTGCTCGATTTTTGTTCGAGGCCGAAGCTTCTACTTCTCCTTCTTCCACGCAGCATAGAGCTGGGGAGGAAGAGGGGTTACTGGGGGAGGTGAGTGGGGAGGAGAGGGAGCAAATGAGGGGCATGGGGCGTGCTGGGGTGGCCTCTAGCCTTTATACCAAGGAGGAGAGCTATATGGTGTGAATGTCGGGAGGGGTAGTGCTGGCCAGGGATTGGCCCAGAGGGCGGTGGGGAGGGGTAGGATCGGTGTTTGGTCGTTCTGGAGCTCGGAGAGGGAGGGAGTGGCAGCTGTTGAAATTTATCTCAAGAGCTTGTCTCTTTATCTCTCTACTTCTCACTTCCAAGCACATGGGACAAGGGATTGCTACAATAGCTGAGCTACAATGCTGGTCGACCAAGGGAGGGGTGAAGGCTGTGATGCATTGCTTTGCAAGATTGGTGGGGGTTTGATCTTGTTTTGACTCAATATTAGTTAGATTTGCCAAATTGAGTAAATAGGTGGTTGTGAAGGAAGTTCGAAAACTTGCATTGGATCAGAGGAGGAAATGGTACTGGGAGATAGATGAGGTTAATTTAGATATCCAGGAATTATTTGGGATTTTTCAGAGGAGTTTTAGTCCACTTTACCCTATTTATTCAAAAAGGGCAGAAGTAGATTTTAGAAGATCGTTTGATAAATTTGCATTGGACAGGTGGTTTTTTTGATTTGAGATGGTCCTAGATGCGAATACACACTTAGGGGAATTTTCCCAAGATTTATTGGGGATTAAAAATATTTAAAACAATTATTATTCCAATTCAGCCATTTAAGAAAATGGGTAAAAATAATAATAAAGCTCTTCAAACATAATTATTTTTGGGATGGGAAGATAGGGTATGATATATGGAACTCACATGAGCCAAAAGTTGGGGAAGTGTTTTGACAGAAACCAAACTTTCAATTTGTAAAGGGTTTTTGAGATTTGGCCTATTAAAGGAATTAAGTAGATTTGGAGCCATAATAATTATGGGTAATATTTGCTAAATCTTGATGATCAAGGTAGAGGATGTATACAAGGTGTAGTAAGTATTTGCAACCTTGTGGAATGGAATTCCAACTTGAATTAGATGGAAAACAAGGAGTTGTGGATCTAGGGAGATGTTATTGTTATATCACTTAAACCTTGTTGGAAACATGGAGCTCAGAGCTCACCTTCGTGCAAGGGCTAGATTGGTAGGTAGACCAAGTCATATATATGATCCTGGAAGAAGAAGTTTGGATTGGTTACATTTGAGGTGATCTAGAAGGGATGGCAAACTTTGTTGAAAATAAGGCTGCCATACTAGATGAGTCATGATGCCTTATAAACCATGTGGGTTTAAGCAGCACAAGGATCCACTTGGAATACGTGAAGCAGATGTTGATAGACCTATATTAGTAGGTCAGAACCATGCAAAGAGTTGGTCCATAGAAGGTTGGATTGAGGTGTGAGCTTCTACCAAAGTAGGCATGATGACTAGATTTGCAGGAAAAGTTATTTTCTTGCCTACAAAACCATCAATAACAAGTGGTTTGGAGGAGGATATAACCAAGGGCAAGAGTGGACCTTCGTATTACTTAGGATGGTTAACAGGATGGGTCAAGTGAATTATCAAAAATGCACAAGGGTTGAGAAAGGGAGACATCCAAAAAGGTAATGTTGAAACAGTTTCCAGACTTAGTCAAATTTTGGCAGTTTTGAGGATTTTGACTAGAGTAGGAGAGGGGATGTTTTTGAGAGGTTGCAAGGTACCAAAGCATCATCAAGTGGATGATGTTGAAGAGTAGATTGAGTAGAAGGGATCCCTGCTTGATATTGCTCTTTGTTGACTTGGAAGCTTCTAGAATGGATCACTGCATAATTGATCTGTCTAAGGGTTTTGGATGATCACCCGGTATCTAGTGATTTGATCTTCCTTTGTTATCATGATTAGGATGTGGAGATTTGGAAACCTCTTGATCCTAGTGATGATCTCCTAGACTGGCTCATACTACTTCCTAAACAAACAAGTCAAACAGTAGATCAAGGCAACTCGTCTTATAAACTAAGCAACTCCACTACTGGGGTTACCATCAAGCCTAGCTTGGCGTAGGGAGGGGTGTTTTGAAAAGGTTAGAGTTTGAATAGGAAGAGAGTACTTGGTATTTCTTCCGTGAGTAGAATTCAAAAGCTTTTAAAAGAGGTTTTGGGAGAACTAGAGGTAAGATTAGTTGAAGGTTCTGTCTTGAAAACATAAGGAGGTTTATATTATATATCTCTCCATAGTTTTGTCAATAGAAGCTACTAAAAGTGTTTTAGTTGCATAAGCATCTTGGCTCATGAAATGCCCGAACGTTTGAGAATATGTAAAATGAGCCAGGGTGGTTTTGGTAAATAGCTTTTGTCAACTAATGGTGAGGTAAGGATTTTGCACAGGCATACACTTACATGCACAAGCATAAACAAACAACAAGCAAACACTGCACCCATGAACAAGAAAAAGTTTTTGTTCCCCCTGATTTTTGCATTCTGAACAACTAATCAGGGTTGCTAAAATTGGGATGTTACAAGTAATCTGTCTATGACAGGAGCGTCAACGCGGCTACCTCGTATGCAAAACGATGAACTAAGGGCCTTGGTGCATTGACCAAATTCACAAATCCACTCCCTCCTTTCGCATGAACCCTAGAACCAGCGAGGTCAAAATCCACCCTCCAACCAGAACAATGCCTTCAGACATTTGACTTTTGATGCCAAGTTTCTGTGCCCACTCGCTAATCCCGAGCTCCAATGCCGCATGCCATGCCCGCCGTTGCGACGCTCTAGCCCGCCTCCGCCGCTGATGAGCTGAGCAGCACGGAGGATGGCAAATCCCACTAGCAAGGAAGAAGAAGTTCTGGCTACATGCGGGCGAGCTACTCTTCTCTTTGCTATTCACACTAACTGAACATAAAATTGTTTCTTGAAGAGGACTACCTTCCCACAGAAGTCGTACCTGAAGAGGACTACCGTACCGCAGAAGAGGACTAGATGGCTATTGAGCCTAGAATATTTTGCTAGCCCAATGCTAACAAACATTTTTTGTCCCCAATTTTCTGTCAAGTGGGATCTCTGTGGACCCTCTTTACCTGGTTATGGTAGCCCTCTTCATCTACAACGTTAAATTAGCAAATGGGAAGGGCAAATGGTATGGACACCATTGTCTCATGATGGAAGAAGCGCGTGCATGGATCTGCACTATCCCTGGTATGGTTGCTGCTCTACATAGACATGCTGAAATAGGGCCGAAGCAGACTGCAAAGTTCAGCTTCATGGATGAACGAGGCATCATGGTTCCTCTAATGTGTGACAGTCAGCTAATTGGGTTGATGAAAAGGTATGCTCCGGCTTGCATGTTTACGTTGAATTGTGATGTACTGGATGTGGAAGCTGCTGCACCTGGGAGTCACCCTGCTATTCTTGGACAGGGTGGTCACTCGAACCCTTGCTCCTGGTAAGCAAAAGTCTCTTGGGGTTTGCATGTTTGTGCTGAATTGTATTTTTTTTTGTTTACTCTGTAGATATTAGGTAGTTAGCCATGTCCTGTGTCTCTGGAAGGAAGCGCCACAATGTTAGAAACATGACTGTCGTGTCAGTCATTTTGCTACCATAAGAAAATCAAAACGATTAGAGTGATGATGCTGGACACGATTATGGTGTTGATTGTCTCGGTGATGAAGAGTATGTGAAGGTAAGAAAATTGGCACCCAGGAAGAGGAAGAAGGCAGGAAATGAAGAAGCCAGTGGATGTGAAGGTTTGGCACCCATGCAGGGTAAGAAGGCTGCTAACAATGAAGATGCATAATAATGTTTTGAACTTGAACCTATATATGTAATTCAGTTCAATTCTGGAGATCTGTGCCTGGAACTTGTCGGGTGAAACAATCTACCCACGTTCTCGGATTAAAATGTACAGTGACTTGAGGTTTGGAAACGGCAGAGTCACTAGTTGAATCAGGTATTGTGAATGTGCTACTACTATCTGAGAACTAGCAGCACCGGGACCACAATTGCTGAGGGGGAGGAGGTCTCCAGATTCGAAGGAAAGTTAATAAATTATTTAAGCTGCTACACTCCATAAAGTAGCAACTTAATTCAGCTGCTGGACAATGACATGGCAACATAAACAACAATGGCAACCGATAATTCCCTGAGAATGAGGAAATTGGTATCATCTTCTGGCCTAATCTTGAGACTGTCTATCTCACCACCTCCTTGATCCTGCCTCTCCTGCATCTGGCGAAGCTCTCGGATCTCCAGTAAGAGGGTGTATGTTCTTCTAATTTATAAATTGCATGTGGCAGTTGAATCCCAGCATGTTGCTAGGGTTCCTGGACATGGTTGCACACATGCTGGGGGACATTGCATTTGTTCTTTTCCAAACCACAATGGTACACACAAACATCCAAGTGGGTGTGGTGATGCAGCATCTTTCAAACTGGTGCCACAATGCATGTGGCATTTGAATCGCAGCATGTTTCTAGGGTTCCTGGACATGGTTGGACACATGCTGAAGTGACAATAGATGTGTTCTTTCCCAAACCACAATGATCCACATGGCCACACACACACATCCAAGCGGGTGTGGTGATGCAACATCTTTCAAACTGGTGCTACACTACATGTGGCAGTTGAATCCTAACATGTTGTTAGGGTTCCTGGACATGGTTAAACACATGCTGGAGAGACAGTGCACTTGTTCTTTGCCAAACCACTTTTATACACACACACACATCCAAGTGGGTGTGGTGATGCAGCATCTTTCAAACGGGTGCTCCACTACATGTAGGAGTTGAATCCCAGCATGTTGCTAGGGTTCCTAGACATGGTTGATCACATGCTGGAGTGACATTGCATGTGTTCTTTTCCAAACCACAACGATCCACATGGCCACACACACACATCAAACTAGGTGTGGTGATGCAACATCTTTTAAACTGGTGCTACACTGCATTTGGCAGTTGAATCCCAACATGTTGCTAGGGTTCCTTGACATAGTTGGACACATGCTGGAGTGACACTTCATGTGTTCTTGGCCAAACCACATTGATACACACACACACATCCAAGTGGGTGTGGTGATGCATCATCTTTCAAACTGGTGCTCCACTGCATGTGGGAGTTGAATCGCAGCATGTTTCTAGGGTTCCTGGACATGGTTGGACACATGCTGAAGTGACAATAGATGTGTTCTTTCCCAAACCACAATGATCCACATGGCCACACACACACATCCAAGCGAGTGTGGTGATGCAACATCTTTCAAACTGGTGCTACACTACATGTGGCAGTTGAATCCTAGCATGTTGTTAGGGTTCCTGGACATGGTTAAACACATGCTAGAGAGACATTGCACTTGTTCTTTGCCAAACCACTTTTATACACACACACACATCCAAGTGGGTGTGGTGATGCAGCATCTTTCAAACGGGTGCTCCACTACATGTAGGAGTTGAATCCCAGCATGTTGCTAGGGTTCCTAGACATGGTTGATCACATGCTGGAGTGACATTGCATGTGTTCTTTTCCAAACCACAACGATACACATGGCCACACACACACATCAAACTAGGTGTGGTGATGCAACATCTTTTAAACTGGTGCTACACTGCATTTGGCAGTTGAATCCTAACATGTTGCTAGGGTTCCTTGACATAGTTGGACACATGTTGGAGTGACACTTCATGTGTTCTTGGCCAAACCACATTGATACACACACACACATCCAAGTGGGTGTGGTGATGCATCATCTTTCAAACTGGTGCTCCACTGCATGTGGGAGTTGAATCCCAGCATGTTTCTAGGGTTCCTAGACATGGTTGGACACATGTTGGAGTGGCATTGCATGTGTTCTTTTCCAAACCACAATGATACACACACACATACAAGTGGATGTGGTGATGCAACATCTTTCAAACTGGTGCTACAATGCATGGCGTAGTTGAATCCCAACATATTGCTAGGGTTCCTAGACATGGTTGGACACATATTGGTGGGACATTCTATGTGCTCTTTTCCAAACAACATTGATACACACACACATACAAGTGGGTGCGATCATGCAGCGTCTTTCAAACTGGTGCTCCACTACATATGGCAGTTGAATCCCAACATGTTTCTAGGGTTTCTAGACATGGTTGGCACCCACTAGAGGGACATTGCATGTGTTCTTTTCCAAACCACATTTATACACACACACATCCAAGTGGGTGTGGTGATGCAACATCTTTCAAACTGGTGCTACAATGCATGTGGCAGTTGAATCCCAGCACATTGCTAGGATTCCTGGACATGGTTGGATACATGCTGAGTGACATTGCGTGTGTTCTTTCCCAAACCACAATGATCCACATGGCCACACACACACATCCAAGTGGGTGTGGTGATGCAACATCTTTCAAACTAGTGGTACAGTACATGTCACAGTTAAATCCCAGCATGTTTCTAGGGTTCCTAGATATGGTTGGACACATACTGGAGGGACATTCCGTGTGTTCTCTGCCAAACCACATTAAAATAATGACACATCCAAATGGGCTTGGTGATGCAGCATCTTTCAAACTGGTGCTCCACTACATGTGGGAGTTGAATCCTAGCATGTTGCTAGGGTTCCTGGACATGGTTGGACACATGTTGGAGTGGCATTGCATGTGTTCTTTTCCAAACCACAATGATACACACACATTCAAGTGGGTGTGGTGATGCAACATCTTTCAAACTAGTGCTACAATGCATGTGGCAGTTCAATCCCATCATGTTGTTAGGGTTCTTGGACATGGTTGGACACATGTTGGAGGGACATTGCATGTGTTCTTTTCCAAACTACATTGATATACACACACACATCCAAGTGGGTGTGGCGATGCATCATCTTTCAAACTGGTTCTCCACTACATGTGGCGGTTGAATCCCAGCATGTTGCTAGGGTTCCTGGACATGGTTCGACACATGCTGGAGTGACATTGCATGTGTTCTTTGCCAAACCACATTGATATACACACACACACATCCAAGTGGGTGTGGTGATCCAACATCTTTCAAACCGGTGCTCCATTGCATGTCGCAGTTGAATCCCAGCATGTTGCTAGGGTTCCTGAACATGGTTGGACATATGCAGGAGGGACATTGCATGTGCTCTTTAACAAACCACATTGATATAACACACACATCCAAGTGGGTGAGTTGACGCAGCATCTTTCAAACTGGAGCTACAATGCATGTGGCAGTTGAACCCCATCATGTTGCTAGGGTTCTTGGACATGGTTAGACACATGCTGCAGTGACATTGCATGTGTTCTTTTCCAAACCACAATGATCCACATGGCCACACACACATCCAAGTGGGTGTGGTGATGCAACATATTTGAAACTGGTGCTACACTACATGTGGCAGTTGAATCCCAACATGTTGGTAGGGTTCCTAGACATGGTTGGATACATGTTGGAGTGGCATTGCATGTGTTCTTTTCCAAACCACAATGATATACACACACATCCAAGTGTGTGTGGTGATGCAGAATCTTTCAAACTGGTGCTACACATCACGTAGCTAGGGTTCCTAGACATGGCTGGACACATGTTGGAGGGGCATTGCATGTGTTCTTTTCCAAACAACAATGATATACACACATCGGGTGTGGTGATGCAACATCTTTCAAACTTCTGCTCCATTGCATGTGGCATTTGAATCCCAACATGTTTCTAGGATTCCTGGACATTTATGGACACATGCTGGAGGGAGCATGTGTTCTTTGCGTAACCACATTGATATACACACACATCCAAGTGGATGTGGTGATGTAGCATCTTTCAAACTAGTTCGACAATGCATTTGGTAGTTGAATCCCAGCATATTCCTAGCATTGATCAGGAGGTTTAGAGTAAGGGATATCACCTTCATCAAAGTGTTGGAGAGAGTGTACCTCAATAGTGGATGAGTGGGGATTTGGTTTACATAATTCTTCTATAGGAGGTAAATTCTTGATATCTTCAGCTTTAATTCCCTTCTCCTTAAGACATTTCTTAGCTTCCTTCATTACTTTATCATTTAATTCAATAACTCCCCTCTTCTTTGATGTTGGAATAGGCACCGGAATAGTTGGTTCAGGTATGGTTACTTCAGGTATAGCTGATTCAGGAGGAGTCCAATCTTCATAGTTCTTGCTTATTTTAGCCATTAATTCCTCAGCTTCCTTGGGAGCCCTATTCCTGAAAACACAATCAGCACAACTATCTAGGTATGTCCTAGATTCTTCAGTTAGTCCATTATAAAATATATCAAGAAGCTCATTCTTAGGTAATTGACTTCCAGCCTGTGCATGAATCAAAGCACAAAACCTTGCCCATGATTCGGGCAATATCTCTTTTTCTCCCTGTTTAAAATCAAAAAGTTCCTGCAAAATAGCATGTCTAGCACTAGGAGGAAAATATTTCTGCAGGAAAGTACTAATCAAGCAATCAGGGCTATCAATAGATCCAGGAGGTAAATTACTAAACCAAGTTTTAGCTTCTCCTTTTAGTGAAAAGGGGAAAATCTTAGCAACAAAGTAAGTACGCATCTTAATATCATCAGAAAACAAGCCACTCATGGTAGAAAGCTCATTCGTATGTGCTACCGCACTTTCATTCTTAGTCCCACAAAAAGGTTCTTTCTCAACAATGGCTATGTAAGATAGATCGAGAGAGAAATCATAGTCTTTATTTTTAATGCTTATGGGAGAAGCAGCAAACTTAGCAATAGGAGACAATTTGGGTCTAATAGTACGCCTCTCGAGGAGACTCTTAGCAGCGCTCCTATCATGGGTGTTTTTACATTCTTTAATAAATTCATCGGTCATCTCAACATAACCATCTTCAATATCATAACTCTCACTAGACTCAGGAGAACTAACAGGTGTGGTAGTGTCTTCATTAGGAGTTTCAGTATTTCCAGCTATAGTTATGCAATCGTGCCATCTAGGAAAGGACCTAATGAACCACTCTTATCAAGCATAGTAGAAGCAGCATCATAAGCATCAGAAGTTTCAGATTCAGCAGTAGTAGCAGTGTGTGTAGCATGTGTATGTGGTGGTGTAACGAGCTTACTCATAACAGATGGTGAATCAAGAGCAATAGAGGTGTTCAGAACCGTACCTCTTCTTGTAGTGGATGGTAAAATAGGAACCTTGCCATCATGAGACTTACCCATGATGGATGGATAGCAGCGAACAATAGAGAATCCAAGTGAACCTGATAAATAAAGCTATGCTCCCCGGCAACGGCGCCAGGAAATAATCTTGATGACCCACAAGTATAGGGGGTGTATCGCAGTATTTTTGAGGGAAGTGAAACCCAATTTATTGATTCGACACAAGGGGAGCCAAAGAATATTTATAAGCCTTAACAACTGAGCTGTCAATTCAGCCGCACCTGGAAACAATCTTGCTCACAACAGTTTATCAGTAGCAACAGTTTTGTAGTGGGAATAGTAAAGTAGCAGCAGTAGTAAAGTAAAGACAACAATAACAATAGCAGTAAACAGTAGGATTCTAGTGTGGTATGCATAGGAATGGATGGACGGGCGTTGCATGGACAAGACAATTCACATAGTAATCAGAACATAGGACATTTGCAGATAAATAAGATAAAGCATCCAAGTACTAGATAATCCTAGGCATGTGTTCCATATATAGTCATACGTGCTCGCAATGAGAACTTGCACAACATCTTTTGTCCTGCCAGCCCGTTTGCAGCGGGGCCTCAAGGGAACTACTGGCAATTAAGGTGCTCCTTTTAATAGAGCACCAGAGCAAAGCATTAACTCTCCATGAATACATGTGATCCTCACATCAAAGCCATTCCCTTCGGTTATCCCGATTTCTGTCACTTCGGGGCCATTTGTTCCAGACAACAACGTGTGTATACAACTTGCAGATAAGACCATAAACAATACTATCATAATGAATCAATAACATGTTTAGATCTGAAATCATGGCACTCGGGCCCTAGTGACAAGAACTAAGCATAACATGTCGCAACAAAGTCATAAAGCACTAATAAAAGATACTAGGCACCATGCCCTAACAATCTGATGCCATTACATGAACGATCTCATCCAATCCCTACCATCCCCATAGCCTACAGCGGGGGATTACTCACTCATAGATGAGGGAAATATGGATGGTCGATGGAGAAGCGATGGTGATGATGATGGCGATGATCTCCTCCAATTCCCCATCCCAGCAGGGTACCAAAACAGAGTTTCTAGTGCTGTTTTGTGGAATCTGGTGGTGGCGGCAGAACGGAACTCCTTCTAGAAAAACGTCGAACCCCCCCGGAGTTTTTAGGTCAGAAGGCTTCTTATAGGCGAAGAGTGAGACCGAGGGGGAGTAAAGTAGACACCAGGGCAATTCTGCTGAACACAGCGTCAGTCCATGTTAGTTGCATCCAAATCACACAAGTTTTGAGGAGAAACAATAGCAAAAGTGTTCGGGAAAGTAGATACGTTTTGGACGTCTCACCCACGGTCCACCCCACGGCCCCTTCTAGCCACTGGACCACCCCAGAACCGTGCCATCCTTTCTCTCTATGCCCTGCGTAGTGCACGCCAGAGCACCCTCGCCACCAGCATGCCATAGACCACGCCTCGATACCAAATCGCGTGCGCTGCTCCGCCTCGACCCCCTCAACCCGCCAGACACGGCCGTGCACTCCCGCGCGACCCACCGTCGTCAGGAGCACCGTCGAGCACCGCCTCTGTCCCTCAGAGCGCGGGAAGCACCCGACCGTTAAGCACCGCCCCTAGCGTTGCCATTGTGCCGTAGAGGACCGCCAGTAGACCGCCCACCGTCTGCCTACCTTGCCCACGCCGGTAACTCTCTGTATCGCCATCACCGACG
Organism: Avena eriantha; assembly: GCA_910589775.1. NCBI lineage: Eukaryota > Viridiplantae > Streptophyta > Magnoliopsida > Poales > Poaceae > Avena > Avena eriantha. The sequence goes on along the minus strand of OU342743.1, from coordinate 429,927,307 downwards.
AGCTCCGCCCATACCTGTCAGTCCCCTCGTCGAGCCTATATAAGGGAGCCTCCCCAGCACCATTTCTTCACACCACCCAGTTCCCCTCTCTCCACTGATCATTTCCCCTCTCTCCCTAGAGCCACTCGAGCAGCCCATCGTTGGAATTCTGACGGAGGTAGCCGCTGCAGAGGAGGAGACGTGGTCGTCGATTTCGTCCACCTCAGCCCCTGCCGCGACCTCGCATGAGTCTACCGTCATCGTCCAGTTCTTTTGCTCGCCTCGCCGGACTAGCTGGAGCCCTGGTACATACCCAGTAGACCCCCACCGACCGCTTAGGGTTCAGTCTCGCCGGCGACGAGTCCGTCGTCGACGACCGTGGACTGTTAGATCGTGTTCTAATCGTGTGGTTATTATCGCCATGTACCGCTTCGTGTGTTATGAGTCACTGACAGGCGGGACCCCCCGTCAGCAGCCCTCAGCGCCGCGGAGTGTACACGGGCCGGCCCATTTAGTTTCCCGCGCTGACCCAGTTAATTCAAATTAGGATTTTTCTATTTAGACTTCAAATCAGTTCTGTCCCTTAGTTCAAAAATCAATTCAAAGAGTTTTAGAAATCCAAATTAAGTGATTCAAATTTTTTTGGAAAAATATTTTAAATATCTATCCAAGCCCGTTGGATTTACATCATTTAGAGTTAGATATCTCTCCTAGTAAAAATAACAAGACAGAAGCTTTTGCACATTCAAACATTTTTATAAAATCAACCATAATAGCTTTTGAGTTGATTCCAACTCTCAAAAATCACATTTAACCATACCTATCTGAATATGTAATAATATTAATGTTTTCATGCAGTGACTTTGGACTAGTACCAAAATAATGCTATATAGGCATTTCTAGTCACTTTAAATCATTAAATATTAAACTTAAACTTATTAAAGTGTGATCCAACATTTAAATCACATTCCCACATGTTAAAATATGTGGTGATGACATGTGTCCACATGATACCAAATTTTAATTGGAGAATATTAAATCTTAGTTAATTTCAATGAGTAGAAATTACTTTTCCCAAATAAAAAGAATGAAGCTAGTTAATTAAACCTTGTGATGCTTGTGATGATAATAGATCATCAAATGTGTGCCTTAGAATGCTAGGTAGACTAGTTAAGTATTGTTCGGTGATTGTGTATCCTGTATGTTTATAGACGATAGTACCGACCAAGCTTTCGAGGAGGAGGAGGAGTTCTACCAAGAGGAGGAGGAAGAAAACATCAACCATTGCACCAACCAAGGCAAGCTATTGTTAGCAAGCTAGAATTAAGCTAGATAACCTAAGCAAGATGCCTTAGGCATGCTTTGGTTATACCCTTTGACTTATACCACCTCAAGTTTTTATTTACAAGCTTTACCTTCTTTACTTTGCCAAAGTCCTTTACTTGTTTAAAGGTAGCATAAAAAGTATAAAACTTGACCTATCTAGTTAGACTTAGATGTCATTCTATGGCATGAGATTGAGATTAGCATCCCACATTAGTGAACATTCTTAACTTAGTAGTTTAGAGTGGAACCCAAAACTTGATTTACCTTAGATGGGAATACTTGGTGAAAATGACTTGTGAAAACCTTGGAATGATGAGTCATTCTATTGAGATGTTTTGACATGTGTTGAGAAACACAAATGGTTTGTGATGTTGAAAATGTTGAGGCGTGAGCCTTAGCCCTTTTACAAAACTGATGGTTGGGTTCGGATGCGATACCATTCTAATTTTACCGTACAACCACAATACTTGAATTGGGTAAGGCTTAGCTGGAAGTTTATATGCATTAGTATTAGTTCCCTCGCGGGAGAGGTTTGAGATGAGGCTACCTCTCAATGTTGTCCACCTATGCAGTGCCCAGGATGACAGATGGTCATGGCTGGGAGGCCATACTCATAGGAGAGGTGCTTATACTAGGGTGTGTAAAGGAAAGGTTATGTTTGATTATCTGCATACTAAGTATGATGATTCAGGGTTATCCCTGAAAGATGTATCGAATCTTGTGGTGAAAGTGTACCACCTCCACAGAGTGTCAAACTATTCGAATAGCCGCGTCCGCGGTTATGGACAGTTGGAGTGGCCGTACTGTTCCGTTGTCAGATGTTTTCAAAACAACTTATGAAATGAATTGTGACATGACTTAACCACAACAGAGTTGTGACTATGACAATTATGTTCCCATTTAGGTGAGTTCAAACTTTATTTTATCTTTCCTTGTTTCTAAATTCAGCTTAGGTTTCAAGCTTAACTTTACAAATGAACTTAGAGTTAGCAATCCTACTAGATCTATCTTACTTGTTAGTGGTAGTTTGCGAGTACTTAAAGAGTACTCATGGCTTTTGTCCCTGGCTATTCCCGTGGCCAGACTATGAAGGATACTACCAAGAGAAAGGACAACAGGACGACTATGATAACTAGGATCATCTTCCATCGTCAGCATTGCCTGTGACCCTGAAGATGGACCCCACCGCTATGCTTATTATTTATTCACGTGCTTGTTGTATTAAGACTGGATCATGAGATCCTTTATTCGTGTAAGACCTTATTATGGTTTGTAATGGATGATGTACTGTGATATCCAATCTGTTATGTCTCGCAAAAAAATGTAATCCTAGGATACGATGTATGGCATAACAGGCATCTGGGATTAAAAATCTGAGTGTTGACACAAGTACGCCATGAGGGGGTCCTCGAGGCATGTGGAAGAGAGGGGTGTGAGACCTATGGTATTACGGCACGGTGAGCACACAAGTTTACCCAAGTTCAAATCCGCCAGCTTTGGACGGATCCTACTCCTGCTAGCAATCCAGTAATACAGCATAGCCAGAATATGGGTTACAAGGGTTTCGCCTGTGCGAGTTGAGATTGTAGACTATTGTGAAGGTGCCCTAAAGGCTTACCCTAGGACAACTTATATAGATATCCGGCCTAGGGTTTACAGGAGAAACCTATCTGGCTACGACTAAGAGTCGGTTACATAGTACATCTTAAACTACAAGTAACTTAACAGGCCTATGTCAGTAAGTCTTCTGGGCCTTCCTGTAGCCGGACTGGACTCCATCTCTTCTCCCTGACTGGGCCGCCCGTGAAGCAAAGCTCTAACCCAAAGTGGGCTACCCTGGTCAGTGAGGCACACTAAGGATACCCGGAAAGTATATCCCCAACATATCCCACCATAACCACTACATCATTTACCCTAGTCTAAAACCCTAAAACAGTCAAAATATGACTTAATCTAGAACTATTATCCTGAACACCTCTTTGAGTCTCTACCTATATCAACCCTGGTGCATTTTTGGAAATGCACTTGAACCATCTTCTAAACCATCATGAGTACTTACAAATCACATTCTTCCCCTTGACTAAATCATTCTTGGACCCACTTGTTCTTAATTTTTTTGCAGGTAAGAAAATAATCTATTTTTGCCAATCTTATTAGCATGCCTAATTTGGCAGAAGCTCACCTCTCCATGCCATCTTCTTTTGACCAAACCTTTGCATGGTTGTGCTCTACTCATCTTTATCTATCCATACATACTTTCCTTGTTACAATTGGAGATTTGTGCTTCCTAACCCACATGGTTTTGGAGGCTAACTATTAATCTGTTCTAACAACCTTATTTTCAACTAAGTTTGGCATCAATTCTAGGATCACTCAATCAGGATCAAGATCAACCCTTTGTACCATGATGATCTAAATCCGCCAGAATATCCACCCATGTGCCCCACGATCCAAATAAACTCTTGTTCAACTTGGTAAAGCTTGAGTAAGTTGGTATGAAAATAATAAAACTCTAGATCACCCCTACCACCAAAACTCCAATTTTCTCAAACTAAATTATTTTCAGGGCCACTTAGTGATTCTCACCAACCTTCTCCCTCACCACCGGTAGTGTCCAATCTCCTCACTTATCCATCAAAACATGATCATGTGAGAAATTGACATAATTCCAAACAAAAACAAAAGAATCTATTCAACTACCACTTTAATGAACTCACCCAATCTTCCCTAAATCTCATAGATAACCACCACAGCACCCACTAAGCTTCTCTAGTTGTGTTCTACTGTAGCACTACAGTACTAAGCGCCCCTTGTCCTTTTCTATTTGTACATGGGCAACTAACCATTAGTGCCAATCCTAGCCTATCACCTTCTCTAAAGAGCACCGTAGCTGTAGCTCCCTCTCTCCTCCTCTCTGGTCGAGCTACAAGACCCACACCCCTACCTCCACCACCCCTCTCCTCCAATGGGCTTGCCCTAGCACCCTCCCTCCAAACTTCCTTCCTTTGAGAAAATGAAGAAAAGGGGAAGCAAAGCTTGCAACAGACTATGCCACAGCCTCCCTCTGCTCTGTTCAGCCTCACACGACCCCACCGTCTGCATGGCCAATCCCAAGCCTTGACCCCCTCCCCATGGACCTTGTCCACCTCAGACCATCCCAACTCAGGATAGAAGGCCACATCTGCTTCCATACCTCTCCCCCACCCTCATTTGTCCTCCCACTCCCCCTTCCATCACTGAGCTCCAAAGCCCTCCTCAAGCTCTGTCTCGCCCTAGAGAAGGAGAAGTTCCACCTTCAGCCATTCTCTAGATCTCAATTGTGTGGCCCTGTCTCTGCCTATCTCCCTCTACATGTAGCATCACCATGCTCCCCTTGTCCTTCTACATATAATCATGCCCCATTCTTATGCATGAACACTCTAGGCATCGTCTCTAGCGAGCTCCGAATGGGTGGTTGCGGGCACCGTCGCGTGAGCTGTCTCCCGGCATCAAACCTGGTTGAGCCGCACCTCGTTCTACTCGCTGCCATCGTCCCTATCGCCTCCACCCCTCGCCGAAGCCTCCCCGTGCCCCTGGTGATCACCCATGCCACCCTTTGCGCCTCTAGGGTTTACTCCACATGCGTTGTCTCGGAAATACAACAACGGTGGACCATCGATCTTAACTAGATCTGGGGGCCCATGTTGCTCAATACCCCTTCACGCCCTTGCGCCGCTGACGAGTGAGCCCGACCGTGCGTTCGAACACGCTGGCTCCCACATGCTGCGTCACCGGGCGTGGGCCGAATCCGACCTCTACGCGACCCATTGCCATGTTGAGCTGGCCCGACAGCCCCTACCCCTTTTATTCTATTTAAAATTCCAAGATCTAATTATTTTCTGCTTGGTTTAAATCCAAAAAAATGTAAAATACTCCCTCCGTCCCAAAATATAAGGCGCCTAAGGACTGGTCAACAGTCACATCTTACTAACATTGACTAAATAAGTAGGAAAAAATATGTACATCTGCATTATGGAATGTACACATTAAAAATGTACTTTATGATAAATCTATTGATATTTATTTGGTATTGTAAATATTTATATATTTTTATATAATCTTGGTCAAACTTAGAAAATGTTGACTTTTAACTAAACCGTAGGCACCTTGTCGTGTTGGTGTCACGGCAGATGCCATGTATAGGCTAAAGGTGGGGACTAATACTCGCTAGGGGAATCCAGGGAGGGACAGTGAAGTGATTCTCCACACAAGAGTTTGTATTGATTTACTTCCAAGGTTACAAGTGCTCCTAGAGCTGTATTGGCGAGAGAAGGAAGAAGGAGCTCTCGTACTCTCACCCACAGATCACACCTAAAACCCTAGCCCAAAACAGAATCGCGGAGAGATCAACCCCTTCTACAGAAGCCCTAGCCCCCTTTTATAGGGGAGGCTCGGTTTCTGCCTAGGGCATACGTGGAGGAATATTCCTAAGAATATGCCTCCTCCCAAAGTGGTAAGCCGACCGGGGTGCTTTTTCCCCCGCGTCACACATGCTTTAGCTACGTGAGCCTCTGCGGCGCCCTCGTGAGCCGACATGGGCGTCGTCACGCTTGTCGGCCACGCCCCAGTGGTCCTGTCCTTGCTCACTTCGCTCAGGAAGTGCGTACCGGGGCTCCTTTTGACCAGCGAGATTCCTTCCTTCTCCTAGAAGCTTGCCGTGACCCGGATGATGGTTTATCCGGCCACACCCATTCCTACATACAGGTAAAACATGCACTTCCGACTTACTGCTTAAGTCGGATGAGACCTAGTTAGGCGAACGCCCGCAGGTCCGGATTACCCTGTGATTCGGCCTGCCTTGAGGTGACCCGGCCAGTATCTGCTTTGGCCTTGCCGAACCTTGGCTAACTCGGCCTTTATACCCCGGCGTGACCCTACCTGGGGGTATCCCCCCAACATTAGTCCCCGAAGCTGGTGCGGTCTTAGCTGCCTTGGCCGCTAAGGCCACACCAGGTTAAATCTTGTGCCCCGGTCGTTATTGCCGAGTTACCTCTGTACCTCGGACTGCTTGGATTTACGTTCCCTTCGCACATTTCAAGTTTTCACTTGCCGGCCGGGTTACCACAGTTCCATCTGGGTCTTGCTTCCTTCTCTCGTACGCTAACCCATGTGAAGGGTAATCATTATGTCGTCTCATTTTAAGGGACGGTACAGTAACTGCAGCAGTAATTGTCAGTTATCACTGTGCGTGGGTCACGTCACGCCTGCCTCCTCGTTTACCGCATCAGCGCGTCGCATCACAGGACTCTCTCCGCCCGGTGGCCCTCCGTGTGGCTCCTCACTGATTGGTCTGGACGGGTGATACACGGCCACAGCTTGTGGCCGGTCCACAGGGCGCGATCCCACTCACCCCTGATGGGAGTGGTTAAATAGCGGAGGGGTGCGTCCCTTAGGATTTTTCCCCCTCCGCACCCCTCTGCCGGCTTCTATTCTTCTTCCTCTTCCTCGCAACCGCGCCGCCGCCAGCATCGCCAAATAGCAGCGTTGCCACCGCGCTTCTCCGTCGCACCTCTGCGTCGCCGCCACCGCGACGCAAATTTCTCGCCACGGTTCCGCGTCAGTCCCGGCCACTGTCCCCCGCCGCCTCCAGTGCCAGCGAGGGCCTCGAGGACCAGATGACTGAAGAGGAACTCATTGTTGCTGAGCAGGAGATGGAAGAGGACGCCGCGGTGGCGGACCACGTCGCGTGGGCCGGCTCCTAGGTCTGCTAGGATGACCTGGACTGGCTCTACCGGACCAGACGCATCCCTGCCGGCGTCGCTGCGCGCCTTCCTTCCAACGAACTGGCCCCCTCACCCAATCCGGGCAAGTTCGTCGTGTTCTTGTCCCATTTCCAACGGGGTTTCGGCTTGCCGGTGAGTGATTTTTTCCGAGACTGGCTCGATACGTACCAACTCCAGCCACACCACCTTCTAGCCAACGCCATCACCTCTCTTTCTGCCTTTGCTTCTATGATCGAAGGCTACGCCGGACTATGGCCCACGAAAGAGCTATGGATCCGGTTCTTCGGCCTTCGTCGCAACGTCATTCCCAACATCCACGTTGATCCGGAGGACAAGCAGCTCACTCAATTTGGATCGGCCTCCATTTCACCCCGGCGATTTTCTGTTTTTCCCCGGGTCACCGGGCTAGAGTCCTGCAAAGGATGGGCCCGGACCTTCTTCTATGTCCGGAATACGGGCACCAAAGACTTGATCCGGTTGCTTCCCTACACTCCAGGTCCACCTAACCTGGACCTGTGGGATGTGATCCCCAAGAAGCCCACAGCCTTGGCCAACCAAGTGAGCAAAAGGTTCGTGGAACTGAAGGAGCTCGTGCTATGCAACGAGGATGCCATGATCACCTTTGTGCGTAACCGAATCTCACCCCTCCAGAAGCGCACCCACAAGGTGTGCCACATGAGCGACGGCCGCGATCCTAACCGGACCTCATCCTTCGAGCTGACCAACTCGGAGATTTATCGCCGGGTTATGGCTCTCTTCACCACTCACAAGGACTTTTCCACTGATTGGACTTGGGGGATTGAGCATTTCTGCCGTGACCGGCTTCCTCCCACGGTAAGTTTCATGCTGCAAACTTAACCCGACTAATTACATGTCAGTTATTGTTGCAATTTTTGACTCTTCTGTTCGCTCTTTTCCTCAGCAATTCCTTCAGCAGACCCTTGAGGACGGCACCGATCCGTCCCTTAAGTGGGCGCCGGACCGGGAGACTCTGGATGAGGAAGAGCCGGACCAGGAGATGTTCCTCCCTATGACCGACGCCACGAAACGACCCACGGGTAAATCCTCTTCTATTAGAGATTGGCCCGATGATGAAGATGACTCAGAAATTGAGGTGATTGAACCTTTTGAGGCTGTCCCCCTTTCTTTTGCTTTTCCGCCATCAGCTCACCCCGGCGGTCATATTCACGAGGATCCCCCTCTCGCTACGGGCGAGCCTGTTCCAGTGGCAACAAAGAAGAATCGTGGGGCTTCTTCAAGTTCTTTCTCCGGACCCTCTCAGCCCATTAAAAGGCGAAAGAAGTCCGGGGACAAGACTGCCCCCAAACCAGCAGGCAAGGCCCCAGCACGAAGGGCTCGGAAACCCAAAGCGGCCGAAACCTCGGATGCGTAAGGCCTTCTTTCTTCTGTAACTCGTTCTTCCTTACTTCGTCGTAATTTTTCTTCTGACGTTATTCGATTTCCTGGGCTCCGGTGGAGGTCCCTCAAAGTGGATCTAGCATCTCTTCACCTCTCCGACCTAGCCCTTCTCCCCATCGTGACGACGAATCGCGCCCGCTGAGCCCTATCCCAGAGGGTTCTACGGCCGCTCCGGGTTCAGCTCCACCTCGGCAAGGGGAGGGTAACCTTGGAGCGGGGAAGACCGGCCCAGGCGGAGCAACAACATCCACCGCCTCGACAATGCCTCAACCAGCAGCCACTGAGGCTACTTCGGCCCCAGCACCAGTTCCAGTACTAGCAACCAAACCAACAACCAGACCAGCACCAACTCCAACCTCGGCATCAGCATCAACTCCGGCAGCGAAAACTTTGGCGCCGGCCCCAAGCCCAGCAGCGAGAGTACCAGCGCCTAGTTCCTCTGCATCCTCCGAGTCCTCTCAACCTCGGCAAGGAACTACCCCGGCAATTTCTAAGGGGAAAACCACTGCTACAGCTTCTTCTACCCAGCAAGCTAAAGGCAAGAAGGCTCCAGACGCTACCAAGCCCACTGCCGTCGAGTCTGGGCAGCGCACCCTTGTGTCAATGCTCCCCAAGAAGACATCAGCGGCAAAGGACACGTCTGCCGAGCCAACCGAAGCCCAGCAGTTGGTTCTACACACCAGCCCCACCCTTGCCCTGGTGGAGAGGAAAGAAGCGCATGCAAAGGGCTTGGTGACGCCCCATATGCCCACGGGTGAACGGTACCCTCCGAGCCTGATGGAATTTGTTATGAATTGGAACAAGGCCGAGATAGTCCAGGAATCTGATCTCCTAGAAAAGTTCGGTCCTGCCGAGTTTTCCGCTCAGATGAACACGGCCGCAAAAGCTATTAACCTCGCTGGGCGAATGATGGAGGTACGTTGTAGATAATAACCATTAGTCCCCGAGCCTCCGGGGGAGTGACTTGTTACTCAGCCGGATGCTCTTTTAGAACACGAACGTAGCTCCGTGAGAACTTCGAACATGCACACACCTAGAGCCGGGTTAAGTTCCACTTGGCCCGGATTTTAGTACACTTCGAACATGCACACACCTAGAGCCGAGTTAAGTTCCACTTGGCCCGGATTTTAGTACAGTTCGAACATGCACACACCTAGAGACGGGTTAAGTTCCACTTGGCCCGGATTTTAGTACACTTCGAATATGCACACACCTAGAGCCGGGTTAAGTTCCACTTGGCCCAGATTTTAGTACACTTCGAATATGCACACACCTAGAGCCGGGTTAAGTTCCACTTGGCCCGGATTTTAGTACACTTCGAACATGCACACACCTAGAGCCGGGTTAAGTTCCACTTGGTCCGGATTTTAGTACACTTCGAACATGCACACACCTAGAGCCGGGTTAAGTTCCACTTGGCCTGGATTTTAGTACACTTCAAAGATGCACACACCTAGAGCCGGGTTAAGTTCCACTTGGCCCGAATTTTAGTACACTTCGAACATGCACACACCTAGAGTGGGGTTAAGTTCCACTTGGCCCGGATTTTAGTACACTTCGAATATGCACACACCTAGAGCCGGGTTAAGTTCCACTTGGCCCGGATTTTAGTACACTTCGAATATGCACACACCTAGAGCCGGGTTAAGTTCCACTTGGCCTGGATTTTAGTACATTTCGAACATGCACACATCTAGAGCCGGGTTAAGTTCCACTTGGCCCGGATTTTAGTAAACTTCGAACATGCACACACCTAGAGCCGGGTTAAGTTCCACTTGGCCCGGATTTTAGTACACTTCGAATATGCACACACCTAGATCCGGGTTAAGTTCCACTTGGCCCAGATTTTAGTACACTTCGAACATAGGCTGACTTAAGTTTCTGTATATCTTTTAGGTGACCACCAACCACCGAAGTGCTGAATTCCAACGCTTGCTGGATACGCACAAGAATCTTCGCGCAAAACAGGCTGCACTTATCGTGGAGTACGAGAAAAGGGGTAAATTTCTTCCTTATACTTTCCTCAATTTTCTTCAACTTCGTTTGCCAAACTAATCTGATTGTTCGGTTTCCGCAGCTGGGGTGGAGGCTGAGAACAAGATAATGCGGAAGAACTTGGAGCAGATCAAGGGTACGTCCTTTCTGTCTGTCTTTACCGTGGTTTCCATCGTCTTTCCTCCTTGGCTTAGCAAACATTCATTCCTCGGCACTGTCGGGCCAACGCACTATTTCAGCATCGCTTGAAGATAGTGTGCCTGTGCCTGACGTGATGCTACATTTTCTCGAACAAGCAGGGCAGCACCAAGCCAAACTAAAGAAGAAATATGATGAGCTCGCCCTCCTCCGGACCAAAGACGATGAGATAGCCAAGCTCAAGGCTGAGATGGCTAAAATGAAGGCGCAGCACCAAACCGAGCTAAAAAAGGCTGGCCAGGACTACACCGAAGAACGTGAGCGCCTCAAGCTCCAAAATGCTAAGGACCGTGAGCTTCTTCAGGAAGCCGAGGTCAAACTTGAGCCGGCAAATGCTGAGCTCGAGCAGCTTCGGAAGAGGCGTGATGCTTGCACCAAGGAATTGACCCGGATTCACAGTCACATCTCACGTAATTTCTTTTCCTTTATCCGCCTTATTTCTCTGGGTTACTTCATATGTCTTGTTTTCTCAACTTTGTCCTTTGCCTTGTTTCCTAGTCCACTTTCCAGAGGGTACTGCTATTGCAAGTGCTGATGTCGCCAATTTCCGCCGAGAAAGGGGTACTCCGGTCGCTCCTCAGGGTGAGAGCATTCCCTTTGACATGCAGGACCTGTTGGTCAGCCTGTCGTATCGCGTGGAAATTATTAAGAACTACGGCAAAGATCTCCTGGATGTTTCAGTCCGAGTCTTCAACACTTTCTGGCCCACTGAGGATGCTCCGGAGAGAGTTACACATCTCGCTGAAAACCTTTCGGAAATCGAGACCCAGCTCGACCTCTGGCGAGAGTCCGCTGGACGTGCTGCAGCCGATACCATCCTTCACCACATTCTGATGTGGTATGAGAAGATAGATCTCAGCCTCCTCACACGCCTGCGCACCGGATACAAATGGACAAATGACCCGGAGTGGGTAGCTCGGCGCCAGGCTTGCGCCCACAGCCTCATCGAATATGCCCCCATTCACGAATGGACTGAGGGTCCGAGCTTCCTGGAAGTCGCTGGCGAAGAAGAAGTTGAGAACGTTGAAGATGATTCGGGTGAGGACGAAGAGGACACTGCCTCGGATATCGAAGAGGGCGACGATGATGTCGAACTTCCTCCCGCTGCTCCTTAAGTAAAAACACTTGAAAATTTATGAGATCCCCGGTATGCCGGGTGGAATTGTATTCCAAACACATGTGATATTTTGCTACTAAGTGCTTATGCCGGATTAACTTGGGCGTAGTCCCCGAGTTTCTTTTTCTTGTTCGTTCAATCTTTTGGCTCGGATCGTGTCTACCTTGATTCGGTTTTACAACTTACGAATCCGAGCTTGAAAAATTGTCTTAACAATACTGGGAAACTTTTAGACTTAGCTCAAAAATAAAACTGTATAACAATTTGAAAATGAATACGGGGTTAGTCCGAAACACAAACGTCAGCTCGAATAAATTCTTTTCCTTAGTCGTTTTTCATGTGCTACGCAATTCCAAACTTGTTCTCTTGCTTGGCATGAAGCCAATTCTTGTAGGACAGCAGCAAGTTGAAGAGTTGGCTTTTTGGTGCTCACACACTACTAATCCGAGTTAAGTAGAATAACTTACTCTAGCTGACGCGCAGAAAATAACTATCATTATTAAGGCAGTCCCCGAGTTACTACTCGAGGTGCCAATATTTCATTGATAAGCTCATTGCCGACATACATACCGACATATGAGATAACCCAGATACATACACTTCTTAGCTAGGTGTAGAAAGGCCGAAGTAGAGCTATGTTCCATGGTCGCTTGGATTCCTCTCCGGACCTGTCCGCCTTGTTCTTTTCCTGTGGCTTTGCATCTATAAGATAGTAAGAATCATTGTGCAATGCTTTGCTCACGATGAATGGCCCTTCCCATGGGGGGATAATTTATGCATTCCAGTAGTACGTTGTACCAACCGGAGCACCAGATCGCCTTCCCGAAAGACTCGGGGGCACACTTTATGGCTATGATAGCGTCAGAGATTTTGCTGATATATGGCGGATCTAGACAGTGCCAGTTCTCTCGCTTCTTCCAGCAGATCAACATCATTTTGCCGGGCTTCTCGCACTTCGGCTTCTGTGTATTGGGTGACTCTAGGCGAATCATGCTCTATGTCGGTTGGTAATACAGCTTCTGCCCCATATACCGGAAAGAACGGCGTATAGCCTGTTGATCGATTCAGAGTTGTTCTTAAACTCCACAGTACCGCTGGTAGTTCTTCTATCTAGCACCCCGCTGATCTTTGCAGCGGCTCAATGAGCCAGGGTTTTATCCCAGATAATACTAATCCGTTGGATCTTTCCACTTGTCCGTTTGATGCGGGGTGGGCTACCGAAGCTACGTCCAGCCGGATCCTCTTATCCCGGCAGAAACGAGCAAATGCTCCTTCCGCAAAATTTGTGCCATTATCAGTTATGATACTGTGTGGATAACCGTACCTCAAGATGATATCTTTGAGAAACGTTACGGCCGTATCTCCATCACATTTTCTTATAGGCTTTACCTCAATCCACTTCGTAAACTTGTCCACCATTACCAGAATGTGAGTCATATTTCCCCTTGCTGGTTTGAACGGGCCAACCATATCCAAGCACCATACGGCAAATAGCCAAGTGATTGGGATGGTCTTGAGTTCCGACATTGGCATATGTGTCTTGGTAGCGTACCCTTGACAACCATTACATTTTCTCACCAGATCTTCTGCTTGCTCTAAGGCATTTGGCCAGTAGAATCCGTGTCGGAAAGCTTTTGCTACCAAGGCTCGGGATGAGGCGTGATGCCCGCATTCCCCCTGATGTATATCTCGGATGATTTCAAGCCCTTCTTCCGTGTCAACACACCGCTGGAGGACATTGGTCACACTTCTTTTGTATAACTCGGAATTGATGATCGTGTAGGCCTTTGCCCTCCTCTGTGTTTGCCTGGACAGCACCTCCTCAGTGGGTAACGTTCCATCCTTCAGGAATTGAAATATAGGCAGTGTCCAAGCCAGTATTGGCCGCATGGGGAACACGTCCTCGTCTATCTCCATCTGATCCACCGACATAACTTCAACCGGACCATGCTGAGCAGTCCCCGGGTCTTGCGAAGCAGTCCCTGGGTTTTGCGCACCACTTCCTGTGTCAACGTCCATGGGCACAGCTCCGGATTCGGTGTCATCCGGGACATAGATTGACTCGAATTCCGGGGATGGCCTGATGGATGGTTTCCTGAGGTGCTCTAATGCTACACCCGGTGGAATTGCTTGTCTAGTTGACCCGAGCTTCGATAGCATGTCGGCAGCCTCATTTTCCACCCAGGGTACATGATGAAATTCGCAGCCCTCAAAGTAACCCGAAATCTTCTGCACATGAAATCTGTATAGTGCCATGTTTGGATCAAGGGCGTCCCACACTCCGGACACTTGCTGCACCACCAAATCCGAGTCGCCAAAGCATATGATCCGACGTATACCAATTTCTTTTGCTACCTTGAGCCCATGCACAAGTGCTTCATACTCAGCGACATTGTTTGATGCGGTGAAGTGGATCTGCAGCACATATCTCAACTGGTCCTTCTTCGGCGACGTGAGTACAACTCCGGCACCTAGCCCGGTTTTGGTTTTTGATCCGTCAAAGTGCATTCGCCAATAGTTCGGATCAGGAAGCGGTGGTTCGTACTGCACCTCGGCCCAGTCCACGAAGAAGTCCGCCACAGCTTGAGATTTGATGGCTTCTCGTCTATCATATTGCGGAGCATAAGGAGCTAGCTCAATTGCCCATTTTGCAATTCTACTGCTTGCATCCTTGTTACTCATTATCTCGGATATGGGGGCCTCACATATGACCCGGATGGGATGCTCCTCAAAGTAGTGCTTCAGTTTCTTGGCAGCCATGTACACGCCATATGCCACTTTTTGATAATGTGGGTAGTTCTGCTTTGAGGTTGACAACACTTCACTCAAAAAATACACCGGCCTTTGCACCAACTTACCTTCCTCATCGCGCTCCACCACTATCACTCCACTTACAACTCGGTTGGTTGCGGCTATATAGAGTAACATTGGCTCCTTTGATAGTGGTGAGGCTAGCACTGGTGCCGTGGCTAACATTTTCTTTAGGTGGGCAAAGGCTTCATCGGCCTGCGGTGTCCAAATGAACTTATCCGACTTTTTCATGAGTTGGTACAGAGGCAAAGCCTTTTCTCCCAACCGACATACAAACCGACTTAACGAGGCCAGGAACCTGTGAACTTCTGGACATCGTTAAGACACTTCGGCAGTTCCATTCGTTCGATGGCCCGGATTTTGGTTGGATTAACCTTGATACCTTGGCTGGAGATGAGAAAACCGAGCAATTTTCCAGCCGGGACACCAAAAGTACATTTTTCCAGGTTAAGTTTCATCCGGAACCTTCTTAGGTTTGCAAACGTTTTCCTGATATCGTCAAGGAGCATTTTGCTTTCCTTGGTCTTGATAACCACATCATCCACATACACCTATACATTTTAACCTATTTGGTCATGCAAACATTTTTGCATACATCTCTGGTACGTTGCCCCTGCATTACGTAAACCAAACGGCATGGTGCGATAGCATTAAGCCCCATACGGGGTAATAAACGCAGTCTTTATTTGATCATCCGGATTCAGAGGTATCTGGTGGAAACCAGAATAAGCAACAATGAATGACAACAGTTCACATCCAGCAGTTGAGTCTATGACCTGATCTATTCTTGGCAGCGGAAATGGGTCTTTTGGACACGCCTTGTTCAGGTTCGTGTAATCTATACACATACGCCAAACCACTGCCACGTTCGGTTCATCCTTCTTCTTTTCCACCAGCACCAGATTAGACAGCCAATCCGGGTAAAGAACCTCCATGATAAATCCCGCAGCTAGCAACCGAGCTATCTCATCCCCAATGACTTTCCTCCTATCTTCGGCGAAGCAGTGGAGTGGCTGCTTCACCGGCTTAGCTCCGGGTCTTACATTCAAAGAGTGCTCGGCCAAATCCCTCGGAACACCTTGCAAGTCCTGTGTGGACCAAGCAAAAATGTCCCGATTCTCACGGAGGAAGCTGACGAGCTCGCTTTCCTATTGTTATGGTGCGCTCTGGGAACACGTCATCAACGGGAACCTTCTTGGTATCTTTCGTGGCCTGGAAAGAGACAGTTCCATGCGGGTTACTCAGCGCCGGCATATACTGCTGCGCGGACTGAGCCAATGCCGCCACCTCTTGAATTTTTCTTTTTCCCTGCGCGATCACAAGTGACTCGGCTAAGTTTGATCCGGCCGACGCACACTCCATGGA
The DNA here is from genome assembly GCA_910589775.1 of Avena eriantha. NCBI lineage: Eukaryota > Viridiplantae > Streptophyta > Magnoliopsida > Poales > Poaceae > Avena > Avena eriantha. The sequence goes on along the minus strand of OU342743.1, from coordinate 429,911,335 downwards.
ACGTCAGAAGTCCCCAGCAATGGTAATCACTCCGTTTGGTCCGGGCAATTTCATCTTCAAGTAGCTGATATGACAACTTGCCATGAACTTGTTCAGCGCTGGCCTTCCGAGCAATGCATGATACGCGCTTTCTAAGTTCACCACTTCGAACTCCAGATTTTCAGTTCGGCAATTATCCCTCGTGCCGAACAAGACGTCAACCCGGACCTTGCCTATGGGCTCGCAAGAAATGCCAGGCACAATGCCATGGAAAGTTGTCCTTGTGGCCTGGAGCATGTTCTCCAAGATACCCAACTTGCGCATTGTGTCCGCATACATGATATTTATGCTACTGCCATTGTCGATCAGTACCTTTGAGAACCTTACGTTAATGCTAGGTCCAATGAACGTGGGATCCAGCACCAACGCATACGAACCAGGGCTCGGCAAGAGCTTGGGATGACCCCTAATGCTCCAGGTGATTTCCTGATTGGACCAAGGCATGTACCTCGTCACTGCAGGCATTACTGCATTCACCTCCATATGCCTACGCTGCAAGCTTTTTCTATCAGTTTCTTCTGTGGTGAATAAACAGTAGCTCTGGTGATGCTCCCTATACTCGTTTCTCCCCTCATTTCCGGGGTGCCTCTGATCCGGCTAATGCTGATTTTCTACCTGATGCACTGCATCCCTTCTTTCATTGTTAGCATACCTCGGTGGAGGGGGAGGTAACATTAGCTGTTGCGTGTTCGCTCCAGAGAGCAATTGCTGCCGGGGTAACTCCTGCCGAGGCTGATCATTCCGGGGTGCCTGAGCATTCCCCGAACCACCTTGCTCGATCTTGCACATCCACTCGCATTTCCTCGTCGTATGACCCGCTGGGTTGTTCGGATTTGGCGTGTGGAACTTACACGGCTGGTCCAACATCGACTAGTAAGTATACCTCGGACGGTCTTTCCTTTCTTGCCACTGCTTCTTTTGTTCCGGTGTCCAAGTTTTCTTTCCATCGTTCCTTGGAGTCCATTGACCTCCAGTTTTCTGGCGCTGGCTACCCCCTGCTCCGGGTTGATCTTGATTCACAGCTGCAACTTGGTGCGAACCGTACCAGTGGTCCGGTCTATCATCTCTCCTTTTTCCTCTGTAATCATTTCTCCGGGATGATCCGGATCCATCCCTCTGATAGTACTCATCGCTTGACTCGTTTGACGCTAGCCTTGGTTGGGTCGGGTCACCCAACGCATACGAATCTGCAATCCAGATCATTTCTGCCAACGTAGCTGGCATTTTCCGTTGCAACTTCATCCATAGCTCGCTTCCATATCTGCACCCCTGTGCAAACCATACTATGGCCTGTGATTCTATCACGCCCTCACATGAGTTTCTCACGGTACACCACCGGGTCAAGAACTCCCGGTCTGTCTCATTGGGTCTTTGCTTGCACATAGCTAGGGTCTGTGGCCTATTTGGCCTTTGATACGTACTCGAAAAAATGCTGATGAACATCTCCTCGAAATCTATCTAGCAACTGATGCTTCCTGGTGGCAAATTGTTCAACCACACCCTTGCTGAGCCTTCCAACATCTGGGGTACATACCGTACAGCCCATCTCAGGTTGCCTGTGGCAATTTTTACAGCCGTAGCATAGTTTATTAGCCAATCCTCTGGCTTGGTACTACCGTCATAGGTCTTGGTGCCCCTGGGCAGCTGAAAGTTCGGTACCGGTGGCTCTTTCATGTTCCGGGGTCCAAAACACGCTGGAACCAGTGGACCTTGACATTCAATCTGTTCCGACCTATACAGTCGATCCAGTTTCAACCTTGCATCGTCTGGCATCAAATCCCTACTTCCCAATCTCGACCCTATCACATGATAGTCCGGTCTTGGATATCCCGCATTTGCCATCTCCGAATCACCGTCATTGTACCAGTTTTGCTCTTGTGGCACACCTTTCCATTGCACACATCGGCCGACACTATGCTCTTGCCTTGGTATGTTCCGCTGCTGCGGTTGTCTTGCTCCAGCTGAGTTTTGCTGCCCGGCATTGCCGTTGACAACGTTCCCTTGACCGGCATTGCCTCGGTCGCTGTTACCTCTGCTAGCTTCGCCTCGGCTCACACTCCGTCGATCATCATTTTTCTGCGCTTCTTTTTCTTTCCCTGCCCGTGTCGGGTCATACGGGACAATCTGTTTATTCCGTCGGGCCGAGGTTACCACCTCCTCTCTCCTTGGACCACCATGAGGGGATGATGCAGCTCCAGTGGATTTTTCCGGGTTACCCACAGCCAAATGGACGATCTTGGAGGCTCTAGCTCTTTCCGGGTTTGCCCTGAGTAGTTCCTCATTTTGCCTATTTGAAATCCGAACCAACTTGTTTACCCGATCTTGCTGCCTTTGCCGGGCTTCACCCGTCAGTCCCTCTAACTCGGACGCAGCTGCATCCGCTGCTCTGAGGTTCTTGGCCGGGGTACTATACCTCGGCAGCCCCACGGACAAACAGTTTTCTGATTCCTCGATTCCAGCATCACCTTCTCTGTTCATCTCGCTCATGAGATTTCTCCCTTTGACTTCTACATTATCAACCTTGTTCACCTTAGCGTACTCACGCAGCGTCATGTTCAACGACTGCTGGGCCGTGGCTATTTTCTTTGCGCCCTCTAGTATTTTCTGCCTAGTTTCTTCCAGCTCGGCTTGTGCACGAGCCGGATCTACCGCTGCTACTACAGGGTTTGCCAAGCTATCCATTGCCTCTCTCAACACATTTTCCGGCCTCTCTAGTGGAGGACCTCTACCTTTCCTTGGTGCCTTGGGTGTCACCTCCGGATCTGGCGCCGGATCTTTGCTTGCACCCGCACCTGACGCTGTCATCATTACCTCTGCATGGTCCGGGGGACGAGCGATACGCTCCCCGCGAGCCACAGTGAGGGGCAGTTCACCTGCTTCGACGACGTGGCGCGGATGAATGCTAGACACGTCCACCACAACGTAGACCTTGTGCGCGCCGAGCTTGACGAAGATGCCGTTGCGCGGGAGAGGGCGCGTGCCGAAGCAGCCTGCGTTGTCGCTGACGAAGTCCCGCGCTCCAAAGCGCTGAACGAGCCCGGAGATGATGCGTTCGCCGGTGGCGATGATGTTTCCCATCCGGATCTTGACCCCTGCTAGCGCCGCTCGCCCCACGGTGGGTGCCAACTGTCGTGGTGGTGTCACGGCAGATGCCATGTATAGGCTAAAGGTGGGGACTAATACTCGCTAGGGGAATCCAGGGAGGGATAGTGAAGTGATTCTCCACACAAGAGTTTGTATTAATTTACTTCCAAGGTTACAAGTGCTCCTAGAGGTGTATTGGCGAGAGGAGGAAGAAGGAGCTCTCGTACTCTCACCCACAGATCACACCTGAAACCCTAGCCCAAAACAGAATCGCAGAGAGATCAACCCCATCTACAGACGCCCTAGCCCCCCTTTTATAGGGGAGGCTCGGTTTCTGCCTAGGGCATACGTGGAGGCATATTCCTAAGAATATGCCTCCTCCCAAAGTGGTAAGCCAACCGGGGTGCTTTTTCCCCCGCGTCACACATGCTTTAGCTACGTGAGCCTCTGCGGCGCCCTCGTCAGCCGACATGGGCATCGTCACGCTTGTCGGCCACGCCCTGGTGGTCCTGTCCTTGCTCGCTTCGCTCAGGCAGTGCGTACCGGGGCTCCTTTTGACCAGCGAGATTCCTTCCTTATCCTAGAAGCTTGCTATGACCCGGATGATGGTTCATCCGGCCACACCCGTTCCTACATACAGGTAAAACATGCACTTCCGACTTACTGCTTAAGTCCGATGAGACCTAGTTAGGCGAACGCCCCCAGGTCCGGATTACCCCGTGATTCGGCCTGCCTTGAGGTGACCCGGCCAGCATCTGCTTTGGCCTTGCCGAACCTCGACTAACTCGGCCTTTATACCCCGGCGTGACCCTACCCGGGGGTATCCCCCCAAAACACCTTATATTTTGGGATGGAGGGAGTACATTATTTTGGCTAGATCTATATTTTCTCTGGTTCCTGCATGTATCCCCCAACATGCATAAAAAAAAGTTGACCAAATCATGCCTAGGATTTTTCCTAGCAAAATGAATCCTAACATGTATCTCTTCCACCAAATAATTATTCCTGGGAGATTAGTAATTCATTTTTTTGGTTGAAACCACTTTGTGTTATGATGTATTTGATATACCTTGCATGTCACCCTTGTTTCACGCCCAAATTCCTTATAGGTTAATTGTAGTAAAAATAACAAAAATCCCTTAGATATATCCTTGAGATTCTCTCTAGGTAAAAATAAATAGTATTTTCACCTAATTCAAACTCCCAGTACCCATGCATCATCATATATACCAAATTCTAGGAGTTCATATTTTATTGAGCCTCTAGTGATTATTGGTGAATTAAACCCATCTACATATGGTGGTTTCACTAAGAAAATATTCCATGAGTTCTACAAGTTTCAAAATGGTGAGTCCAATTTATACAGAAAGGTATTTGAAAGACATACCATGTTTTCTTGGTTTCATACCAAAGGTATTTGTAGATTTAATTTGGTGAAAAATACAAAATGCTTGTAGAACTGACTTTGGAATTTTCTTAAGGGCATTCTGTAAAATATTTTGAAGTGAAACAACTCCCATAGAGCAAGTACCAAAAGGTCCTTCTAACCCTACAAGGAAATAATTTTTTGACTTACATATCTTTCGTGGTGATTCATTCATCAAAATAAGGGTTTATCTCACAAGAAGATACATAACAAAATAAATAAAATTGATAATATAATGAAACCACTTTTGGTGGATTTGTTATCTCAATACCTATCTGTTGATACCATTGTTGTACATTGGTATCATACAAACCCAAGCCTTGATTCAAAACCCCTTAAATATGTAGTATTTGGCCCTTAAACCATAAAATAATTTCACAAATACAAATACAAATACAGTAATTCCAATTGCTATGAATAGAAATTACGAAAACCTACAGAAGTGTATTGATGCTTTCCTAAATTGTTTGACGTATTGTATTGATGCTTATTTGCATTTTGTTGACTGTGGTATCTTGATTGCTGCATGTATGCTCTGTGACGACGATAGTTGTGATTATTTTGACGTCGAGAAGAAGGGATCATCCTATTATTATTGGTATTTTAAGAGGAAGTCCAGGGAAATATTGCTGACCACATGCAAACCACCACTCCCAAATTCTGATACTTTTCGTACTCCCTCTACTTACCTAGTTTGTATCTCCTTTATAAATTGCATTATTACCTACATGTTTTATTTTACTACTATGATGCTAATAACTTGGCTCCTCCAAGTTATGACTTGGTTTCCCCTAATACACCACCCATATTGATCCCTATCCTCCCTTAGATCGAGAGTATGACGCTTAGCATCCTACCTCATTATAAACCTCGGACTTTGAGGATCAAAACTATTTTGGGAATTACTCTACTGTAAAAAGGTTTGGAAATGTTTGTAAAACCCTTGGGAAGGGCATCTTGTCCAAGTGGATGTTTTCAGAGAAGAAAAGGGTGATGTTGAGAAGTAAGTATGATGGACTTGAGAAGACGAAGGGATGTTCTACGCCTTTACTAGAACAACTTACCCATTTAGCCAAATTACCCCTATGAGATGGGGCATAACTCGGTAGTTTGGTTTCCTTAGCATGGGTAGCCCCTACACGTGCTGTAGGAGAGAAATCCCCTGAAATTCGGGGCATCCCCTATAATGGTCTAAGGATCTAGGGGTTGGTGGATGTCTCTGATAAGGTCCGATGCAACAATGGGTATCATGTGGATGGCTTAACTTAGGAGTTAAGAAGGACATGAATCACTCTTTTATGGTATATCGCAAACTCGGGGTTTGCGATATAGGCCTATACGGAAGGAATGATTATGGTGCAGGATGCCACATACTCATTTCCATAGAGTACAAACCTAGAGAAAAAGGGGGCCAATACTATGGACGATAGATGAAAGGTTATGTTTGATTATACGGATCCCCTGTATATTCGTGTAGTGGGTCGTGGTGTCATCTCGACGGATGTATTGATTCTTGTGGGGAAAGTGAACAAACTCTACAGAGTATAATCTATTCGAATAGCCATGTCCATGGTCAAGGACGGTTGGAAAGGTGAATGCTAGGAGGACCCAAGTGGTGATCTAGGAAGGTTGCAAGAAAGTATGGTGGTGATAGCTCCAAATTTAAACACTTTTTATCATTTTTTCCTCTTGTTTATTGCCGAATTTCACTAAATTTTACCCTTTTCACTAATGTTAACATCACAACTAGCAATGAACATTTTTGGAAGATCTCATGGAATTTATGGGCTAATTTCACTTGAAGAAACAAATCCCCAATTGGATCCCCTTTCACTACAAGCTTATGAGAGCAGAACAACCATTGGTACGATCGAGACACGCCCGTACCGTCTGACCGTACGGCCCAATGCCATCTCCGTTATATCAATACAAGAAACTTTCGTGAAAGAGGAGGATGAAAAACACAACACAACCGTCGCAAACACATCTAGAAGAGGAGAGATTAGATCTGGAGAAGAATAAGAACACCTTCTCATTCTTCGACGATCCCTAGCCTCAAAACCATTCAATCCACCATCATTCCAATTTTGTACTTAGAGAGAGAGAGAGAGAGATTGACACTTGTAAGATTAGGGTTTGATACTTTGATCTACCTTGGTTTCTATTTGATTCGATCTTCAAACGGTATTGTGGCTTGCTACGGTAACTTTGAGATGATTTTCATTTGCAATACAATTATGCCTTTGATCTATCTTCCTATCATGTTTGAGTAAATCCCCATAGACGTGGGAGATGTAGGGGATTGGTAAGATGTGTCGTGCCTTCTTTAATTCCATCCATTTGTGACTGTTGTAGTGTTTATTAAATTGTGAGAATAAAAATCTATGTTCGCCTCATGCTTATTATCGAATTTAAGGACTCGGGTAACATGATCCAGAGATCTCATAGGTATTAACTTGTATTCTAGCGACTCGGTGATCCCCGAGTGACACAGCTGATATCAATGAGGGTCTAGTACGACTCGAGGAAAACAAGGAACCATCAAGATTAAAACCTTGATCTGGTCGAAAGACCTTAATTAATGTGGTAATAGGCAAATGGATCATTGGGACTGGGAAGAATTGGCCATGAGGACTCCTAGTCGATATATGGGTTGCTTTACTACTCACTTATAAATAAGAAATATCACAATCACTCATTCCATTTTATCCATCTGGCACCTTCATCACCATGAACAGTTTCTCTCCGCTCCTAACTTCTCATCCGCAAGAACCTCGAACACTTTTCTCACCTTTACTTTTGTGTTATTTAATTCTTGCTTTTTCCTTTATGCAAGTTTCCCATATTATTCACTCACCCCCTTCCACCTTCAACAATTTTGCAGTCAATTCACTCAAGATAGGTGACACCTTGAGTGCGACAGAAACGGTGCATAAAAACACTTACCAAGGATCCTTATTGGGATCAATATAAAAACTGGAATTAATACTTCCACAAAAACATGCTCTGACGAACCTGTGCACTTGCAAGCCATCAAGCTATTTTCTGGCTCCGTTGCTTGGGAGATAAGCTCTAGGTGTTGTTTCTTGACATAAGTGATTGTTGAAACCATCATTGATATCGGTGAAAGATAGAGGTACCACTTGTTCTAGAAAAACTTATTTACCTCCATATATTCACCATATTCCAACTGAAAGACGCCTATAATTTATTGAAAGATTTTCTAACTCAGTACTATAGACGTGAATAGTTTGATTCCTTTGATAGTAGATTTAACCATCACCCAACGGGCCGAAGAGCCATAGCTACCATTCGAAGAATATGGGCATGCATCTAGGCACTTAAAAATGTCTACTTTTTGTCCTGATATTGCAAGCCAGGAGTTCGAAATATATCCTGAGCTAATTTATATGATGAAAGAAATTTCTTTTGTAAGAAAAGAAGAGGAAGATCCTAGAGATCATTTGACGAAGGTCTATGACCTTTGTGCTACTCTTAAACTAGCAAGCCCACCAATAGAGTTTGTACTCCTTAAACTTTTTCGCTGGTCTATGAAGGATAATGTTTTTACTTGGTTACAATCATTACCCAATCACATTATAAAATGCTAGGAAGATTGCATCCGAGAATTTATGCATAAATACTGCTCGTTCACTAAAATCATGCAGATTAAACGCAACAGTACAAATGTTCTTCGAGCAATTTGAGAAAACTTTTATCAAGCATGGAATAAACTTTATGGAATGATTATGAAAGTCCAGAATCATGGTTTCCATGAGCATTTAATTATCCAATATTTTTATAGTGGGCTTAATGAAGATGCAAAAGAAATGATTGACTTATCTATAGGAAGATCTATTTGCAACTTGGTGTTGCAATAATGCATAAATTTTTTTTGGGTAAGATCCTTCAACAAAGAACAATTTAATCTTGTTGAGGATGTTAAACCACAAAAAGGTATGTTTCATATACTCCAAGAACTTATGCCTGAAGTTAAGAAAGTCCATGAAATAAAAAGGAATAGCAGCATAACTTGTTGAAGAAAATAAAGTGGATATTCTTCAAGCTTATGTTATAGAAGATGAAATAAATCTTCTAATTCAAAAGTTTAGATATCAGCAAAATCAGTTCCATGAGAAATATTATAAATGTCTAATGCCTCAAGAAAAGAACATAAAAGAGCTAACTGAAGTTTTTGATTACTTAGGACATGTCACCATGAATTTGGATAAATACTTGAGTATGGTTATAACTCAATGTGATCAGATAGTTGAAACACAAGCTCTTATTTTAGACCAAGGTAATTTTATTTACAATATTGTTTCTACTAGCATTGTCACTAGACGTGGTACAGACACATAGGAACCCAGGGGCCACCTTGGTATCAAGAAGAACAAGCCCGCAAGGCAAAAGAGACTCAAGAAATGAGTCAAGAAGAAGAGGACCTTGTGGTTCCTCAAGATGATATTCATTACAAAGCTCAAAAAGAGAGCACGAGACTTCTAAAGATAAAGAAGAAAACGAAGGTGGAGATAAACATAAATAATAGGATTCAGATGCTGAGACAGTCGACTCAAGAGAGGAGACTGATATCAAAAAGGAACAAGGAGATCAGGCTATCGCCTCAAGTGAAGAATGTGGTGATAAGCAAAAACCTTCAACAAAGAAGAAAACTAAAAAGGATGTTGAACTAGTGGCAAAGGTAAATGAGAAGGTAATACCCACCAGAAAGAAAATTCCTTATCCGAACCATGTTCAGTATGAACTAGATAAAGCTATCTATGATTCTTTTTCCGAAGCCCTAGGAAGCCTTCGTTTATACCTTCCTCTAACTGATGCTATTCAAGTTCCTACTTATAAAATTTTATGTGAGATATTCTTAAGGAAACTTAGGTAACAAAGACTATAGTAGTTATGACAAGATTTGGTGATAAGCTTCTTGCTAAGATTGGGGACCCATTATACCAACTATCTCTTGCGCAATTGGGAAAATTAATATCCTTAATGCTCTTTGTGACCTAGGGGCAGGTGTTAGTGTCATGCCTTATTCCCTATTCAAGAAGTTGAATCTTGGAGAGTATTCTCCTACTTCAATTACTTTGCAAACGGCTAATAAGACAACTAAACAATGTGATGGTATGATTGAAGATGTTTAACTTAGAATTGACCAACATGTTATACCCACTGATTTCATCATACTAGATGTTCCCGAAGATGACAAAGTTTCAATCATCCTTTGAAGAAATTTTCTTAGCACTTCTAGAGGTAATGTTGATTTCTCTAGCGGTAAGATTGTTTTCAATACTTATGATGATCAAATTGTTCATTATTTTCCGAAGAAACAGGAGCATTGTGCCAAATTTGTTCCACCACCTAAGCGTATCCAAGTGGTGAAAGCCACCAATGAAGGGCAGGTTGAGGTAAACGATAATGACTTGGAGGTTGGTTAGTGAGCCAACCCTCCTTAATAAAATGCTTAATGAGAGTCAACCCATTCTCAGTAGTAAAGTTTTATTTTGTCTAATTTTATTTTGTATCATTTTTGTGTGTCTTGATAAATTTTTTCAAGCTTTTAGACTTGTAGAGAATCTATACTTTTGTGAAGATTAAAGAAAAGTGAAAGAAAGGCGAAAGGAAGAATAAAATAGGGTTCAGACTGCGTAATGAGTAGCAATACGATCGCAGGTAACCGTACCACCCACCCGTACCGATTGAAGAGAAATCATTCGTTAAAGTTTATGTCATTTAGCGCTCATAACGAGCACATGTATGGTTGGAGGTACCCGTACCGCCCGCCTGTACCAAACTTCTACAATTTGCTCCAACCTTACTGTCGTGATAACAAGCACTAGTATGGCCGGGACGCTCCCATACTGTCTGCCCGTACTAGACCTCCATATTTGATTTTGTAACCCTAATCTTGATCCACCAATGAAGACCACCGGTACGGGAGGGACGTGCCCATACCGCCCACCCGTACCGACCAAATCGCCAGGTAAAGACCGACGGTGACTGGCTCACAGCCAACCCCTTTCTTCTTCCCCCCTCATTCTTTCTTTCTCTTTCTCTCTCCACCTTTAACCCTAATCCTATATAACCTTTGATTCTTATCTGATTTCTTGTTTTTGAGTGGGGGAATCTTCACATTAGTAAGTTTATCATCCAATCCAAGTTTTATTTTCTAAAATCCATGGTTGAATTCCTCACATTGACTATCTAGATGAGTTCATCATATTTTGAGTTTATTTTTGATTCCTCATGTTAGGATTTGTAATTTCTGCCTATAATCATTTGTTTGTATGATAGAAACCTGATGCCTATAGTTTTCTTTGAAAATTTTGTAGCACAATGCATAACACTGGGAGGATTTTCCGCTCGGGCAAGGGCTCGGGAACGATAGGAGCTTCAGGCTCCTCTAGGCAGCATGGCTCGAAGAAGAGATGCTCAGAGGCGGACAACTTGAGAGCAGCCATGAACAAGGACTATGAGAGGGTGAGCGTACATAAGGTTTTACCTACTAAGTGGGTAAGCTATGAGTTCCTCTCCCACTAGGGTCTGCTGGAGGACTTTGACAGGATGACCGTGCAAGCTAGCATGGTCCCTTTCTCCTACTCCATCAACACCTATGAGCTCGCCACATACGAGTTCTTGTCATTATTCCACAATGACCTTGAGGTCCAAGAGCGTAATTGCACTGTAAGTTTTGTGCTCAATGGGTAACACCATGGCCTCACTTTCTATCAATTTTGTGATTGGTTCATGTTATCTTATGAGGGGGAGCTCGATATCAATGATAATGTCCATGTAGAGGCAATGCATCCTTGGGAACAGATTTCTATCCACAAGAACATTGATTATTTGCGCAAAAAGAGCAACACCATCCAAAATCCCACTATCCATTACTTTGCTACCTTCTTGGCAAATTCTATTTTTAGGAAAGGGATTTCTGGGAAATGGCAGGGCCCGAGATAAGTGTAATATATATGTATCCACATCCTGAGATGGAGCACAAGGTAAACTTGGGTTCTTTGATCATCTAGCACTTTCGTCACCAAAGGTCGGCTTCCTCTGGTGATATCTGTTGTGGTGGCTTGATCACACAGATCGCATACGCAAGCGAGTTTGTCATGCCCCATGACAAAGATGTGGCTGGTAGGAAGATTCTAGATGACATTCACATGGCTATCACTAAATTCATGGGGGTCGATAGACCCCAACACTCCCTCCGTGCTGATCAATTTTTTGTATCCTAATGGTGATCTCCACCAAGTGTTGCTTCCTTTTGTCCAAGATTTTGGTTTGCCAGGTAAACAGAATCGAGTCCTCAATGAGCAAGAGTTCCAGCAGGCATTGATCTCCTCAGGGAGGATTGCATCACCGAAAGGCCACCCCAAGTGGAGGACGCAACCGCTGGCCAACAACAGTAGGAGCAAGGTGGAGAGGAATAGAACACAGTAGGCTGGGATGACTATGGTCAGCAGCAGCATCACCAACAACCTTTTCCCTAGCACCAGCAACAATGTATGCCTCCACCTCAGCCGGGATTTAACTATGTCCCGAGGAGTGACTTTGACCAGTTGGTGCATCGCATCGATAACATAGAAAATACGTTGCACGATGTGAACACCAACATTGTCAAGCTCACCCAAGACTTCACCACCTTCATAACCAACTTTCCGAGCCACTATCCGTACTTCCCATACAAGTAGCCGCTGCTCGGTGATGGTGGCAACAATTGATTCGAGATAGGCCAAGAACCTAAGCTTGGGGAGGTTGAACTCCTCCCCAAATTTTGCATTCATATTTTCCATTCTTCTTTTGATTTATTTATTTTCCTTCTAGTCCATGTTTACTTTCAGTTTGCATTGATAAAAGAAAACCCAAAAATATTAGACTAGATTTTATCTTGATTTCTGCAAAGTTCTCTCTGCTCTCCTTGATTTTTCTGCAGGTTATTCACTCCTAGTGACTTAGCTATAGAGACGAATGTGAGGAGTTGACCCAAGTGGGAGATGAGAAAGCAAGAGGAGGTACCACATTCCTATTTTCCCTCTTCCTGTAAGTCAATTCATGAACATATTATGTCTATTCGATTGCACTTAAATTCCACTCCACGCTTAGCTCATTAACTTTTAGGATTAATCTCAAAGGTTAATGTCACTACTTCGGTTTAGACTTATAACAATTATGATGGGTTAGAAAAACAACCCTTTGGATTAAGTTACAAACTTTGGAGAACAAGAGAAAGTGTCTTTTGACAACTTTGGTGCCATATTTTTGTCTTAAGGGCTTAATCTTAGTAGTACTCAATCCCGCATCATAGTCGTCTGACTTGATAATACGTTCTGAAAAGAATTTTTTGATGGAACAAAAATTTATGATGGTTGTGAGAGATGCCAAACCTGCTTTGATTAGGTGAAAAGAGATACTTCATGAGAAAAATAATTTTGAGAGTACCCAAACTCCATGGAACTAATAACTCCTATTGCCTTGGGAATGACCACGGCAGTCGCTACCAGGGGTAGCGATTGATAGGATTGAGGGCAAGAGAGGGAGGCCATCCGCGGAGCAAGATGAGGGCTGAGACTCACGAGTTTACCCAGGTTCGCCCCCCCACCGTAGGGTAAAGACCTACTCCTGCTAGATTGTATGATCAGCAAGTGAGTTACAGGGATGGCGAGCTCGATGGCTAGGCAGCGAGTCGCTTGGATCGGGTGTATGATGGAATGTAAGCACAGAGAGTACCCTAGTGAGGTTTATATAGGGTACCTCGCTAGAGTTTACAGATATACAACCGAGTCAGTTAAGGACTCGGAGGATTTGACCTAATCCGACTAGGCTTCTGCTATGCTTTTGGGCCTCCAGCTTCTAGTTGCCAGGCTTCTTACCAGTCGCATTCAAGTCACCTTTCCTGCAGGCCCACTCGCAGAGGCCTTGGCCCACTCGAAACGTCCTGCTAGGCATACCCCATTCGGCATATCCCCATCAGTAGTCCCTGAGGCCAACGTTGGTTCGGTGCAGGTGTCCATTTGGCAGTCGGAGTAGGCGAGTCCAATTTGGATGCCCAGCTGAATTGACGCTGGACTCCCTCAATGAAATAGGAAATATTTTTGTCAGGTCTTTAGTTGCAACATTGGCGAGTAGAGTTATGTTTGAGTCACCGAACCTTATCGAATGGAAAAGGCGCACCAACAGGCGAGTCAAGTGAATGAAGTTGGAACATCAAGTAGGTCAAACTAGCTGTTGGGTAATCCAACAGTAACTTCGGCGTAATTACCGCGAGGTAACGGCTAGCCCGAGATTGGTGGGTAGCGTCCCCCTTATAAGAAAAATGGCAAAGGGAGAAATGAATCTTCACATTCATCCATCCTTGTGCACTCACAGTCCCTAGATCCACTTCTAATCCAAAATCTCTGCACACATCAACTTCCTTCTCGCATCCATGGCACCTCCCAAAGATCTCTGGGGCAAATCCAAGTGCACCACAGTTGCCCTAAAGTCCTTTCTAGACACGGGTATCCTCTGCAAGGGAATTGGTGGATCCCTGCACCCGGCAAGACAGAGCCAAAGCCTCGCTATGCCGAATTCATCTGCTTCTAGAGCCACTTAGTGAGAGGGATAGGATTCCCAACGTCACTCTTCTTCCGGTGATTCTGCACATACTACGCGATCAAGCCGTCGGATGTAGGGCCACATAGCGTCGAGCAGCTCGCAATCTTCGTCGCCTTCTGTGAAAGTTACCTCAGGTGTCGCCCCTATTCCCCCTTGTGGCTGGAGTTGTTCCACGTCCGCTTAGGTCGCGAGGGGAATGGTGACCCCATTCTGGCAGCAGGCGACGTTACGTTTCAGCTGAAGCCCAAGGCCGCCTTTGTGAAGCTTCTACTGCTGAAGAAAGCCACTAGTGAATGGAAAACGATCTGGGTTTACGTGAATAAGTCTACCCCCAACGGCGAGGTGGCACTCCCAATGTACACCGCTGAGAGGAGCGAGCCGCGCCGGCTGTCGGGGACCGTACTTCCTGAACACCAGAGGATGGTCGTTGAGGAAATGTTGACACGGATCAAGGAGCTGAAGAAGTAGGGCATGTAATCCATCAATTTGTACAACTACTGGCTCGGGCGGAGGTTGGTCCCTCTGGCCACCCGAGCCCACTGGATGTACCAGTACACTAGCAAGGATGACGCCACGAAGTCATGCAAGGAGGTCTAGGAGGCTGACAATTACATCGCCACGCTGAAGAAGATTGCGAACGCGGAGTACACCTACCCGAAGGCCGGGCTCGCTCCATATATCGCTACCGGCAAACGTCAAGGCCCCACGGTAAGCTTTCCTTCTTATTTCTTGTAGTCGCAATTTTTGAAGTCGAGGTCTTTGTAGTCGCGGTTTTGGCTTGTTCTGATCACCTCTATATCTCTTGTCAGCTATTTCATGTGCTAGAAAATTGGCTTCCTCCTCTTGATGAGGAGGTTCCCTCCGACCTTGAAGAAGGGTGGTGGAGTCCTCTGATGGTGAGGACGAGGTAGCGGAGGTCGCCGCACCTATGCATGTGGCTCGCAAGACCCACGGGCAGAAGCAACGCGAGATCGAGGCGAATCGCAGCCTCAAAGAGCATGACAGTGATGAAGGCATGGTGCAGGAGCACAGCTCTCAGCACGTGGCAACACCGGCGAAGACCGCACCAAAGGTGAAGTCGCTCGCGAAGAAGCCAACGACAAAGCGGACGTCACCGCCTCGATCAGTGGTGGCATTCGAATCGTCAAACGAGGATTCTGACGATGAAAAGGAGTAGGCCACGACCAAGATTCTGGAGGAATCGACTCCGATGAAGGAATCATGGGCAGTAGACGTGGTGGTGGAACAGGCCGTTCCGCTTGCTGTGATCGCCCCGAATGCATTGGCGACCCCAGAACAAGGGGCCGCCGAACATCTGTGGTCGAAGTCCTCGCCTCCGGAGGGGCCGCCCGTGTCGCCCGGGACCGAGGTTCCTGCAGCCGCGAGATCAACGTCGAAGAAGCCTATGGTGTCGTCGGTCACGAGTGTTTTTTAAGAAGGAGCGCTCGTGCAAGTTGGGCCCGGAGCTGGAGAAGCCTGCCCACATTAGCAAGGGACTGCACTCTCTCCGCATTGCTAAGTAAGTTTGATGTTCTCTTTTTCGTACTTTAATGCTTTCTTGTATAATTGGCTCGCTGATCGTGGTGATTTCGCATGTCCGGTGCCAAGAAGATTAGCCGTCCCTTGGTGGCCAAGATTCCACCAGTTGACACCGAGGGGAGGGTTGACCCTTCCAAGAAGAGGAAGGATGACCCGGTGGACACGCTAGTCACTGGCGTGAAGAAGAAGAAGGAGGAGGGCGCCTCCGCTGTCGTGGAAGAAGACACAGGAAAGGGCGATTCCACCGTTCTCGCTGAAGGTGAAGTGGTCGCTAGCTCGGAGTCGAGCAAACCGACCGAGCCAGCAGAGGTGTCGATGCCTGCGGCCAGCGCTCCGGTAGCAATGACCACGTCGTTCCCTCGCTTTATGGTGAGGGCCTCTGCCGCGGCGACTACAACACAGTTGCCACAGGTCCCTAAGGTTGTTGATGGAGCCGCCGGACAATGTCGCGGGAAAACCTCGTTCGTGATTGCCTCGACGGATGCCATCGAGCTTCACGGCATGTTGGCTGCTGCTATACAGGTATGTCCAGTCCCCGAGGGTCTAGTCGTTGAATTTTAGCGGCTATACACTTAGATTCTTTAGTTGTCCAGTCCCTGAGGGTATAGTCATTGAATTTCAGTGGCTAAACACTTCGAGCTTTTAGTTGTCCAGTCCTTTGATGTTCGTTGTCTTCAGGGCCTACAACGAGAGTCGGCCGACTGGCTCGCCACGAAGGAACGCTTGGAACACGACATGCGGGAGACACAAGAGGCCAACCAACGACTCCAACCGTCTGCTAGTAAGTTATACTGTCTTTGGTAAATTTGTGTTCCCGCTGCTGTAGGGAGATTGAAACATGGTCTTTTTTCAGTTGATTCTTATGCTACAATCACCAAGGCCCGCGAGGGCTATGTTCTATTCACCGAGCTGGAGGCTGCGAAGGCCACTTTGGCCACGGTGGAGGAGCGAGTCATCCCGTTGACAAAAGAGATAGAGGCCGCAAAGGCTTCGATGATCTCTTCTGAGGAGAGGGCCAAGGCTGCGGTCACCGCGGCGGAGGAAGAGCAAAAGGCCTCCGGCTTAGTCGTCCTTGGGTTACAAGATAACCCTAGGGCGCTTTAGAAGCATGTGACGGATAGCTGCCGCAAACTCCTTGGTGAGTGTCTATTCCTTTTACTCCTTCTTTTCTGGTATTCAGCAAGTCCCTGAGTGGGTGAGTCCCCGAGTGGGTGTATTCTCGAGCGGGTGAGTCCACTAGGTCAAAGTGATATTGGTTTTCTGACGTTGTAGCTGTGATAGGTCAAAATGATCCGGTGCTGCAGACCTTTGATGCCTCGCAATGCATGATGGCCATGACAAATGCAGCCACCGCCTCGGTGCTTTGTGTCCAGGCCATTCTTCAGGGGATCTCTCCTACCAAGGTGATTCTTGGTGGGATGACAGAGGTGTGGCACTACCCTGACGAAGCGCCTGCAGTGGTCGAGTGGATGGCGCGGTCAGCCTTCTAGTGGGGACCACCTTGACGCTTAGTCTCGGGCTCTCGCACTTCCCCGATGACTTCGACCTCGACGACATCACCACTGGGTATCCTTTGGTGACTGGAACGATGGAGATCACGGAGGTGCTGAGGTTGACCATCAAGGTTGTGCTGTTCACGAAGCGGGTGTTGGCAATGGGGGACCTGCTGCCATACCAGGAGACGGTGGTGGTGCCAGGCGACTCTGAGTTGAAGCACCGTCACCTGAAGTCGGAGCCGCCCTTCCGGTCGTTGCTGGCGAAGCAGTTGACGACGTACCCATCAACCCCTTGGGAGACATTCGTCCGAGCCAAAGGTGATGGCGGCGCTTCTTCTTCGAGTCCTGCACAAAGAGGAGATTGCACTAGGGAATTTTGTGTTAGTCGTGGCGACTGGCCTCTTTTGTGAATGTAACTTAAACAAAGTATTTTTCTTTTGAAGGAAGATGGTCAATCAACTCGTGTTGATATGTTATTGCTATTTGTTTCGTATTGTTACATTGTTTGTTGAGCGAGTCCCCGAGCGCGTCCGCCCTGTAGTGGGGTTCTCCTCGCGTGTGTGTAAGTTTGTTTGGGTTGGGTGTGTAGTTTGGTTGGAATAGATTTGTTATGGCTCGTGGAGCCAGTCGCTTCGCGACTCCAAAGGGAGCTCTATACTTGGCTATTTGCTCGAACACGCACAAGGTCTGTTTAGGCGAGTCCCCGGGCGTGGTACTTAGCCGTTCTAGTCGCATGACCAAGGTAGGTGAAGACCTGGTGCGTTGTTTGTAACGCGTCTCTCCTCCTGGCTCGGAAAGCCAGTCGCATGGTGAGTCCAAGGCAAGCTCTCTTACTTGGTGTGTTCCCGAGCCGCATGGGGGTCGTTGTAGATGAGTCCCCAAGCGTGGTACTTAACCGTTCTAGTCGCTTTACATGAGGATGGGGAGGAGAGGTTGCTGTGAGAAGCGTTATTGGTTGTCTTGGCCCGGCGGGCTAGTCGAGCAAAGTGGCTCTGACGGTGGCTCCGGGGTGGAATGTTCATGGACGACACAAGGCCCGAATACCTTCGGTGCCCTTGGGCCGCACTACTTGTAACACCCTCGGGGTTAGGGTTAAACAAACCTCGGATTAACCTCCGAGATAAACTTAACTCCAACCACAGAGACTCACAGTATATGATTTGGTAACATTACAGAACACATGGATTCAACAACATAAGTTTAAACTCTTAATAGAGTACGATATCAGATTATTACAAACCAGGGGTCACAGACCCATCATTACACAACAAACTCAACAAAAGGCCTAAGCGACCATAAACATAAGTGACGTCTAACCCATAGTCCTCAGGCTACTACCTGGGACCCCCAACTACTCATCGATGTCAACGTAGAAGCCACCTTCGGTTGTGACTAAATAATCTAAAGAAAAACAATAATAGCACAAGCCTGAGTACGAGAATGTACCCTGCAAGACTTAGATAACCTAGTATCTACATGCTCTGGCTAGAAAAGCTTTCTCCGGATTTTCTTTGCATAAAGCCAACTTTGTTTGTAGACAAGAGGAAGAGAAGAGGCTCGTCTACACATAATACTTTCAAAACAGGGTAAGAGAGCGACAACTCCATCTTGAACATCGGAACTTGTTAACCAAGTACATCTGAACTCCTCATCTAGGATCACCCCCTCGAACGCCCGAGGAAGCATCCTTAAGCACACGTGGATCAACAAGTTTTACTTTAAATTAATGTTATCTATGATCATCACGTCCGTTCCCAAGTCATTCATAATTGTAAACACAGCTTTTCAAAAAGATTTAACCCTCCAGGGGTGTACAACTTTACCCACACGTACAAACTGACTCTTAATGCCAAATTATTAGCCTTCTTCCTTGGAAGGCCGGAAGAGGCTGGTTGACCATGACCTTTACCTTGCTTTCGCCGAGACCATGAGTCACGCCCTAAGGATGGTTCCACCGTAACGGGTCAAACCCCGAAGTCGGTCCCTAGAGATGTGTGTCGAGGTTGGTTTACCAGGGGCTCCATCGACCCTAAGCAACCCCGGCCACGCTTACCAACCTGTTATGATGCACCTCCTTCACCTCCTCTTTCGAAAACATTTTCAATGTGTATGCAAAATGGAAAGCACAAACTATGTGACTCATGGAATCTACTAGGCAAGTTAGTTAGTCGAGGGGTTTTCCAGGCCCCATGTGGCTGTACGCTCGTCTTGGTTCAAGAGGAAAGAACTTGGGTCCTAATGGTGGATAACATAGGACTACAAAAACCACACCCAACGTGGCCTCCCATACAAGCCTTCGCATGTTTATCCGTCAACTCCAATCATATCTCCATCTCCTACCTTTCTAGATTCTTTGGCATCTCCGATTCATCATCATCGGGATGGATTAGGCATAATTACTAAGCATGGCTAAGCTTGACCGTCGAAGAAGCTCTAGCAATGCTCACATGCTAGACCTAGGTATGCTAGGAGCAGTGGATCAGGTGTATAAGGCTACAACAGGGAAACTATGCAGCAGATAGGTAACTCTAGCTACTGACAAATGACCACATTGGAATCATGTGCAATATAGCAAGAAAGTAGATACTTTGTAAAACATAGGTTCAGAATGAGAGGCTACGCTTGCCTTGTCCTTCAGTAGATAGATATGGATCTTCGGTATCGTTGACTTCGGTCTCGTGCTCGGATCCTATCGCGAAGAAGCAATACCGGAAAGAAGGCAACAATCAACATCTCGAACCATGCAATGCGCAAGCACATGAATGATATGGAAGATTAAAGTTAGCATGGCAACCCTAGGATTAACATCGATTTAAATGGGTTCGAAGTGCCTGGCATTCCATCGATCCCATATCCAATTAAGGGTGTTTCAATGTTCCTCTAACTAGCTAGGGTTTAGGTTGAACAACAATGCATGATTGTATTTTTAAAGTGTAGATCTCATTTTTCTGAACATTTTGATATATTATTCATATTTTCTGATTAAATATGAATTAGTTATGAATTTTATAAGGTTAAAACAATTTCTGCTTTATTTAAAACATTTCTGAAAATAATAAAACCTTTGTGACGTCATCCTGACGTCATCTACACAGGTTAAAACTTTTATTAACGCACCATATTATACCCACAGACACTGACGAGTGGGATTGCCACCGTGGCAAAGGTTGACAAGCGCTGGCGTCAACGCCACGTCAGCCACGCGACAACCATGCGGCGCCACGCGGGGGCCACGTATGCCTCCACGTCGGACTTGACGGCGGTCGTCACCGGCGGTGTTCCCAGCGGTTCCAGGAAGCACGGCCAGGTGTGTTCGAACTGCGCGAGCAAGGCGAACCCTAAGCACCTAACACTGCTACCTATTGGTCGTCGGGGCACGCTGCTCGACGGTGGCCTACGGCGGTGAGCGGCGCTGCTCGACGAGATGAGGCTATAGGCGATACCAGGAAGCACGAAGGGGACGGGGAGGTGCGAAAGCTCACCCTGAAGCTAACCGTGCGGTCGTGGAGGCGAGAGGGAGGCCGGAACAACGGCGAGGTGGATGGCGGGGTTCGTTAGTGTCGAGGAAGATGTTGTCGATACGGGTGACTGGGAGCTTCGCGGCTCGATTCCTTCGGTGGAGATGAAGCTGGCGACGAGGCGGAGCTCAAGGCGAGGTCAGCAGGGCATGGGGCAATGGAGACGGCGGCTATCCGTCGGACATGGCGGCTAGGGTTTCGGCGAAGCGGCAAGAGCCAGAGAGAGGAAGAGAGGGTGATCGGGGGCGAGTGAGGACGAGGACAATATGTCCACAGCTCGGGGGCGACCTTATCCCCTCCCTAAAGCGGCGGACAGGCGGGAATCGTGGCGCACATCGTCGATGGCGGCGGTGGCTCCAGCGAGCTGCTTCCATTTGGGAGAAGATAATGGCAAGTTTGTGGAAAACCCCCTGGGAAACCGGAAAACCAACCCGCGGTCCAAACAAAACTCTCCAGGGATTGGGTTTTACAAGAAAACCCCCGGGTTTTAATAAAACCTAAACTTTTATTATAAAAAGCCCTTTTAAAAGATTTTTAAGTCTTTTAAATTAGAGAAGAAAATAGGGACCCTTTAGTAAATACTAGAGCACCCCAAAATTTGAATTTGGGCACATTTTGAAACCATTTGTAAAGAAACTAAGGCTTTTGCACTTGCATTTGTTCATACATATAGCTCACATGCACAGATTTTATTGATTTGAACACATGCATGCAATGCTTGAGTACTAATTACAAATAACACAAACTTGGGTTGTTACATTACTTAGCCATGCCCGTCGCTCGGCCAAGGGTTGACTTCCGTGGGTAGCGTATTGCTAAGTGTACGAGTGTGATTGGCACAAGAGTATGGCGAGTAGACACAATTTGTGCAGTTAGAATGTCTTTCATTATATAGCAGCTGAGTACAAAGTGTAGTTCTAAGTGTAGAACTTTTGGAGGAGGTTTACATTCCATGGCCTCCCAACTTCGAGTTGGTCGTTGCCTTGTACGTCGATGAGGTAGTAGGCATCATTGCTGAGGACTCATCCTATGGCGAATGGCCCATCCCATGGGGGGAAGTTTGTGCATGCCCTTCTTGTCCTAGACCAGTCGCAGTACCAGGTCACGCTCCTGGAACGTGCGGGTCCGGACTCGGCAGTTGTGGTAGAGACGGAGTCCCTGCTGGTAGATGGCGGTGCGGGAGTGAGGGAGGTCACGTGCTTCGTCGAGCTGGTCAATTCTGTCATGGCGGGTGATCTCATTGTCCGCCTCTACGTAGTTGATGACCCGAGGTGAGTCATGTTCCAGGTCGGTCGGCATGACGGCCTCGGTGTCGTACACCATGAAGAAGGGTGTGAACCACGTGGAGCAGTTAACATAGGTGCGAATTCCCCAGCTCACGAAGAGGAGCTCTTCTACCCAGCATCCGGGGGTTCGCTCGAAGGGAACCTGTAGTCGTGGCTTGAGGCCATGGAGAATGCTTTGGTTGGCGCACTCTTCTTGTCCATTTGACTCTAGATGGGCGACCGAGGCGAGGTCGAGTCGTATGCCATGATCTTCGCAGAACTCAACCATGGCGCCCTTGGCAAAGTTGGTGCCGTTTTCTGTGATGATATTGTGCGGGTAGCCGTACCGGTAAATGAGTTCACAAATGAACTTGGTAGCGGTCTTGCTGTCACATTTCTTGATCGGCATGGCCTCCACCCACTTGGTGAACTTGTCGACTACGACCAGGAGGTGGGTGCAGGCAGATGGGGCCTTCTGGAACGGGTCGACCATGTCGTTGCCCCATACGACGAATGGCCAGGTTATGGGGATGGTCTTTAGTGTCGAACCAGGGATGGGCGTCTAGTTGGTGTACTTCTGGCACCCGACGCACTGTTGGTCAATGTCGATGGCGTCGGCGTGTGAGGTGAGCCAGTAGAAGCCGTGTCGCATGGCCTTGGTGACTAGCGACCTGGCGTCGGCGTGATGGCCGCAGTCGCCGGCGTGGATGTCCTGGAGGATCTTGCGGCCTTCTTTTGGTTGTATGCAGCGCTGGAATACGCCAGTCATGCTGCGTTTGTGGAGCAAACCGTTGATGATGACGACGGATTTGCAGTGGCACACGATCATTCGCGCCTCTGTCTCGTTGGTGGGCAGGACCTTGTTCTCGAGGAAGGCGACGTATGGTGCGGTTCAGTCGCTAGGCTCTGTGATCATGGTGACCAGGGCGGGCTTGGGCTGCCAAGGTATCTCGTTGTCGATCTCCTTCGGTGGGGAGATCGAGGGCTTGTTGATGATGTCGAGGAAGATGCCCGCAGGTGGTGTTTGGCGGGCCGACCCAATACAGGAGAGTGCATCAGCTTCCTCATTCTTCCGCCTGTTGATCCACTCGAAAGAATAGCTGGCAAAGTGCCCCCTAGCTGGTCCACCACTTTGCGGTACGCTATCATGGTGGGGGAGACGGCATCGCCGGTACCAGCGACTTGTCCAGCTATGAGGTCAGAGTCACCATAGCACCATAGGCGATTGACGTTCATCTCCCTGGCGGCCCGCATGCCATGAAGAAGGGCCTCATATTTGGCCATATTGTTGCTACATGGCGTGAAGTCGAGGTGCAGCATGTAGCAGTGCTTATCGCCTTTGAGGGATATGAGGACGATCTCGGTTCCAATGCCGTCGGCATTCTTGGACCCATTGAAATGGAGCGACCAGTAGTGGAGATAGGGTAGCTTCTCCGGCTGCTGGGCTTCTTCCCAGTCAGCGAGGAAATCAACCAAGGTTTGCGACTTGATTGGCTTGCGTGGCTCGTACTTGATGTTGTGGACGCCGATTTCGATGACCCACTTAGTGACTCGCCCAGTCGCCTCACCATTGTGGATGATGTCCTGCAGTGGCGCGGAGGAGACGACCGTGATGGGGTGCTCCTGAAAGTAGTGCGGGAGTCGTCATTGCGCTCTGAAGACCGCATACACCAGTTTCTGGTACTACGGGTTGCGCTTATTGAGTCCGTTAGGACCTCACCGATGTAGTAGACCGGGCACTGTACGGGGCGTTCCTTGCCCTCTTCTTGTCGCTGACGACTCGAGCGGAGGCCGCGACATAGACGAGCCATGGCTCTTTGTCGACTGGGTCGGCGAGTAGTGGTGCCACGAGCAGCACTGCCTTGAGCGCTTTGAGCGTGTTGTCCGCTTCTTTGTCCCATTGGAACGTGGGGTTCTTGCGCATCAGGCGGTAGAGGGGCATCGCCTTCTCGCCAAGCCAGGGGGTGTGAGTGAGAGCCGCGACTCGCCTGGCCAGCTTCTGGACGTCGCATAGGCACTCGGGTTTTTCGAACCGCACGATAGTGTCGATCTTGGTGGGGTTTGCCTCAATTCCTCGCTTGGAGACCACATACCCCAGGAGTTGTCCGGTGGGCACTCTGAAGGTGGACTTCCCTGGGTTGAGCTTGATCTTGTACCTCCACTGATTCGCGAAGGTCTCGGCCAGGTCGGCGAGCAGGTCACTCTGGCGAGTGGATTTCACTACCACGTCGTCGATGTAGACATGGATGTTGTGGCCAATTTGACTCACAAGGCACTCCTGCATGCACCGGTATTCTTGATGCCAAACATCATGGTGGTGTAGCAGAAGGCGTCGAATGGCGTGATAGATGTCGTCTTCTCCTCATCCTCGACCTCCAATTTGATGTGGTTGTAACCAGACTATGCATCGAGGAAGCACAACGACTCTGATCCCGTGGTCAAGTCGATGATCTGATCGATGCACGGTAGGGCGAACTCCTACTTTGGGCATGCGCTGTTGAGGTTGGTGTAGTCAATACACATTCTCCCGGTGTTTTTTTCTTCAGAACCAGGACTAGGTTTGCCAGCCACTTGGACTACTTGATTGGCCAAATGAAGCCTGCAGCGAGTAGACGTTGTACTTCTTTGGCGATTGCCGATGGCGCTCTTCATAGAAGGGCCGTAGCGACTACTTTACTGGTCGCACTTTTGGGTCGGCGTTGAGTTTGTGTTGAGCAAGTTCTCTCAGGACACCAGGCATGTCAGATGGTTTCCATGCAAAGATGTCGCAATTCTCACACAGGAACCCGATGAGCGCTCTTTCCTATGCAGGACTCATGTTCGTACTAATGGTGAACGTCTGGCTGGAGTTGCTCGGGACAAGCTCAATGGTGCGAGTGTGCGTGGCTGCCTCAAAAGCTGTTCCTTCGGAGGTGGGCTTCTTCAAAATGGTTGGGTTGTCCTTGTCGATGTTGCTCGCGTATTTCGCAAGCTCATCCACGTGGTTGGTTTCTGCTACGATGACGGTGTCGACAAGCTTGGCGCCTTTGTCCTCACACTCCACAGCCATTTTGGGGTCGCCGTGGAGGGTGATGATGCCGCTTGGCCCGGGGAGCTTCATCATGTTGTAGGCGTAGTGTGGGGTCGCCATGAATTTGGCAAATGCCTGGCGCCCCAGGACATAGTGGTAGGGGTTGTGGAAGTTCACCAGCTCAAAGACGATCCGTGCGGTATGGAAGTTCACGGGTGTGCCGAAGGTGATTGGTAGCGTCACTTTGCCGACTGGGTACGCCTTCCGACCGGGTCGACTCGATCATCGACTGCGGGAGGTGTAGCCTCTTGAACGTGTCCAAGTACATGATTTTGATGGAGCTTCCTCCGTCCATCAGCGTCTTGGGTAGCCAGTAGTCGGCCACTTTGGGCCTGACCACCAGGGTGACTCGCCCTGGATATTCGATCCTGGGCATGTGGTCTTGGCGACTCCAGGTGATGCTTTGCTCGGACCAGTTGAGGAAGCGAGGAATGTCACTTGGGTCACCGCATTGATGGCGACTGCACAGGCGAGCGCCATATTCTTGAATTTGGTGCCGAGCCCAGTGAAGGTGTGCAGCGAGCTGACGGCGTTGCCAAATCCGTTGGTGTTGTCGTTGTCCCTTGGCCGGTTGTTGTTGGGGTCCTATCTTGCTCGCCTTGCCTTCTCAAACTCCTTCAGAGAATGGTAGTCGGTGGTGGTGTGAGTGGCAGGCTTCCCCTCCCTGCTGTGGTAGACACAAGGCTGGTTGAGTAGGGCGACAGGGTCGAATTTTGGCCTCACCGCATTGTTGGCGCGGTAGTTTCCATTATCGTGGTAGTTTCCTCTATCGCGGCAGAAGTTTTTTGGGTCGCGTTGCCCGTAGACAGTGTTGGCGATGAAGTCGACTCGCCCGTCGCCGTGGCGCTTGCCGGTGAGGCGAGTGTTGCTATAGTGCATGTCGCGTTGTCGCCTGTTGTCGTTGTCGCTAGCATGGCATCTTCCCCCCGACTCGTCGTCGGAGTCTTGGTTGGGGTCCTCCTCCGCGTAACGCTTGGCGATCTTGAGGAGGTCGGGGATGTTGTCGAGCATCCGATAGACCCTCTTGATCTTGGCGACCAGGGGTTCGTACCAGCATGCGTTCTTGAAGCAGTGGATCGCGTGTCTGGGTGAATGCCGAAAGCGTTGATCCATAGCTCTTGCCACCTCTGGATCCAGTGGTGGGTCGACTCGCATTGTCCCTGGATGTAGCGCACTAGGTCCTCGATGGTGGTGGCGCGGGTGTAGGAGCCCTCGAAGTGCCTGACGAAGGTGTCGTGCATCTCCTCCCATGAGACGATGCTATCTACGGGGAGGGTGTTGCTCCATTGCCTGGTCGCTCCCTCCATCATCAGGGGAAGGTAGCGAGTGGCGAGCAAGTCGGTGTGGCCTGGAATTCCCATTGCCATTAGGTACGTGTCTATCCACACCACTGGATCGTACGTTGGATCGTACTTCTTGATCTCCTTGGGCGCTTTGAAGTTGGTGGGGTACTTCTCGCCTTGGATCATTGGTCCGAAGAACTGAGGGCCGACTCGGCTGAACGAGCCCCTTGGCTCGGGGTCACCACGGTTGGTGAGGGTGTGCCTCAGATCGATGGGCTGGCATGCCCGCCGGGCCTGGTTGTTGACGATGTGTGTTCGTGCACGATGGGTTGGCTGTTGGTGGCTACCGTGTTGTTCGCAGGTCACCTCTCATTGGTGGAGAGCGCAGGGTTGGCGACCCGTGGTTCGAGCTGAAGGGGCTCGGGCGGTGGGAAGAGTAGGGTGTTGGCGATAGTTGGATGGCTCCTTGAGGCTGCCCTGCTTCCCGATGAATGAGAGTACATCCGTCCCTGCAGGTCGACTCCCGCGGCTTGCTACTCGACGACCCTAGCGAGTAGGGCCCTAGCATACTGGACCTACAGAGTTCCCTCTCCTTGGATGTCGAGGTTAGCGACTACAGCGCGTCCTGTGATGACGTTGTCCATCGGGGTGGAGTATAGCGAGATCCCGTTGGCGTCGCGGGCTTGCGGCAAGATGATGATCTGCGGATGGTCCGGTGGAGGCGCGCGACCTATGGGTGGCGGTGGGGCTCCAGTTGCAGGTGCCCCAGGTGGTGGGCGGTTGCTTCCGCCGGGCGGTGCATTCTCACAGAGCTCGTGCTCGACTGCACATGCGGGGTCGCTCTCGTCGTTGAAGTTCAGGACGTGGCCCTGGACGTTGGAGTGCAGGCGAGTCCTGATGCGGCATTGATCATAGAGCGATAGCTCCTGCGTCGTTTCCCGCTCGAGGTGGAATTTCTCGCGCTCGGCCTGCTCCATGTGTGATGCTTCCTCCAGTCAGAGCTGGGCTTCTTCGACCTCCGGTATTGTCGTGGTCAGCAGGATTAGCATGGAGAAGGGATCTAGCGGGGTGCTCATGCTGCCCGCCATGTATATCGCGTTGAAGCGATTGGATTTGGCACGGAAGTCCTCGGGGGATTCAGATCCGGAGTCGAAGTCGAAGATCCCAAGGATGGAGGGGTCCTTGAAATCCTCAGGGTTGGAGACTCGCGTGATGGAGTCCTCGCGTTCAGCGGTGGTGATGGATCTGGCGATCAAGGCAGGGGTCACCGAATCAGCATCGTCATGGAGGGCCGCATCATTAGTGGCGGCATCAATCCCGGCTGTGTTGCTAGTGGTCGAGTGGTATTCGGTGGAGAGGCGGCTGATGGAGCAGATCTGGCTCTCCGAGAGAAGTTCACGGCACGGTGGATCCGCCGATGATCACCGTTCCCGCCGGGTCGACGGCGTCCGTGAAGCCGACAAACAGGTTGATGGTGCCAACCGACATCACCGTGTTATGCATGATTGGGCGCGACGTCGGGATTAGCTGCTAGGCAGGATCTCGCCGCTGGCGATCATACGGCCGGTGGCAATTGGGCGATCGATTGGCGAATAAGGTCTCACCGCAAAACTCAGGCCATACCATTCATGCCCCATGGTGGGCGCCACTATCGTGGGAATGACCACGATAGTCACCACCAGGGGTATCGGTTGATAGGATTGAGGGCAAGGCAGACGGCCATCTACGGAGCAAGATAAGGGCTGAGACACATGAGTTTACCTAGGTTCAGCCACCCGTAGGGTAAAGACCTAGTCCGGCTAGATTATATTATCGGCGAGTGAGTTACATGGGTGGAGAGTTCCGCGGCTAGGCGGCAAGTCGCTCGGATGGGGTGTATGATGGAACGTAAGCATAAAGAGTACCCTAGGGAGGTTTATATAGGGGTTACCTCGCTAGGGTTTACAGATATACAACCGAGTCAGTTAAGGACTCGGCGGATTTGACCTAATCCAACTGGGCTTCTGCTATGCTTCTGGGCCTCCAGCTTCTAGTCGCTAGGCTTCTTATCAGTCGCATTCCCGTCACCGTCCTGCAGGCCCACTCGCAGAGGCCTTGGCCCCCTCGAAACGTCCTGCTAGGCATACCCCATTCGGCATATCCCCATCATCTATGACATATGAATGATCTTGAGTCCATGTCAGATTTCGGTTACAAGTTGGATAGATATTGATAGCATTGTTGAGATGGGAATTTTTTTAGTTCCATGGGCCCAAGTACTTGAGTAAAAAAAGAGAACTACCGTCGATATATGAGCTGAAAATATTCAATTCTTATGATAGCATTGGTATCACATGACCACTTAAAATGAAAAAAACTAGAGTTCTTGAAAAATAAGGAAGAGATGGGGTGTTAGATAGCCAAGATTTTCAAAGTGGGTGTTAATGAAAAGCTCTAAGTTTATCCTTCTTTTGACATCTACTTGTGCACCCTTAATTTTGACTAAAAGTGTCCGCACTTGAAAATATTTTACTCTCATAAAAGAGGGGCACTGAAAAGAATTGATTCGCAAGCCTAGCCTAATTTTTGACAGTATCTTTTGAGTTTAAGAAGTATTAGCTAGTGAGTTACTTGCGGTTAGGAAGCGAACTTAAGTGCAACTGTTTAGATATATTATGCTTATGTTTAAGATTGAAGGATTTGACATAATAGAATATGATACAACCTCAAACTTGTGAGTTTTTCCTTTTGATTCAATTTCTCTCTATTATTCATTATAGCATTGTTACTCGAAGGCGAGTAACAGCTAAGCTTGGGGAAGTTGATAGCTCCAAATTTTAACACTTTTTATCATTGTTTTTCCTCTTGTTTATTGCCAAATTCACTAAAGATTACCATTTTTACCAATGTTAACATCGCAACTAGCGAAACCTTGGTTTCTTGTGATGGTTTTCAGGCAATGAACTTTTTGGAAGATCTGATGGCATTTATGGGCTAATTACACCTGAAGAAACAAATCCCAATTGGAGCCCCTTTCATTAGAAGCATTATGAGCATATAACGACCACCGGTACGGTTAGGACGTGCCCATACGGCCTACCGCTAGCTCCATCATATCAATACAAGCAACTTTCGTGAAGGGAGGAGGAAGAAAAACATAACACAACTGCCACAAACAGATCCAGAAGAGGACAGATCAATTATGGAGAAGGAGAAGAACATTGTCTCATTTTTCGACGATCCCTAGCCTCAAAACCATTGAATCTACCATCATCCCCATTTTGTACTTAGAGAGAGAGATACTGGCACTTGTAAGATTAAGGTTTGATACTTTGATCTACCTTGGTTTGTATTTGATTTGATCTTCAAATGGTATTGTGGCTTGCTATGGTAACTTTCAGATGATTTCCATTTGCAATACAATTATGCCTTTGATCTATCTTCTTCTCATGTCTGAGTAAATCCCCATTGGCATGGGAGATATAGGGGATTGGTAAGATGTGTTGTGCCTTCTTTAATTCCATCCCTTTGTGATTGTTGTAGTGCTTCTTAAATTGTGAGAATGAATATCTATGTTCACCTAATGCTTGTTATCCAACTTAAGGGCCTGGGTAACATGATCCAGAGATCTCATAGATATGAACTTGTATGCTAGAGAATCGGCGACCCCTGAGTGACATGGAAAATATCAGTGAGAAGCTAGTACTACTCGAGGAAAATAACGAACCATCAAGATTAAATCCTTGATCTGGTCGGAAGACCTTAATTAATGTTGTGACCATTACTATGGTAACAGGAAGATGGATCATCGGGACTAGGAAGAATTGGCCATGAGGAGTCCTAATCGATATATGGGTTGCTTGCCTACTCACTTATAAATAAGAAATATCACAATCACTTATTCCATTTTATTCATTTGGCACCTTCACTATTATGATGAACCATTTCTCTCCATGCCTAACTTCTCATCCGCAGGAACCTCGAACACTTTTCTCGCCTTTACTTTTATGTTATTTAATTCTCGTTTTTCCTTTACGCAAGTTTCCTCTATTATTCACTCACCCCCATTCCACCTTCAACAATCGTAGTCAATTCACTCAAGACAGGTGACACCTTGAATGCGATAGAAATGCCGCATAAAGACAGTTACCTAGGCTCCTTATTGGAAATGATATAAAAACTAGAATTAATACTTCCGTGAAAACATGCTTTGATGAACCTGTGCACTTGCAGGCCATCATGTGGTCATGAGGTGATCGGAGTTTAAGGTTTGCTTTTTACCACGGATGATCGAAGATGTTTAAAAAGGGTTTTTCCTTCAAAACTGTTTTCAAAAAGGTTTTTCACAATGATAAAGAGATATCCCTCTTTTAAAAAGGGAGACATGTTTTCAAAACTATTTTTCAACAAAGATGTAGAGATGCCATATCTACAAGAGAAACTAGTCTTTAAAAAGAACATAGCTTAAGCTATCTCGCCACAACCAAGTTGCCTTATCATATATACCTTATCTTGCTGGTTTTCTAGTACATTCAAAGTACTCACTAGCTTTGTCCCTAGCTATTTACTTCCCCAGACTTTCAGAAGCTTGAAGGAAGAAAGTTTATATATGTCTATGCAAGCTATGCTATCTTTCTAGTCAGATGCCTATAGGGTTTATTCATAACTTGGGCTCTGCGAGGGTTGAAGCTCCGCTGCTGATGAATGTAAAACCATAATGGCACCAATGTAAGTTTTGCTCTCATTTCTTTATTAATTTTGCAATGGTACCTGTCAGTTATGCTCACGGCTCACTGATCATAGGAACGTGAGATATATGCATAATAGGGATTTCTCGGATGGTCAATCCGGGGGACCCCACACCGCTGACCCCTCATCGTCTTGGCTTCTTGGGGCAGAGCTGGTTCAGGTTAGGTTGCCTTTGCAGCCCTACTTATAAGGAATTGATAACCTCGAGCAATGCCTAGTTTTGTCGGGGGTGTGTCTCGCACTAACATGGGCCTTTGGTCGCGAGCCCTTGGGATAGCGATCCCCGACGTGTACAACACATGATAACTGATGACCCACAAGTATAGGGGTGTATCACAGTATTTTCGATAAGTAGGAGTGTCGAACCCAACGAGGAGCAGAAGGTGCTGGCTAGTGGTATGGATAAGGAATTCCCTACAAATACTTAGCAAACGGATTTTTAGGGGTTTTTGATAAAGTAAATAAGCAAAGTATGAGTAAATAAAAGACAGTAGGAATAAATGCAGCAAGTGGCCCAATCCTTTATGCAGCAAAGGACAAGCCGGTTGTATTACTTAATATGACCAAACGTTCTCGAGGACACAAGGGAAGACTGCCAAGTGCTTTCGCTTCATATAGTTGATTAATCTTATTTAGCTTGCTAAGTGTTGTGTGGGTGAACCTGTGCTAATGTACCGACCTTCCTAGGACTAATACATACCTGTGATTATACCCCTTGTAAACATCCGTAAGTACAAGAAAGTAATTAAGGAAGAAACATAACCATAGCTTTAAACTCTAAGACCCTTACGTCCCTTGTGCAATGGTTTCCTAACGGGGGTTCAGGTTTCTGTCACTCCGGCAACCCCTACGATTAGTAGACAAATACACAATGCATTCCCCTAAGCCCATATAGGTGAAGTGTCATGTAGTCGACGTTCACATGACACCACTAGAAGAAGTACACTACAACTTAAATATCAAACCATTGGTATTTCTCAACACAATTCCACTACTAACAACATGACTTCTCCCATGTCCTCAAGAACAAAACGAACTACTCACAAGACACCATATGGATCATGATCAGATATGGAATAATGATGTATAACAATCTGAACATAAACAATAATTCAATGGTTCACTCAATAGCATCAACTACAAAGAGTAATCAACACCAACAAAGTTTCCCCTATGAACTATGCAAGATTCAACCCAATTGTTACAGCAATATGGAGATGGTGATGAGGGTGCTGATGGTGATGATGGTGATGATGGTGGTGATGATGATGATGATCCCGATGAAGTCCAGCTTGATGGGGGTGTTGATGGCGACGATCTCCCCTCTCCAGGAATGAATTCCCCCGGCAAAAATCTGTCTGCCGGAGAGATCTTTCTCTCTCGGTGTTTTCCGCCCCGCAGAGGCGGCGGAATATTTTTGTGGTTGCCCCCCGAGTCTTAGGGTTTCGGGAGGATAATATACGCTAGAGGGGAGTGCCAGGGGTGGACCAGGGCAGCCACACCACCTAGTGGCGCGACCTAGGGTGGCCCGCGCCAGGGGGTGGGGTGGGCCACCTATGGCCCATCTCCAGCCCTCCTTCTGGCTTCCTTCATCTTATGGAAAAATAGGATTTTCCATATATTTTCCCGGATTTTCTGATCTTCGCGAATTTTGCCTCCAAACAGCACCTTTTCCATCAGAATCCTGACTGCAGCGGTCCATGCTCCAAAAGTCATCAACCATGCAAAAATAGATGAAATAACATAAGTATCACCTCTTAATATGAAATATATCAATGAATAATAGTGAATTATGACATAAAATAGTGATGCAAAATGGACGTATCAACTCCCCCCAAGCTTAGACTTCGTTTGTCCCCAAGCGAAACTGAGATCAATAAACATGACCTCAGGTTTATGGACTGAAGAGTCGATAAAAGTATACGGACAAGAAGCATCACATTCATCAATACATAGATCATAATAGAAGACAACTCACTATTATATAACTCAACTTGCAATAAGTAAAGGAAACACAATAAAGATACTTGAAGTAAATCATAATTGGTAATGGCAAACTTATCTCTTGGTCGAAGAATAGTTGATAATTTGCTGGAGTTCACAAATAACTGGTTTTCAAATGATAGCTTTCAAAGTAGTAAACACCCAGATAAGAACAATGTGCAAAACAAGGAGCATAAGAAACATCACTGAATAAATCATCATATGAATGAATGAAACACAACAACTCAAAATACTTGCTGAGATAGAAAGGAATAGTTTTACTGACTCAACTAAAAAGTAAAAGAAAGGCCCTTCACAGAGGGAAGCAGGGATTGCAAGTCTCATAAAGAGCTCCCAAAAATTATGGTACTTACTAGCTTTCAGCTCTCATTGCCCCTATCATAGGCATCTTTTGGTGATTAAGGTTAAAGTGACACAACTAAGAGGATATGCTTCACAAGTTATAAGTTGAAATCTCATGCCCCTTACTTACGAGTATCGAACCACATGCTACTCAACTTCAGTCACAAGTAAGCTCTTATCATTGTAAATACATGTGTATCATTGAGAACCGCCAATGGGGTACCCCTTGCACATGACACAGGAGCTAGCCCATAATCAAAATGACAAGGCAAGCAGATAGTGAGCATCTCAGCGATCTTTTTGTTTGCTATTTGCCTAGGTTTTTATTGAGGATGCTTCATAGAATTCTCACTATAGTTATGCTAGAAGTTTCCACCATGATTAGGCATAGCTTAGGCTAGCGGCCCAGGCGTTTCTCTATCACACATATAAACTCCATGATCTTACAACTTCCACTTTTATTTCACACCACCGGGATCCATAAGCAGAATAACATGATATCAACTAGGTATAAAGTACCAATGCAGTGTTGAAAGCGTTCCCCATGACACATGGTTCTGCTAACTTCAACTCATAAAGTGCAAGCATATACGCAACAAAGAAGGACCCAATGGTTCAGGTTATTAAATGCAAGAAAATTAAAGTGTGCCATCAAGTTCATGAGAGCTTTAATCACTAATTTTCACATAACAAGTTTAAATTGGAAGGTAGAAAAAACAAGAATTTACTTGGAATAGCAATAATGCTAATAGGTAGGTATGGTGGACACAAATGGCATGGTTTTTGGTTTAAGGATTGGATGCACGAGAAGAATTCCCTCTCATTACAAGTTTTTGGCTAGCAAGGCTGGGTAGCAAGTATAAGAGTTGAAGGAAACAAACAAACATACAAGTGATAAAAACAAACATGCAATATTCCTTGGAAGCACAAAAGATCTTAACCAGAGAATACTAAACTCATGAGCAATATCAAGAAAGAAAGATGATGAAATTATTTTTCTTTAGAGTACTTATCTTTTTCATTCAACTCTCAAAAATAGTGTTGCTACTGATCGAGCCAGGTTTGCCAAAACCAACTAAATTAACTCAATGATCCCAAAGTGATACCAATACTAACAACAAGATCAATCATATAACCACGAATTGAAAACTAATATAAGCTATGCAAAAGAGTAAATGATAGAACTTCTCATTAATATTCCATAACGAAAACTCACACCAAGGGATACATATCTAACGAGAGAGGGGACACTTTCATAATGCAAACCATCCTACATAATAACTTCTCTATTCATAATATGACTCTACTAATAAGGTAAAAAGATAGAAGATAGTGATATGATACCGCGACACTCCCCCAAGCTTGGAACAAGCCAAGGGGATGCCAAACCTGATGACGAATTACTCCTTTAGTGGTGGTGGTAATATTTTCTTAGTTGACGTGAGGAAATCTTCCAGCATCTTGCGAAGCCTATTATTCTCCCATTGAAGCATGTCCACCTTACTCCTCAAGTCTCGGTACTTATCGCAGAACTCATTAGTGACTGGTAGAGCTTCCGTTGATGTGGGGCAAGAGACTAAAGGTACCAGCCCCTGCTTGGGGTCTTGAGAATCCTCCTCCATAGGCTCATTTCCTTTATCCTTGGCGGACACCATAGTGCTTCCAAGCTTTCAAGAATAGTTCCTGGCAAAAATAGATCAAAACGAAAACATGACGAAAACACGATATATGAACCTCGGGGGATCCGGGGGATTATATATTACAAAGTTTCACAACAAAAGGAAGGTACTGGGAGAAAACGAGTCAGAGGCGGAGTCCGGGGTGGACTCACCACCTGGTGGCGTGGCCAGGGGTAGGCCCACGCGACAGGGTGGTGTGAGCCACCCTGGCTCCGTTTCCATCCCTCTTTCACTTTGTAGCTTTCCTTATTGACTGGAAACTGCAAAAATATAGTTGGATAGTATTTTCGCGGAACTTTTCTTACCAGAACTGATACCTATTTGAAAACGAACTCTGTAGGTCTCTGAATTTGGTATCTAGTAGATTCTTCCAGAGTCACCACTTGAATAACATCAATATCTTCATCTTCATACACTTATTACTTGAGTCATAAAACCTTTCACTTCCTTACTACACCATTATCTCCACTATCTGGAAATTTCTTTCACACAATTCTTCATTAGCAACATTAGTTATAAGTGAAGAGATAAAACCTTTTGAGTTCAACTTCAACTGAATACCATCAAAACATAAGACACTATAGCAACTCCTTCCGAAAACCCAAAAAGAATTCAAAAAGGAAATCGAATAAAGAAGCAAATGCAAGAGTGGCAAAATCTGTCAAAACAGACCAGCAGGTAAAGATCAATTTTTTCGAAAATCTTATGTTGCTCAAATCAAAAAGGGCAGAACTAACGAAAGTTAAAAAACAACCTGGGGAAGAAGAAAAAAAAATTACAGCTCAATCCGACATACAGAGATCTCTCACGAGTTTTTACGGTGAAGCACAAAAATCTGTTTCGGGACAGCAACTTCCGCAAATCTTACTTTTCTCTCATTAGAGGTTGATCTTGACACAAAAACCAAGCAAAACAGATAAGGAGCAGTTATTACCGAAGTAATAACTTCCAAGACTCAAAGAAACACAAACAAACTGAAAGCAAAAATAAACTGGGTTGTCTCCCAAAAAGCTCTTTCTTTATGGCCATTAAGATGGGCATGATAATTTTGAAGATGCTCACATAGGAATATGAATTGAAGTGAAAGAGAGCATTAAGAAGCAAAAATACACACGTTTAAGTCTAACCCACTTCCTATGCAAGGGAATTTTGTAAACAAACAAGTTATCGAAACCAGAGGCTACTAGCATAGGAAGGCAAAACAAGTGCAACATACAAACTTTCATCATAAAAAGAGGAAACTTGATATTATTGAGATGCACAAGAACACTTTTCCCTCTCTCATAGTAACTTTCAGTATCATGCATAAACTTAACAATATAACTATCACAAGGACCATTGTAACAATGATCACTTATTCTAATAGAAAACACAGGAATACTAGCTCTCATAATACTATTTTGTGAAACAATATTAGAGGTATCCTTACAAAGGATAGTGTGTCCCTCTTCTTCATATTTAGCAACAAAGTCTTTCACATTTGCTATTATAGGTTCATCAACTATTTGTTTATTAGGTTCAAAAGCTTTGCTTATACTTTCATCAACCATACTAGCTATCATAGAATGTTCCTTTATCTTAACTGGAAAAGGCATTTTCTCAATATAAGGTTCATGTAAAACATGATTAGCAGTATAAACTTCAGTATTTCTTGCAGGAACACTCTTAGCAACATCTTTATAAGGTTCATGATACTTATTCCAATTCTTTTTTAGGCACTTCAATGTAGGAAGCAAAAGCCTTAAAATAAGAAGCAATAGCTTGAGAGTCTAGGCCATAAGCATTTTTAATATTTTGAAAGTCATTAGTTCCCATAAAAGATTCAATGCATTCATAATCATAATTTATACCTAACTTTCTTTCTTTGTCATTCTCCCAAGCTTCAGCATTGTCTTGAATATGGTCTAGAAGATCCCATTTAGCTTCTTCTTCCATGCGAGTGAATGATCCAGCACAAGAAGCATCCAATAAATCCTTATTATGTAGAGGAAGCCTTGCATAAAAATTGTTGATAATAATATTGTTGGGGAGCTCATGAATGGGACATGTGAGCATTAGTAACTTCAATCTCCCCCAAGCTTGAGCTGTACTTTCTCCATCAAGAGGCCAAAAGTTGTATATTTGATTCCGATCTTTATGAATCTCACTAGGAGGATAAAATTTTGAATAAAAGAGAGGCACTATTTCCTCGCATTCAAGAGCTTGACCATTCTTCAGCAGCTTACACCATTCCTTAGCTCTTCCTTTTAGTGATAATGAGAATAACTTCTTAACTTGATCTGTGGTAATACCTGCACACTTGAACAACCCGCATAATTCGTGTATAAAGAGCAAATGATCACCGGGATGGACAGTTCCATCCCCAACATAGTAGTTATCCATAACACGATCAATAATTCTTGTAGGTATTTTAAAAGCATCATTCTTACCAGGTGGTGGTTCATCTACTACCTTAGCAGTGGTAGTAGCATTACAAAATAAGAAACTCAGCGAATTATCCATAACAAAAATAAAGCAAATAACAGAAGTAAACAATACTCAGAGTAGAAGTTTCCTTTACCTGTTCCACTCTCCAATAGCGCTTCACTCCCCGGCAATGGTGCCAGAAAATAGGCTTGATGACCCACACGTATAGGGGGTCTATCGCAGTATTGTCGATAAGTAAGAGTGTCGAACCAAACGAGGAGCAGAAGGTGCTGGCTAGTGGTATAGATCAGGAATTCTCTGCAAATACTTAGCAAATGGATTTTTAGGGGTTTTTGATAAAGCAAATAAACAAAGTACTAGTAAATAAAAGATAGTACGAATAAATGCAGCAAGTGGCCCAATCCTTTATGCAGCAAAGGACAAGCCGGTTGTATTACTTAAGATGACCAAACATTCTCGATGACACATGGGAAGACTGTCATGTGCTTTCGCTTCATATAGTTGATTAATCTTCTTTAGGTTGCTAAGTGTTGTGTGGGTGAACCTGTGCTAATGTACCGACCTTCCTACGACAAACAGAATCCTGACACCCTTGTAAACATCCGTAAGTACAAGAAAGTAATTAAGGTAGAAACCTAACCATAGCTTTAAACTCTAAGACCCTTGCGTCCCTTGTGCAATGGTTTCCTAGCGGGGGTTCAGGTTTCTGTCACTCCGGCAACCCCTACGATTAGTAGCCAAATACACAATGCATTCCCCTAGGCCCATATAGGTGAAGTGTCATGTAGTCGACGTTCACATTACACCACTAGAAGAAGTACACCACAACTTAAATATCAAACCATTGAATCTTTCTCAACACAATTCCACTACTAACAACATGACTTCTCCC
This sequence comes from Avena eriantha, assembly GCA_910589775.1. Lineage (NCBI taxonomy): Eukaryota > Viridiplantae > Streptophyta > Magnoliopsida > Poales > Poaceae > Avena > Avena eriantha. The sequence goes on along the minus strand of OU342743.1, from coordinate 429,872,931 downwards.
ATGTACTCAAGAGCAAAACGAACTACACACAAGACATCATATGGATCATGATCAGAGATGGAATAATGATGTATAACAATCTGAACATAAACAATAATTCAATGGTTCACTCAATAACATCAACTACAAAGAGTAATCAACACCGGGAAAGTTTCCCCTATGAACTATGCAAGATTCAACCCAATTGTTGCAGCAATATGGAGACGGTGATGAGGGTGATGATGGTGGTGATGATGATGATGATCCCGATGAAGTCCAGCTTGATGGTGGTATTGATGGCGACGATCTCTCCTCTCCAGGAAGGAATTCCCCTAGCAGAAATCTGTCTACCGGAGATATCTTTTTTTCTCGGTGTTTTCCGCCCCACAGAGGCGGCGGAATCCTTTTGTGGTCGCCCCCCGAGTCTTAGGGTTTTGGGAGGATAATATACGCCAGAGAGGAGTGCTAGGGATGGACCAGGGCGGCCACACCACCTGGTGGCGCGGCCTAGGGTGGCCCGCGCCAGGGGGTGGTGTGGGCCCCCTGTGGCCCATCTCCAGCCCCCCTTCTGGCTTCCTTTGTCTTCACGAAAAATAGGATTTTCCGTATATTTTCCCGGATTTTCTGATCTTCGCGAATTTTGCCTCCAAACAGCACCTTTTCCATCAGAATCCTGACTGCAGCGGTCCATGCTCCAAAAGTCATCAACCATGCAAAAATAGATGAAATAACATAAGTATCACCTCTTAATATGAAATATATCAATGAATAACAGTGAATTATGACATAGAATAGTGATGCAAAATGGACGTATCAATAACCGGTGCCCAGGGAGAGGGTACCATTCAACAACGGTGCCCCATAATTTTCTTCTTCTACAAGGGTTCAATGAGGTGATGTATTGAAGTGAGCGTGGGGGGCGCTCAAGGTCTCTGTGAGATCTAGATAGATGGCTTAATAGGATTGATAGGATACTCATACCAACAAGTTGCAACTTATTTTTTGGAAGCACATATGAAAAGAACTCTAAGGTTAAGCGTGCTTGGCCTAGAGCAATTCTAGAATGGGTGACGAACCGAGAAGTGGGTACCAGGTGCGCACGAGTGAGGAAAAAAGTGCGCAGAAAAGACTAGTGTTGGTCTATGTGGCCAGTCTAGATATGCTATTAAGTTGCCATCAGTGACACCCCGGGGCCCAGTAGACGGGGTGTTACAAGTGGTATCAGAGTTGACCCTCATGGTAATACAGGTGTGTAGGTTAGTGGCGGGACATATGGAGCATGGTGCGTGTGGCCCAGAGTGGACACGGCATGGCACATGTGCCAGTACTGGACGCACAAACGTGTGCCAAGATGGGACGTTCCGGGGGTGTGCTTGATCGATGAGGGCATCAATCTTCTAAAGGGTGGGTTTATGTGAGATCTAGGCACATGGATTAATAGGATTGATAGGATACTCATACCAACAAGTTGCAACTTCTTTTCCGGAAGCTCATCTGAAAAGAACTCTAAGGTTTAGTGTGCTTGGCCTAGAGTAATTCTAGGATGGGTGACCGACCAGGAAGTGGGTACCGGGTACGCAAGAGTGAGGACAAAGTGCGTAGAAAAGACTAGTGTTGGTCTATGGGGCCAGTCTAGATATCCTATTAAGCTGCCAGGAGTGACACTTCGGGACCCAATGGATGGGGTGTTACAGTCTCCCCCGCTAGTATGGCAATGAAGGCTAGTTTGAGGCGTTGTTTTTCATCCTAGCCTGCTTTCCCAACTCGTATAGTCGGGGAAAGGAGGATAGGCTTGGTTTTTACACTAGGGCCATGGGTGATGACACAATGGCCATCTCCCTCCATGGTTTCACTAGATGTGGGGCCGCTTGACAACAACCTTTATGTCTTCTTGGGCATCCCTGGGTTTCCTGGGTGATACCATAGGGCCAATCTCGAGGTCCTTATCTTTGCAGGCCTGTTCAGGGTAGTGATAGGCGCTTTCAGGCATCTGGGGCATTCTCTGGCTCCCTGCATAGTCTATAGGGTATCCCCCAGCTCAACACTAGTCTAGGGCCATTAGCGATGTCTCAAGAGATATCTCGTCACTATTCCTAGCTATGCTTCTCATGGTTTGGAGAAGTAGTATATGGGGGCCAGATCAAGAGTGCCACTCGGGGGCCTCCATGCCAACCTAGTCGCATGTGGGTGTGATCCTGTTGACAACTGGGAATTGGGCCCTGTCGGGGAAGGGAGGGGCACTTTCTAGCATCTGGGGGCATTCCTAGGCTTCGTTGGGACCCTATAGGGTACCCTCCAGCTCGATGCTAGACCGATGCCATCAAGGATTCCTCGAGAGGCATCTCCTCAATACTTCCTGTCGGGGCGCTACCGGGTTTATGGCACTAGAGATGGAGGTTGCCTCGGCACCACTTGGGGTACCCCTAGCAGTCTAGTTGTTCGAGGGTAGGGCATGTCGATGGCGGTGATTTCCAGATCGCCAACCCCTCGCGGGCCATGAGATGTCATTGGCGAGTATGAGAAATAGGAGGAGGCATATTTGGGTATCCGAGGAAGCTATCCCACCCTGGGTTGGGCGAGCATTCTCGGCTTGGGGGGGTACTCTGGGGCCCTCGGCAATGACTTAGGCCATCTCCCTCCATAGGGCCCGCACCGATGCGGGGAGTTCACTCCCGTCCAGTTTTCGTGGATGATAACCTATGTCTTCTTGTCAGGGGCATACGTGCCTGTGAGGATGATAACCTCTGTCGATGGTATCTTATTACCATCAGTTTCATTCTTTCCACCCCATGCAGGTGGGGAAGAAAGAAATCACGGCTATAGGGACTAGGAGGGGGCCCTTTTGGGCATCCATAACTATTTACCCAAGCTGAAGTAAGGGGTGTTTTCATGGATCAGAGCACTCTCTAGGGCCGTAAGAGATGACAAGTCATATCCCTCCATGGTTCCTGCCAAGATGAGACCGGGAAGAGGCACCAAATGATCTCTAGAGGCCTTCTCCTTTTTTCGTGGATTCAAAGACGCAGAAGATCATGCGCCTTCTCATCAAGGGCTTCGTACTCCTTGAAAGAAGGACAATTCCACCCTCTCAAGAGATTCCCTTGGGAGGGAAGAGAGTACTCGGGCGAAACACCGGGTGAAGCCACTTAGCGGTTCACCCATTCGCTGCCTAACCCGGAGAAGGTCGGTGAAGTTGAGACTTCATTCCTCCCTCCCTCGCTTGGGAGGGTGCGGAGAAACTCTAGAGAGTCGACCCTACTTGGCGGCTCACCCTTTTCGGGAGATGGATCATCATCGGGGAAGAACTTGACGATACATTGAAGTCACCCTCCGACTCCTCGTAGGCTCTGAGGAGGCGAAAAGTCATACATGCACGTGGCTGTAAAATCCCGGGCATGAGAACTATGGTGAGAATCTCTCCTTAGAGGCACCCCCTACCAGGCATGCCATATGTCTTGTATTGATTTTCAACACCGAGGATAGGGATCCCCTTTGTTAGTTCGGCCAGGGGAACAACATCCAGCAAGCTCGATCGGCGAGCTAAAAGAACACACACACATAGAGATACAAAGTTTTTTACATAGGTTCAGGTCCGCGAGATGCGGATCCCTATGTCCTACGTCTATCAACTATATGAGAATGATCACAATTACATAGGTTCCTTCCATGGGAAGGTCCTAGCAAGGAAATCTCCCCATTTTCTTGATGGACCTGGTCCTCCTTTTATAAGGGCAAGGGACACCACAAGGGTTGATCACCACGTGTCATGGATGAGGGTGCATGCTCCCAACGTGGAGATGTGCTCTTTCCGTCTTACCTCGTGGCTCTCGTACTGAGCAGATTGACATTGGTGCCAATCCATCAGACTGCACCTTGTCAAAGATAGATGCTCCCGGTGCGCAGTCCTCGTGTCCTCAACTGGGATCTCAGGAGGAATCCCATCGAGGTCCCCGCGAACCATGAGGTTTGCATGGTCACGATATGGCACACTGGTTTTTCCATCGTGCACAACGTGGCTGAGTCGAGCTATCGACGTCCAAGTTGGGCCAGATGAAGTGTGGCCAGAGGATGGTTTGTGAACTGGGCCAGGAATCATTAGATAGCTGTCCTCTTTCCATACCCGCGATAGCCACAGTATTTTCACCCTCGAGACTCGAGCTAACAAGGGTGATACATGCCCGACACAGGAGCCCCCTGGGAGCTCAGCAGGGCCGCCAAGGGGAGGCCCTGGCTGAGGTCCCATGAGGGCATGACGTAGGGGCTATAATCCACCCATCGGCTCTGGGTGCCCTAGATATACGGATGCAACAATAGAGTCCCCCTTAGTCACGTTACGTCTTCATTGTTTCTTGGGCATAATTTTGATCTTCGATCACCCCTGGACGCACGTCTCGTCTTCGGGATCTCTAGAGATCCGTCTTGTATGCCCACATGTCAGGTCGGTTGAGGTTAGGTCGGCTGAGAGCTTCTACATCTAGGACTTCAGGTCCTTGATCATGGAGGTAGGTGTGGGCATGAATCATGGATTAAGACCCATGTGAGGTACATGCCTAAATCCACCCATGACTGACAGGTCTGACCCTAGATTTGCTCCTAGAGATATGGCCAAGTGGAGAGTATTTCGATGGATGGTATAAGAACCCGCTGTAGTTGGTCAAATCTAGTCTAGCCTTGTTCCTAGGTTTTGGAACATGTTTCGATCGAGTCACACTATGAGTTAATCATGTTGAGTCGGGGAAAATACTAAGTGAAAAGAATAAAGTTATCACCCGCCTTTGTGTATTGTGGCTATTAAGCCTGGTGTGGTTGTTAGGAGATGTTTGGTGAAACATGAGTACTTGATTTGTCGCATGAACGCCCACATGCGGACTTGAATACTCGTTTCAACCATATGATATTCCCTCAAAAGGTGAGATGGTAACTTAAGTCCAACCGTTAAGCTTGGACTAGCAAAGTTCTTACTCCGTACTTAAAACCTACTACTTTTAGAACCTATGACATGCCATATAGCTCCCTATTATGTTTATATTTTCTTGACGACTTGCGAGTATATTCAACATACTCAGGATGGATTTTAACATGTCAGATACCGCGACTCTTGTGGTCGAGTACCTGCTCTATGAGAACTAGGACTCTAGTATCCCAGGCGGAACCATGTGTCTACAGCCTTTGTCGTCTATGTCAATAACTACGTCACCATTTCCATGAGATCTAATTGAGACCCAACATGAAATAAATAATGTAAAAACTATTGTGCGCATATGGCGCGATGATTTATGCCTCAAAATCCATTGTAATAATGAATTTTCTATATTTCATTGCCCTTATATATATTTGTCTTGTCTTTGTTTGCTGAGTTGCCACATTCACCATGTTTCTGGGGCAGGAATGTGATGCGTTTGGATCCTCCTAATCGGGATGCCACAGAGTTTGGTATCAGAGCCTAACTACATGTAGGATACACTAGTTCAAATGGAAGAGTCCAATTATGTTTGTTCTCTAAGCATGCATAACATTGGCTACATATTTTATTTGTTAGTCTACTGTTTGTGTTCTAAGCATGCATAACATTGAGTCTCACCCATTTGATGTTTCATTCTCAGATGGCATTCTGCACTTCGGTCATGGAAACCACCACAAATGGAGTTCCCGGTATGCCATAGATCCTTCGAGAGTTGTGGGTCCACCTCTACTTGGGCTCACCATCCCCGAAGTTCAGCGTCTACCGCGATCTCCAATCTGCAATCCGCTACTAGTACCATTGCACCATCACCCTCAACAGCAGAGGAAGTGACATTAACAATTTTGCCTACAACTTCAACTCTGCTATTTGTGACCATGCCACTGAATCAGTGCAAGAAGCGACATGGAGGGATATCACTGGAGTACACACTCGTGACCCCAAAAAGGCTATCTTCCGCAGTTACACCTTTTATCCCCAATATGAGTTATCCGATGGATCCGTGGTATTTTCGATATGTCCCAGCGAAGAAGATCCCACCATCATACACCTTGTAAACTACACTACTGCACTTTACCAACAATTGGGAAGTGTCAACCGCATCCTCGCTGACACCCTTCATGCTCTAGCATCCATTATGTTAGCCTAGGCAATAGAAGTCAATGATCCTACACTTGTCGCACCACCTCCACCACCCACCAAATCTCGGGTAGTTTTCATAGACAATCCATCACCAAAGTATGTATCCATCCAACCACCTCTCCTCGTGCATAACCCTTGTCGCACCTCTTCCACCATGGCTACTCGTCATGTCTCTAGAAAATCTTCAAAGAGAAACCATGTTTATGAAGTGCCAGATTCCCCAAATTCCGTAGCCTCCCCCACTCTTATGGATGTGAGAGCCCCCGCTGGAACGTCAGCCAACCCCGACACTCCATATCCTGGCGTAGGACAGAAGGAATGGTATAGAAACCCTGAAGCTTCCTCTAGAATAATCACAAAACTTGAGTATTGGAGAAGGAAGAATCACCTTTTCCAAGGATGATCTCACATCATACATAAGTGCACAAGAAAATTGCAAGGGAAACCCAAGAAGACACACCATAAAAAAATCATGACCACTCGAGACCAGACTAGGAAAGATGGCTACCTTATTAGTAAAAGGAGGAAGACCATCTTGTCAACCATGACCATCTAAGATGGATGCCACCTTCCACTTAATGCCATAGGAGGACAACCGAATCCCCATCTCCCATTAAAGGCCGGACATCAAGGAATTAGAAGTCGAGTCATAACCAGCCTAGCAAAACTCGGAGGTAGGAACTCAAATTGAATAAGAGAAGACTTTGTCATGAAAATCTAGGACCCCAAACCCTGCAGCCAGCGACCAAGATGGTCAAGATTTAAGTACAATGGATTAGACCCCAATATATGAAAATCAAGAATAGAATACAGTGGAAGCCAACATGTGGCTTAATCTTGAGGAAGAGATTTCTATAAGGGGAAGGTTTGTAACATACCAAATTTTGGCCTCTTGAATTCTCCCAAAACCCTGAAACCCTTTTTTTCCTGTACTTAAATATTGATTTGCATTTGCCTCTTCTCAAGCTTCCAAGCCATGTCCCACCTTGTAAGATGATCTTGAACTTTGATCTTGGCATTATTCAAGCTAGAGAACCTTGGAATAATTTGTAGATGATAAAATCCCCACCTTGCCTTTCCTTTTTTTCATAAAAGAAAAACCCTAAAAGCTACACTTGCAAAGGAAGCACTGTCCACATGCTTCAAAAACATCCAATAAAGTTAGGGGATGATCCCTAGGAATTATATAGCCAAAATGTGCAAAAAATCATTTGTTAAGTGCTTCCTCATGAACCCTAGTCAAGATTATTCTTGTCAAACCATTTGAATTTAAAATAAATACAAGATTTTTTTGTAAAATACTAGCATTCCCTCTATGTATGCCCTAGGTCTATACTAACATCATATAAAAAGATAGGATCAAAATGCTTTGCAATTGCTTGCTTAAAATTCAAATTTGAATTCTGTCTAGGTATTTTCAAATTTCTACATAGACCAACTTGTGAATATTTTAAAACTTTGAATACCAGAGTCCTATTCCTTGCTTCACTCTATCCTTAAAAATAAACCCCATCATTTTGGAGACCGGTAAACCAACCATTGCTTCCACTCTTATTTGATGCTGATTTGCAATTTCAAATACCTACATAGATCAAGTTTGGAATTTAAATTTTTCATAGAAAGAAAAGTTGCAAAGATCAGAAAGAAGCATCCAACAAAAAAACTTCACCCCAATTCAATAACCACAACTCCTAAAATCTCCTTCTAAATCTAGCCAAAACCCTGATGAAACACTGAAACTGATAATGTCGAGTTTTCAATTTCGTTAGTAAACAACGACGATGATTCTTGGTTGCCGCCAACAGACCTCAATTGTGCCTCGTGCCCTACCCACATATCTCCCATGAAGCCCCCACTCCCCTGCAACCCCTGTCGAGCACCGCCACGACTACAACCTGTCGGTGCCACTGTCGACAGAAGTGTCCAAGCACCCCGCATGTCTAATCCCACCAAGCCAGCCTAGGACCCCTCCCCCTCGATGTCATGGAGCCTCCACGCGAGCCCAACTATCACCGGATCTTACTCGCGGTCATATCAGCATCCCTATCTCTGGCCACCGCCAGCACCCACTACAAGAAAATTGGTGATAGATGACCCTTCATATTGGTCATTGAAAGGTCATATTTTTTGATCTATTAATTCTTTGTGACCAGAAACACTTAGTTAAAAGATAAGCTTCAATAGTTAAACACCACCACCTTTTTTCTAAATTGGTCATAGATATCTATGACCAAAATAGTTGGTCATAGAATCTATGACCAAATGTTTTGGTCATATGCTATCTCCTTGTCCACGTCCGATCCTACATGGCATATCCTACATGGAAAATTATGTGCCAATTGAATATGTCGTAGATAAAAATTAGCATGGTCCAGTTCGGTGCTTTACATGGGCCAAGTCCAACAATTTTATCGTTTATACATAGTTTGCTTGGCAATTTTTAGACTATTTATATTTTCGCCTTGGCCTTTTTATGCTACATATCCTTTTGGAATTTGTCCTTTATACAATCCAGATTTGGGTCCTGGCCCAAAAAGTTCAATGCGCCACCGGTCAGTCTTTTTATAGGCCATACTTGTCCTTCTTTTCACACTAGTCCCACCAATTAATTTTAGACAAATTTCAATTTCCTCATTTTAGAGGTAAAAAATATATAAGTAGGAAAAATCATCAAATGCCTAGATTTTTCACTCACAATTACCATGGTTACAAAATAACTATTGAATACAAGACCCCTGCATCCAGGTTAACAACAAACATAGTAAGGCAGAAAAAGCCAAATACAAGCTCCAACAAGTAGCGCACACATATCAGCACAAGCTTCGCATTGCGTCATTTTATATGACATAGTATCCATGAAAAATAATAAACTTGAGATATCACAAATATCTTGGAAAAGTGTTCTTAGAAATACGTATCATGTACAAAGTTTCATAACTTTCAAGCCAAACAACCAATATTATGGACAAAACCACGTCATAGTTTGTGATCATGTGATCATATTATGCACACATGTGCATACTGGAACGACGAACAATGTTGTAGAGGAAGTTTTCTCTTTTGTTGCACAAGCAAACCGGGTGTTTTGTGAATCAACCACCAAATCAAAGTTTCTAAATGGTACCACCCTATTTTTCAAAAATACTAGACCATGTTTCATGGACAAAGTCCCAACTAGTATATCTTAAACCTTTCCATCCAGTCCTCTTAAAAAAGACAAATTCCTGCCAAATCGGTAGGAAGTGGGTCAGATTTGAACTACATGTTCATATTTTTTGCAAAAAATATTTTTAGACTCACAATATGCTATTTTATCAGAGATCCACTAAAAGTTTTGCAAGGCTCAACCCGTAGACGAGGACGGTCACCCCTGCCATTTTGAAGGTTTTTTGAAAATGCCATAAGTACTTCAGAAAAACAAAAAAAAATGGAAAACATTCGTGTTGCATTGTTTCATATGATATAGTATCTATGTAAAATAATAAACTTAAAATATCGCAAATATCTTGGAAAAGTGTTCTCAAAAATGACTTATCATGTACGAAGTTTCATGACTTTCAAGCCAAATGACAAATGTTATGGTAAAATCACGACATATTTTGTGATAATGTGCTCATGCACACATGTGCATATTGGAATGGCAAACAATATTGTAGAGGAAGTTTTCCTTTTCATCACATACAAAACCATTTTACATTTTCTAAGTGCCAATAAGCGGTGTTTTGTGAAGCAACCACCAAATGAAAATTTCAAAATCATACCACCCCATTTTTCAAAATTACTAGACCATGTTCAATGGACAATGTCCTAACCAGGGTATCTTAAACCTTTCTATCCATCTCTCGTGAAAAAGACAAATTCCTGCCAAATCGGTAGGAAGTGGGTCAGATTTGAACTACATGCTCATATTTTTTGCAAAAAAAAATTGACTCACAATATGCTATTTTATCAGAGATCCACTGAAAGTTCTGCAAGGCCCAACCCCTAGACGAGGACGGTAACCCCCGCCATTTTGATCGTATTTTGAAACCGCCATAAGTACTTCAAAGAAAATGTAAAAAATGGAAAACCGTCGCGTTGTGTCGTTTTATATGACATAGTATCCATGAAAAATAATAAACTTGAAATATCTAAAATATCTTGGAAAAGTGCTCTCAGAAATGACCTATCATGTATGAATTTTCATGACTTTCAAGACAAGTGACCAATGTTATGTTCAAATCTTGGCACAGTTTGTGATAATATGCTCATATTGTGCACACATGTGCATATTGGAATGGCGAACAATGTTGCAGAGGAAGTTTTCCTTTTCGTTGCACCAAAAAACCATTTTCCATTTTACGAGTGCTAAAAATAGGGTGTTTTGTGAAGCAACCACCAATTGAAAGTTTTCAAATGGTACCACCCTATTTTTCAAAAATACTAGACCATGTTCCATGGACTATTTCCCAACCGGAGTATCTTAAAACTTTCCGTCCAACCCTTGTGAAAAAAGAAAATTTCTTGCCGAATCGGTAGGAAGTGGGTCAGATATGAACTACATGTTCATGATTTGATGCTCATGATTTTTTGCAAAAATCATTTTCAAACTCACAATATGATGTTTTATCAGAGATCCATTGAAAGTTTAGCAAGTCTCAACCCCTAGACGAAGTCGGTTACCCCCACCGTATTGAAGGCATTTTGAAACCGCCATAAGTACTTCAAAACAACCAAAAAAGGTAAATCATTCGCATTGTGTTGTTTCATATGACATAGTATCCAATATAATAATAAACTTGAAATACCGCAAATATCATGGCAAAGTGTTCTCATAAATGACTTATCATGTACAAAGTTTCATGACTTTCAACCCAAATGACCAATGTTATGGTCAAAATCACGACATAGTTTGTGATAATGTTCTCATAATGTATAGACACGTGCATATTGGAATGGCGAACAATGTTGTAGATAATGTTTTCCTTTTTACCGCACAAAAACCATTTTTCATTTTTCAAGTGCCAAAAACATAGTGTTCGTGAAGCAACTACCAAATGAAAGTTTTAAAATAGTACCACCCCATTTTTCAAAAAATGCTAGACCATTTTCCATGAAAAATGTCCCAACCAAGGTATTTTAAACATTTATGCTTATCCCTCATGAAAAAGATAATTTCATGTCGAATCTGTTGGAAGTGTGTTAGATTTGAACTACGTGTACATAATTTAATGCTCATTATTTTCTTACAAAACCCATTTGTAGACTCACAATATTCTATTTTATTAGAAATCCACTGAAAATTAAGCAAGTCTCAACCCATACACGAGGACGGTTACCTCCGCTGTTTTGACAATGTTTTAAAACTGCCATAAGTACTTCAAAAAAATGAAAAAATAGAAAACCTTTGCGTTGTGTCATTTTATATGACATAGTATCCTTGAAAAATAATAAACTTGAAATATCACAAATATCTTAGAATAGTATTCTCAGAAATGACCTATCATGTATGAAGTTTCATGACTTTCAAGCCAAAAGACCAATGTTATGGTGAAAATATCGGCATAGTTTGTGATAATATGCTCATATTGTGTACACATGTGCATTTTGGAATGGCAAATAATGTTGCAGGGGAAGTTTTCCTTTTCGCTGCACAAAAACCCATTTTCCATTTTCCGATTGCTAAAAACAGGATGTTTTGTGAAGCAACCACCAAATGAAAGTTTCAAAATGGTACCACCCCAATTTTCAATGTTCCAACCAGGGTATCATAAACCTTTCTGTCCAGCCCTCGTGAAAAAGACAAATTCTTGCCAAATCGGTAGGAAGTGGGTTAGATTTGAACTACATGTTCATGATTTGATGCTGATGATTTTTTTCAAAAATAATTTTTGGCCTCAAAATATGCTATTTCATTAGAGATCTACTGAAAGTTTAGATTGGCTCAACCCCTAGACGAGGACGATCACTCCGCCGTTTGAAGGAATTGTGAAACCGCCATAAGTACTTCAAAACAACAATAAAATGGAAAACCTTCATGTTGCATCGTTTTATATGAAAAAGTATTCATGAAAAATAATAAACTTGAAATATCGCAAATATATTGAAAAAGTGTTCTTAGAAATTACCTATCATGTATGAAGTTTCATGACTTTCAAAACAATTGACCAATGTTATGGTCAAAAACGGCATAGTTTGTGATAATGTGCTCATATTGTGTGCACATGTGTGTATTGGAATGACGAACAATGTTACAGAGGAAGTTTTTGTTTTCGTCGCACAAAAAAAACATTTTCTATTTTTTGAGTGCCAAAACAGGGTGTTTTGTGAAGCAACCACCAAATGAAAGTTTCAAAATGCTACCACCCCATTTTTCAAAAAATAGTAGACCATGTTTCATAGAAAATATCGCAAACAGGATATCTTAAACCTTTCCGTCTATCCCTCAAGAAAAAGACAAATATCTGCCGAATTGGTAGGATGTGCGTCTGATTTGAACTATATGCATATGATTTGAATATGCTATTTTATCAGAGATCCAATGAAAGTTCTACAAGGCCCAACCCCTAGACGAGGACGGTCACCCCCGCCATTTTGACCGCGTTTTGAAACCTCCATAGGTACTTAAAAAAAGGAAAACCAACACGTTGTATCGTTTTATATGACATAGTACCCATGAAAAATAATAAACTTGAAATATCACAAATATCTTGGAAAAGTGTTCTCAGAAATGACATCATGTACAGAGTTTCATGACTTTCAAGCCAAATGACTAAAGTTATGGTCTAAACTGTTGTATAGTTTGTGATAATGTGGTCATATTGTGCACACATGTGCATATTAGAATGGAGAACAAATTTTTAGGAGGAAGTTTTCATTTTCATCGCACAAAAAAAACTATTTTCCATTTTCCGAGTGCCAAAAAAGGATGTTTTGTGAAGCAACCATCGATTGAGAGTTGCAAAATGGTACCACCGCATTTAAAAAAATATTAGACCATGTTACATGTAAAATATTTTCTAACAGGAGTATCTTAAACCTTTCCTTCCACCTATGGTAAAAATACAAATTTCCATAGTGTCAGAGATCCACTGAAAGGTACTACCACTGCTTGGTATTATAAGAGTCGAGAGCTTTTTTATATTGTTTCACATTATAAGGTCTATCTCATTTATTAGTCTCTCTCGTCGAATGCATGTTCTACTTTTTTCTCACTTCTCTCATGCATGTAAAACTATTGGTGCATGCGTAGATTAATGAGAGAGTTATGGAGTGTCTTGGTCCTAACAACTTGGCCCTTAGGGCTAATAATCCCAAACAGAGATAGTACATGATAGTTTGCTCATGGTTTTTTGAAAAAAATCATTTTTAAATTTACAATATGCTATTTCATCGGAGATCTACTCAAAGTTTAGCAAGACCTCAAACCCTAGAGTAGGACGGTCACTCCTGCCTTCAAACTAGCATACCTATTTCAAAAAAATTGAAAAAATAAAAAGCATTCATATTGCGCTATTTTATATGAGAAGAAAGTTATAGCCTCTTAGAGATGAAGCAAATTGGTTATTATATCATCTTAATCCGAGGTCATATGCAAAAATTATGGAAGCAAATATGTTTTTAGACTTTTCAAAAAAAAAGTCCCTGGGCCCAAACATTATAAAAAACCCAGATTTTTCTATAAAACCGATATGTTAGTGGTATGTTGGACTATTGGCCCACCCAGTTAATGGAAATGTGAGTAGGAAAAGAAAGAGGAGGCCTCTGCTCGAGGCCCAGGCCCAACTGTCGGTTTGGTACTTACAAACAAGCAGATGCGTGGTAATTAAACAAACAAGTAGGCTTGGTATGGTGGTTCTGAATGTGTGAGAGAAGAAGGGTTTGTGTGTTTGACTCCCGGTGCCTTATTTTCGCGTTAATTCCTTCCCCTTAGGAAAATTCAAAATTTAAAAAAGGACACCGTATGTTAAAAGCACGTCGTGCGGTCCAATGGATGGAAACCGTTTGGTGGTCAACTGGTCATTTTCCGTTGTATGGAATCGGTTGTCCCGTGTTCGATTCCCATTGGATCCTTTTTTGGCGTTAATTCCTCCTTCTTAGGAAAATCCGAAATATTAAAAATGGCATCGTAATTTCTATGTTAAAAGACCGTTGTACGGTCCATTGGATGGAAACCACTTCTTGGTCAACTGGTCATGTTCCTGTGTATGGAATCGGTTGTCGCGTGTTCGATTCCTGATGGACTTTTTCCGTGTTAATTCCTCCATTTTAGAAAAATCAGAAATATAAAAAAGGGTGGGCTCTACCCGTATGTGATAACCTTATAGAATATATAGAATGGCATGTAGGGCCCACTTATCAGCAAAATGATAGTAGAATATCATATTTATTACTTGTAGGCGCAAGTAGCAGGACACACGACACCTAAGCAAATTGCTTTGGTGGCAGTCTAGTCACTATTTTGTACATGAAAATATATTGGTATTATAGGTTGCGACCATATGAATTGACCGTAGTCGGGTTGATGCTAATTTTTTTAAAATAATACATTTTTTATTCAAATTCACGAATATTGCGCAAAAAGAGGAAATTACACATCTAACGCACTGTCTTTTTTGAAAGAACGACCAGCCCGCGTCGTTTTTGAAAAGACGATCGGCCGGTCGGAATATTGGCAGCCAGCTGACCGTTTTTTGAAAAAACGACATGCATTTCGTTTTTTCAAAGGACGACTAGACCACTGACCTGGCAACCAGTAGATCGTTTTTTGGAAAAACGACTAGCCAGATCGTTTTTTCAAAAGAAGACGGCTGTATGGATCATGCACTCCACGTTGGGCTAATCTTTTTGCGCCGTTATTTTTCCCGCTAGTAGTTTCCCCGCCACTTGTTCGCGCCGTTTATCTCCCGCCACCTCTTCCCGCTAGTATTTCTCCCGCACTTTTTCGCGCCGTTTCTCTCTCGCCACTAGTTCCCGCACTGGACGCAGGGAACATAGACGTATGTCTCAATACCGATGTATCTTAATTTCAGTTGTAGTGTCCCGATGTATCTTAATTTCAGTTGTAGTGTCCCGATGTATCTTAATTTCAGTTGTAGTGTCTTGATGTATCTTCATTTCAGTTGTAGTGTCTTGATGTAACTTCATTTCAGTTATAGTACCGTGATGTATCTAAATTCAACATGTCATTTAATTTTGGAGATAATGTAGCCAAATTATCTCCCGCCAAAATGTTTCCCGCCAAAATATTTCCCGCCAAAATATCTCCCGCCAAAATATGTTTCCCGCCAAAATGTTTCCCGTCATTTTTTGTTCGTATACCCTATAAAATCCCCTCCTCACGCAGTTGTTTAAGCAAACCCTTTTAGCCAGTATGTTTCCCAGTTTTCCCTACGATCGCAGTTTCGTGCCAGACATGTCCGTCGACCTTTTTCATTTCGCTAGGAACTTTAGGATAGACAATAATCCAGCCCCATTGGAGGAACTAATTGGTAGTGATTGTCTCCTCATTGAGCTGCGTGACGGATTACGTAGAAAAGGGTATCCGAAGAGGACTCTAGAGGAGATACAGCAAGAGCTACTTCAGATCAATGTTAGGTGGAGCAAGCAAAGATTCTCTAATGAAGGGGCACGGCAGCAGAACATCACACTCCCTTGGATTTGGATAGAAGAGAGTGAAGATGAAGACGATCTCTTCATGCCGCCTGTCGATGGTACTAGGGATAGAGCAGAGCGTGACAAGGCTAAGACCTTGAACAAGGCGCAGCCTAAGAAGAGCAATGACAAGGTAGAAGAGAGTGAAGATGAAGATGATATATTCATGACGCTTGCCGTTGGGACTAAGTGGAGGGCTGAGTGGGACGAAAGGCTGGCCAAGAAGAAGGCATTGTCGAAGGGTAAGGGCAAGGCATCATTGGTGGAGGCATCGTCGAAGGGTAAGGGCAAGAAGAGCAGGCCATGAAGAAGGCATCGTTGAAGGGTAAGGGCATAGTCGTAGGGATAGAGAGCGCTCTTATTTATGTACTGCAAGTTATGTTGAACTGTGTTGTAAGCTATGTTGAAGTGTTTGTCGAATAAAAAATATTTATCAAAAGGTGTCTCATACATAGATAGATACAAGATACAAGTCTCATACATAGACAGATACCTAGACAGATACAAGATACAAGTATTATACATAGACAGATACCCAGACAGATACAAGATACATAGACAGATACATAGATATATATCACTGCCACCGGTCACGAGGTTGCCCTGGCGTCGGTGAACTCCATCCGTACCTTCTAGGAGGCCCCACATTACGGGGAGGTAGGGTTGACCCGTCACCCTGCGTCTGTGTATCCTGTGTGGGGATAGGTGGTGGAGTCTACTGCGTCTGCTGAGTCTGCTACGTCTGATACAGTCCAAACGAGTCAACCTGATCCTGCTGAGTCTGCTAATCCTCCTCATTAGTCGCCCACGAACCCATTGAGGACATGCTTGGGTCTCCATATCCTCCTGCCATGTAAAAATATTAAGTACTCAACGAGTATACACTACATGTAACCAAAATAGATAGGAAAATGCGTACCCTCTGGACGATAGCCCATGAATGGGACTTGCGGCTGCTGTTGGTACCACTGGTGGAAAGTAAGCTGCGGCTGCGGCTGCTGCCACTGGTCGAAAGTAAACTGCGGCTGTTGCTGCCACGCCGAGCCTCCAGCCTGGTCTGGGGGTGGTGCTCTCGGTGTCTCCTGCTGTGAGATCCGTGGACGAGGCCCGTGGCGGATAGGTGTAGTGGGTGTCTCCTAATGCGGCTGCCCCGAGCCTCGGAGTAGTGCCTGGTCTGCACGCGGGGTGCGCTCCTGCACGGAGTGACGTGGCGGGCGAGCCTGCATGGAGTGACGCGGCGGGCCCTCCCCCATGGAGTGGTGTGGTGGACGCTGTGCTGCTCAGTGCTGAACGACGTCTGAAACGTTCGTGCACGTGATGGTCGTATAGATACCCTGTAGTCTTTCCTGGACATGCCTTATAAAGGACTGAACACCTTGACGTGGTAGTAGAAGAGGAGCGGACGAGAGCGAACGTCCCCACTGATTCACTTCATTCTATAGCTCCCATGTCATATCGGCCTGCATTTGTATAGTGGATAAGTACACATTATATAGGCTACCAGGTGCAGTGACGAAGAAAAGTGTATTTACCGCTGATTGTCTGGGATCCAGAGTCGACTGGCTAGGGTATCTTTCATCATCATGTGTGTGGTGGACGTGACGCAACCGTGTCATGCTCATGTACCTTTGTAAGTATGCACGGAATAGCTCCATAGCAAACGCAGGAGCTGTCCACACGTCAGTTGTTGCATTCTACCAACCATTGATATAAGTATTAACCCGTTGAAGCCACTAATTTGTGCTTCATTTAGTACTCTTTCGAGAGTACCTGCAATTAGATTTTGTAAGTACACAATCGGTGTAAAATTATAAATACATAATATATTAACTTACATATGCATGTCCGATGAAAGGGGCGCCTCCGGACATGGAGGATCTACCATCTGGCGAAGACCGAATTGCCTCATGACCCTCTGTTGAGACATCTCCTCCACCTGACAATCGAAGATGATCTTCGATTTAGTCAGCCAGTAGTCCTCATCTCTACGGCACATAATAGATAACCCGCCGGGATATCTTGCGGCTGCCTCAGCTGTGGTGTACGGCTCCCAAATGACTAATTCCTCCTTCAACGTGTCGAACTGCTCGCTGAACGCCGGGTAGCAGCGGGTTACTTGTTCTCCCGCGAAACGACATTGTTGGATTAAATAGTTGTTAGTTTCCTTCGTAGTGCAACATGGATCATGCAATTAATTGAACCTTTTAACTTACCTTGCGTCGTGTCCAATGTGTACTGAATGTAGGCATGTCAATTCTCTCGTGGTCAAACAGCATATCAGACTCATAGACAACATGGTGCTCTCCCGGGATGATTACCGCTTGATTCTTTGCTACCTCCGGGCGGCCGATAGGGAACCTCTCCCATGACCACAGCTGCAGCAATAATGGGCATCCTAGCAAGGCAAATTTTTCTTTGGTTAGCGTACAGCCCGTGCACATACCTCGGTATGTTGCTGCTAAGACAGCAGAACCCCAACTCCATTGTGTGATGTCGTTCTGGCACGTTGCCTCCGCGATCTCTCTAGCATAGCGGATGTAGCGTGCACTGATGGTTGAGACGTGGTTCTCGGTGAACATCACCTTCCCAAGTAGCCACAGTAAGTACGCCTCAAGGCTGTGCGTAATTTGTGTCTCAGTCTTCAGAACGGCTAGGTACCCGAACCTCTGTATCTGCATTGGTTAATAGAACAAGTTTTAGCATCGTGTGATATGAAAATAGGTGTGTCAAATACGAAGATACTGAGTAGCAAACGAACCTGATAGTTCTGCAACCAATCAAATTTGGGCCCATGATTTTCATACGTGAACTCCAGAACTCCTTCACGAATGCCATAGAATCGTTGGGTTTGTTGCAGGTACACTCACACGTCGGCCAAGCCTCATTGCCTATCCTCACCTCTTGTGTCTTTACCTCTTCTCCAGATCCGATCCTGTTGGAAGGGAGGCGAACCTCAAATCTTCGTTCTTGATTACCGATGGAGATGACGTGCATAGACCGAGCCTTTTCCATTTTGTCATTCATGTAATCCATTATCTTTGAACAGTACCTCGTGTTTGGGTTGTTGATGATATGCATCTGAGCAAGCTGGAGTCTGTCTCTGAAGTACTTCAACGTTCCGGTGAAAATACACTCCACAATAGCTGTTAATGGCAGAGCCCTGCTTCCTCTCAAGACGAAGTTGTAAGTTTCGGCAAGATTTGTAGTCATGACGCCAAATCTAGCACCATGAGTGTCGTGCAACAGAAACCACCTCTCCACAGGATCGTGCTCTATCCATTCCTGGAAATTCTTAATCCATCTGCCAGGCCTCCTCCTAGTACCGGGTTGGTCAAATCCTGGCAAATCGCAAAGAGCAATTGGTTCTTCCTCGGGTGGTGCTGCTCCAGCTACTGTCTGTGCAGCTACCGCGGCCGCATGAACCGCCACAGCTGCTGCTCTAGCTGCTTTCCTCTGCCTAACATGTTTTTTTGTGAATTCATCTAGATAGGGTCGACACTTGATATACTTCCACTCCTGGTTCTGCTTGCAAAGCTTCTTGAATAGGTTCATCAGGGCCTTGTTCCTGAACTGTGAGAAAAAGTTAGCCCCTAGATTCCGCATGCACCAACAACTCTGCATGTCTAGCCATGGAGTTGGTTCATCTGGAGCAGGCTGAGTCAGCTTCCTTATCACGCTGAGTATACCCGGATGCCTGTCATGTAGGACGCATACATTCGGTACATCCCTCACAATTGCTATCTTCAGCTGCCTGAAAAACCATACCCAACTCTCGGGGTTCTCGCTCTCCGCAAAAGCAAATGCAAGTGGAACAACTTGATTATTCCCGTCTTGACCTATGGCAGTCAAGATCTGGCCCCTGTACTTGCTAGTGAGAAATGTTCCATCTACAAAAATGACTGGTCGACAGTGAGTGAAAGCTTCTATGCATATAGCAAATGAGAAGAACACTCGATGCAGCACCCTCAAATTGGGTTCTTGGGGCAATGTTAAGTGTTGGATGTCGAGGTATGTGTCTGGATTCATAGCCTGCAGTGTCTGCAATATCCGAACAACACAGTCGTATCCATCTCGAAACGAACCAAATCTTGTCTCCAGTGCCCTATGCTTAGTCCTCCAAGCCTTTTCGTAAGATATATTATAGCGAAATCTGACAGCAACTTTGTTGTTGATAGCTTTCACCACCATGGCTTTGGTCTCCACTATCTCAGTGTATAACAGTCTAGCCAGGAGGGTTGACGTGAGATTACGATGGTCCTAAAGGACATTGTCAAGTTGACATGTGTGTTGCACAACATCGCTAACCTTCCAGTTGGTGTCATATTGAGGAACATGGGCATGGACCCTGGCAGGACATCCGGCTACCTCGCAAACCAAAGTCAAATATTGTTGGGATAATACCTTTGTTTTGAAAACCCGTTGCGTGGACAATGCCCACTCAACGATTGCTTCACGTAGATTCCTCTTGCTAGGATATAGCACCAATGGAGATGTTGTTGGCGTGATAGTGCCACGAGGAATCATGCCCATCGTTCACATTCATTGCTGCTGTGTGGTCTTGATTCCATGATGCCGGAATAGGTTGGTCCTCTTTATCAGACTCAGAAGAATCATAAGAGATATCACTGTACCCTTATGAATCTTCAGCTTCCATCTGATCTTGCAACCAACCGTCGTGTATCTCGTCCTCATCGACCTCACCATTAAAAATATCTTCTCCTGTCCCTTGACTACATTCAGCTCATTCATGTCCACCATCCTCAGTGTGTGCATAACTACTCTGACCAGGTTCATAACTATCTCCATCGGTGTGTGCATAACTACTCTGACCAGGTTCATAATCACCACCGCCATCTTGGCCTTGACTGCTCTGGTCATCATAGTAGCCACCACCACCTCCGTCTTCGGCTTGACTGCTCTGCTCATGATCATAACCACCACCAGCATGGTATGTCTGACTACTCTGGCCCTGATCATAAACAGACTCTTTCACCACAGGAAGCACTAAGACACTAGGGTTAAATACCCTATGTAGACAGGCTTTCACCCATTTAATCCATTTAGCTTGCTCTTCTATCGGTGTAAAAAAAATCAGGTTTAATCCTTGACTTAGTCCATAATACATGCACACCGACAGTATGGGTGGGAGGGAGCCCTAAATGAGCACATAACCAATACTTCAACTCAATAATGGATATTGTTTCAGGATCTTGGAGCACTTCATCAATATAATAAAAATCGCTCAAATCAACTCCATACTGGTTTGTTTTGACGACACCGTCATCATATTAGAACCTAAATACTACATTATTGGGCATAACTTCAGACCTAAAAAAACCACAATTTATCAAATGCCCGTACAATGGAAGATTTTAGCCCGCAAATATACTTACAATCCTATGCCGAATAATCTTGCATAGCCAGTAAATATAATTATAATCCTATAGCCGAATAATCTAGCATAGCCCACAAATATACTTATAATCCTATAGCCGAATAATCTGGCAGCTAACATACAACATCCAGAACTACCGAGAAGATAAACAAACACAAATGACTGTAGTTAGCAAGAAATTAGGGTTTACCCTTGAAGCGTGCGAAATCCTGCCGTGCAGCTGCCTCAAGCCTCAGCCCCAGACTCCACCGTGCAGCTGCCTCAAGCCCCCGCCCCAGACTCCATCATAGCCATTTCTCCTCAAGAACTCCAAGAAAACCCTCCACAAAAACGCCTCAAATCGCTTCACCAGACTATCCCACAAGTAGATCGGGAATCTACTAGCTTTCTAATATGTTTCAGCAGCAAATTTAGTGGAAAACGGAGCAAAATGTAGCAGCAAATCGGTATAGCTCCATGGGAGAAGAACTAGCAGCAGAGGAGAAGAACACGCGGGGCTGAGGGAGAGGAAGAAGGAGGCAGGCGGGGTGGTCTGGGGCGGGGCTGGGTGCGGCGCGGCGCGTGGATATGGACGAGCTCGCCGTTGCATCAAAAGACAACGCAACAGGTCGTTGCCTCAAAAAACGACGCCGCCATGTCGTCTTTCCACAGAACGACGCGCGCGTCCGTCGTGCTGCAGCCTGGCAGGGTGGGGCCCGCGACGCTGCTTTCGGCGCCTCAAAAGACGGCACGGTCGGATCGTTTACTCAAAAAACGACAAGGCCACTTCGTTTTTTCTAAAAACGAAAGTGCGTTAGATGTGTAATTCTCTCTTTTTGCGTAATATTCATGAAATTGAATAAAAAAAGTGTATTATTTAAAAAAATTAGCCGGGTTGATACATTGCTTTAAATCAGTTATATCTAGTTATGACTATTTCGTGTTTGAAAAATATGATCTTTTTAACTAAATTGGTTGTAATTTTAAAAGGATTAGACCATCCAAATGCCTTACGACCAGTTGGTTCAGAATAGTCATAGAACTCTGACAAAAAAACCCATAGTCGTTAAGAAAAAATCACTAATGAGTATATTTCTTGTAGCGAACCTCCCTCGGCTTATAAATAGAGCCCGGTCACTTATTTTTTTGCGTTAATTCATCCTCCCAGGAAAATCTAAAATTTTAAAAAGGGCATCGTAATTTGCATGTTAAAATCCCAACTTGCCGTCTTGTGGACGGAAACCGTTGGGTGGTCAACTGGTCATCTTCCGTTGTATGGAATCGGTTGTCCCATGATTGATTCCCATTGGATCCTTTTTTATCCGTTAATTCCTCCCTCTTAGGAAAATCCGAAATATTAAAAATGGCACAGTGATTTGCATGCTACAAACCCGTCGTGCAAGGGCTTGGACGGAAACCACTGGTGGGTCAACGTGTCATGTTCCGGTGTATGGAATCGGTGGTCGCGTGTTCGATTCCTGATGGATTTTTTCGCGTTGATTCCTCCCTTTTAGGAAAATCCAAAGTATAAAAAAGGGTGGGTCCCACACGTATGTGATAACCTTATAGAATATATATAAAAGACATATAGGGTCCACTCGTCAGAAAAATAATAGCAGAATATCATATTTATTACTTGTATGATATTTATTACTTGTATGCGCAAGTAGACACGTCACATGACACTTAAGCAAATTTCCTAGGTGGTGGTCTAGTCACTGTTTTCTACATGAAAATAGATTGGTATTATATGTTTCGACAATCTTAATTCGTCGTAGTTGGGTAGATACATTGCTTTAAATCAGTGATATCTATCTATGACCATTTCGCTCTTAGAAAATATGACCTTAACAAAACTGGTCGTAATTTTTCAAGGTTTAGGTCAGCCTGTAGGTGGCGTTTGGCAGGCCGACCCGATGTGGGAGAGAGCATCAGCCTCCTTGTTCTTGCGCCTGTCGATCCACTCAACGGAGTAGCCGGTGAAGTGGCCTCCCAGCTGGTCCAGCGCATGGCGGTACACTATCATGGTGGGAGAGACGGCGTCGCAGATCCCAGCAACTTGGCCGGCGACTAGGTCGGAGTCGCCATAGCACCGTAAGCGATTGCTGTTCATCTCCTTCGCGGCCCGCATGTCGTGGAGGAGGGCCTCGTACTCGGCCATTTTGTTGGTGCAGGGCGTGAACTCGAGGTGGAGCGCATAGCGGAGCTTGTCACTTTTGGGGGAGGTGTGGACGACCCCAGCCCCCATGTCATCCGTGTTCTTGGACCCGTCGAAGTGTAGTGACATGTAGTGGAGATAGGGTAGCTTCTCTGGCTACTGTGCCTCTTCCTAATCGGCGAGAAAATTAGCCAAGGCCTGCGATTTGACCACTTTTGCGTGGCTCATACTTGATGTTGTGGATGCCGATTTTGACGGCCCACTTAGCGACTTGCCCAGTCGTCTCACGGTTGCGGTTGATGTCCTGCAGCGGCGCGGAGGAGACGACCATGATTGGGTGCTCCTTTAACTAATGTGAGAGTCGCCGCTAGGCTCTATAGTCCACATACACCAATTTTTGGTACTGCGGGTTGCATTGTCTTGAGTCCGTTCGGACCTCGTTGATGTAGTAGACGGGGCGCTGTACGGGGTGCTCCTTGCCCTCTTCCGGTCGCTCGACAACCATCACGGCATTGACGACTCGAGTGGAGGCCGTGATGTAGACAATCATTGGCTCTTTCTCGATTGGGGCAGCAAGCAGCAATTCCTTGAGCACTTTGGGCGCATTGTCCGCTTGTTCGTCCCATTGGAACGTGGGGTTCTTGTGCATCAGGCGGTAGAGAGGCATCGCCTTCTCATCGAGCCAGGGGATGAAGCGATTGAGAGCCGCGACTCGCCCGACCAGCTTCTGGACGTCGCGCAGGCACTCGGGTTTCCCGAGCCTTGCGATGGTGTCGATCTTAGTGGGGTTAGCTTTGATGCCTCATTTGGAGACCACGTACCCCAGGAGTTGTCCAGTGGGCACACCGAAGTTGCACTTTCCTGGATTGAGCTTTATCTTGCACCTCCGCAGATTCGTGAAGGTTTCGGCCAGGTCGCTCTAGCGGGTGGATTTTACCACCACGTCGTCGATGTAGACGTTGATGTTGCAGCCAATTTGACTCGCGAGGCACTCCTGCATGCACCTTTGATAGGCCGCGCCAGCATTTTTGAGGCCGAACGTCATGGTGGTGTAGCAGAAGGCGTCGAATGGCATCCTAAACTCCATCTTCTCCTCGTCCTCGACCGCCATTTTGATCTAGTTGTAACTAGAGTATGCATCGAGGAAACACAGTGACTCTGATCCCGCAGTCGAGTCGATGATCTGATTGATGCATGGTAGAACTAACTCCTACTTCGGACATGTGCTGTTGAGGTTGGTGTAGTCGATACACATTCTCCAGGTGTTATTCTTTTTCAGAACCAGGACTAGGTTTGCCAGCCACTTGGAATACTTGATGGGCCGAATGAAGCCTACAACGAGTAGGCGTTGTACTTTTTCGGTGATTGCTCGGTGGTGCTCTTCATTGAAGGGCCGTAACGACTACTTTACTGGTCACACTTTTGGGTCGGCATTCAGCTTGTGCTCAGCTAGTTCCCTCAGGACACCAGGCATGTCGGATGGTTTCCACACGAAGATGTCACGATTCTCTCGTAGGAACCAGATGAGCATGCTTTCCTATGTGGGACTCATTTTGTCCCAGTGGTGACCCTCTTGCTAGAGTCTCATAGGACAAGTTGAACGGTGCGAGTGTGCGTGGTCGCCTCGAAGTTTGTTCCCCCGGAGGTGGGGTCGTCCTTATCGATGTTGCTCGCGTATTTTGCAAGCTCATCCGCATGGTTTGTTTCCGCGGCGATGATGGCGTCAACGAGTTTGGCGCCTGTGTCTTCGCACTCCACGGACATGTCGGAGTCGCCGTGGACGGTGATGATGCCGCTTGGCCCAGCAATCTTCATCATGTTGTAGGCATGGTGTGGGGTCGCCATGAATTTGGCGAACGCTTGGCGCCCCAAGATGCAGTGGTAGGGGCTGCGGAAGTTCACCAGGTCGAAGATGATCCGCTCGGTGTGGAAATTTGTTGGTGTGCCGAAGGTGACTGGCAGCATCACCTTGTCGATCGAGTACACCTTCCTACCAGGGACAATGCCGTGGAAGGTGGTGTTTGTCGACTCGATCGCCGACTACGGGAGGTGTAGCTTCTTGAATGTATCCATGTACATGATGTTGATGGAGCTTTCGCTGCCCATCAGCGTCTTGGGAAGCTAGTAGTCGGCCACTTTCGGCCTGACCACCAGGGCGACTCGCCTCGGATATTCAATCCTGGGCGCGTGGTCTTGGTGACTCCAGGTGATGCTTTGATCCGACCAGTTGAGGAAGCAGGGGACGTCAACCTAGGTCACCGTGTTGACGGTGACTACATGGGCGAGCACTTTCTTCTCGTGTTTGGTGCCGAGCCCAGTGAAGGTTTGCAGCGAGCTGACAGCATTGCCAAACCCACCGGCTTTGCCGTTGTCCCTTGGTGGGTTGTTCTTGGGCTCCTCCCTTGCTCGCCTTGCCTTTTCGATCTCCTTCAGAGAATGGTAGTCTGTGGTGGTGTGGGTGGCAGGTTCCCCCTCCCTATTGCGGGTAGACACAGGGCTGATTGAGGAGGGCGACATGGTCGAATTTCGGCCTCGCCGTGTTGTTTGCGTGGTAATTTCCGTTGTCGCGGTAGTTTCCTCCGTCGCGGCGAATGTTTTTTCGGGTCACATTGCCCATAGCCGGCGTTGGCGACAAAGTTGACTCGCCCATCACCGTGCTGCTTGCTGGTGAGGCAAGTGTTGCTGTAACGCATGTCGCACTGTCGCCCGTTGTCATGGTTGCTGGTGCGGTGTCTGCCCCTCGAATCATTGTCGTAGTCTTGGTTGGGGTCCTCCTCCGTGTAACGCTTGGCTATCACGAGGAGGTCGGGGATGTTGTCGAGCCTCCGGTAGACCTGCTTGATCTTTGCGACCAAAGGCTCATACCAGCATGCGTTCTTGAAGCAGTGGATTGCCGTGTCCGGGTGGATTCCAGAGGCGTTGATGCACAATTCCTGCCACCTCTGGATCCAGTGGCAGGTCACCTCGCTCTGCCCCTCGATGCATCGCTCCAGGTCCTCAATGGTGGTGCCTCGAGTGTAAGAGCCCTCGAAGTACCTGATGAAGCCATCACACATCTCCTCCCATGAGTCGATTTTGTCCGCGGGGAGGGTGTTGATCCATTGCCTGGTCGCGCCCTCCATCATCAAGGGAAGGTAGTAAGCAGCCAGCAGGTCGGTGTGGCCGGTGATTCCCATGGCCATCAGGTACATGTCCAGCCACACCGTTGGGTCGTACGTTGGATCATATTTTCGATCTCCTTGGGCGCCTTAAAGTTGGCGGGGTACTTCTCTCCTCGGATCATTGGTCTGAAGCACCGAGGGCCGACTCGGCAGAGTGGTTGGGCTGCCGCGCCTGCCAGGCCTGATTTTTGATGATGTGCATCATTGGGTTGATCGGTTGGCCGTTGGCGGCGACCGTGTTGTTTGCAGGCCGCGGCTCGTTGGTGGAGAGCGCTAGGATGGCGGCCCGTGGTTGGTGCGGCAAGGGCTCGGGCAGTGGGCACTTGAGGGTGTTCGCGACAATCGGACGGCCGCTTGATGTCGCCCTGCTTCTCGATGAGCGGGAGTACATCTGCCACCACGGATCGACTCCTGTGCCTTGCTGCTCGACGTCCCTGGCGAGTAGGGACTTGGCGTACTAGATCCGCAGCGTGCCCTCTCCTTGGATGTCGAGGTGGGCGACTGCGGCGTCTGTCGCGATGACATTTTCCATTGGAGTGTAGTACGTCGGGAGCCCGTTGGCATCGCAGGCTTGCGGTGAGATGATGATTCTCGGCTGGTCCGGTGGGGGCGCGTGACCTATGGGTGGCGGTGGGTCTCCAGTAGCCGGTACGCCAGGTGGTGGGCGGTTGCTGCCGCCCGGTGGTGCGTTCTCGCAGTACTTGCGCTCGGCCGCACACGCGGGGTCGCTCTCGTCGTTGAAGTTCAGGACATGGCCCTAGACGTTGGAGTGCAGGCGGGTCCTGATGCAGCATTGATGGTAGAGCGATAGCTCCTGCGCGGTTTCCCGCTCGAGGAAGAATTCCTCGCACTAGGCCCGCTCCCTGCGTGATGCCTCCTCCAGTCGTAGGCAGGCTTCCTCCACCTCCGCCGCCGTCACGGTCGGCGAGATTGGCGTCATAGTCGGCGAGCTCGGCGTGATCTGGCGGGGCGGTCGTGCTGCCCGCCATGTAGATCGCGTTGAAGCGATTGGATCTCATGCAAAAGTCCACAGGGGACTCCGATCCGGAGTCGGAGTCGAAGATCCCGAGGATGGAGGGGTCCTCAAAATCCTCAGGGTTGGAGACGCGCGTGATGGAGTCCTCCCGCGATATGGCGGTGATGGATCCGGCGACCGAATCAGGGGTCACCAAATCGGCATCGTCCTGGAGAGCTGCGTCGTCCGCGGCAGCGTTAGTACCGGCCGCGTTGCCAGCGGCCGAGTCGTACTCGATGGCGAGGCGGCTGATGGAGCAGATCTGGTCCTCCGAGAGGAGATCACGGTGTGGTGGCGATCCACCGACGATCACCGTTCCCGCCGGGTCGACTGTGTCGGTGAAGCCGACAAACAAGTTGATGGTGTCGACCGGCATCACCGCAATGTGCGTGATCGGGCGTGATGCCGGGATGTAGCTACTGGGAAGGATCTGGAGGATCCTTCCGCTGGCGATCATGCGGCAGGTGGCGATCAGCCGATCGATTGGCAAATAGGGTCTCGCCGCAGAACTTAGCCCAGACTGGCCATGCCCCACGGTGGGCGCCACTGTCGTGGGAATGACCATGGCAGTCGCTACTACGGGTAGCGATTAATAGGATTGAGGGCAAGAGCTGGCGGCCATCTATGGAGCGATATGGGGGCGAAGACACATGATTTTACCGTCTAGTCGCCAGTCTTCCTTCCAGTCGCTTTCCATTCGCCGTCCTATAGGCCCATTCGCAAGGCCCTTGGTCCAGTCGAAACGTCTTGCTAGCCATACCCCATTCGGCATATCCCCATCAATGGTACTAAGAAATGAGGGGATACCGCTTTGGCCATTAAAGTGGTAGTCCCCACCTATAAGTTATTTGAGAATTATCCACTTGCTTTTCTATTTTGTTATTTTGTACATTCTTAAGAAAAACCCTGGTAGTAAAATGACTCTAACTTTCTGAAAAATAATCCTTTTTAGTTGATTCGCTGTATTTGTAAAAACCTACTCAATGGCATTAGTTTCATAATTTTTAGACAAAATGTGATATTTCATTCATCCAATGGCTTAAATAGGGTTTTAACACTCAAAAACTTGTCTAAATATATCTAAACCTCCAACCAGCCCATGAAGTTGACCCCGAGAACTATACATCTACAGAAGGCAGGCCATTTGTCGTAAGCATGGTGGGGAGCACCTTGAGTGAACTAACTATACCCCTGCACTAACCCAACTCCTAAGATTGTTTGCTTCTCCCCCGAAGGGTGTTATAACAATCCCATTTGTCCACTTCCCAACACTAGGTCGAGGGAACTGCCTTGGAATGGAGGATCTATTCAAATGGTCTTGTTAGGTCACTTAGAGGCCTTTTTCTTTGTTTGCTGCTTCTTCTTCTTCATCAAGGATAGGTGTGGACGAATGTCGCCTGATGACCCTACAGGTTGCAGCATTTGCCAAAAGAGTTCTTTGCTTCTTGTTTCTCCATCATCATGGAGCCCATAATCCATTTGGCTTTATTGTGTGCTTTCTCTAGAAAATACTTTTACCCGATGGGACTTTCTCTCTTTATAGCGGTATTCGTCAGCATGTCGGAGACTATGATGCCCTTACTCCCCCCTTCATTATCAAAGGTTGGACGTAGGTGCCACCGTAGACATGTACATGAGGGAACGAGACTTGCTTCTATGACTCCGCTAACATCTGTGCTAACTGGTTACTCCATCTATAGTCTCAAATATATTCCCGTATATACCATTCTAATTACTTTCTCATAACAATGGAATCGATAGCCTTACTATGTTTAAATTCTACTAGTATATTGCCATGTTGCATTCATACCAATGGAGCTGCATTAATCTTAAATAATAAGTTAATCATCTCCTTCGGCTTGGTTGAGTCGGTTAGTGCCACTTCCTAGACATCCAGCTTTTCCATCATCATCCGATTGGGAGGACCTTAGCTTATGTAACCTATTTGAGCGTCTCTTGATGGAAAATTAGTCACTCACTTCTTGGTACAGTTGGAGCTATATCGTGTTAAGGTTCTATAGCTTGGCATGTGCCTTATTCACTTCGTCATAGGACTACATCCGTAGGAAGAGTGAGTGGATAGAGAGAGTGTCCCAGTAGTGTGAACGGTCAGTATGATATATATTACTTTGGTACAACCACAAAGTTTCTCCTGGAGAGACATCCAAGCGGAGAGTATTTTGATGGATGGTATTAGCAACCACGACATTTGGTCAAATCTAGTCTAGACACTTTCCTAGGTTATGGAACATGTTTGGGTCGAGTCACAATATGAGTTAATCATGTCGAGTTCTAGAAAAACATATTAAGTGAAAAGCATAAAGTTATCACCCACCTTTGTTGCTTCTGGATGTTAAGCCTAGAGTGGTTATTAAGAGATGTGTCATGAAACATGAGTACATGATTTTCCACATGAACGCTTATGTGGGAACATGAATACTCATTTATACTTTATAATCTTCCCTCCAAAGGTAAGATGGTAAGTTTATTCCAACTGTAAGCTTGGACTCACAAAATTTATACTCTATATACAAGTAGGAAAATTCTTAGTGGTGGTGTTCGGAAAAGGAGGTTCAGGGTGTTCAAGTGGCATGGTACCAACTTCATGCCATTGGTAGGTCTTAGTGGTGGCATCCCCACTAAACGCCACCATTAGAGCACGTACTTGTGGCGTCCTGGCTAAACTCCACCATTGTTTCCTGCTCATGTGGTGTTCTTTCCGAAAGCCAGAATTAAGATATTTTGAACACCTGTGGTAGAGAGCCATCAACAGCTTTTTTCCTACCGTGGCAGCATTTCGATGTATTTCGCTACCATGGTAGGGAAACAGGGCAAAATGCTGACATGACAGGGTTTCAGGCAAATATATGTGAAACAAGTATATAATGAAATAATTAATTAAAGAATATAAAAATAATAGATGACTGAAAGTCGATAGCTAATTAATTAAGAAAATCTGCAAGAATAGTTCACACACTGAAGTACAAAGTAACATAGTACGTAGGTGTACACCTTAGAATATATGAGTGTCACACACAAAACACAATATGAGTAACAAAGTTTTTGATACAACGCTCAAGAAATACTTCTTCTACTTCAACGAAAGAAATGGAAGAACACGCTCATAAGTCATGAATGATGTCTGGCTACCCGTCGAGCCAAACGATATGTCACCTCCTATGGATTATCTAAACCACCACGAAACGAACCATCACTATAACATCCCAAATCTTTAATCAAGGTTAAAAAGATCCAAATTACTTAATTTAGGGTTAACAAAACCTTTTTCCATTTAAAATATTTAAGCATTCATATGTGTGTGCATTGAAAATAGGAGTTGTTTGAAATGCCATTATTGTCTATTCTAATGGTTGTAAAATGGCTCTATGATGATTGTCACATCATCTAGATCATTCCCAAACAAAAACCAAAGAAAAAGAAATCAAAAATAATTAAATAAAGGAAATGGTCACTTTTGCCATTTTAATCACCTAACCTACTTTGGGTATTCCTAGCACTCAAATTCCAACAGAAACAATTATGGATCTTTGCACCCCTCGCTAGTACAAGTAGTGATGTGCCAAGGCCCACTTTGTGACATCCCAAAAACATTCAAACTCTAATTTTAAATGACAATTGAAAATGGAATCTAGTTCATATGTTTAGATCCCACTTTTTCAAAAACCACTCAAAAGAATTCCATTTAACAAATCCTAGCAACCACAGATGTTTAAGCATGTGACAAACCACTCCACAAAATCTCATTTCAAAATTCAAAAGTTTTCTTATTTCGGCCATTTGATCGAACACTTAGTGGGCAGAATCAAACTGGCCTAACTATTACTCTTGTTGATCAAAAATTGTCGAGCCAATTGAGCCACATTAACTCTCTTGGTCTCCCCCAGACCCAACCAGACTAAAACCAGCACATCCCCTAGTCCCTGGCGCCAGTGCAACGCTGCACCGAGGCCATGATCACCGGTCGATCGTGCCCAAGCCACAACAGACCACCAGCCCCTCTCCGCCACTCCAGGAAGCAAGGCTCCACCTCACCGCCGTCCACGGTCCACCCCACGAGCACAGATAGCCACTGGACCACCCTAGAGCAGCACCACACTATCCTCTATGTGCACGCTAGAGCATGCCAGAGCGCCATCACTGCTAGCACGCCATAGACCGCGCCTCGACGGCAGACCGCACGCGCCACTCCGCCTCGACCCCCTCACCCCGCCAGACACGGCCGTAACCCGCCGCTCAACCCACACTCGCCAGGAACTGCGTCGAGCACCACATCTGTCTCCCAGAGCGCACGATGCTCCAGACTAATATCCACCACCCCTAGCATCGCCATAACATCGCAGAGGACCGCCAAGAGGCAAGCCACCGTCCACCTATGCCGCCCATGCCTCTACGCTGCTGTGCCGTTGATACAAGAGCCACTTTCTTGTATCTATAATTTTTGATGTTCCATGCTTGGTTTTATCCACTTTCTTGTGTTTTGTTCCAACTTTGGAGTACTTTTCATATGATTTCTTGGACTAACCTATTAACAAGAGCCACAGTGCCAGCTGCCAGTTTTCTGCTGTTTTTGGTTCCAGGTAAGTCAGAAAATGAATATTCTCGGAATTGGACGGGACAAAAGCCAAATTGCCTATTTTTCTGGAAGTGATCAAGTGCCAGAATACGAGACAGAGAAGGGCCAGGGGCCGGCCACACCACCTGGCCACGTGGCCAGGCTGGGCCCGTGCCAGGGGGTGGTGTGGTGGCTCCCGGCACCCCCTCGGCCTCTCCTTCCACCTATATTTTGCCCTCGGGACAAAAACCCTAAGTACCCGATCAAAAATCCACGAAAGAGTCTGTAGCCGACGTCATCTTCATCCCTAGATCGGGAGAGATCTGAAGCTCTTCTCGGCACCCTGCCGGAGAGGGGAATTCATCCTGGAGGCCTTCTTCATCACCATGCAAGCCTCCGGTGTCATGCGTGAGTAGTTCATCCTTGGACTATGGATCCATGTAGTAGCTAGATGGCTAGTTTCTCGTCTTTTGTGCTTTCATGTTTAGATCTTGTGAGCTCTGTTCATGATCAAGATCATCTATTTGTAATTCATACATGTTGTGTTTGCGGGGATCCGATGGATATTGAGATGCTATTTCAGATTGATTATTGATTCTATCATGTCTTTGTTATTTGAGATCTTGCATGCTTTCTGTTGTTAGTAGCTATCTTGGCCAAGCAGATGCTAGCAACTCCAAGAGTTAGTATTTATGCTCGATAGTGGGTTCATGCCTCTTGTAATCTGGGGAAGTGACAGAAATCTCTAAGGTACTAGATGTGCTGTTGCTACTAGGGAGAAAACAACAATCCTTTGTTCATAGAACAATCGTATTGTTTATTTTACACGCAGTTCGTAAAGCAATAATCTGTTGCTTGCAACTTAATACTGGAGGGGGTTCGGATGATAACCTGAAGGTGGATTATTAGTCATAGATGTAGTTGGATGGCGGTTTATGTATTATGTTGTAATGCCCAGTCAAGTCTCAGAGGAGTCAAGATGATTAGTATATGCATGTATTTCTTTCTCGGTGTTTGTCAATTGCCCCGCTGTAATTTGTTCACCCAGCATGTTATCTATCTAAGGAGAGCCACCTCTAGTGAACTATGGATCCCGGTCCTTTTCTTTACATACAATCCACAACTGTTTACTGCTTTGTGTTTACTTTCTGCAAACTTTTACTTCTTTCCATTCAATACGTTTAATCCTTTGTTTTCTGCAAAACACGGTGAGATTGACAACCTCATCGCAAGTTGGGGACAAAGTTCTGTGGTTGTGTTGTGCAGGTCTCCACGTTGCTACTAGCACCGGTAGTGCGCCCTGCCAAAGCTCAGCTAGTAACAGCTTTGGGGTGTTTCCTTGCTCCTACTAGTTCAATTAAACCTTGGTTTCATAACTGAGGGAAAACTTACTGCTATGCTCATCATACCTTCCTCTTGGGGTTCCCAACGAGCTCTACGTTGAAAGTCGAGCGCATCAGCCGTTGTCACCGGCGAGCACCGCCCATGCCTCACTGCCGCCTTGTCCCGCTATAAATAGAGAGCCTCCCAGCACCGTTTCATCACACCATTCTCATCCACTCCCCCTCAAAACACTCCTAGAGCCCCACCGGAGGAAGCCGTAGCCCGTAGCACTAGAATTTCGCAGGAGTCTACCATGGAAAGAGGAGAAGGGCGCCGTTGATCCATGCCATCTCCCCGGAAGCCGCTAGTACTAGGAGAACCGCCGTCGTCTTCTCGTTCGTTTGCCCGACTCACCGCACTAGCTGAAGCCCCGGTACGTCCCCACTGCACCCCCACCGAGCCGCTAGGGTTCAGTCTCGCCGGCGACGAGTCCGTCGTCGACGACGACCGTGAGCCGTTGATCCAGGATCTAATCCTGCGGCCACCGTTTGCCCATATTGTTTCGGCAACCCTTGTCCCACTGACAGGTGGGGCCCCCACTTAAAACCAGCCCGGGCGCTGTGTGGAGTAAACTGGGCCGGCCCATTTATTTCCCGCGCGACCCGTTTAATTCAAATAACTCTTTTTCTTTTTAGACTTAAACTAGAATTTGTCCCTTAGTTTAAAAATCAACTCAGAGAGTTTTAAAAATCCAAATGGAGTGATTCCAATTTTGTTGGAAGGCTAATGAAAATCTCTATCCAAGCCCGTTGGATTTAACTCATTTAGAGTTAGAGATCTCTCCTAGTAAAAATAACAAGGAAAAAGCTTTTGCACATTCCAACATTTTTCTAAAACCAACCACAATAGCTTTTGAGTTGATTCCAACTCTCAAAATCATATTTAACCATACCTATCTGAATATGTAATAATATTAAGGTTTGCATGCAGTGACTTTGGACTAGTACCAAAATAATGCTATATAGGCATTTCTAGTCACTTTAAATCATTAATTATTAAACTTAAACTTACTAAAGTGTGATCCCACCCTTAAATCACATTCCCACATGTTAGAATATGTGGTGATAACATGTGTCCACATGATCCCATATTTTAAATGGAGAATATTAAAACTTAGTTAATTTCAATGAGTAGAAATTACTTTTCTCAAATAAAATAAATGAAGCTAGTTCATTAAACCTTAAGATGTTTGTGATGATACTAGATCATCAAATATGTGCCTTAGTGTGCTAAGTAGACTAGTTAAGTATTGTTTGGTGATTGTGTATTCCGTATGTATTTATAGACGGTAGTACCGACCAAGTCTTCGAGGAGGAGGAGTTCTAGCAAAAGGAGGAGGAAGAGAATTTCAACCACTGCACTACACAAGGCAAGCCATCATTAACAATGCAAGCTAACCCTTGCAAGCTAGATAACCTAAGCAAGAGGAAATAGGCATGCTTGGTTATACATTTTTGACTAGTATCTACCCCAAGTTTTATTTACAAGCTTTACCTTCTTTACT
This sequence comes from Avena eriantha, assembly GCA_910589775.1. Taxonomy (NCBI): domain Eukaryota; kingdom Viridiplantae; phylum Streptophyta; class Magnoliopsida; order Poales; family Poaceae; genus Avena; species Avena eriantha. Next base: position 429,838,048 of record OU342743.1, on the reverse strand, counting down.
TTACCAAAGTCCTTACTTTGTTTAAAGGTAGCATAAAGAGTATAAAACTTGACCTATCTAGTTAGACTTAGATGTCATTCCATGGCATGAGATTGACATTAGCATCCCACATTAGTGAACACTCTTAACTTAGTAGTTTAGAGCTAAACCAAAAATTAGATCACTTTAGATGGGATTACTTGGTGGAAATGACTTGTGAAAACCTTGGAATGATGAGTCATTCTATTGAGATGTTTTGACATATGTTGAGAAACACCAATGGTTTATGATGATGATGAAAATGTTAAGGCATGAGCCTTAGCCCTTTTATAAAAACTGATGGTTGGGTTCAGATGCGATACCATTCCAATTTTACAGTACAACCACAATACCTAAATTGATTAAGGCTTAGCCGGAAGTTTATATGCATTAGTATTAGTTCCCTCGCGGGAGAGGTTTGAGCTGAGGCTACCTCTCAAAGTTTTCCACCTATGCAGGGCGCAGGATGATAGACGGTCATGGCCAGGAGGCCATACTCATAGGAGAGGTGCTTATACTAGAGTGTGTAAAGGAAAGGTTATGTTTGATTATCTGCATACTAAGTATGATGATTCTAGGTTATTCCTGACAGATGTATCGAATCTTGTGGTGAAAGTGTACCACCTCTACAGAGTGTCAAACTATTCGAATAGCCGCGTCTGCGGTTATGGACAGTTGGAGTGGTTCCGTTGTCAGATGTTTTCAAAATGACTTATGAAATGAATTGTGACATGACTTGACCACAACAGAGTTGTGACTATGACAACTAAGTTCCCACTTAGGTGTTTTCAAACTTATTTTATCTTTCTTTGTTTCTGAACTCAGATTAGGTTTCAAACTTAACTTTACAAATAAACTTAGAATTTAGCATTCCTACTAGAGCTATCTTACTTGTTAGTGGTAGTTTGCGAGTACTTAAAGAGTACTCATGGCTTTTCTCCCTGGCTATTCCTGTGGCAAGACTATGAGGAGGACTACCCTAAAGGAGGATAGCAGGATGGCTACGAAAACTAGGATCATCTCCCATCGTCAGCATTGCATGTGAAACTGAAGATGGACCCCACCGCTATGTTATTTATTCCGCTACTTGATTATACTAAGACTAGATCATGAGATCCTTTATTTGTGTAAGACCTTATTATGGTTTGTAATGGATGATGTACAGTGATATCCAATCTGTTATGTCTCGCAAAAAATGGTAATCCTGGGATTGCGATGTATGGCATAACAGGCATCTGGGATTAAAAATCCGGGTGTTGACAAGTTGGTATCAGAGCCATCCTAACCATAGGAGACCCTAGTTGGAATGGATGTCCGAACAAAAACTTAGTTTCAAAAACCAAAGTGAGTATTTATGAAAACTATTTCCTCTCTTATCCTTGGGAGTTTCACTCTCAAATTTTTTTTCTTGTTCCTCCAAATTATTATATTACTACATAAAACTTTGAAACACTTGATCACTTCAGTAAGTTTCTCATCCTAAATTCTTATAGATGGAAGCCCAATACAACAAGTTCTACCAGTTAGGCAACAGATGCCAACTAATCTTCGAGAGGGATCTGGATTCACTGTCTGAGTTCTTGGAGCATCCGCATTCGGAATTTCTTGGAGCTCAACTCTCGGGTCCACCAGGAGGAGATTTACAATGGCTAGTAACTGCTGATCTTCGAGGCAAGGTAGAAGCACCAGTATCTAGGAGGATTCAGTTCTCAGTGAGAGAGAACAACTGGCTAGATGGATTAGCCAGGGCAATGCATGATGCTCTCGCTCGTCTGTGTGCCTAGAGTGTCAACCTAATCCAAGGAACCCGCTTTGTTGACTATGCAAGGCGTGATTCTATGGGAATGCCGCTAGAGATGCCAAGTCACCCAATATTGAAGCGTCAAGTGGAGAACCTCGACTTCCTACTATACGATAGACAGAAGGAGTTGGACAATGCTAGAGAGGTCACCAACCACAACCTCGCCCTTGCCACCCAAAAGGCCCAGACTTTCTCACTACTTGTCAAGGATCGTCAGTCTCTTCGCCGGCAATGCGCCAAGAAGGATCGCACCATCGACCGTCTTTGCAAGAAGGTGGCCGACCTCGAGAAGACCATCAAGGAGCAAGAAGCTCAGCTTGCAGCAAAGCAAGAAGAAGAGGAAGGTGAAGATATCCAAGGGGATATTGACTCCTACCTCAGCAATGATGATGGCTATCTGGAGGAGGATGCTGTGGACTTCTACACCGACGATGATGACTCCGACTTCATCGATGATGAGTAGATGCACTAGAGCACTATCATAGAGTGAGGAGTATCGGTCCCATTGTATCGTAGCTTGCAGAATGGTTCTTAAAACCATTTGTTTTCCTTTGATGTTGTGGTGTGTGTGTGTGTTTGTATCGTGTGCTTTGCTTGAATGAATGAAAAGAAGTTAGTTGCAAAATTGGAGTCAAACTCAAAGTTTTAGCTTTGAAAATCAAAACCATGAACCTTAGAACTTTCCCTCTTACCCTATTATCTGTCTCAATCTTCAGATGACTCATGGAAATCAAGGAGGGAGCAGGTCATCGCAAGACCCCATGCTGCAAATCCTGCAGACTCTCATTGCAGACCGTGAAGCTAGTAGGGCAGAGTGCCAAGCTAATGTAGCAACACTACAGTAGATCGCCCATATGGCTCACAACAATCAGAACCACGGAAATCATGATCATCATGGATCCAAACTCAAAAACTTCTAGAATACTAATCCCCCAATCTTTAGCACTTCGGAGAACCCACTGAATGCTGATGACTGGTTGTAGACAATGGAGTACAACTTAGAAGTAGCCGGAGTGGATACCAACAAAAAGTTCTTTTTGCCACCCACTATTTGGCAGGAGATGCAAGAGCATGGTGGAACAGCACCCGCACAATGAACCATGGTCAAGTGATGACATGGGAAGCCTTCAAAATCAAGTTCAGCCGCACCCACGTGCCGCAGGGTCTAGTCAACAGAATGAGGGATGAATTCAGAGAGCTAAAGCAAGGAAGAATGACTATAGTGGAGTACCGCGACAGATTCTTGTCCCTTGCCAGGTATGCACCTGATGAGATCAACACGGAGGCCAAGAAGAAGGAGAGATTCCTGAACGGACTGTATGATGAGATGCAGACTGTCCTCGTCAACATCTGTTTCGAGGATTTCGAAGAACTAGTCGACTCTGCCATTCAGATGGAAGGGAAGATTAACCAAGCAAACGACAACCGCAAACGTCGTATGATGCGCCAAGCTGTATCCAACAGTCACCAGAAGTACCGTCCCAACCCTTCTATAGGATATGCACCGCGGAACAATCGACCCCCAATGTCTTGCCCAAGCTACCCCAACCGTAGCAGAGGAAATGTGAAGTCTGGAGGAAACAACAATCACCCGGCAACTCCAATAATTTCAACTGTGCACCTCCGAAGCACAACGACGACAACAACACCGCACCCAGAACTGGAAGCAATGATGTGCCTGTGGAAGCAAAAGTCAAGTCTCAGATTACTTGTTTCGAGTGTGGAGTGAAGGGTCACTACTCCAATGAGTGTCCTAAGAAGATTGCCGCCACTGCCAATGTGAATGCCCCAGCTCAATAGCAGCGTCGTGTTCAACCAGGAAGAAGATTCGCCCCAGGGAAACCTCACAACCGCAACGGCCGTCTCTTCGACATGAACGCCGAAGAATCCCAAGAAGCGCTAGATGTAGTGCTGTGTATGTTTTTTGTCAACTCAGTTTTAGCAAGAGTGTTGTTTGATTCTGGAGCATCGCACTCATTTGTCACCGAAGAATTTGCATGCACTAGTAAGATTCAGCCAACCAACTTGAAGCATGTCACGATAGTTCAAATCCCCGTTTGAACTACAGATGCTAGAAAATTTTGCAAAGTTGTGCCTATCAGAATACATGGGATAGATTTTTACGCCAATCTAATAGTACTTGGAACCAAAGGTTTGGAAGTTGTACTCGGAATGGATTGGATGTCAAAGCATAAAGGATTGATTGATGTGCCAAGAAAGCCATCACCATGACCAGTAGCTCTAGAGTCTCAGTAGAGCATTTCTCTGAAACCTTACCCCGTCAATTCAAGTGCAACAAGAGTCTAGCCCTACCCACCATAGACCAAGTCAGTGTAGTCTCTGAATACCCCAACATATTACCAGGTGAATTGCCAGGTATGCCCCCGGATAGGGATATTGAGTTCATTATCGAACTAATCCCCGGAACCGGACCCATAGCCCAGAGTCCCTATAGTATGAACCCCTCAGAGTTAGTGGAATTGAAGAAGCAGCTGGATGCTATGTCGGCCATAGGCTTGATTCAACCAAGCGCATCGCCATGGAGATCGCCTGGGTTATTCGTCGAGAAGAAAGATGGAGGCAACCGTTTGTGCAGATCAAGAACAAGTACCCTTTGCCAAAGATAGATGGTCTATTTGATCAGTTGACTGGAGCGAATGAGTTCTCTAAGATTGATCTTAGGACTGGTTATCACCAACTTAAGATTCGTGCAACGGATATTCCGAAGACCGCCTTTACTACTCGTTATGGATTATACGAGAATACGGTCATGTATTTTGGATTAACCAATGCCCGTGCTTATTTCATGAATCTCATGAATAACATCTTTATGAATTTTCTAGACAAGTTTGTCGTTGTGTTTATTGACGATATCCTTGTCTACTCCAAGTCAGAAGAAGAGCATGCGCAACATCTGAGAATCATCCTTGAAACCCTTAGAGAGCATCAGTTGTATGCCAAGTTCAGCAAATGTGAGTTTTGGCTGAAAGAAGTAGGATTCCTAGGACATGTGGTGTTTGCCGGAGGAATCGCTGTTGATCCGACCAAGATTAGAGATGTTGAAGCATGGGAAGCCCCAACCACTCAAACCCAAGTCCGTGCATTTCTCGGATTAGCGAGATACTACCGCAAGTTCGTCGAAGGATTTTCGAGCATAGCAAGACCCATGACCCAATTATTGAAGAAGGACAAGAATTTTGACTGGACTAACAAATGTGAAGCAAGTTTCCAAGAGCTCAAGAAGAGATTGATTTCAGCCCCAATATTGATCATGCCAGATATCAAGAAGCCATTTGATGTGTAGTGTGATGCATCCAAGATTGGTCTCAAATGTGTATTGATGCAAGAAGGCAAAGTCATCGCTTATCTGTCTCGACAACTGAAGCGGCATGAGCAGAACTATCCTACCCATGATCTTGAGTTAGCAGCCGTAGTTTTGGCATTGAAGAAATGGCGTCATTACCTTATGGGTAATCACTGTGAGATTTAATCACATCACAAAAGCTTGAAGTATATTTTCACTCAGAAGGAGCTGGATATGGGGCAAAGGAGATGGATAGAGTTAATCAAGGATTATGACCTTGACATTCACTATCACCCCGGCAAAGCCAATGTGGTAGCGGATGCTCTTAGCAGATTGCCGTGTAGGCTAAACACCACAATCAAGGAGAAGCAACCAAGTTTGTATGAGGAGTTGGAACAGTTTAGAACTGAGCTAGTTAGCAAAGGATTTTTAGCTAGCATTGAACTTCAACCCACATTGATTAGCCAAATCAAGAAAGCCTAGAAGGGAAATGAAGGTATCAACAGAATCAAGCGTCGTATTGGTACAAGAAAGGTACCTGGATTCACCGAAGACGAAGAAGGACTTGTATGGTACAAAGGACGTATCTGTGTGCCAGTAGATTTGGAGCTGAAGCAAGTCATCATGCAAGAAGCTCATGATACTCTTTATTCTATCCACCCCAGAGAAACGTAGATGTATCAAGATTTGAAAGAGCAATTTTGGTGGCAGAAGATGAAGAGAGAAATCGGAAGCTACATCGCCAAGTGTGATATCTGTCAAAGAGTCAAATCAGAACATCAGAGACCCGCATGACTGTTGCAACCATTGCAGATTCCAGAATGGAAATAGGATTCCGTCGGAACGGACTTTATCACCGGTTTGCCTACTTCTAGTAGGGAAAATGACTCAATATGGGTCATCGTTGATAGATTGTCCAAGGTAGCTCATTTTATACCTGTTAAGACAACCTACCAGAGTTCGAAGCTAGCAGAGTTGTATATTGCTAGAATTTTTAGTCTGCATGGGACCCCCAAGACCATAGTGTCAGATCGAGGAACCCAATTTACCTCGAGATTTTGGTAGAAAGTCCAGGAGGGATTAGGAACCAAGTTGAATTTCAGCACACCTTATCACCCGTAGACCGATGGACAAACTGAAAGAGTCAACCAAATTCTAGAAGATATGTTGAGGGCTTGTGTGTTAGAATATGGATCAAAATGGGAAGATTGTCTACCTTTCGCAGAATTCTCATACAACAACAGTTATCAAGCCAGTTTGCAAATGGCACCATTTGACTTCCTATACGGAATAAAGTGTTGTACCCCTTTGAATTGGTCGCAAGTAGGAGAGAGTCAGATTTTTGGACCCGACATTCTCCGATAGGCCGAAGAGAAGGTTCACAAAGTACGTGAGCACCTCAAGACTACCCAATCCAGACAGAAGAGTTATGCTGACAAAAGAAGGAGAGACCTGCCTTTCAATGTCGGAGATTTTGTGTATCTCAAGGTTTCACCATTGAAGGGAACCCAACCTTTTATTCTGAAAGGAAAATTAGCCCCAGGATATATCGGACCCTTCAAGATTCTGAACTGCTGAGGATAGGTATCCTATCAACTGGAACTGCTAGAGGAGATGTCAGCCATCCACAATGTATTCCATATCTCGTTACTTCGCTAATGCTTAGAAGTGCCGGAGAAGACCGAAGTTTTCAAGAACATCGATCACCGAGCTGTTGATATCAACAAGGATCTGACGTATCGTGAAGTGCCCATCCGTATCTTGGAGGAAGCCTACAGAATCACCAGGACCCAGAGTATCAAATTTCTCAAGATCCAATGGAGCAACCATACCGAAGAACAAGCCACTTGGGAGCGAGAAGATTACATTAGGACTGAGTTCCCAGATCTCTTTAGTTCCTAGTTTTATTTTTTAAATCTCAGGACAAGATTTATTTAAGGGAGGAAGGTTTGTAACATCCCAAATCTTTAATCAAGGTTAATTAAGATCCAAATAACCCAATTTAGGGTTAACAAAAACCTTTTCCATTTAAAATCTTTAAGCATTCATATGTGTGTTCATTTAAAATAGGAGTTATTTGAAATGCCATTATTGTCTGTTCTAATGGTTGTAAAATGGTTCTATGATGATTTTCACATCATCTAGATCATTCCCAAGCAAAAACCAAAGAAAAAGAAATCAAAAAGAATTAAATAAAGGAAATGGTCACTTTTGCCATTTTAATCACCTAACCCACTTTGGGTATTCCTAGCACTCAAATTCCAACACAAACAATTATGGATCTTTGCACCCCTTACTAGTACAAGTAGTGATGTGCCAAGGCCCACTTTGTGACCTCCCAAAAACATTCAAACTCTAATTTTAAATGAAAATTGAAAAATGGAATCTAGTTCATATGTCTAGATCACACTTTTTCAAAAACCACTCAAATGAATTCCATTTAACAAATCCTAGCACCCACAGATGTTTAAGAATGTGACAAACCACTCCACCAAATCTCATATCAAAATTCAAAAGTTTTCTTCTTTCGGCCATTTGATCGAACACTTAGTGGGCAAAATCAAACTGGCCTAACTATTACTGTTGTTGATCAAAAATTGTCGAGCCAATTGAGCCATATTAACCCTCTTGGTCTCCCCCAGACCCAACCAGACCAAAATCATCCCATCCCCTAGTCCCTGGCGCCAGTGCAAGGCCGCACCGAGGCCATGATCGCCGACCGATCATGCCCAAGCCGCAGCAGACCGCCAGCCCCTCTCCGCCGCTCCAGGAAGCAAGGCGCCACCTCACCGCCGTCCACGGTCCACCCCACGACCACAGATAGCTACTAGACCACCCAGAGCAGCGCCACACTATCCTCTCTGCGCACGCTAGAGAACGCTAGAGCGCCATCACCGCCAGCACGCCACAGACCGCACCTCGACCGCAGACCGTGCGCGTTGCTCCGCCTCGACCCCCTCACCCCGCCAGACACGGCTGTAACCCACCGCTCAACTCACACTCGCCGGGAACTACATCGAGCACCACCTCTGTCTCCCAGAGCGCGCGACGGTCCCGACCGATAGCCACCACCCCTAGCATCACCATAACATCGTAGAGGACCGCCAGGAGGCGAGCCACCGTCCGCCTACGCCGCCCATGTCTCTAGGCCGCTGTGCTGTTGTTACCGGCGAGCACCGCCCATGCCTCACTGCCGCCTCGTCCTGCTATAAACAGAGACCCTCCCAGCACCATTTCGTCACACCATTCTCATCCACTCCCCCTCAGAATACTCCCAGAGCCCCACCGGAGCAAGCCGTAGCCTATAGCGCCGGAATTTCGCCAGAGTCTACCACAGAAGGAGGAGAAGGGCGCCGTTGATCCAGGGCATCTCTCGGGAAGCCGCTAGTACTTGGAGAACCGCTGTCGTCTTCTCGTTTGTTTGCCCGCCTCACCGCACTAGCTGGAGACCCGGTATGTTCCCACTACACCCCCACCGAGCCGCTAGGGTTCAGTCTTGCTGGCGACGAGTCTGTCTTCGACGACGACCGCGAGCCGTTGATCCAGGATCTAATCCTGTGGCCACCGTTCACCTATACCGTTTCAGCAACCCCTGTCCCACTGACAGGTGGGGCCCCCACTTAAAACCATCCCGAGCACTGTGTGGAGTAAACTGGGCCTGCCCATTTATTTCCCGCACGACCCGTTTAATTCAAATAACTCTTTTTCTTTTTAGACTTAAAGTAGAATTTGTCCCTTAGTTTAAAAATGAACTTAGAGAGTTTTACAAATCCAAATGGAGTGATTCCAATTTTTTTGGAAGGCTAATGACAATATCTATCCAAGCCCGTTGGATTTAAATCATTTAAAGTTAGAGATCTCTCCTAGTAAAAATAACAAGGCAGCAGCTTTTGCACATTCAAACATTTTTCTAAAATCAACCAAAATAGCTTTTGAGTTGATTCCAACTCTCAAAAATCACAATTAACCATACCTATATGAATATGTAATAATATTAAGGTTTCTATACAGTGACTTTGGACTAGTACCAAAATAATGCTATATAGGCATTTCTAGTCACTTTAAATCATTAATTATTAAACTTAAAGTTATTAAAGTGTGATCCCACCCTTAAATCACATTCCCATATGTTAGAATATGTGGTGATGACATATGTACACAAGATCCCATATTTTAAATGGATAATATTAAATCTTAGTTAATTTCAATGAGTAGAAATTACTTTTCTCAAATAAAATAAATGAAGCTAGTTCATTAAACCTTGAGATGTTTGTGATGATACTATATCATCAAATATGTGCCTTATTGTGCTAAGTAGACTAGTTAAGTATTGTTTGGTGATTGTGTATTCCGTATATATTTATAGACGGTAGTACCGACCAAGTCTTCGAGGAGGAGGAGTTCTACCAAGAGGAGGAGGAAGAGAATTTCAACCACTGCACTACACTAGGCAAGCCATCATTAACAATGTAAGCTAACCCTTGCACGCTAGATAACCTAAGCAAGAGGCAATAGGCATGCTTGGTTATACATTTTTTACTAGTAACTACCCCAAGTTTTATTTACAAGCTTTACCTTCTTTACTTTACCAAAGTCCTTACTTTGTTTAAAGGTAGCATAAAGAGTATAAAACTTGACCTATCTAGTTAGACTTAGATGTCATTCCATGGCATGAGATTGACATTAGCATCCCACATTAGTGAACACTCTTAACTTAGTAGTTTAGAGCTAAACCAAAAACTAGATGACTTTAGATGGGAATACTTGGTGGAAATGACTTGTGAAAACCTTGGAATGATGAGTCATTCTATTGAGATGTTTTGACATGTGTTGAGAAACGCCATATGATGATGATGAAAATGTCAAGGAATGAGCCTTAGCCCTTTTATAAACATTGATGGTTGGGTTCAGATCCGATACCATTCCAATTTTACAGTACAACCATAATACCTGAATTGGCTAAGGCTTAGCCGGAAGTTTATATACATTAGTATTAGTTCCCCCGCGGGTGAGGTTTGCTGAGTCTACCTCTCAATGTTGTCCACCTATACAGTGCTCAGGATGAGAGATGGTCATGGCTGGGAAGCCATACTCATAGGAGAGGTGCTTATCCTAGAGTGTGTAAAGGAAAGGTTATGTTTGATTATCTGCATACTAAGTATGATGATTCAGGGTTATTCCTGACAGATGTATCGTAGCTTGTGGTGAAAGTGTACCACCTCTACAGAGTGTCAAACTATTCGAATAGCCGCGTCCGCTGTTATGGACGGTTGGAGTGGCCATACTGTTCCGTTGTCAAATGTTTTAAAAATGACTTATGAAATGAATTGTGACATGACTTGACCACAACAGAGTTGTGACTATGACAACTAAGTTCCCACTTAGGTGTTTTCAAACTTATTTTATCTTTCTTTGTTTCTGAACTCAGCTTAGGTTTCAAACTTAACTTTACAAATAAACTTAGAATTTAGCATTCCTACTAGAGCTATCTTAATAGTTAGTGGTAGTTTGCGAGTACTTAAAGAGTACTCATGGCTTTTGTCCCTGGCTATTCCCGTGGCCAGACTATGAAGAGGACTACCCTGAAGGAGGACAGCAGGACGGCTACGACAACTAGGATCATTTCCCATCGTCAGCCTTGCTTGTGACACTGAAGATGGATCCCACCGCTACGCTATTTATTCCGCTACTTGATTGTACTAAGACTGGATCATGAGATCCTTTATTTGTGTCAGAACTTATTATGGTTTGTAATGGATGATATACCGTGATATCCAATCTGTTATGTCTCGCAAAAAATGGTAATCCTGGGATTGCGATGTATGGCATAACAGGCATTTGGAATTAAAAATCCGGGCGTTGACAATCACCTTCTATGAGATCTCTGTTAAGGATATTTGCAAGTTTGTTTTAGATGCATGTGATCTCATCCTTGTGATGTCCACCTTACTTAATATCCAGTCTTGCGCCCCATTTCACGAGATATTTGGTCAAGTCAAAGGTTTTAGACACACATACATACACACTGATGTGATGGATGACATAGTAGACGTCCATAACACTATGATTTGGTTGCTGCACGCAAGGGAATGTTTCGTTGATGCGGAAACCTGGCAAGTGGCCACCTTTCCTTTTTTCATGTGAAGTATGTGTCCTCCATGGGTGTGGAAGTGGAAGAGAGCTTCATCCATAACGTTTTGTATTAGTGTGTAGTCTTTATACTTGCTTCTCGATGAATCCAAGATGTAAGCTTGACAGCTCTATGGGTGCGTGTAATCACTGCACAAATAATTCAACAAACCAATCATATAATGGAAAAACAAATATGATGAAAGCTTAACCTAATTATCTAGCTAGCAGACAAATCAGCAGTAAATAATAGCGCTAGATTGTTTCGCCTCAAACTGTTATTCATGTCGTCCTGATTTTTTTCGGCCGTGGGATGGAGGCCGAGAAGGACACATGGCAACGTCATAATGGAGCCGTGCTACCCCGCAAGATGGGCCCTGCTACGGGGTAGGGTGAAAGATTCCTTACTATAGACGGGTGTACCGCGCACCATCGTATCCCGCGTCACTAGACTGTGGGTCGCGCGTGACATGAGCCCGTTGTCAGTCTATGCGGCTGGAACACGTGTGATGAGAGGCGTTCCCTATGTGACAACCGTTCGCACCAGCTGGGTTGTGGGGCCCGCTGAAAATGGACGTGGCGGTGTGAGCCCATGCCGGGTGCGGTTTCTCGCGGACGTGGCATCCGGCTCAGACATACGTGGCAGCGTAGACACTATATAGCCGCGTGATCTCACGTACATGGGGTCAATTTCAATCATGCGTTCTGCTTTGGAACCTCTCTGTACAGGGATTACCGTGTAAGAGAGCCAAGATGGCAGCGTAGGTGGCTTGGGAATTCATTGGTGTGCACGGTTTCTCATGGTAGAGAACCAACCTGGAAACATAGGCTCTAGGCATACACATTTTCTCGTGCCACGATCGTGCTACGGGGCCTGAGATGTCTGAGCTAGCTGCATTATCCATAGCTGGCAACGGTTTCTCATGGACAAAAGCACACCTGGTAGCATAGACTCTAGCTGGCGGAAGATTATCACGAGCGAGAGACAAGCGAGAAGTGTTGCCTGCCACCATCTACGGGTTTTCCCATTCGGTGGGGTCCTATGCCATATGATTTGTCATCAGAGACGGTAGCCATGGTGGGGTGGGTCTTGTTGGCGCTAAAAAACGTCTCTCACACGCGGCTATCGTGACGGTCTTGGTATAAAACTATTTTGGCGTATTTGTTTGGGCACATCAAATTAGCTAGATTTCTCCTTCCCCAGACCTGAGCCACTTCTACACCACACCGCCCTGTTTTGGTTCACTCCTATCATCGCCTACACCTGAAGCTTGGGTGGCTCTTCCCTACGGTGGCACTGCAGCCGCCGACGGGCAAGGAACGTAATAGGATCCGGTGCATGTATTTCTTATTTGCTTCCCCCGATCATCCTCTCGCTTATGTTCGGGTTGGATAGTTTGCTTCCTTCCTTTCCTCTTTCATTTTGTTCTGTCCACATTTATGTTTACTAATGAATTTCTTGTTTAAGAATCAGAAGCTCATTGGCGTCACTTTGAAACGGTCTTCTTTGTTGGTGACGGCACATGGTAGCGCGAACTCGTGTTCTTCGACGTGTTACATCTTCCGACGCCTGGTATGTTTCTCTTCTTTTGTTGAGTTTAGGTTTCAGTCTTTCCATTCGCATGTTTGTTTTCCGATGATTTTGCTTCTATTTTTTGTACCTCATCGATGTTCTTGTGGGATACTTTCCTTTTAGTGCGACAAGGTAAGTTCTTATTTTCCTGTTGGTCTTCTGTTTCTTTCCTGTTTTCTTGGTTATCTATGTTTTATATATTGCCTATGCTAATTTTACTTATTGATTCTTTTCAAATTCCGGACCTCTAAGTCTTGCAATACTGTGTAGTTCTTCGATGTTCTTCGTCCTTTATGGTCCACAACAGTGTACAATATGCATCCTTTTCATCGCTCTTCGTTTAGTTGTTGGCTACATTTGTTTTCCTCGAGGTGTTTAGGTTGATGTGTTATTTGCTATTTTTGCTGTTTTTCCCCAGGTTTTGATGCCTAGGTCGCGAGACTTTGCGGTTCGAGGACGTTCTCTGTCCTTCGTATTCATTCGCGACTGCTTCGTAAAGGTACGTGTCCTTTTCGTCAGTCTTTATTTGTTGTCCTTTGTTTTCCCCCTACGCCTTTCCCTTAACGTGTTGTTCTTCGTGATTTATGCAAATTTTGATATCGCCTACGTTTTTTGATGACACTGTGTCGAGAGGATATCAGGGTACGTTGCATTTGGTTTCCGCCTGAACATCCTCAATATTTGACGAGGATGCTCCTAATGGTAACTCTCAGCGAGCGCTCTACACACCATTACCTGAAGAGCTTTTCTACATCTACGGCGTATGAAAATTCGTTCATGATACCATCGTCTACGCTGAGAAAGAAGTGGATGTGCGGCGTAGAGACAGTATGGGGACCGCTGTGCGACCGGTACAAAGGTCTCCATACAAAGCGTCCTCCTTGCACCGCCTTCTCCCTCTTCGTCACCATGGATCCTACACTCGATGTGGTGAAGCGCAAATGTATATAGTGAGATACCTTTTTAGGTATCTCGCGTACAGGGATGCATGACCTAGAACCTAGACAGATGACTTGCCGATATTCTCATAAGTCTAATAACAGTTTATGTGTGCCTTTGCTAAGTGTATGTGAATTGTGAATGAATAAAAAAAATATTCATCTCATCGTGCTTTATTTAGCCTCCTAATCTCGTACGACACTTTCAAGACTGATATATGTGTTATTCCTTCGAATGCTTTTATCTTTGTCCGACTATTTATAAATGGCATGGGTTGCATAACAATGTGGTGTGTAAATTACATTCCTTAGCCTCTTTTTTGTCCACTTCATAAAATTTAAACACAAACTTTGTAAAATCGACACTCTAACATGAACGACATGAATCTTTTAGCGGTGTCATGTGTGCATTGCCTGCCTTAGCCTGTTTTAGGCAATTTCATCTGAGTTAGGAAAAAAGGTTTATCCGAACGGTCACCTTTCTAGCGGTAGGCCCGGCGAGTGAGTTCTGCTACGTGTCGGTATAAATTCGTCGACATTCCTTGACTAAAAGGTATCCAATGCTTCGTCTCTTTGTCTGGAAGATCTCGACGTCTCCTCTTTTACCCCAACCGTTCCTTAGTTCTCCCTTTCTTCGTCTGTCACGCGTACAGCACCATTCGCTTCCTTGGATAGCGATGGGTTGTTTCACATGTTTTTTACTATAATATAGTTGGTTACCATCGTCTTACCTGGATCAAACGCTGTTCATCGGTGTTTTTTAAGAGACTCATTGATTCTCAGGATATGCTCACCGCTTACGCGATTAGCGATGCTATTATTCCACACGGTTTGTGTAACATGGTCTTAGCAGCACCATGGACTTGCGCATGTTATCGTGTAGCTCACGGCGATAGGACCTATGTGGGCTCTCAAGGGTTTTGTAGCAGAAAACAAAAAATATTCTATGTTGGAACTCTCTAACACCCAAGATCTATCTATGTAGTAATGCAGTAACGACCAGAGCATATAGAATACATACCCTTGTACATCGTATGCTGTTAAAGTTCCAAGGAGAACATGGTTGAAGTAGTCAAACTCATGGCCGACCTTAAGGTCGCTCCTCGCAGGTCACCCATTGCTCCATCTTCATCATGCAGCAGCTCCGACTCACGATATCTAAGATACCCTCGTATGAGGCACCCTCGAGGTTCCGTACACATATGGTGTAAGATGACGACCTCCGAATTAATGATCCCTGCTGAGAGTGCAGAAGTGGATCTCTGGCTGCAATCCCTGAAGTGCAACAGCGTGCTGCAGGTGTGTCGTCTCTTGCATGTATAGTCCTTTATTTGGACCATGCCAAGACAATGAGACAACTAGAGAGAGAGAGAGGGAGGAATTTACTAAGGAACGTTCCTTAGAGAATATCTCAGTTTGGTGTGTTTAATTCCACCCATGGCCACCCCTTTAGGGAGGTATGCCATCTCCTTTGGGTTTCCCATGTGGGACTACTTAAGGGAGAGAGGGGTGGCGCCATGGGCCTCTAGGGCTCCATGGGCCAGCCGGCTAGGGGGCCCACCCTTCGCACAACCCAAGGTTGGCCGGGTGGGCCCCATGTGGTGGTTGGGCTTGGTCCCTTTGTCCCTTGGCCATTCCCTCTAGGAGTTTTCCCTCATGGGCCCTTTTTCCGTAGGAATTTGGCCCATTAGTGGAAAACTCTTTCAAATTAGATTTTAATATTAGATTTAATATTAATTACATTAATTAAAATGTAAATACATATCAGAAAATCTGATTTGACCTGAAACACCTTTCAGTTCCCTTTCGATTTCCTCCGAATGACTTAGGAACTTCCCAAAACGATTTCGGTGCTCTCAGGGAACTTTTGTGGTTTCCTTTTCTCTTTCATATGGTGATTCCAAATTACAGAGGATCTCAAGCTCATCGTACACATAAGTGTATTTCCCCACGACTCAGGAATGGCACATACATGACCTTATTAAGGACATCATAAATGAGCCAACTAGGAGCTCTCTCACGTCCTCTACATCCTAGACAACTCGATCATGTCACTTGGTAGTAGCTGACCATTTGATCTATGCAATCACAGTGGTAGGCCAAATGTCCTTAGGGGTAGCTACTCTGCCGATCAAATAGCGGGACTGGGATGCCCATAATTACCCCCATGCATTCCACGATGATAATGTCGTTTGAACCGTAAAATGTCGAGTCCAATTCCCTTTATTTCTTCGATACGAATTGTCCGAGATCCGATCATTGGTATCGCATACCTTGTCCAATCTCGTTACCGACAAGTTGGTTTTACTTCTTACCGTGATATTACATCCCTGATCCAGTCACATGTTGCAATATTATGGATGTAATCTCACTAAGCTAGCTTTATGTATCTTACCCATCATGTGGGTGAACAAATCCCGGTCTTGAGCCATATATCATCTACTGTTCCTCTGGAATACCTAATGCACACCTTTATGATCACCGCTCACACAAGTGATGTTTGATGTAGTGAGAGTAGCCTCGGGAAATAGCAAGTAATATGATCTCACGGTCTAAGGAGAAGGAGAAATGAACTCTATGACTTGATCGTGTTGCAATATTTGGGTAATGTCCATCACATCATTTACCAATGATATGACTTTTTTGTCAATAGGCATAAATGCTCCATGATCAGGAAACCTTGATCATCGGTTGCCCAACAAACTAGTATGAATAGAGGCTACTAGTGTCTTGGTTTGTTTCATACCACACATGTACCAATGTTTCCACTTGATACAGTTATAGCACAATATGAAACTATCACGAACTAATTGGGATATGACAATAAGATCCCATTTATTATTTACCTCTAGGGCATATCTCCTTCAGTCTCCCATTTGCACTAGAGTACAAATAATATAGGTCACATTTTACTAATCATAAACCATATCACATATGCGTTTATTGATCATGCATGCTTATGGAAAACATCATGTCTCTGTTATGCTTTATCAGATCCGTATGTCTTTTGCAAATCATTAATGTCTTCCTAATTTTGACATTTATACCATTATCTTATAATGGGTTGAAGTATTCATTTGGCGATAGAGTGAGACTTTGTTTCTAGTGTTTACAATGACGGTCGATCAGTCAATTTAACTTTCACTATTTTCACGCAAACTTAGAAACACTATTAATAGAAGTCGAACTTATTTATCAAAAACCTATAGTTCAATATCTATGTAGATCCTAGTGCATGAAATGCAACTAACTCCGCTTCTTGCCATTTAAGGACAAACATAATTATAGTTCAGTGATTAACTCAGGAATCACCTCAAGACATGTCCTTACAGTTAAGATCTTGTTCTTCCAACCATAACCTTGGATCACATTTAGTGTACAATATGGTTGTATGAAAGAACCTATCACTAAAGCATAGGAGATGCAACACATCTTTATCTTTCTTATAACCATAGTTGTATTACTGAGACTAACTCAATGCTTTATACAAGTAATAACTTCTTTCTTACGTTGTTCCATTCTGAAGTACTTCAAACTCTTGTCTAGGATATTCTAAACATCTTCAGAATCAAATCCAATAAACATTCGACACTAATGTTTATTAAACTTACCAATCTATCTCAATCGATCTTATTGTTTAGTTACTTGTTCTACTTCATCCACATTTACTAACTTAAATATTATGAATGCCAATAACATCATTCATATATGTCATCCACACATTTCAGAATGATGTCACGCTCCCACTCAAATATGGCATCCATATATTAGATTTAGGGATTTCACTTAGCTCCCACTCAAAATATGTCTACTACATATTAAGATTTTTCCAAGTTAATTAGCTCCCACTGAAATGCAGGTCCTCTCGATAATATTGGACATTCCAAAATTCTTTGATCATCATCAAATCAAGAATTCTAGTTATGAGAATCCAATATCCATATATTGTTGGTGCGAATCCAATAGACTGAAGCATCACTATAGTGGTAGTCAACTCCTTGAATTTGTCCATACTTTGTGACAAATCGAGCTTTACGTCTTTATTAAGTTTCATTTACTTCTTATAACTTTGCAGTCATTTAGAAATATCAAGTAAACATATTTACTTAAAAAGATCAAGTAACATATTACTTTGCAATCCTAAATGTAACTTAATATAGGATTTTATGACTGTTGTTGAAATGGCCACGGCAGTCGCTGCTACAGGCAGCGATTGATTGAATCTGGAGCTGGAGGCCATCTGCGGTGCGAGATGGGGGCGGATGCACATGGTGTACCCAGGTTCGCCCCCGGAGGGTAAATACCTACTCCTGCTAGATTAGATTGATGGAGAGTGAGTTACAGGGGTGGCGAGCTCAACATCTAAGCAGCGAGTCGCTTGAAGGGGTGTATGACGGAACGTAAGTCCTTAGAGTACCCTAGAGAGGTTTATATAGAAGGCACCTCGCTAGGGTTTAGAGTTTACAACCGAACAAGATATGGGTTCACAGGCTTTGACCTAATCCGACTGGGCTTTGTATACGCTTCTGGGCCTCCAATCTCCAGTCACCAGGCCTTCTCCTTAGTTGCATTCCAGTCGCCGTCCTGCGGGCCCACTCGCGAGGCCTTTGGCCCAACCGAAACGTCCTGCCGGGCATACCCCATTTGGCATATCCCCATCAGTAGTCCCTGAGGCCATCGTTGATTTAGACGCAGGTTTTTATTTGGCGGTCGGTGTAGGTGAGTCCAATTTGGATGCCTAGTCAAATCGGTGATGGACTCCAAGGAAATTTTCCCTAGGTTCCTAGTCGTTGCTTCGGCGAATGCAATCGCTGTCAAATCACTGCTTTGGTGAGTGGACATGGCCCAATTGCAAGCGAGTCGAGTGAAGGAGTTGGACCGTCATCCTGGTCAAACTATCAGTTGGATAGTCGAACGGTAACATTGGCAAAATTACCGCAGGCAACGGCTACCCCGAGATTGGCGGGTAGCACCGCCTTATAAGGGGAGTGACATATCAGTCCTGTAGATCCTTCCCTAGTTTCTTCATTCTCGCGCATCCATTTCTTCTGTCTTTCCTCAATCCACACTCTCCAGAGCAAGCGACTCTGTCTTCCTTCTCGATGGCGCCCCTGAAAGGCTTGTGGGGGAAATCAAAGTGTACCGCGGCGCAACTCAGCTCCTTCGAGGACGCCGAGGTCCTCTGCAAGGGGAATTGGCGGATCCCCGCGTCTTCTGAGATCGAGCCAAAGCCATTTGGAGAGGGGCTTGGGATTCCCTACCTTGCTATTCTTCCGACGATTTTGCGATCAAGTCGTCAGATCTCGGACCGCACAACATCGAGATACTGGCAATCTTTGTCGCCTTCTACGACTGCTACCTTGGCTGCAAGCCATACTTCCCGTTGTGGCTGGAGCTTTTCCCTGACCGCATCAGACGTGAAGGGTCCGGCGGCCCGATCTTGGTGGCCAGAGGCGTCACCTTTCAGCTGAAGCCGAAGCCCAACTTCGTTAAGCTTATGCTGCCAAAGAAGGCTGCGAACGAGTGGAAGAGGAGCTGGTTCTACGTGAAGGAGTCCACTCCCTCCGGTGAAGTAGCGTTGCCAGAATTCGTCGCGGAAAGAAGCGAACCCCGCTGGCTGGCGTTGGACAGGCTCCCCGATGACCAAGGGATGGTTGTCACGGAGATGATGGACCAGATCTAGAAGCTGAAGGACCAAGGGTTGTCCTCGATCAACCTGTATAATTGCTGGCTTGGGCGGCGACTGGTCCCATTGGCGGCCCGGCCGCACTAGATGTACGAGTACAATTGGAAGAATGATCCTTCCTGGACCAGCAAGGAATCATGGGACACCGAAGATTACAAGGCTGCCCTGAAGAAAATCACTGACGCGGAATTTACAACCACGTCAGCCGGGCTCGCTCCATACGTGCCTGTGAAGAATGAAGCCCCCACAGTAAGTTCTTCTCTATGAATTTAACTTCAGTCGTAATTCTCGTGGTGCGATTTCCACCCGCATCGTTCTGAAATTTATTCATGTCCACTCTCAGTTGTTTCAGGTTCTGGAGGGCTGGCTCCCCCCACTCGACGAAGAGGTTCCCCACGAGTTCGAGGAGGGTGCCTGTGAAGAGGAGGAGGTAGAGGCTCCTCCCCCAATTCCTATGACCCGCAAGACTCGCATGCAGAAGCAACACGAGCTCGAGGCGAGCCGTAGTCTCGAAGAATGTGAAGAAGGCGATGAGATCTTGCAAGAGCACACTTCTCAGCGAACAGCCATGCCGGCAAAACCCTCGTGCAAGCCAAAGTCGCCAGGGAAGAAGGCGGCGTCACCATCCAGGTCGGTGGTGGTGTTCGAGTCAAATGACGAGTCCGATGATGACACGGCTGAAACCTCGCGCAAGATCCCAGTGGGCATGGTTCCGATGACGGGATCGGAAGCTGAAGGCGTCGAAGCGGCGGTGGAGGTTCCTCTTGCAGTGATCGCACCACCTGCTTTGACAACGCCAGAGCAGGAAGTAGCTGAGGCCACTGCGTCAAAGTCGTCGCGACCTTCAGGAATGGCGGCGTCTTCTGAACCAGAGGTTCCTGCAACTGCGGCCTCATCATCGAAGAGATCCGTGGTGTCGTGGGCTTCGGATGTCTTCGAGAGAATTCTAACGCGCAAGCTAGGCCTAGAGTTGGATAAGCCTGCCCACATCAACATGGGGTTGCGTTTTCTTCCGGTCGCCAAGTAAGCCTCGGGTTCTCCCTTTCGATTCTTGATCCTCTTTTTCTGTGACTTGTAAGCTGACTTTGGAGGTTTGGCAGGTCCGGCGCCAAGAATATTGGTCGCCCTTCAGTGGCGAAGATTCCGCCGGTCGCTACCGCAGGAGAAGGCGATCTCCCCAAGAAGAGGAAGCCTGCTGCAAACATTGCGCCTGTGGAGGGCACAAAGAAGCAGAAGGGAGGTGCCGGTGATGCTGTGGCAAGAGACAGTGCCAAGGGGAGTGGTCCTGCTGCGGGCGCCGAGGAGGTGGTGGTTACCCGATTGGAGCCAGCCATAGGGGCTCTGATGAAGGAACCATCGGCCCCGCCGACTAGTGCCCCGGCTAGAGCTTCAACGACATTTCCGTGCTTTATGGCGAAGGGATTTCCGGGCGTGGTGGAAAACTAGTCTCCGCAGATCCCGAAGATTGTTGACGAGGATTTTGGGTCTTGTCGCGGGCGTACCTCCTTCGTGGTCCCTTCAACGGATGCCAGGGAACTTCAAAACATGCTTGACGCTGCCATTTATGTACATCCAGTCCCCGAGTGTCTAGTCGCCGAATTTCAGCGGCTAGGCACTGAGTTTCTTCTAGTCTCTAGTCCCCGAGTTTCTAGTCGCTGAATTTTAGCAGCTAGGAACTGAATTTCTTCTAGTCGCCAGTCCCCGAGTGTCTTGTCGTTGATTTTCAGCGGCTGGACACTTATTTTTTGTTTTGGTGATTGCTAATTTTTCATTCTGCTTGCAGAGCTTGCAGAGGGAGTCGGTAGATCGACAGGCCGCAAAGGAGCATCTGGAGCATGATCTACGCGTGGCACAGGAGGCAAACCGACGACTCCAGGAGACTGTTGGTGAGTACTTGATTCATTTTTTGGCTACGAACTGCTAGTGTTCCGGAGTGCTGACCGTCATTTTTTTTTGTTCAGATGGTCTTCCAGCTGCGATTGCCAAGGCCCGAGAAGGATATGTCCCAATTGCCAAACTGGACGTGGTGAATGGGCGTATCGACTAGCTGGTTAAGGAGTTGGAGGAGGCGAAGGCGGCCTCGATCTCTTCTGAGGATAGAGCGAAGGCTGCGGTCGCTGCAGCTAAAGAGGAGCAGAAGGCTGCGGATTCAATCATCCTTGGGCTGCAAAGTGATCACTCCGCCTTGGAGAAGCATGTCACCGAGAACTGCTGGAAGCTCCTTGATGAGTCGCTGCTCGTTTATTTTAAGTGTGCGGTGAGTCCCCGTGTGGGGGCATCCGTAGTGGCACTGGCGTCTGAAGTTGAAGCTGTGATAGGGCAAAGCGACCCGGTGGTGCAGACCTTCAACCCCTTGTAGTGTGTGACTGCGGTAGTGAACGCGGCCACCGCCTCGGTGTTATGCGTCCATGCAGTTCTCCAAGGAATGTCCCCCACCGAGGTTATACCTGGGGGACTGACTGAAGTATGGAGCTACTTGGAGGAGGTGCCCAGCATCGTAGAGTGGATGGCACGCTCGGCTTTCAGGCGTGGGGCCACCACGGCGTTGAGTCTGGGGCTTGCTCACTTCCCCGACGACTTCGACCTCGATGACGTCACCAGCGGCTACCCTTCAGCGACTGGCACGATGGAGATGTCGGAGGTGTTGAGGCTGACCCCCAAGGCCGCCCCCTTTGCTGATCGGGTGCTAGCGATGGGAGACTTGCTACCGTACCAGCAGACGGTGGTGGCGCCAGGCGATCCCGAACCGGAGCATTGTGACCTAACGTCGGAGCAGCCCTTCCGGTTGGCGTTGTTGAAGTCGCTGTCGACCAATCCGACAAACCCGTGGCGGCCGTTCGTTCGTGTGAAGGTTGGTGGGGATGCTTCTTCATCAGGGCCTGTGAAATAGGTAGCTTCTCTA
This sequence comes from Avena eriantha, assembly GCA_910589775.1. Taxonomy (NCBI): domain Eukaryota; kingdom Viridiplantae; phylum Streptophyta; class Magnoliopsida; order Poales; family Poaceae; genus Avena; species Avena eriantha. The sequence continues at coordinate 429,815,697 of OU342743.1, read as the reverse complement.
GGCAGTTTGTAAGATATGCCAAGTGGCGACTTTTGTAATATGAACAACATTTTGTATGGGAGTAAGAGGAGTCAATCGACTCGCAATGCAAGCTTAATTTTGTGATGTGTTTGGTTATTTGTTTGGGCGAGTCCCCGAGCGTGTCCGCCCTTTAGTGGGATATAACTCGTTTGTATACATATGTGTTTTTTTGGATTTTGTGTTGGTTTTACCTTGCATCTCTAGAGGGGCGAGTCCCCGAGCGCGAGTAGGATTGTTTTTAGGCGAGTCCCCGAGCGTGGTACTTAGCCGTTTTGGGTTCGTGCCTATTATGAGTTGCTGGTGCGTTGTTTGTAACGCGTCTCTTCCCCTGGTTCGGAGAGCCAGTCGCTAGGCGAGTCCAAGGCAGCTCTCTTATTTGGTGTGTTCCCGAGCCGCGTGAGGGTTTTCGTTTGCGAGTCCCCCGCGCGTGGTAATTAACCGTTCGAGTCGCTTTGCACGAGGATGGGAAGGACAGGTTGTCGTGGGAAGCGAGTGTCGGTCGTCTTGGCCCGGTGGGCCAGTCGAGCTGGGCGACTCCGATGGTGGCTCCGGGTTGGCATTTTTCGTGGATGACACAAAACCCGAATATTTTTGGTGCCCTTGGGCCGCACTACTTAGCCGTGCCGGTCGCTCAACCAAGGGTTGACTTCCATAGGTAGCATATTGCGAATTGTACGATTGCGAGTGGCACGATAGTATGGCGAGTAGACACAATTTGTGTGATCCGAATGAATTTCATTATATTTCATTTGGGTACGAGTTTGAGTTCTATGTATAGAACTTTCGGAGAAAGTTTACATTCCATGGCCTCCCCACCTCGAGCTGGCCGTTGCCTCGTATGTCGATGAGGTAGTAGGCATTGTTGCCAAGGACTCGCCCTATGGAGAATGGCCCCTCCCATAGGGGGGAGAGTTTGTGCCTGCCTTTCTTGTCCTGTGCCAGTCGTAGGACCAAATCGCCCTCCTGGAAGGTGCGGGTCCGGACTCGGCAACTGTGGTAGCGGCAGAGTCCCTGCTGGTAGATGGCGGTGCGGGAGCGAGCCAGGTCGCGCGCCTCGTCGATCTGGTCAATGTTGTCTTGGCGGGCGATCTCGTTTGTCGCCTCGACGTAGTTGGCGACTCGAGGTGAGTCATGCTCTAGGTCGGTTGGAATTACGGCTTCGGCGCCGTACACCATGAAGAAGGGTGTGAACCCCGTGGAGCGGTTGACGGAGTTGCGGATCCCCCATATTATAGAGGGGAGCTCTTCAACCCAGCATCCTGGGCTGCGCTCGAGGAGCACTTGGAGTCGCGGCTTGAGCCTATGGAGGATGCTCTGATTGGCGCGTTCTGCTTGGCCGTTCGACTCCGGGTGGGCAACTGAGGCGAGGTCGAGTCGTATGCCAAGTTCCTCGTAGAACTCTGCCATGGCACCCTTGGCGAAGTTAGTGTTGTTATCTGTTATGATGCTATGAGGGTAGCCGTACCGATAGATGAGCTCGCGTAAGAACTTGGTGGTCGTCTTGCCGTCACACATTTTGATTGGCTTGGCTTCGACCTATTTGGTGAACTTGTCGACCACGACCAGGAGATGGGTGAAGCCGGATGGCGCCTTCTTGAAATGGCCGACCATGTCCATGCCCCATACAGTGAATGGCCATGCTATGGGGATGGTCTTGAGTGCCGAACTAGGGAGGTGCGTCTGGTTGGCATATTTCTGGCACCCGACACATCGTTGGACGATGTCGGTGGCATCGGCGTGCATGGCAAGCTAGTAGAAACCATGCCGCATGGCCTTGGCGACCAGTGACTTGGCGCCGGCGTGATGGCCACGGTCGCCAGCGTGGATGTCCTGGAGGATTTTGCGGCCTTCTTCTGGCTGTACGCAGCGCTAGAACACGCTAGTCACGCTGCGTTTGTGGAGCTCGTCGTTGATGATGACAAAGGATTTGCAGCGTGGCACAATCATTCGCACTTCCGTCTCGGTTCTTGGGAGGATATTGTGGTTGCAAAAGGTGACATATGGTGTCGTCCAGTCGCTGGGCTCCACGATCATGGCGACTAGGGCCTGCTCGGGTTGTAGTGGTATCCCGATGTCGATCTCCTTCGATGGGCAGACCGAAGGTTTGTGGATGATGTCGAGGAAGACGCCTGCGGATGGCGTTTTTGAGCCAACCCGATGCGGGAAATGGCGTCTGCCTCCTCATTCTTGCGCCTATCGATCCACTCGACTGAGTAGCCATCGAAGTGGCCTCCTAGCTGTTCTACCGCTTGGCAGTACGCTATCATTGTCAGGGAGACGGCGTCGCAGGTTTTGGCGACTTGGCCGGTGACTAGGTCGGAGTCACCGTAGCACCGTAGGCGGTTGATGTTCATCTCATTGGCGGCCCGCATGCCGTGAAGGAGGGCCTCATACTCTGCCATGTTGTTGGTGCAGGGCTTGAAGTTGAGGTGGAGCACGTAGCGAAGCTTGTCTCCCTTGGGGGAGGTCAGTATGACCCTGGCCCCTGCGCCATCGGCGTTCTTGGACCCGTCAAAATGGAGCGACCACTAGTGGAGGTATGGTAGCTTCTCCGGCTGTTGTGCTTCTTCCCAGTCTGCCAGGGCTTGCTACTTGATCGCTTTGCATGGCTCGTATTTGATGTTGTGGACGCCGATTTTGACGGCCCTCTTGGCGACTCGCCCAGTCGCCTCGCAATTGCGTATTATGTCTTGCAGTGGTGCGGAGGAGACGACCGTGATTGGGTGCTCCTGGAAGTAATGTGGGAGTCACGCAGGCACTCGGGTTTCCTGAGTCGCGCGATGGTGTCAATCTTGGTGGGGTTGGCCTCGATGCCTCGCTTGGAGACCACATATCCCAAGAGCTGTCAGGTGGGGACGCTAAAGGTGGATTTTCCTGGGTTTAGCTTGATGTGGTACCTCCGTAGGTTTGCGAAGGTTTCGGCCCGGTCGGTGAGCAGGTCGTCCTGGCGGGTGGATTTTACCACCACGTCGTCGATGTAGACGTGAATGTTGCGGCCAATTTGGCTCGCAAGGCACTCCTGCATGCACCTTTGGTACGTGGCACCGGCGTTCTTGAGGCCGAGCATCATGGCCGTGTAGCAGAAGGCGCCGAATGGCGTGATGAACGTCGTCTTCTCCTCATCCTCGAGGTTGTAACCAGAGTACGCGTCGAGGAGATGTTGTAACCAGAGTCGGCATTAAGGTTTTGCTCAGCAAGTTCCCTTGGGACACTAGGCATGTCAAATGGTTTCCATGCGAAGATGTCGCGGTTCTCACAGAGGAACCCGATGAGAGCGCTTTCCTATGCGGGGCTCATGTGCGCCCCAATGGTGACCGTCTGGCTAGAGTCGTCTGGGACGAGCTCGATGGTGTGTGTGTGCGTGGTCGCCTCGAATGTGGAGTTTGTGGTGGTTGGCGTGTTCAGGATGGTGGGGTCGTCCTTGTTGATGTTGCCCGCTTATTTCGTGAGCTCTTCCGCGTGGTCGGTCTCCGTGGTGATGACGGCGTCAGCAAGCTTAGCGCCTTTGTCCTCGCATTCCATGGCCATATCGGGGTCGCGGTGGACGGTGATGATGCCGCTCGGCCCTAGAAGCTCCATCATGTTGTATGTGTAGTGGGGAGTCGCCATGAATTTGGCGAATGTTTGGTGTCCCAGGACGCAGTGGTAGGGGCTGCGGAAGTTCACGAGCTCGAACACGATCCTCTCTGTGCGGTAATTTGCCGGTGTTCTGAAGGTGACTGGCAGCATCACTTTTCCAATCCGGTACGCCGTCCGACCAGGGACGATGCCGTGGAAGGTTGTCAGGGTCGGCTTGATTGTTGCTTCTGGGAGCTGGAGCCTCTGGAACATGTCCAGGTACATGACGTTGATGGATCTCCCGCTGTCCATCAGTGTCTTGGGCAGCCAGTAGTTCGCCACCTTGGGCTTGACTACCAAGGCGACTCTCCCTAGACATTCTATCCTGGGCAGGTGATCTTGGCGACTCCAGGTGATGCTTTGCTCGGAACAGTGGAGGAAGCGGTGGACGTCAACTTGGGTCACCGCATTGACAGCGACCGCGCAGGCGAGGACCTTCTTCTCGTGTTTGGTCCTGAGCCTGATGAAGGTGTGTAGCGAGGCGACAACGTCGCCGAGGCCGCCGGTGTTTCTGTTGTCCCTTGGCGGGTTGTTGTTGGGGTCCTCCCTTGCTCGCCTTGCCTTTTCGATCTCTTTGAGAGAGTGGCAATCCATGGTGGTGTGGGTGCCGGGTTTTCCCTTCTTGCTATGGTAGATGCAAGGCTGCTTAAGCAGGGTATCGGGGTCGAATTTAAGCCTCGCCGCGTTGTTGGCGCGGTAATTTCCACCGTCGCGGTAGTTTCCTCCGTCTCGGCGGTAGCTCTTCGGGTCGCATTGGCCATAGCCGGTGTTGGCAATGAAGTCGACTCGCCCATCAATATGGCGCTTGCCGGTGATGTGAGTGTTGTTGTAGGCATGTCGCGTTGTCGCCCACTATTGTGGCCACTGTCGTGGCGCCTTCCTCCCGACTCGTCATCGGAGTCCTGGTTGGGGTCCTCCTCCGTGTAGCACTTGGTGATCTCGAGGAGGTCGGGGATGTTGTCGAGCGTCCGGTAGACCCTCTTGATCTTAGCGACCAGGGGTTCATACAGGCACGCGTTCTTGAAGCAATGTATCGTCGTATCCGGGTGGATGCCGGAGGCGTTGATCCATAGTTCCTGCCACCTCTGGATCTAGTGGGGGGTCAACTCGCATTGTCCCTAGATGCATCGCTCCAGGTCCTCAATGGTGGTGGTGTGGGTGTAGGAACCCTCAAAGTGCCTGACGAAGGCATCCCGCATCTCTTCCCAGGAGTCAATGCTGTCGGCGGGGAGGGTGTTGATCCATTGCCGGATCACACCCTCCATCATCAGGGGGAGGTAGCGAGTGGCTAGCAGGTCGGTGTGGCCGGCGATTCCCATTGCCATGAGGTATGTGTCCAGCCAGACCGTTGGGTCGTACGTCGGATCATATTTTTCGATCTCCCTGGGTGCCTTGAAGTTGGCGGGATACTTCTATCCTCGGATCATAGGTCCGAAGCACTAGGGGCCGACTCAGCTGAGCGAGCCCCTTGGTTTGGGGTCGCCGCGGTTAGTGAGGGTGTGCCTCAAGTCGTTGGGCTGGCGTGCCCGCCAGGCCTGATTGTTGACGATGTGCCTTCGGGCATCGATGGGCTGCCCGTTGGTGGTGACCGTGTTGTTCATCGGTCGCGGCTCGTTGGTGGAGAGTGCGGGGTTGGCGGCCCGTGGCTAGTTCACCAGGGGCTGCAGTGGTGGGCAGGTCACGGCGTTAACTACGGTGGGGTGGCCGCTTGAGGTCGCCCTGCTTGCCGAGGAGCAAGAATACATCCGCCCCCGTGGGTCGACTCCCGTGGCTTGCTGCTCGACGGCCCTAGCGAGTAGAGCCTTGGCGTACTGGATCTGCAGCGCGCCTTCTCCCTAGACATCAAGGTTGGCGACCGCGGCGTCAGCGATGACGACATTATCCATCGGGGTGGAGTATAGTGGGAGTCCGTTGGCGTCGCGGGCCTATGGCGAGATTATGATCCGCGGCTAGTCCGGCGGGGGCATGCGACCAATGGGTGGTGGTGCCCTAGTCATAGGTGCGCCGAGTGGTGGTCAGTTGCTTCCACCTGGTGGAGAGTTCTCGCAGTACTCACGCTCCGCCGCGCATGCGGGGTCGCTTTTGTCGTTTAAGTTTGGGATGCGGCCCTAGACGTTGGAGTTCAGGCAGGTCCTGATGCGGCGCTGGTGGTAGAGCGATAGCTCCCGCGCCATTTCCCACTCGAGGCGGAATCTCTCGCGCTCGGCGAGCTCGTTGCGCTGCGCCTCCGCGAGTCGCTGGCAGGCTTCCTCCACCTCTATCGTAGTGGCGGTTGGCGGGATCGGCGTGGAGAATGGATCTAGCGAGGCGACCGTGCTGCCTGCCATGTAGATCGCGTTGAAGTTATTGGATATGGCGCGGAAGAACTCGGGTGACTCCGAGCCAGAGTCAGAGTCGAAGATCCCAAGGACGGAGGAGTCCTCAAAGTCCTCAAGGTTGGAGACCCGTGTGATGGAGTCCTCTTGTGATACTACGGTGATAGATCCGTCGACCGAGGCAGGGGTCGCGGAGTTGGCGTCGTCGTGGAGGGCCACGTCGTCTGTGGCGGTGTTGGTCTCGGCCGCGCTGCTGGCAGCCGAGTCGTACTTGGTAAAGAGGCTCCTGATGGAGCGGACATACTCCTCCGAGAGCAAATCACTGTGCGGTGCTGATCCGCCGACAATTACCGTCGCCACTAGGTCGACCGCGCCGGTGAAGCCGACGAAGAGGTTGATGGAGCCGACCGGCATTATCGTGCTATGGGTAATCGGGCGTGATGCCGGGATGTCGCTGCTGGGCAGGATCTGTAAGATCCCGCCGATGGCGATCATGCGGCCGGTGGCGATCGGTCGATCGATTAGCGAGTAGGGTCTCGCCGTTGAACACAGGCCAGTCCGGCTAGGCCCCACGGTGGGTCCCACTGTCGTGGAAATGACCACAACAGTCGCTGCTATAGGCAGCGATTGATTGAATCGGGGGCGAGAGCTGGCGGTCATCAGCGGTGCGAGATGGGGGCGGATGCACATGGTTTACCCAGGTTTGGCCCCCCAATGGGTAAAGACCTACTCCTGCTAGATTAGATTGATGGAGAGTGAGTTATAGGGGTGGCAAGCTTGGCGTCTAAGCAGCGAGTCGCTTGAAGGGGTGTATGATGGAACGTAAGTCCTTAGAGTACCCTAGAGAGGTTTATATAGAAGGCACCTCGCTAGGGTTTACAGTTTACAACCGAACAAGATATGGATTCGGAGGCTTTGACCTAATCCGACTGGGCTTCATATATGGTGCTGGGCCTCCAATCTCTAGTCACCATGCCTTCTCCTTAGTCGCATTCCAGTCGCCGTCCTGTAGGCCCACTCGCGAGGCCTTTGGCCCAACCGGAACATCCTGCCGGGCATACCCCATTTGGCATATGCCCATCAATGACTCCTAGTCATTTATCACACTTAGGTCAATCACGCTTCTTTTGTAATTCGTAGATGTGTCGTGTTCAAATAACATGACAAGTGAATCAACAATATAATTCCTCAAACTTGCAGAATATATAGTTAAATCCTACTTTCTTTAGTAAAAGTATTCGCTGAAACTTTATGATCATTATAAATAGTTTATCCTCTATTTATAGAGTTCGGTTTCACGGAACATATTATGCTACACCACTCAACAATCTGGAGGTAAGATCAAATACCTTATTTTGATCTTTTAATTTCTTCCCCTTGTATCTTCATCAAGACACATAAAACTTAGGATAACACCAGGTGTTCCCTTTATGGAATGTGTATTCATAGTTTCCGAAGAATACAATACAAAATTCGTCATGATTTAGAATTATCGAAATTTCTAGAAACTCGAACGTGCCATAACTCTTATGGTGTTGTTTCCACAAATCTTGATATCTTCCTTTGTATTTCAACGAGTGTTTTCTTATTTCGATTTCTAACTCTAAATGATAACTATAACCCCAATAAGAGATAATACTGGACCATATGTATCTAGTACAAAAAATGATCATGATATTTAGATAGGTCAAGGCACTTTGAATTTGTCCAATTTTCATAATTTGTGAAACATCTTTCAAAAGTCCCTTTATGCCAAAATTAACATAAATACTTTAGGCATGTTGATCAAATTGAAGATACTTTGTATTTCTATTAATTCAATATCCTTCTTAACTTTGAAATCATTTGAACAATTCAAAATAGTCTCAAACTTATGTTCATTAAGTAAATACTCATATTCACTTAAGCCCACAATGGAAAAAATGATTTTCCCTATTTGTTGAAAATACGATACATCATTATGTATAAAATTCAACATGAAGTATAAATAATGATTTCCACTATTTGTTGAAAATATGATACATCATTCTGTATAAAGTTCAACATTTCTTCGCATATCACCATTTTACCAGAACGCGAGGTTTAGTCATTTCATCAAACGAGACATGGTTTTGCAAACTCTCTAGATCAAATATCTAAGACCTCGATCTCTATTTAGAATGAAAAACATGCAATAACCACCGTGACTTAAACAATAGTGTCATATCATTAAACTTTGGATATATTTTAGCATTCTAATCCTTTATAAATTCTTAAACTATTATCATTAACATAGTGATGAGAATAACTCATTTATGATCGTAATGCGACCATAAAGGTATTATTCATAAGAACATTACAACTACCTTGTAGCTTATTCATATGAATAATCGTCTCGCTAAAAGCAAGACACACAAACAAGGATTACAAAATTATATTCAAGTCCAATAATCCAAATGATAACTTTGAGAAAAGGGGGGTGATGTCGGCCATCAACTATTTTTATTGTCGTCCTCAAGCCACATTGCCTCAATTCCAGCAATTCTCAAGCACACCATCCTGTTTTCACAAAACGGAACAAGTATCCAATACTTTAGTAAACTACAACAAGTTTTGCAAGAATTATATTTATAAGTTTGTTATCCAACATATACCATTTTGCATCCATGATCTCCATTACAATTAAGCCTTTCTAAGAGTTCTCAACTTTAATGCAAGATTGCCAAGGCTGCGTTTGGATGTATGCATTGGGGCTTTGTATTGGACATTGACATTGTCCAGGCTCGAATATCTCAAATACTAGGTGTTTGGATGGCTTAGGTATTCATGCTATGAATTTGGGCCAAATATTGGGGGACTTCTTTTTGCCTGGGCAGCCCACTTCCGAATGAACGAGTCTTGAGCTTGACATCGTGAGGTATTCGGCTCGAAACGTTTTCTTCTCGCTCGTAGCTACGCTCATACCCCCACCGCCGCCTCCCTCCTTCTCCACCTCTAGTGAGGTTGCCTGCCGCCGCCTCTAGCCTCCTCTTTGGATGTCGCCACCTCTAGCCTCCTCTCTGGCAGTCTTCGCCCCCATCCTCTTTGTTGGCATTGCTTCCTGAACCCTACTGCTTGCCACTGAGATCCCGACCACCATACTCTCCTTCTACTAGCTCGTACGTGATGGAGCCAGAAATGGTGCAGCTACCCGAGCTGCTGGCCAGGTCGAGCGCGACGTCCAACTGCAAGGTGGTGTCCATCCCGTGTTAAATATACGGTCTAGGTTGCTATGTATAGTTGTATTCGTACTCATGTATGGCTGTATTTGTAACTGATCGTGTAATATATATACACATGTGAGGAAGTTGTGACCCCCACGAAACCCTAAGCTTGACTTGGTATCAGAGCCCTACGTGCTCCCCACGCAGCTACCACCGCATCACCATTCTCCCGCCGCGGCCGCCACCGCATCGCCCTACTGCCGTCGCTGCCACCACGCTTCTCTCACTCTTGTCGCTGCTGCCATCTCTCTATTTTAGACCGCCGTCACTACACCTCTGGGGATGACGTCCTCCGCCCTCACCGTCTCTGAGCCGATCGGTCCGATCGTCTCTGCCCCGGGAGCATCGGTACCGGCCTCCTCCTCCTTGACCGCCATCTCCGTGCGGCTCGGACGAGAGAACTTCATGCTATGGAAGGGCATCGTCATCCCAGTCCTCGTTGGTGCTAGCCTCCATGGCCACCTCGATGGCACCACTACAGCCCCGGCTAAAACCCTAACCTAGGGCACCGGCGATGCTAGGACCACCATGGACAACCCCAAGTACCTCCGCTGGTGGACTCATGATTAGAAGGTCAAGGGCCTCCTCCTCTCCACGATGCATGACGACATTGCATGTTAGCTTGTTGGCTGCAAGATGGCGCAGGCCGTCTGGGCAGCCATCACAGCCATGTTCGGCGTGCAGAGTCGCACCAACGTCCGCCACATCAGGCGGTAGCTTCAGTCGCTGTAGAAGGTGGATCTGTACGCGGCTGAGTACATGCATAAGCTGAAGGGTCTTGCTGATGAAATGGCCGACTGCCGGTGCCCCCATCACCGATGATGAGCTCATCGACCACATACTCACCGGGCTCGGGTCGGCATTCCATCCCATCGCTGCCTCTCTCGGTGTTACCAACGCCGAGCTGACATACTCTGCCTTCTACTGAGCCGTCCTCTCATATCAGGCCTTGCAGGATCAGTAGAGCGTGGTAGAGGGGTGGCCGTCTTCCACGAACGCCACGTCACGTACCTACGGCAATGGCGACCACGCGCCATCCCAGGCGATCTTCTCCACTCCCTACGGTGGGGGTGATCTGCTGCTGGCAATGGCCAACCCACGCCCAACCACCAAGGCATCAATGGCGCTAACCAGGGCGGTGACTTCGACAGCCGCAATACTGGCAACTACCGCTAGAGCGGCAATAGTGGCAACTCCGGACACATCGGCGATAACGGCGGTGGCCGCAATGGCGGCGGAAACAGCAGTGGCCGCAACGACCGCAACGGTAAGCGCCTGTAACACCCTCAAAGCTGCCCTATGCAAGTTTTAGCCCTTTCCGCCAAACCCACATAGAAACGATTCAAGGACGCCCACCAGGCACTTTCGTGCGGGTGGAAAACGAAGTAATACCATTACACAACAGTCCTCGATGGGACCCACAAAACATATATATACACCAACAACTCCATGAGTCAAGAATACAGATATAATATACAAAGATCCAAATCATCTTGAAAACGATAGAGCGTCCGACTACGGACAAGATACAAATGGGGCTAAGAGCCCTGAAGAATAACCAATGGCGTCCATAACCCTGCCCAGGCCAAGCCGGAAAGGTAATCCTGCTAACGACGTCGAGCTCAAACCTGCTAAAACCAAAGGGGTGCCGACAAAGGGCAAAGGAAAAAGAGGAGCGTCAATACTGAGGCCAGTACACGGCGAGGCTAGAATTCGGCGGCTCTCGCATACATAGGTATGGTGGACTGAAGCGGCAGCACAACATGCACTAAAAAACCTATAGAGACCCAATAAAACTGGCGGCTATTAGAGAGGGAGAAGAAAGACCTATTTGGACCCTACCTGATACTAGCACCAAACAAACCCATCCTGGTATTTTCCCCTAGAGACCAAACAAGGAAGTAGGACCAAGGAACTCACGCAGTTGGCAATTTTACTCATTCCATTATAATTGAAGCACTTACTAGTCAGAATAGATAGCGTGGGCCGTCCTGATGGCATAAGTAGTGGACAGTTTTAATCACCATTCCGTTGTAGTTGGAACAATTACTAGTCAGATATAATAGTCCTGAGGAATCCCAAAACCTAGTAGTTGTTGGCACTTTTATCACATTCCATTGGAGTTGCAATACTTACTAGGCATATATAACAAAACAACCCAGATCCAGTAGTTGTTGGCATTTTTAATGTCCATTTCGTTATAGTTACACTTGATTACTAGTCACATATTAAGTCAAATTTATAGCACTACTTTAGTTATGCTTGTCTACGATCGAGATACTGTGCTCCAAGTCGTCCATAACCACGGACACGGTTTCAGAAAGTTTTACCCTGCAGGGGTGCACAAATAGCAACACACACTCGATCAACCTCGGAAAAACCTACTCAAAACCCAACGAGGCATTCACGACAAAGCGATCACAGGATTCAGAAATATTTCACGGGGCCACCCCATTAAGCTACCGGCAACGAAGTTGGCCGACTCCGAGACGAACCCAAGGTTTGCGCCAATGGCTGTAAACGACTGGGAACCCGAAAGTGTGACTGGGCTTGTCGATACCGCGAAAACACTCCGCAATCCTAAATAGTACAGGTGCTCCACGCACAATCTTAAATAATGCAGTAAAGCATGGCATAAGTACAGGATAGTAATAAAGCCCCAAACTACTTTTTGGCCCCAAGAAATAGAAATGAATCAAGCTCTGGCTCAGGGTGGTCCATAAGGCCTCCCGGATGTGGATAGTGCGAAAAATCAAGGAACAGGTATCAAGTACTCGGGGTCCTACGCGACACAAGTGAGCGTGGAAGAACTAAATAACATCTATTTCCCACCGATGCCTCTGCATTAATTATAGGTAGCATTTTAATAGTTGTATTTAAAGTCATGAGCAACTCCACCATTAAGCATCTCCACCAATAAACATCTGCCATCAATACAACAACTGTGGTACTCGACAACACAAGGTCGCACCTGAGCAAGCAACTACGACTCGCAAGGCCAGCTATCTACCAAACACAGGTAATAGGAGGTGTCCAAGGCAATATAGAGGCTGCACGGGATATAACTGGTGTTTGGAAACTAAAGCATCACGACACAGATAGCAATAGATCAACAGGAGGAAATAAAGACTAAAAATGCAAAATAGGTAGAAGGGGAAGAGATGCTCGCCTGGGAAAACACTGCCAAAGATTCATATCCGGAGAACTTGTCGATACTCGCATCAACTCATCGGCCTAATCCGCGAAGAAGCAAACACTAGAAGAAACAACGAATGCACTATTTAATATTACGGCAGAAGATCCGGCATGATTATGATATGATGCAGATGCGGTGCAATTAGGCAGTATTAAGCGGAACCGGGTCCTGACAATTAATTAAACGGTTCAAGTTATTTGAAACCCCCGCAATTTAAATGTTGTACTAATAGGGCAAAACATGTCATCGGTTCGCTACGCAAATTTAATGGAGTCCGGAATAAGACAAAGATATCCCGCATAAACACTCCATATTTAATTTAGGTGAATCGGCTTAACGCTCCCAAAACCACATGATGCGATGCGAGTATGGATAATTTAATATGCAACAAGTTTGTATTTCATTTATAAAAATAGGGCTCGGAAAGGGGTCACACATGGGGGACTCGACGATCTTGGCGTTCTATGATTCGGGCCGACGAGATCGGTCTTCTGGTCCCGGGGGAAACAGCTCGGTGTTCCGTGATGAAGGGCTTGGCGCTTCGGATCTTGGGTCGGGTCGTCGGATCCGGAAGGAGAACATGACAGTCTAGAGGGGTCGGCTTTCAAACTCCGAGATCGGGGTCTTCTGGGTCCGCAAGGTGGCCTTAGCTCGCAATATCTCTTCACCACGACACCAGACAGGCACATCTGTCATCCACAAACAAGATTCACATCACCGGTAGTCACAAATGGGCACTTGAGGCTGCACTTGGTACAGGACGCCCGGTAGGACTGGGTAGTAATGGTAGTACATCACCTACCACCACTTCACCTGCACACAACCACCTGGAAGCGAGCGGATAGGGGCAACGAGGACAACATCCATGGCAGCGACGGCTAGCAGAGGAGAGAGGCGGCGGCGCCTGTGCGGGTCGACGGCAGAGCACACGGGCTTGAGCAGCGACGAGAGGGCGCCGGAGCAGGGCTCAGCCGCAGCCCGAGGTGAGCGGCATTGGGGCTCCGGTGGCGGCGCTTTTCCGGGAGGGAGGTGACTAGAGAGGGCGATGGCCGGTCGACGGGGAGCAGAGAGGGCGCGGGGAGAGCTAGTGAGGGGGACGGCGAAGAGGAGGCGGCCGGACTTGGAGGTGCTGGCGGCCGGAGGTGCGGGGACGCCGAGGAGAGGGGGGAATGCGGGCGGCAGGGTAGGGCAAAGGCGACCGGCGTGGGGAGCTCCGCGGCACGCGGGCGAGGTTGAGGAGGCAGGCTCGCAGGCGAGCAGATGGGCGGGGCTCGAGCCAGAGCAGCGGGAGGCGGAGGCCGACGTGGGAGGAGGGCGGAGGCCGACGTGGGAGGAGGCCGGCTGCCGGCGCCTGAGAGGGAGGCGGTGGGGTTGGGGATCGTGAGCGAGCAGGGGAGGCGCACGCGCTCGGGGTAAGCGGTGGGAGGGCGCGCCGGGGCGGACGCTGGGCAACGCAGCGGGGAAAGAGGGAGCGGGGACGGGGTAGGAGAGACGGCGGCGGTCGCGTGCGGTCTCCGGTCGTGGTGGGCCAGGCGGACACGACAAGGGGAACCGGGGGTTGCGAGCGGGGTAGGTAGGGGCGGGGTCTCGCGTGTACGCGTGCTGCGCGCGGGGTGGCGGTTGGTGAGCGGGAGAAAGGCAGGCACGGGGTGATGGGTTCGTAGCATGGAAAACAAAAAATTTCTACCGCAAGAACGAACAAAACCCAGATCTAATCTAGATAAAAGCCAAGATCTAATCTATTAGACATGTGCAACGAGATAGGTAGGAACTAACCCTCGTAGATCCGAAAGCGTTAACGAGATTAGATCTCGTGGTTGATGTGGTCGATCACTTGCCGATCTCAAGATCGTGTGGACGATCCTTCCGGCATTGCGTTTCGGCAGCGCTTCCACAGTCGGTCAAGTGGACGATCCTTCCGGCGCCGCGTTTCGGCAGCGCTTCCACAGTCGGTCACACGTGCGGAGTCGAAGCAGACCTTCCTCTCCCCGTTCCAGCGAGCAGCGGAGGTAGTAGATCTTCTCCACGGAATCCCAGCAGCACGACGGCGTGGTGGTGGTGGTGGAGTAGAGAATTCTGCAGGGCTTCGCCTATGCCTGTGCAGAAGATGGTGGAGGAGAGAGGCGGCAGAGATTGGGTGTTATGGGAGCAGGGGAGGAGGGGGCGCCCCTACCCCTCTATTTAAAGAGGGGAGACGCCTAGGGAGGGGGAGTCCTTGTAGGACTCCCCTCCCTCTCTGGGCCGGCGGATTGGATGTGGGGGGAGGAGTCCTCCTCCCCCACGAATCCGTATCTTGACCCACCAGGACTCCTTGATCCCTATCTTGATTTTCAAGCAAATTCCAAGATATCTTCTAGAACCTTCCGGAACATTCCGAAACCTTCTAGAATCCTCATACAAACACTCTGGAACATTTCCTAACTCATAAAATGATCTCCTATATATGAGTCTTATTCTCCGGACCATTCCGGATCTCCTCGTGATGTCCCGAATCCAATCCGAGACTCCGAACAACATTCGTCTCCAACGCACATTCCATATCTACTTAAAACAACTTCGAATCTTAAGTGTGTCACCCTACGGTTCGTGAATATGTAGACATGATAGAGACACATCTCCTATCAATAACGATCAGCGGGACCTGGAGATCCATAATGGCTCCCACATACTAAACGATGACTTCGTGATCGATTGAACCATTTACATACGAAACCAATTCCTTTTGTCACGCGATACTATACTTATCCGAGGTTTGATCGTCAGCATCTCCATACCTAGTTCTACCTCGTTACTGATAAGTACTCTTTACTCGTTCCGTGATATGTCATCCCTTGTGACCCAGTCACATGCTTGCAAGCTAACTAGATGACATTCCACCGAGAGGGCCCAGAGCATATCTATCCGTCATATGGATGGACAAATCCCAATCTTGGTCCATGCGCTTCAACACATACTTTCAGAATACCCAATGACACCTTTATAACCACCCAGTTACGAAGCGGTGTTTGATGTCATCAAAGTACCCATCCGGTGATGGTGATTAACACAACCTCATTGTCGAAGGATTAGGTTACTATGCATTTAAAAGCTTATAGCAATACGAACTTAATGACTTGATCTTATGCTACGCTTACTATTGGTGTGTGTCCATCACATCATTCTCCTAATGATACAACCTTGTTATTAATCACATCCAATGTCCATGATCAGGAAACCATGATCATCAATTAATCAACAAGCTAGTTTAACAAGAGGCTTACTAGGGACTCTTTTATGTTTACAAAACACACATGTATTAGTGTTTCCTAATAATACAATTATAGCATGGGATGTAAACATTTATCATAAACATAAAGATATAATAATAACCACTTTATTATTGCCTCTTGGGCATATCTCCAACAGTCTCCCACTTGCACTAGAGTCAATAATCTAGTTAAAAACTTGTGCATTCAACACCTATGGCTTTCTGGTGTTGTATAGACACTATTGCTAGTGGTAAACATAATCTGCGGATCTGACACTTCCAGGTCCATGTGTATTTGCATGTCCTTGCGTCTCTACGCATTACTCATTCTCCAATGAGATGGCATTGTATAAATTTGGTCCTTTGGTGAGACCTTTAGTTCCTTGGGATTAAATCATGTTGATACAATTGTCATACAATGTATCTTTATAGTATTAGCCCACTTGGAACCACACCTAGTTTGATAACAAACTACTTAACACAAATGCCCTCCTTTGCTACTACTATAGCAGTTATATACTTAGCCTTTTGTTGTAGTATCCTTCCCAATGTCTCAACTTTGGAACTCATCCAAATCCATCATGGAACATCCTTTCCATTATATTGTGCCACCCATAGTTTAAATTGAGATAAACTTAATTTGTATCTTGTGACAAAACTAGTATCAATGTAACACTTTACAATGAACTACCTTTAACTATTTGTCACTTATACATGGTATATTCTTAGTTCTTCCAAAGCTCATAAGAATATCTTTACTATTGTCCAATGATCATCTTATGAATCATTCTGGTATATGCCCATAACATTTAGAGCATAGGACATATCTGGATGTGTACATCTTAAAGAATGATTGATCAAAATATTCTTGCGATTTCACCAAGTGTCAAAACACTTGAATCTCGTGTCAACACACTTGAATCTTGATTCAGTCCTTTCCGTGTGTCAAGAACCTTTCTTGTTGTTTCCATATTGAACTCATTCAACATCTTATCTATGTACATTTGGCAAAACCATATTAGCGCCTCAATCTATTCATATAGACATTGATGCCTAATTCTTGGGTTATGCCTAAGTCTTTCATCGAAATGAAATTCTTAACCTGTGTCAATACAAGATACATCATTTCCAATCAACAATATGTCCTCTACATAATGTATTAGAAATATGTCTCAGCGCTCCCACTTAATTTCTTGCAAATGCAAGCATCTTCATCATCTCCGATGAATTTAAACTCTTTTAACAGTTTCATCATGGTGAAGATTCCAACTCCGCTATGCTTACTTCAACTATTGAAGTTTAGCATACTCTTTTAGCATCCTTTGAATTAACAAAACCCTTTGGATCGTGTCATGTACACGTCCTAGGTAACCATTCTATTAGAAGAACTTGTTTTGTTTGTTCAACTACCATATACCAAAATATATGTAGTGGTTGCTACATTAATCCGTCCAGACTAAATATCGCTATGAAAGATCAAATCTTATCATAGTCAATTCCTTGAACATTGTCGTAAACTCTTTCTGACATGTCGACTATTTCATAGATTTGAAACATCCATGTCTATTTCTTTATAGATCCAAACACGACCGATAGGCTTCACGCCTTTCCGGAGGGTCTTCAAAGTTCAGAAACTTGATTTCTCGTGTATGGATGCTATCACGGATTCCATGACTTCTAGTCATTTTATGGAGTCAGGGCCCATCATCGCTTCTTTGCATGTAGTCGGTTCATCATTGTCAAAACAATAACGACTTGCTTATCAAATCTTACTATTTGATTCTTACCGACCCACATGGTTCTATAGGAACTCTAATCTCCGAGATCACACCTTTTGTAATCACGAGAGCCATGAGCATTGTGGCCGTCAGCGGGACAATTTCCGGTGCTGCGCTACTTAGCACATATAGCTAAGGTTCAACAACCTTATCAAAGTTCTATTGTCCTCCCACTTAACTTTTCACAAAAAATTCCTTCTCAAGAAACTTGACGTTCCAAGTAACAAACACTTTTGTCCTCAGTGTTATGGAGAAATTCCCAACAAATTCTTTGGGATAACCTACAAAGACGTGCTTATCCGACTTTGGTTGTAAACATTTTACTTATGCATAACATACCAAAATTTAAGAAAAGACAATTCGGGTTTTATCCCAAACCATGACTTATATGGTGTCATTTCAACGGATCACGATGGAGCTCTTTTCAGTGTAAAAGCGGTAGTCACTTAAAGCTTTAATCTTTAATATATAATGGCAGTTTTATAAATGACACCTTTGATCTTACCATGTCAAACAAGGTATCATTACATATCTTGAACACTCCATACTCCTATGGTGTTTTGGGACATGCAAATCCATGGAACGATTCCTCAAATCTTAGGTGTTTTGCTAAACTTGTAACTCAAACATCTTTCTTTATGATCCAATCATAAACTCTTTTATTTTCTTGTTACAATGATTTTCCACTTCATCTTGAAAGTCTTTGAACATTTTTTCAAATGTTTCATACTTCTTCCTTATTGAATAAGTATATACATATACTCACTCAAATCTTCGGAGAAAGCATATGAAGTTGAAATCTATCGCCCACGACTACATATAATGGACTATATACATCAATATGTACAAATTCCAATCAGTTAGTCGTCCGTTCCTCTTTTGGCCTACGAACGAAGTTTTAATTATCTCCAGGAAAGTATCACAAGCGTCATTTGATCAAAATCAAAGACTCCAAAAATCCATCAACATGGAGTTTCTTCATGTATCCCTTTCAATATAATTTAAACGACGATGTCACTTCGTAAGTTATCTTTCAATAATTTGTCTTGCGACATTTTAGGATTAGTTTTATGGCCGTTATTTCTCCTACCAGACTTGTATATTATCCATCTATTATGGAATACGGTAATTATTTGAACAACTTTGTGTCGTCATAATACCTGATCAAAATAACAATTATTGAAACAAATCTTGAAGGCAAGCTTTGATGTTAACGAGCAACACAACAACCCTTTGTTTGTTTTCGATGAACATCATCACATTTTCTCTTGCTAGTTACTTAGGCCATTGCAGTTCATGAATTGTGTTGTCCTGTATGACACTTCATACCAACCAATTCGGTATCCAATACCGGAGAACCACATTGTTTGACAAGCAAGGAATACAACCATAACATGTATATCTTCTATATGCCTAAGTTGGACATCTCCAACCTTTTATTTTCTGCCAAATATTTTATAGATTCTCTTTCAGCAATTCCTTTTCTTTTAAAAGAATCTATCAACATCAATAGTGGTGTCATCAACATGACACATGGTACAAAGCGTATATAGTCAACTACTAATACCTTTGGACTTGCACTTTGAGGTGGATCACCATCATCAAATGTTTGGCGTTCTTTCAAAAATCCATTCTTTAGTAATCTTTTAGTGTAGTAAAAAATTTACTTACATCTTCTATTCATCCTTATCATGACAACTTTCATGATCAAGCTGCTATAGCTTATAAAGGTGAATTGCGAGTATAATGTTTTCTTTTTCAAAACCTTTTGGAGGATTAGGACGACTAGCGTCTCCAACCTTCACAAATTCTCATCAAATATGAGGACATATAATCTATCATGTTGTAACCAACACATTGTTTTAGATATCGCAATACCTTTCACATATGATGGTTTCTGAAACATTGCTTTCAGCTCTTAGATAAACTTGATATTAAAAACAATCTTTTGAGTATCAAGAATCATGGAGGCAAACATGATACATTAGATACTAACACTGGAATTGTTACTCTTGATTTAATACTATTTATTAAACTTCATGGAGTAAATGGAGTTTGCTGAAAGTTTGCAATAGGACTTATAAATTTTAAATTGACACTCAAAACAATACGATACCAGTTCGTAAAGCAAATATCTAGAATTTCTATAGTTCCACTATCTCAACTATAACTAAGCGTAAGGTGGTGACCGAATGCCAATGACTACAACAAACTATGCAAATTCACTTTGATTGTGTTTATGATAAATTGAGTTCGACTAATCCAAATTACAAATGAACTCCCACTCAAAACAACATCCCTCAAGTTGTTTTAGTGATTACATGAACCAAATCCACTACACCAAGTCCAATCATCACGTGAGATGATGTAGCTTTAAAGGCGAACAATCAACATGTTCATCATATCATCCATATGACTCATGCTTTACCTTTCGGTATTCTGTGTTCCGAGACCATGTCTGTACATGCTAGGCTCGCCAAGGTTAACCTTAGTTTCCGCATGTGCAAATCTGGCTTGCACCCGTTGTATGCACACGTAGAGTCTATCACACCCGATCATCACGAGATGCTTCGAAACGACGAGTCTTAGCAACGGTGCCAACTAAGGGTGAACACTTTATTACTTGATATTTAGTGAGAGGGATCATCTTATAATGCTACTGTCGCGATCTGAGCAATACAAGATGCATAAAGGATTAACATCACAGGCAATTCATAATATGTGATATGATATGGCCTTTCTTCTTGTGCCTTTGATCTCCATCTCCAAAGCATGGACAAGATCTCCATCATCACCAGCGTGGCGTCAAGGTCCGTGGCGCCGCTTCATGGTTGTCCATCACCAGCAGCAACTATTACAACTACTTGGAATAAAGCTATTACATGATGAAATAGACACGCAGGTCTTAAACAAAATTTAAAGACAACCATTAGGCTCCTGCCGGTTGCCATATTACAATAAGGATCATTGCATACCTCAAATATAATCACAATCACATAATGGCCATATCACATCACAAAACCCCTGCAAAAACAAGTTAGACACCTCTAATTTTGTTTGCATGTTTTACGTGGTTTGGGGCTTTCACATAAGACCGATCTTACCTACGAACAAGGACCACAACGTTGATACAAGTGTTGTCAAGATGCTCATTGTAAATTGAATCTTAACTATGGTGGAAGAGACAGACACCCGCAAAGCCACTTGTGCAAAGCAAGTTGCACGTCAAGCGTGGAGCAAGTCTCATGTGCGATGACATGTAATGTTAGCCCGAGCCGCTTCATCCCACCATGCCGCAAGATGCAAAGTACACGCTAAGACACCGACAACAAAAGCATCAACGCCCACAAAAACATTGTGTTCTACTCGTGCAACAGATCTACGCATAGATACGGCTCTGATACCACTGATGGGTTCGTAGCATGGAAAACAAAAAATTTCTACCGCAAGAACGAACAAAACCCAGATCTAATCTAGATAAAAGCCAAGATCTAATCTATTAGACATGTGCAACGAGATAGGTAGGAACTAACCCTTGTAGATCCGAAAGCGTTAACGAGATTAGATCTCGTGGTTGATGTAGTCGATCACTTGCCGATCTAAAGATCGTGTGGACGATCCTTCCGGCGTTGCGTTCCGGCAGCGCTTCCACAGTCGGTCAAGTGTATGATCCTTCCGGCGCCGCGTTTCGGCAGCGCTTCCGCAGTCGGTCACACGTGCGGAGTCGAAGCAGACCTTCCTGTCCCCGTTCTAGCGAGCAGCGGAGCTAGTAGATCTTCTCCACGGAATCCCAGCAGCACGGCGGCGTGGTGGTGGTGGTGGAGTAGAGAATTCTGCAGGGCTTCGCCTATGCCTGTGCAGAAGATGGTGGAGGAGAGAGGCGGCAAAGATTGGGTGTTATGGGAGCAGGGGAGGAGGGGGCGCCCCTACCCCTCTATTTAAAGAGGGGAGACGCCTAGGGAGGGGGAGTCCTTGTAGGACTCCCCTCCCTCTCTAGGCCGGCGGATTGGATGTGGGGGGAGGAGTCCTCCTCCCCCACGAATCCGTATCTTGACCCACCAGGACTCCTTGATCCCTATCTTGATTTTCAAGCAAATTCCAAGATATCTTCTAGAACCTTCCGGAACATTCCGAAACCTTCTAGAATCCTCATACAAACACTCTGGAACATTTCCTAACTCATAAAATGATCTCCTATATATGAGTCTTATTCTCCGGACCATTCCGGATCTCCTCGTGATGTCCCGAATCCAATCCGAGACTCCGAACAACATTCGTCTCCAACGCACATTCCATATCTACTTAAAACAACTTCGAATCTTAAGTGTGTCACCCTACGGTTCGTGAATATGTAGACATGATAGAGACACATCTCCTATCAATAACGATCAGCGGGACCTGGAGATCCATAATGGCTCCCACATACTAAACGATGACTTCGTGATCGATTGAACCATTTACATACGAAACCAATTCCTTTTGTCACGCGATACTATACTTATCCGAGGTTTGATCGTCAGCATCTCCATACCTAGTTCTACCTCGTTACTGATAAGTACTCTTTACTCGTTCCGTGATATGTCATCCCTTGTGACCCAGTCACATGCTTGCAAGCTAACTAGATGACATTCCACCGAGAGGGCCCAGAGCATATCTATCCGTCATATGGATGGACAAATCCCAATCTTGGTCCATGCGCTTCAACACATACTTTCAGAATACCCAATGACACCTTTATAACCACCCAGTTACGAAGCGGTGTTTGATGTCATCAAAGTACCCATCCGGTGATGGTGATTAACACAACCTCATTGTCGAAGGATTAGGTTACTATGCATTTAAAAGCTTATAGCAATACGAACTTAATGACTTGATCTTATGCTACGCTTACTATGGGTGTGTGTCCATCACATCATTCTCCTAATGATACAACCTTGTTATTAATCACATCCAATGTCCATGATCAGGAAACCATGATCATCAATTAATCAACAAGCTAGTTTAACAAGAGGCTTACTAGGGACTCTTTTATGTTTACAAAACACACATGTATTAGTGTTTCCTAATAATACAATTATAGCATGGGATGTAAACATTTATCATAAACATAAAGATATAATAATAACCACTTTATTATTGCCTCTTGGGCATATCTCCAACAGTCTCCCACTTGCACTAGAGTCAATAATCTAGTTAAAAACTTGTGCATTCCACACCTATGGCTTTCTGGTGTTGTATAGACACTATTGCTAGTGGTAAACATAATCTTCGGATCTGACACTTCCAGGTCTGTGTGTATTTGCATGTCCTTGCGTCTCTACGCATTACTCATTCTCCAATGAGATGGCATTGTATAAATTTGGTCCTTTGGTGAGACCTTTAGTTCCTTGGGATTAAATCATGTTGATACAATTGTCATACAATGTATCTTTATAGTATTAGCCCACTTTGAACCACACCTAGTTTGATAACAAACTACTTAACACAAATGCCCTCCTTTGCTACTACTATAGCAGTTATATACTTAGCCTTTTGTTGTAGTATCCGTCACAATGTCTCAACTTTGGAACTCATCCAAATCCATCATGGAACATCCTTTCCATTATATTGTGCCACCCATAGTTTAAATTGAGATAAACTTAATTTGTATCTTGTGACAAAACTAGTATCAATGTAACACTTTACAATGAACTACCTTTAACTATTTGTCACTTATACATGGTATATTCTTAGTTCTTCCAAAGCTCATAAGAATATCTTTACTATTGTCCAATGATCATCTTATGAATCATTCTGGTATATGCCCATAACATTTAGAGCATAGGACATATCTGGATGTGTACATCTTAATGAGCGATCTGAATCTTCTTGCTTCATGTCGATCCTCGTGACACCACTAACAAAGGTTTCTTCTTCGTCTTGAATCGGCGACACCACCAACAAGGGGTCATTGCTCGTGTTCGTTGAGAGAACACTCCGGAGAAACAAAGACGAAGATAAAGGTCTCAAAAGATAAGGCCACCTTTAACTTCCGTGGAAGGAGTGAAAATTGCATTGATCCTCCAATTCAATGTACAAAGCGAATGGTAAGAGTAGTGGTATGGTCATGACTCCATCCCGCACTCAAAACATTACTTTGTACATGAATAGTTGAATTATGCAATCAACTCTCGAAATTAGACTTAAGATCGCAACAAGCGGGGTGCGAAAGCAAGGGAGTGATGCAGGCTCTGCATCAGATCTGGCATAGATGATGTCGTCGCGTCGGAAAACACCGGAAAACACGGTAAGGAACAAAGGGAAGTCCGACAGATGAAGGATTCCCCAAATAGCACGAAGACCGGATGTAGAAGCAACGTTGTCAAAGGAGGAAGCGAAACCCTGAAGGTACGACAGAAACCCAACCACGAGAATTCCTGGACTCGAAAAAAAGGTAAGAGAGAAGATTCAAAACATGCAGAGGTAAGGGGAGAACAGCAGAGGGGTAAGAAGTAAAAGCAGACCTAATCAGATCTATCCAACCGATTTTTCCAAAATAGTTTTGACACTATACTTCGGCCGTTAGCTAGGTTATCCTACAGTCTGGACTTGTGGGGTATCGCAACTGCTGAGCTCTGATACCACTCTGTAACACCCTCAAATCGGCCCTATGCAAGTTTTAGCCCTTTCCGCCAAACCTGCATAGAAACGATTCAAGGATGCCTACCAGGCACTTTCATGCGGGTGGAAAACGAAGTAATACCATTACACAACAGTCCTCGATGGGATCCACAAAACATATATATACACCAACGACTCCATGGGTCAAGAATACAGATATAATATACAAAGATCCAAATCACCTTGAAAACGATAGAGCGTCCGACTACGGACAAGATACAAATGGGGCTAAGAGCCCTGAAGAATAACCAATGGCGTCCATAACCCTGCCCAGGCCAAGCCGGAAGGGTAACCCTGCTAACGACGTCGATCTCAAACCTGCTTAAACCAAAGGGGTGCCAACAAAGGACAAAGGAAAAAGAGGAGCGTCAGTACTGAGGCCAGTGCACCGCGAGGCTAGAATTCGGTGGCTCTCACCTACATAGGTATGGTGGACTGAAGCGGCAGCGCAGCATGCACTAAACAACCTATAGAGACCCAATAAAACTGGCGGCTATTAGAGAGGGAGAAGAAAGACCTATTTGGACCCTACCTGATACTAGCACCAAACAAACCCATCCTGGTATTTTCCCCTCGAGACCAAACGAGGAAGTAGGACCAAGGAATTCACGCAGTTGGCAATTTTACTCATTCCATTATAATTGAAGCACTTACTAGTCAGATATAGATAGCGTGGGCCGTCCTGATAGCATAAGTAGTGGGCAGTTTTAATCACCATTCCGTTGTAGTTGGAACAATTACTAGTCAGATATAATAGTCCTGAGGAATCCCAAAACCCAGTAGTTGTTGGCACTTTTATCACATTCCATTAGAGTTGCAATACTTACTAGGCATATATAACAAAACAACCCAGATCCAGCAGTTGTTGGCATTTTTAATGTCCATTCTGTTATAGTTGCATCTGATTACTAGTCACATATTAAGTCAAATTTATAGCACTACTTTAGTTATGCTTGTCTATGATCGAGATACTATGCTCCAAGTAGTCCATAACCGCGGACATGGCTTTCAGAAAGTTTTACCCTACATGGGTGCACAGATAGCAACACACACTCGATCAACCTCGGAATAACCAACTCAAAACCCAACGAGGCATTCACGACAAAGCGATCACAGGATTCAGAAATATTTTAGGGGGCCACCCCATTAAGCTACCCGCAACGAAGTTGGCCGACTCCGAGACGGACCCAAGGTTTGCGCCAATGGTTGTAAGCGACTGGGAACCCGAAAGTGTGATTGGGCTTGTAGATACCGCGAAAACACTCCGCAATCCTAAACAGTACAGGTGCTCCACGCACAATCTTAAATAAAGCAGTAAAGTATGGCATAAGTACAGGATAGTAATAAAGCCCCAAACTACTTTGTGGCCCCAAGAAATAGAAATGAATCAAGCTTTGGCTCAGGGGGGTCCATAAGGCCGTCCGGATGTGGATAGTGCGAAAAATCAAGGAACATGTATCAAGTACTCAGGGTCCGACGGGACACAAGTGAGCATGGAAGAACCAAATAACATCTATTGCCCACCGATGCCTCTGCATTAATTATAGCTAGCATTTTAACAGTTGTATTTAAAGTCATGAGCAACTCCACCATTAAGCATCTCCACCAATAAACATCTGCCATCAATACAACAACTGTGGTACTCCACAACACAAGATCGCACCTGAGCAAGCAACTACGACTCGCAAGGCCAGCTATCTACCAAACACAGGTAATAGGAGGTGTCCAAGGCAATATAGAGGCTGCACAGGATATAACTGTTGTTCGGAAACTAAAGCATCGCGACACGGATAGCAATAGATCAACAGGAGGAAATAAAGACTAAAAATGCAAAATAGGTAGAAGGGGAAGAGATGCTCGCCTGGGAAAACATTGCCGAAGATTCATATCTGGAGAACTTGTCGATACTCGCATCAACTCATCAGCCTAATCCGCGAAGAAGCAAACACTAGCAGAAACACCGGATGCAGTATTTAATATTACGGTAGAAGATCCGGCATGATTATGATATGATGCAGATGCAGTGCAATTAGGCAGTATTAAGCGGAACCGGGGTCCCGACAATTACTTAAACGGTTCAAGTTATTTGAGACCCCCGCAATTTAAATGTTGTATTAACAGGGCAAAACATGTCATCGGTTCGCTACGCAAATTTAATGGAGTCCGGAATAAGACAAAGATATCCCGCATAAACACTCCATATTTAATTTAGGTGAATCGGCTTAACGCCCCCAAAACCACATGATGCGATGCGAGTATGGATAATTTAATATGCAAAAAGTTTGTATTTCATTTATAAAAATAGGGCTCAGAAAGGGGTCACACATGGGGGACTCAACGATCTTGGCGTTCTATGATTCGGGCAAACGAGATCAGTCTTTGGGTTCCGGGGAAAAGAGCTCGGTGTTCCGTGATGAAGGGATTGGCGCTTCGGATCTTGGGTCGGGTCGTCGGATCCGGAAGGAGAACATGATAGTCTAGAGGGGTCGGCTTTCAAATTCCGAGATCGGGGTCTTCTGGGTCCGTAAGGTGGCCTTAGCTCGTAGTATTTCTTCACCACGACACCAGACGGGCACATCTGTCATCCACAAACAAGATTCACATCACCGGTAGTCACAAATGGGCACTTGAGGCTGCACTTGGTACATGACGCCCGGTAGGACTGGGTAGTAATGGTAGTACATCACCTACCACCACTTCACCTGCACACAACAACCAGGAAGCTAGCGGACAGGGGCAACGAGGATAGCGTCCGTGGCAGCGACGGCTAGCAGAGGAGAGAGGCGGCGGTGCCTGTGCGGGTCGACGGCAGAGCACGCGGGCTTGAGCAGCGACGAGAGGGCGCCGGAGCAGGGCTCGGCCGCAGCCCGAGGTGAGCGGCGTTGGGGCTCCGGTGGCGGCGCTTGTCCGGAGGAAGGAGATCGGAGAGGGCGGCGGCCGGTTGACGGGGAGTAGAGAGGGTGTGGGGAGAGCCGGTGAGGGGGACGAGGAAGAGGAGGCGACCGTACTTGGAGGTGCTGGCGACCGGAGGTGCGGGGACACCGAGGAGAGGGGGAATGCGGGCGGCGGGGTAGGGCAAAGGCGACCGGCGTGGGGAGCTGCGCGGCACGCGGGCGAGGTTGAGGAGGTGGGTTCGCAGGCGAGCAGATGGGCGGGGCTCAAGCCAGAGCGGCGGGTGGCGGAGGCCGACGCGGGAGGAGGCCGGCTGCCGGCGCCTGAGAGGGAGGCGACAGGGTTGGGGATCATGAGCGAGCGAGGGGAGGCGCGGGGATCGGGGCAAGCGGTGGGAGGGCATGCCAGGACAGCCGCTAGGCAAGGCAACATGGAAAGAGGGAGCGGGGACGGGGGAGGAGAGACGGTGGCGGTCGCGTGCGGTCTCCGATCGTGGTGGGCCAGGCGGACACGACAAGGGGAAGCAGGGGTTGCGAGTGGGGTAGGTAGGGGCGGGGTCTCGCGTGTAAGCGTGCTACGCGCGGGTGGCGGTTGGTGAGCGGGAGAAAGGCATGCGCGGGGTGGGGCCTAGCAGTGGGACCAGCAGGTGGCGTGGGGGGAGTTGGGATTTGGTCCTAGGGTGGCGACGTGCGGGCAGGAAACAGCCGGGCGGGGCGGGATCCCGAGGCGGGGTGTTTGTTGGCACGGGCGGGTCAGGTGTGGGGTCCGGCGTGGCACATGCAGGCGGGAGATGGTGGTGGTGGGGAGTTGGCGAGTGGATGGGCAGGTGGCAGTGGGTGAGTGGGTGGGGTTTGGGCCAGAGGTGATGTGGCGAACCGTGAGTGGCCATGGTGAGGTGGAGGGGGCTGGGTAGATTAGGATTGGGTACGAATTTGGCTTTATTGGGGGTGGCCGGCTGGGTCGGATCGGCCCGGTTTGGCTGCCCCTAAAAATAAAATAAACATTTTATTATTTAAAACAGGGCTTTTGCAAACCGTATTTAGACAAACCAAAATATTCCGGAGACCCGGGTTTTAATTTGAATAAAGAAGGGAATATTTAGAAAACAAAACTAGGCATTTCGAAATTAGTTTAGACAAAAGCCATGCATGATGATGACGATGCTCAAATGCAATGTGGCCTGATGACATGAGCATGCGGTCATGATGATGCGATGCGCAAAAACACCGCGATTTTCTAGTAGTGGTTTTTGCGGGGCGCCATAGTGCCCTAGGTGCTAAATATGCAATATATGGGGCCATGAGGCCTACGCCTGCCACCGTTGCTTTAACCATGACTTCAACAACCATGCTGGCAATGCGGCCTTCACCAGCTCCATCGACAACCAGCCTTGGGTGATGGACACCGGGGCTATGGATCACTTCACCAGTGAACTTGAGCGTCTTCAGGTTCATGAGCGTTGTGCAGGGAATGACCAGGTCCAGGTGGCAAATGGTGCAGGTTTTTCTATTTCACACATTGATCATTCACGTTTACCTGGTTCATCCCTCCAACTTAAAAATGTCTTGCATGTTCCTCATATTAGTAAACACCTTCTATCTATTTATCATCTTCTTTGTGACAATGACCTATTTGTTGAGTTTCACCGTCGTGCTTTTTTTGTGAAGGACAAGGCAACCCGGCGCATAATACTTCATGGTAAAAGCCATGGAGGACTTTATCCATTTCCATACCATCGTGCATCATCATCATCCACTTGTCATGCCTCCACTAGTGTCAAGGTGTCGTCCTCGTAGTGGCATCAACGTCTTGGTCATCCAGCAAATAATGTAGTTAACTCTATTGTTAAGAGTCAGGAGCTTTATTGTACTAGTTCAGATACACCACCATTAGTGTGTGATGCCTGTCAGTGTGCTAAAAGTCATCAACTATCTTATTCTACGTCAACACATGTTTTTACTGTGCCTCTTGAATTAATTCATTCGGATGTTTGGGGTCCGCTATTGCTTCTTCAGGAGGGTACAAGTAGTGTGTTAGTTTTGTTGATGGCTACACTCGTTTCTGCTAGGTTTATTTGCTTAAACATAACTATGATGTTGAGAAGGTATTTTACGCCTTCCAAGCTCATGTGGAGCGTCTTTTGAACTATAAGATTAAGGCAGTATAGTCCGACTGGGGTGGCGAGTATCACAAACTTCACCGCTACTTCCAGCACACGGGCATCTCCCACTATGTATCATGCCCGCATACTTCCCAACAGAACGGTATTGCCGAGCGCAAACGCCGTCACTTGGTAGAGACCGGCCTTGCTCTCCCTGCACCCTCCTTCCTTCCTCTACGATTTTGGGATGAGGAATTCCTCACGGCCTGCTATCTCATCAATCGTATGCCGACGCCGGTTCTCAACAAGGAGACACCCTTGTTTTGTCTCTTTCGTGTTCAGCCCACTTATTCCTCTCTTCAGATTTTTGGGTGTGCTTGTTGGCCTAGTCTTTGTAAATATAATGCTCGCAAACTTGAGTTCCGCTCCAAGATGTGTGTCTTTCTCGGCTATAGTCCAATGCATAAAGGCTATAAGTGTCTTGATCCTGCCTTGGGAAGGATTTACCTTTCTCATGATGTTGTCTTCGACGAGAACGTTTTCCCCTTCTCTAGCCCCGGTGTTTCTATTGATATTGCCAACCTTGAACATGCACTTTCGTTTCCTATTGATGAACCGGTTCTGGATGTACCTGTGCGCAAATACGACCTATCCTATTTGTTTACTAACCCGCCTATGTCAGGCGATGTTTATTCGATGCCCTCTTAGGTACCTCCGACGGCTCCTGTCACTATGACTCCGAGCGCGATTGACGTGCATGGATCAAGCTCGTCTCTCGATGCACCCCGTCGCCCACCTCCCCGTGCGCTGGGCCTCCCGAGCCCATGGGGTCACCGCCTCCCCGCCATCTGCTGGATCGGCCCAGCCTGGCGCCTCGCGCCAACCCTCGTCGATGCCATTGGTTGAGCCACTGTCTACCTCACCGGAGGCTGCATCGCCTGCTCATCTACATAGCATGATCACTCGCAACCGAGATCAGACATGACGCGAGAAGACTTACCATGATGGCACTGTTTGGTATAATCCTAGTCGCCATGCATTTTTCGCTGCCCCCAGTTCCCATTGGGATGCTCTTCAGGAGCCGGCATGGCATGCAACGATGGCTAAGGATTTTGCTGCTCTACGCGAGACGTGCACCTAGACTTTGGTGCCTCGCCCTCCTAGAGTTAATGTCATTGGCAACAAGTGGATCTTCAAGACCAAACACCATCACGATGGTTCGATTGACAAGCATAAAGCTCGCCTGGTTTCCCATGGCTTCACTCAGTAGCATGGTATAGATTATGGTGACACCTTCAGCCCAGTTGTCAAGCCAACCACTACTCGTTTGGTGCTCTCTCTTGCCATGTCTCGTGGCTGGAGTCTCTGTCAGGTGGATGTTAGTAATGCGTTCCTGCATGGGTACTTGGATGAAGATGTCTATATGTAGCAGCCTCCCGGCTTTGAAGATGCCCGCTTCCCCTCGCATGTCTGCAAATTGCAGCGGTCCCTTTATGGCCTCAAGAAGTCTCCTCGTGCCTAGTATGCTCGGCTGAGTCAGCTTCTTCTCCATCTTGGATTTGTTGCCTCTAAGGCGGATACTTCGTCGTTCATCTTCTCTCGCGGTGATGCACATATTTACATGCTCGTAAATGTTGATGACATTGTCATTGCTGGCTCTTCACCTGTGATGGGGGATCTTAAGGTACAGTCCATGGCAGCTAGTTTTCCTATCAAGGATTTGTGTACGCTGGAGTATTTTCTTGGATTGGAAGCGTCCTTCCATTCAGGGGGCATGTAATTTACTCAGGAAAAGTATGCACTTGATCTTCTTCATCGAGTCAATATGGAGAATTGCAAGTCCACTTCCACTCCACTTGTCACGCCGGACCCACTGTCTCGTGAGTCTGGTGCTATACTTAGTGTTGATGACTCTTTCTAGTACTGTAGTGTGGTTGGAGCGCTTCAGTATTTGACGCTCACTCGCCCAGACATTTCATTTTCCGTGAACAAAGTGTGCCAGTTTCTATAGCAGCCGACTGAGGTTCATTGGAAGCTGTCAATCATATTCTAAGTTATGTCGACGGTACGCTAAATACAGGACTACAAATACGCAAGTCCTCCTCCCCTAGTGTTAGTATATTCATGGATGCAGACTAGGCAGGCTATGTTGATGACAGACAATCCACTGGTGGCTTTGCTGTGTTTGTTGGGCCTAACCTTGTTTCTTGGAGTTCGAAGAAGCAACCTACCATCTCGAGGTCTAGTACCGAGGCTGAGTACAATGCATTGGATAATGGTGCCGCTGAAGCCATTTGGGTTGAGTTGGTTCTGAGTGAACTTGGCATCACACAGCAGCGAGCACCTATTTTGTGGTGTGATAATTTAGGGGCAACTTATCTGATGGCGAATCCAGTATTTCATGCTTGTACCAAGCACATCGAGATGGAATTCCACTTTGTGCGAGAATGAGTTGATGTAGGTACACTAGATGCCAGGTTTCTTTCGACAGATGATCAATTGGCAGATGTTTTCACTAAGCCCGCCAGGAGGCAGATGCTAGACCGGTTTAGAACCAATCTGATTCTTGTACAAAGTTCAGATTGAGGGGGGATGTTAAATATATGGTCTAGGTTGCTATGTATAGTTGTATTCGTACTCATGTATGGTTGTATTTGTAATTGATCATCTAATATATATACTAATGTGAGGAGGTTGTGACCCCCCCTCGATAACCTAATCTTGACTTCCCGGATGGCGACCTTGTGGACACGACACACGCGGCCGTGGAGAAGGCCACCGGAGCGCAGGGGCTGGAACTAGTTGTGTATCTTGACATATTCATCAGACATATTCAGAAGTTAGAAGAAATCATTTTCAAACATGTATCTTGATCATGCTCTCTTACAAATGTAATACATCACTTTGACATCCAAACAGGATTTGGCATTCAGCTAGGACATCAATTCTATGCACCAATATCTATACATCCAAATAGGAATATTGACATTTAATATCAATGCGAATATCCCAGGATTTTGATATCTCAATGAATGCAATGCCTAGGCTACCAATATATACATCCAAACAAAGCCTAAGTGATTCTCCAAATATTCTATTTTCATCAATGATGGAGGAAAACTCATCCAACGACTCATACTTTATGTGCCTGATCTTGCATAATCCAAAATTGTAGTCCAACTCTTCATCGAATGGAGATTGGCTTATTGGATGATTATGGAGAAAACACAAACATTGCTGAGTCATAGGACTATCTCCTAATGGTTATTGTATTAAGAAGAGAAGACTTATTACAAGGATATCCCTCAGACGTGGGTATTAACATATGAAGTTGGGCCCTTCTGCTAAGTTCCACATCAAGCAAGAAATTTCCCATGGTCACAAAGGACCTCAATGGGATAGGCCATGATCTACTAAGATATTTGCAAATAGACATCCAAACTAAGTTCACACAATAAGATCAACCCTGACTGAGATCCCACTAAAATTATCATCCCCAGGATGATTTTAGCGATCTCACGATCCTAATCCACTACACCACCCCCGATCGTCACGGTCAGAAATGGAGTTTCAAAGGTAGACATTCCCCAGTGTCAATCACATCATCCATGTGAATCATGCTCGACTTTTGGTCTCTTGTATTGTGAGGCCATGTCTGCACATGCTAGGTTCGCCAAATTAACCTGAGTGTATTTGCGTGGCACATACATAGCTTGTTACCCACACCATATGTGAACGTAGATATGTATAGCCCCCAATCATCACGGTCGTCTTCATAACGGTGAACTTTCTTGGTGATTGCACACATAAGGCAGAGCACTATCATTGGTACTATTTGGGGATCATCTTATCAATCATGCTACCATTGAGTATCTAATACTATCACACAATAAGACGAATAACAGGTATCAACATCATATGTATATTGTGATATGATGTGGTCCTTCTTATTGCGCCGTGATCTCCATCAAGCGCTCCGGCATGATCTCCATCTTGCCCTCGGTTTGACGCCAAGTCCACGACGCCACCAGCACGTCATCCATCGGAACTATGACTATTACTATACTACTTAGTAAGAAAAAAGTAAACTACTTTACCTTCGTAACGACCAAGACCATATCACAACACAAGCCCTCCTACAAAACAAAGTTAGACGCCTCTACTTCATCTTTTGCAATTTTTATGTGGTTATTAGGGCGTTCACAATAGAACCATTTCTAATCTAAGAACTTTCCAACCATAACATGGATCCAACAGTTGTCTCTACTACACCCCTTTCAGGGCCCTCCGTTGTAAATGCCATATCAACTATTGAATGAGACACAGATACCCGCTACCACTTAGATGGAACATGCCGTATGTTGAGCGTGGAACCAATCTCGCATACGGATATGCGTAAAGTCGGTTCGGGTCGCTTCATCAAAACAATACCACGATATAAACAAATACACATTAGAGGGTAACATCTAAGGGATCAATGCCCGCACAATACTTGTGTGTACTGGCCGTACAACACTTCTACGCATAGATCGGCTCTGATACCACTAAAGAGTTCCGTAGCAGAAAACAAAAAAATCTGACGTTGGAACTCCCTATTGCCCATGTAGTAATGCAGTAACGACCGAAGCGTATAGAATACATACCCTTGTAGATCATACGCGATTAACATTCCCAGGGGAACATGGTTGAAGTAGTTGAACTCGTGGCCGACCTCAAGGTCGTGAAGCTCCTGACAGGTCACCCCTTGCTCCATCTTCATCCTGTAGCAACTTCGGCTCATGACATCCAAGATGCCCTCTTATGAGGCACCGTCGAAGTTTCGTACACATACGATGTACTATGACAACCTTCGAATCAATGGTCCCTACCGAGAGTGTAGAAGTAGATCTCCAGTTTTGAATCCCTACAGCGCAATAGCGTGCTGCAGGTGCGTTATCTCTTGTGTTTACAGTCCTTTCTTGGGACTGTGCCAACACAATGAGACAACTAGAGAGAGGGGGAGGAATTATCTAAGGAAAATGCCTTAGAGAACTTCTCAAATTGGTGTGTTTAATTCCACCCATGGGCACCCCTTTATACAGGGGAAGGGAGGTGTGCCCCCCCTTTGGGTTTCCCATGTGGGACTAATCAAGGGAGAGAGGGGGTGGCTCCATGGGCCTCTAGGGATCCGTGGGCCATCCGGCCTGGGGGGACCCCACCCTACGCATAGTCCAAGGCTGGCTGGGTGGGCCCCATGTGGCGGCTGGGCTTGGCCCCTTTGGCCCTTGGCCCTTCCCTCTAGGAGTTTTCCCTCATGGGCCCTTTTTCCCTAGGAATTTGGCCCATTAGTGGATAACCTTTTCAAATTATATTTTAATATTAATTACATTAATTAATATCTAAATACATATCACAAAATCTGATTTGACCCGAAGCACCTTTCAGTTCCCTTTCGATTTCCTCGGGATGACTTCGGAACTTCACGGAACGATTCCGGTTCTCTCATGGAACTTTTGCGGTTTACTTTTCTCTTTCAAATGGTGATTCCAACTTACAGAGGATCTCTAACACATCGTACCCTTAAGTGTATTTCCCCACATCTCGGGAATGGTATAGACATGATCCTATCAATGATCAATAGCGGGACAGGGATGGCCATAATGACCCCGCGCATTCCATGATGGCAATGTCGTTTGAAACGTAAAATGTCGTGTCCAATTCCCTTTGTTTCTTCAATACAACTTGTCCAAGATTCGATCATTGGTATCGCATACCTTGTTCAATCTCGTTACCGACAAGTTATGTTTTACTTGTTATCATGATATTACATCCCCATGACTCTCACCAAGCCGGTTGTATGTATATTACCCGTCACATGGGGAAAAATCTCAGTATTGAGTCATATGTCATCCAATGTTCCTCTGGAATACCTAACATACACATTTATGATCACCGCTCACACAACTGACGTTTGATGCAGTCAGAGCAGCCTCGAGAAACAATGAGTAATATGATCTCAAGGTCTAAGGATAAGGAGACTACGTTTCCAATTATTGCAACAATGAACTCTATGACTTGATTGTGTCGCATATTTGGGTAATTTCCATCATGTCACTCACCAATTATATGACCTCGTTGTCAATTGGCATAAATGCTCCATGATCAGGAAACCTTGATCATCGGTTGCCCAACAAACTAGTATGAATAGAGGCTACTAGGGACTTGGTTTCTTTCATACCACACCTGTACCAATGTTTCCACTTGATACGGTTATATCACAATATGAAACTATTACGAACTAATTGATATATGATAATAAAAACCCATTTATTATGTGCCTCTAGGGCATATCTCCTTCAAGCTCGCCCCGTACATGTTGTCAATGAAAGTGTGTTCGTGCGAACCTGTTCGCTTCTTTTTTACGCACCTCCTATAACCTATGATGCCTATGATCCTAATTTCAAATTGTTGTCCGTCCGTCATTTGGGAGGCAGCGTAGACTGTCGTCAGGTGTACCAAAGGAGAGATCAGGAGCGAGGCGGAAGAATGTCTTGGTGGAGACGGATTTGTGGGGCGTCCCATAGGTGGAGACGAAAGCTGGATCTCATAGCGTGATCAAGACAGACAATGAAGCTCTTGGAGTCGAAAGCGTGATGCCTAAGATTCTGAAACTCCGAAAAGCCAAGAAAAAGAGATGATGTGGTAGAAATTTGGAAGAGTTTTTTGGAAGGAGAGAAGATGGTGCCCCGTGTTGATTCTCCTCCCATGGTTGTGGAGAATAGAGTCGATGAGAAGGAATAGGGAGCCATCAGTCTGACGTAGCATGAAAGGCGACTCAGGATCGGTCATTATCATTTAGACAAGACCGCGGAAAAGTTCACAAAAGTACTATAGGATGTTGGCCAGAGCTACGATGGGTCAAGGGTTCTGCACATTATGCCTTGTTTCGTTCGATGCCTTGCCCATCCAATCCCAAGGAGTACCAAGATGAAAATATGCAACAACTGTGCCTGATACGTGAAGATGGAGATGCGTGAAGACAACAAAGTAGTGATGGACGATGGCTATAGAGGATTTACCGCAGCTCATGGTCTTCAGAATGGATGTTTTCTCACTTTCAAGATGCTGAGGCCTTCGATGTTCAAGGTGGTCACTTTCGACCATTCCATGTTACAAAAAGTGTTCAAGTGCAATCATCCACTAGCTCCGAGGCATGAGTGATGAAACTATTTCTTACAACATTGTTTCATGGAAAACACTAGCCGTAAGACTATAAATCTACTAGTGTATGTTAACTTTCCTCGCGAGAATAGTTGTACTTTCCTATTAGTTGCAATCTTCCTTAATGACGACTTCGACATAGTTGGCGTGTTTTCTCTACCAGTATCTTTGAGATTGTATGATTAGGTCGTCATTGTTGGTTCCGCCTTTTTCTTCCCCGTAGATCATATCATAAAGCATTATGCATTACAACCGCGCCCCGGGGGATGCAGAGAGAAGTCTAGTACATACAATGACTTAGGGGGGAGAGTAAGGAAGGATAATTGTGGTTGTATCCTTATTAGTAGTGATAAATTCTGAAAGGCACTTCCTCACCTATTGGCACCCCTCAACGCTCATAAAGTTGTTCTCGTTGAATCCATAGGGGCCC
Source organism: Avena eriantha (assembly GCA_910589775.1). Classification (NCBI taxonomy): domain Eukaryota; kingdom Viridiplantae; phylum Streptophyta; class Magnoliopsida; order Poales; family Poaceae; genus Avena; species Avena eriantha. Next base: position 429,778,997 of record OU342743.1, on the reverse strand, counting down.
GCCACAATGACGCTTTTGTCCAAGTCGACGGTGATGGTGGCACGGGCAATATGGAGCGCCCATAGGCAGAGAAAGTTACTATCCAGGGGTAGCAGGTGCATCATCTTGAAAATATCATCGTAACACACGTAGATGTTTTCCATAGGGAATGTAGTGTTCCAATGAATAGCCGATGATAGCCCATGCACAACAAAGACCGGGAGGAGATGTCTCTATCTTTAGCGCTGTTTTCTTCATTTTGAGAACCATGTCATTCAGAATTTGAGTTCCACGTCAACCGTTTTGTATCTATCCACCTAAAGGATGTTCTATCCGGCTACATGCATGATCGACTCCCCTTCATAACCCCTTGGTTTTCCTGATCCAGTGGGGTGACAATAAAGACTCTTAGGGGTTGGCTAGCTGCTGCCATTGGCCTTGGTCTTGCCCTTGCCATTTTTTGACCGCTTCCTATACTTCTTTTTGTCCACTCGTGGTCCAGGACTTATGATCGCTTCCTTGGAAATGTTCTGAAATGTGTTTGGACTAATGAACGGGTTCCTTTGGGTGTCCTATTAGGGGTTCTCCGGTGTATGATCATCAAGTAGACTCTTCTGACACGTTTTAACATGGTTAGATGCTAGTACTTCTAGTTGGGATGATGTTCCTTCTGGTTGGAATGATGGTTCTTCTGATTGATAACCATTAAGAAAATCTAGTGGACCCAAGCTAGCATACAGATTGGCATCATCATTCACGAATTAGTGACTGGAGTCATATAACAGCTACTTATCATGCGTGGCAGAGTTATGGCTAAGGGGGTTCCTCTAACCTAAAGGAGATGGCAACATTGGAGGTTTCCTCAATGAATGCATTGTGGTTAGTGTTAGTTGTGGGTCGCTGCTGCTACCCATATGAATGTATGCCTTCGACCACTCCAACATCCAACCACCCTTGCATTTTAAGAGGTTCATGTGGGAGTCCGCACAGGCAGGTTGATTTGGAGGATCGATCTCCTCAAAATCATGATGGACCACATGAACATTAACTCGAAGCACATCAGTAGCCATCTTCCGAGTGTGGATCACCTAGTTCTGATTACGTTGAATGACTCAGCCTAATGCAAAATCCTTCAACTTACCATTCACCATTGTGAAGGGAGTGCATGTAGTGTCCTCATGTGAAACATGTATTCCATTGTCGATATAGTAGCTAGTTAGCTAGAGAGATCCACGAACATAAATAATGGCGTAATTAATTTGTTGAGCATGTGGCGAACTTACCATTAGGACATCTAGGTTAGCCCTTGGCGACACCCTGGTGATGCTGGAAGATACATATGGGCTGCTATGATGAGCTTGGAGGCTAGGTGAATTCTCCATCAATACTTGCAACATTTTACGCACTAAGGCGTTGTATGGAAAATTATGGCATTGGTCCTACACAACGACCTTCTACCCAAGTAGTGACTACTACCATATAGGCAGAACTTGCATTTTGCATGATGGCATCGACTGCTAGTAGTACTGCTTTTCTTCTTTTGCAGTCTTCTCAGCCTCAGGCTCAACTTTTAATTCCACTTTCAGTTCACCTTTCAAATGTTCATACATCACTGAATATGCCCGACTTCTCGCCTTTCTGACGGTCTCACATCTCATCTCTGCTTAAAGTGTGTGGATAATAGACCTTCCATTTTGCACCTAATCTAGCACTAACGACACGGCTAGTTACTGTCTTCTTGGGCGCGTCGTCGCCTATGGTTATGCTGATCGTCTTGTTAAGTGGGGTGTTTGTCGGAGATTTGTCCCACAAAGGACCTAGGGTCCAACGATCCCTTGGTTCATGAGGGGGCTGAACACGTGATTCCGAAGGAGTTCGGTGATGGCTACGGCGGTGAAGGGGGTTCATGACAGAGAGTTGACACCAGGGTTTTTTGCCCAGTTTTGGGAGCCTCATGAGGAGGTAAAGCCCCTACTTCTGCTTTTGCTCGCTTTCCTCGCAAGGTTACAATGGCGGATGAAAGTCTAGGGTTTTATATCTCTGGGATCCGCCCCCGTGCAAGGTAGGAGAAGGACTCCTTATATAGGGTGGCATCGGGCCTCTTCCCCTGGTCCATGAACAGGGAGGGTCACCACAGTGCCGCCCTTCGTGACCTTGGTCTAGGAGACTACCTTTTTGTGGACTTGGTCTGCACGCCGCGCTCCACCCCGTCCTCCGGTAAAGCGTCCTTTGTCCTTATCGAGCGCTCTCTACTTTTTCCCTCCTTTCACCAAAATGGCAACTGAGAGGGCCTCCTACCCCAAGATCACCTGCTCCCTCCCTACAAAAGGAGAGTGGACCGAGTCTTCTTTACCGAGGCAGCTGATGCCACGAAGACACTGCGCTCACTACATGGCCTCCGCCCGTACTCCGCCCGATGTGATTACCATTCTGCCCTCGCCACACCCGTGATGGGTTCGTAGCATAGAAAACAAAAAATTCCTACGATGGAAACTACTAAGCACCAAGATATATCTACTAGATACAAGCTATGGGTGGATATACATCCATAGAGAACATACCCTTGTAGACCGACAAAGTGTAACAAGGTTGAACTCGTGGATGATATAGTCGAACGCTTGCCGATCTCAGGATCGAGAACAAGTCCAGCACGACAACTCAACAGCGCATCTGTGATCGCACACATGTTCAGGCCATCGAATAACCTCCAGCTCCTCGCCCCAGTGATGCAGTAGAAGCAGTAACTCCTTCCAGACAAAATGCCACCGAGAAAATGTATCTCGCTAATCTGAGACCACAGGGGAATAATTCTAGAGGGGGAGAGATCCTTCACGAGGAGGTGTGAGTGAGGAGGGAGAGGAGGGCCTTTTATAAGGAGAGGGGGGCAGCCCATCCCCATGGACGTCGGCCATGGTGGATGCTCCCACCTCTTCCTCATTCATGTGGTGGAAGCTCCACTCACATAAATTTGGCCCTCCATTTTCTCCACTCAAAATCCAACTCAAAATGCATTAAATTTCCACCAAATTTAATGCAACTCTCATTTAATAAAATTCTTTTATTTATTTTATTCAGAAATTTGTTAATTACTTTCGTTAACAAACATTTAGATAAAAACCCCTGCAACATTTCAATATCACATGCAGAACCAATCTCATTAATTTCACCCGGAACAATTCCGGTGTCCATTGAAATAATTCCAGCGCTTTGCAATTCTTTCATCTAGAACACATTTTCTCCAAATGGTGGTGGTATCCCATAAGTGTGTCACCCTACTGTTTGCGAATAATGCAGACATGATTGATACCTTCGATTCGGATTATGGATGTAGTATAGCTCTTTTTCCCTAGTAGACCTAGGTTTATCGAATCCTCGGGAAGAAGAAGCGTAGTGTAGTTACTTTAACAGACCTCCGGGAGTTTTAAAATTCCTTTTGTGTTTTTACCAGACCAAGAGTTTGGATCTTTTTGTTGTTGTCAATGATGGAGATAGAGGTCCTAGGGCGTTCGGTTTCACCTGTAGCTGTGCAAAGCATCCGATGGGAATAAAAGATAGAAATAAAGTATGCATGTAATTGTTAGAGCAAGATAAATTATATGTGGGCAATGCATCCATAATTGCTATTGCCTCTGCAACCGCGTATAGCAATAACCTAATAGTCTCATCCATAGAAGAAAGAGAACTAATGATATGCATAGTGATGTCACTGTTAATCCCAAGTAAATCCCTCACATACAACCGTACTACCCTTTCTGTCACTAGGGTTCCTATCCTGCAGATTAGTAATTACTCATACTCCCTATATCTGGCTCAATCCTTGGGGTCGTGGGTACCTGACAAGTCCTTAGATTGAGGCAAGATAGGATACAATAATCATCATGTCATACAAACTAAGACATGATCCCATCTATGATAAATAACATGCACAATAAGCTACATGGCTAGTCCGAAGCCCTTAGCCCAAGGAGAATTACTCACACATAGAGATGAGATCAAGGATCATAAACATTGTAGGGGAAATCATGAGATTGATAGAAAATAGTCTTACAATGTCGCCAATCAAACAAGAGATCTACTATTACAAGTGGTGGAATATGTCTATAGTGGTGGAGATATTAGATCTAAGTCTATTTCTTCGTCGGCTCGTCGGTGTTGTGTATGGAGATCTGGGGGTGGCTGATGGTTTCTGTGAGCGCTCTTTTCTCGTCGTCTGAGGCCTCTTTATATAGGGGTCCCTACATGAAAGTTGTTCTGTTTGACCTAGCGGTGTCGATGGAAACTATACGGCCGGAACTATATAGTTGGAATTTTATTCCGGTCATATAGTTGGTCATTAAAGCGTCTGCCTCCGATCCACGACTCCTGGTTTCTTCTGGTTGTTCAAAATCTTGTATCTTTGACTTTGATGTAGTGATTCAAATCATAAAACGTCATTATCTGCGCAGGAAAAAATAGAAAGAAAGGATTGCATACCCCTTTGAATATTAGGCATTAGTGATAGGGTTTAGAGAAATATTTTAACAAAAATATGAATAATATCCAGTTTAAATGTGGATGTAGATGGCTATATTTCAGAGCCATCAATGATCGAGACCCCTCTCCGATCAATAATCAGTAGTGGGACCTGGAGATCCATATTGACTCCCACACATTCAACAATGACTTGTTGTGATCGTGAGAACCTTTAACACTAGTAACTAAATCCCTTTGTCTCGTGATATATTACATGTCCGGGATTCGATCATTGCTATCTCCATACCTAGTTTGATCTCGTTGCCGACATGCACTCTTTTCTCGTTCTCGTGATATAACATTCTAGTGCTCACATCACTTGCTTGCAAGCTATCTCAATGTGATATGGCCGAGAGGGCCTAGAGTATATCAATTAATCATTGGGATGGACAAATCCCACTCTTGATCCATGAGCCTCTACATGACACCTTCATAGCACTGAGCCGCCCTAGGGCTGCAACATAGGTTTGGAACTGTACAGGGATGCTAACTCGTGCGTTGCCGTGGCACAACTAGTTTACAGTACGCCGGCCAAGAACATGAGAGCCGCGGAAGCTGTTGTTGCGGAGATTAGCCACCTAGAGGGTGATGAGCTATGCCGCCAATAGGCACGCGTCCAACTCCTTGTGGCTACAACCAACATGCAACAGGCCGAGGCAGGTGCAAGCCTCGGTGGAAATAGCAAGAACCAAAACCTCGTCAAGTGAGCGAGCCAGCCGCAGGTGGGAGCAAGACCTACTCTCCGAATGTTAAAAGGCAGGACAACTGACCGCGTGGCAGATCGGTCAGCCGTGGGCAAAACCCACGCGAAGCCACTAGTAGGAATCGTGAAAAAAGATCCGGCTGACAAAGCTGGAAGAACCAACGCGTTGCCCAAAACCCGCCTTTCAGGACGGCTTGGACCGCTCGAGCCGGAGGAACCAAGAGACGCACGCGCATGCATCAACCTGCTGGTTCAGTCACGTGCACTGGAGGAGGAAAGTCCAGCTGGCCCAAGATGTTTCAGACGACGCATCCGAAACGAACCGTTTCCAAAGGGATTTTTGCTCCCAAGGGACACACCAAAGTACAACGGCATGGTCAAGCCGGAGGACTGGCTGGTGGATTACACCACCGTAGTGGGCATTGCAAACAGCAACCACCGGGTGGCTATCCGCTACGTCCCGCTCATGCTCCTTGACTCAACCAAGACATGGCTCAACAGTCTTCCCGATAGCAGCATCAACGCTTGGATCGATTTCGAGCAGGCGCTCATCCGCAACTTCACCAGCACCTACAAGCACTCAGGTCACCCTGGCGAACTCGCCTTCTATATCCAGGGAAAGGACGAAACCGACCTCTCCTACATCACCCGGTGGACGAGCATGCACAACTCCTGCGAGTGGGTGCGCGAACATCAAGTCGTTGATTTATTCATCAACGGTTGTAGGGACGGTAGCATGCTCAAGCGCAAGCTTCGTCGGGTGGAGCCCACTACCATGGCTAAGACTATGGAGATCATGGACAAGTACGCCACCACGGAAGCGGCGATGAAAAGATCCGTCCAGCTAGATGACCAGGGACATATCATCGTGGAGGTCACTGCAGATCGGCGCTAGCTAGAAGGGAGTAATCACAACTCCAGGCGGCATGACAACCGCCACGGCAAGAGGAAGGACGACTAGCCGGATAACCAATATGGTTCCAGGCAAGTGGCAGCCGTCCAAGAGGACCTGGCTGTAGGCAGCAGCCAAAGACAGAAGCCCAACGATTGGCCACCTCGGCCCAAGTAAACCATCGAGTCAATGCATGATGACCCATGCAAGTTCCATAGTGGTGGAAATAAGCCGGCTACACATACAACCCGCCAATGCACCTGGACAAATAAGATGTCCGAGGTTTGCGGTTTACCACCGCCACTCCCTCCGCCGCCAGCCGGTGGGCAGCAGGACAACCGCGAGCGCCAAAACCGCTAGGATGAAGACAAAGAAGATTATCGCTGCCATGTTGGGAACTACCACATCTTCACCATTCATCTCGAAACCAAGCACAACGAAATGTGCTGCGAGGCGGAGGTGAACGCAATCGTTCCTCCCATTCCCTAGTTCCTGAACTAGTCCGAATAAGAGGTCAAGTGTAGCCGGAAGGACCGGTCGGAAGGACTGCCGCATCCGGGCACATACACCATGGTCCTGGACCCCATCGTCATCTCCAAGAAACAATCGTGCAGGTTCTCCCATGTCTTGGTGGACGGCAGAAGCAACATCAACCTCCTGTACCACAACTCCCTAGACCGGCTCGGCATTAGTGAGTCCCAGCTGGAGCCATCCAGCACCTCCTTCCACGAAGTTGTTCCGGGTCCATCGCATTCTCCCATCGGCAAGATCCGGCTAGACATCATCTTCGGCACGGAGGACAACTTCTGCCACAATCCTATTTGGTTCGAGGTGGTCAACCTCTACAGCGCTTACCACGCCATCCTGGGATGCCCCGTGCTCACCAAGTTCATGGCGGTACCCCAATATGCATACCTCAAGATGAAGCTCCCCGGGCCAAAGGGGGTAACCACCATTACGGGTGACTATAGATGGTCGGTGGAATGTGCCACAAATGGCTCTAAGATCGCCAAGGCCATGATCATTGCAGAAGAGAAGCACGTCATCATGCAGAACATGGAGGCCCACCAGGCGAACATGCCGGCTAGTGAGCCAAAGCCAGATGGAGAGGCGCAATTCAAGCCATCAAAGGGCACCAAGAAGATCTTGCTGAACAAGGACGAGCCGGACAAGTTCGTCCTGGTCAAAGACGGCCTTGACAGCAAATAGGAAAGCGTGCTCGTCGATTTCCTCAGTGGGAATCGGGATATCTTCACATGGTCCCCCAAGGACATGTCCGGTGTTTCAAGGGAACTTGCTGAGAAATATTTACATGTCAGGCGTATGCAAAGCCGGTCTAGCAGTCACTACGCCGCTTCGTGGAAGAGAATAGAAGAACCATCGGTGAAGAGATCACCTGGCTGCTCGCAGCCGGATTCAGTATGAAGGTTTTCCACCCCGAATGGCTGGCAACCCCGGTGGTGGAGCTGAAAAACCACAACACTTGGTGCATGTGTGTTGAGTACACCAACCTCAACAAGGAATGCCCCAAAGATCTGTTCGCCCTGCCAAGGATAGACCAAGTGATCGACTCCACGGCAGGCTACGAACAATTGTCGTTTCTGAATGCACCAGATCCGGCTGAACCCCACTGGTCTTATCAAGACAACATTCATCACCCCATAATGGGCCTAATGCTACACCACCATGCCATTTGGACTCAAAAATGCAGGCGCCACATATCAGTGTTGCATGCAAAAGTGCCTACAATCACAAATTGGCAGAAACATGCACGCCTATGTCGATGACGTGGTGGTCAAAACAAAAGAGAAGTAGATGCTCCTCGAAGACCTGAAGGAGACATTCACCAACCTTTGCAGGTTCTAGATGTAGCTGAACCTGGAGAAATGCGTATTTGGAATCCCAGTCGGGTAGCTCCTCGGTTTCCTCATCTCAGAACATGGAATCAAGGCCAACCCAGAGAAGATCGGCGCAATCGAGCGCATGCAGCCACCGCAGAACCTGTGGGACGTGCAGAAGTTTACCGGTTGCCTGGCCTCCCTCAGCTGGTTCGTCAGCCGGCTGGGCGAGAAGGCACTACCCCTATACTAGCTCATGAAGAAGACGTACAAGTTCGTCTAGACGGTGCAGGCGGACGAGACTTTCCACAACCTCAAGCACATGTTATCCTCCCCACCGATACTGACGGCCCCAGCCACAAAAGAACCAACGCGGATGTACATCGCTGCTACCAAACGGGTCATCGGTGTCGTGCTGGTGGTAGAGAGACCAAAAGAAGGAAAGGCTCAGCCGGTTCAACGCCCGGTGTACTACTGGAGTGAGGTACTCTTGCTGTCAAAGTAGAACTACCCTCACTATCAGAAGCTGGTGTATGGCGTGTACATGGCCGCCAAGAAGCCGAAGCACTACTTCCAAGAGCACTCCATCCGGGTAGTGGCATTAGCCCTCCTATCGGAGATCATCGGCAATAAGGACGCCTCAAGTCGGGTGGCGAAATGGGCGATATAGCTCACCGCGCACTACATCCGGTACGAGCCAAGAACATCTATCAAATCTTAGGCCCTGGCGGACTTCCTCGTCGATTAGGCAGAGACGCAGTACCTTCCTCCATGTCCCGAATCCACGCACTAGAAGATACACTTCAACGGCTCCAAGATGTACGGTGGACTCAGTGCCAGGGTCGTCATCACCTCCCCAAAAGGGGAACGGCTGGAGTATGTGCTGCAGATCCACTTCCGCACGTCCAACAATGTCGCCGAGTACAAGGCACTCGTCCATGGCCTCAAGATGGCAAAAGAGATCGGCATCAAGTGCATCCTCTATTTTGGCGACTCCGACCTGGTGGTACAGCAAGTATCAGGCGATTGGGATGCTAAGGACGCAAATATGGCACTATACCTCTTCTTCGTATAGCAGCTATGCGCTTGTTTTGAAGGATGTGAGTTCCACCACGTGCCTCAAGTGAACAATGAAGCTGCGGACGCGCTCGCCCGCGTGGGGTCAACAAGAGATGCAATTCCACCCGGGGGTCGCCCTCAAACACTTGTGCAAGCCCTCCATCATGCTGTCTCTCTAGAGTCTGACTCCATCATGCTAGACGCGGACCTAGGCACCGTCGGCTCCAAGCAACCTGGTGCCGCACCGCACCCGGGGACTTCCACGCCGCACCCGGGGACTGCTGTCTCCATCCAGGGGACTGCCACGCCACACCCGGGGACTGTCGTCTCCACCTCGGGGACCATCGTCTCCATCCTGGGGACTGCCGCCTCCATCCTTGGGACTACCGGCTCTGGTCTCCCACCCGGCAGACCGCTTGATGAGCTTGAGCAGACCCGTAGTGAGGAAGTCAAACTGATCATGCAAGCTGGCTACGCCATCCGAGAATTACCTCCATGGGGCAAGTAGTTCATGGACTTTCTGGCCAAAGGAGAACTGCCGAATGAAGAGGTTGAGGCAAGGCAAGTGAAGCGCAGGGCAAGCGCATACAGAATCATCAACAACGAGCTCTACAAGTGCAACATGGGAGGAATATACCAGCGTTGCGTAAGCCAAGAGGAAGGAATCCGGCTACTGGTGGACATTCACCAAGGCGAATGCGATCACCACGCATCATCGAGAGGAATAGTGGCAAAGGCCTTCCGCCATGTGTTCTACTGGCCCACAGCACTAGAAGATGCCGAACAGCTGGTGAAGGCATGCAACGGATGCCAACGGTTTGGCCAGCAGAAACACACCCAGTCATCAGTGCTCAAGACAATCCCTATCACCTAGCCCTTTGCCTTCTGGGGCTTGGACATGGTAGGCCCATTCAAAACAGTGCGATCTGGCATGACACATTTGCTTGTCGTCGTGGACAAGTTCACCAAGTGGATCGAGGGAAAGCCAATCAAGAAGCTAGATGGACCGACAGTAGTCAAGTTCTTCACCAACATCATCACGCGGTTCGGCTATCCAAACAGCATCATCACAGACAACGGCACAAACTTTGCCAAGGGGCCTTTGCATGTTTCTGTGGTGACAAGGGCATCACCTGGACCTGGCCTCTGTCGCACACTCCCAATCCAATGGACAGTGTGAGCAAGCAAACGGTCTGATCCTAGCCGGAATCAAGCCAAGACTGATCGAGCCGCTGATGAGGACTCCTGGATGCTGGATAGGAACTGATGGCAGTGCTATGGAGCCTACGCACAACACCCAACAACTCCACCGGCTTCACGCCATTCTTCCTTGTCTATGGAGCAGAGGCAGTCTTGCCAACCGACATCAAATTCGACGCACCATGAAAACTGCTATACATAGAGAAGCAAGCCAAAGAAGCATGGGAAGACAACTTCGATATCCTTGAGGAGGCCCGAGAGTTGGCCTTGTCCAGGTCTGCCATCTATCAGCAGAACCTGCGCCGCTACCACGCTAGCCGGATCCGCAATGTCTCGTTCCGTGAAGGCGACCTCGTCTTGCTGCTGGTACAAGACACCAAGGGGATGCACAAGCTAGCTCCGCCTTGGTAAGGGCCATTCATCATCAGCCGGGCGCTGCATGACAACTCATACTACCTAATCGACACCTGCCAGCTGGAAAAGAACAAGATGGTCTGCCCCGACAAAGAAACTGAACGCCCGTGGAATGCAAACCTACTTCGCCCATTCTACACATGAGTAAAGGGCAAATGTATCTTACCTTTATGTAATGAACAAGTTGAGGGGCCTCGACATAGTCTCGGGGACTCCATAATAATTTAGCATTTTTTGTTGCACTTAAAATTCTTCGCCTACATTGTTTTTAACCTCGGACCCGGTAGTATCCCTTGGAGACTCGCCGGATGGCCTAGACGGCTGCAAACTCCGAAGAGATGAAGTATTGTACGTGGTTCCAAGAAATCCCTCTTTGATTCCTGCTACAGACCGTAAGCCAGCTGACAGACACGACAAGAGGAGAAAAACTTGAAGGCCTATACAGGAAAAATCCTAAGGAGAACAAGACGTCTAGACGTTCCGGCTGCGCCTGCTCGTTTGAAGATGGTAGCCAAAATCCGAAGTATTGCGCAGTATGCTATCTAACAAACGTTTGCTTCTAGCCAAGCGCTGACAAGGGCACAACTTCAAAGGCCAATGCTCACTAAGAAAAGGACTAAGGTACCAGTCTTGTGCGATACCGCAAAATTTTCAACCAAAAGAGAAACTAAAGACTATGTTTATCCTACACATGTCTAATGTGCAAACCATTGTTTGTATCTTTTCTCCTTGCATTAAACAAAGCATCCGAGCCGGAGGCTGGCCGCCAGGCGGCAAGTGAACATGAAGGAGCTTTGACCCGGCTGGATTCTCCAGCCGGCCTGAACCTGGGGTACTACACCATGTGGGTGCGCTCGCGCGCCCCCACACAGGAAACCCGCAATAAGCAACAACACAAAAGAGCTTCGACCCGGCTAGATTCTCCAGCTGGTCCGAACCTCAGGGACTACACCCTATGGGTGCGCTTGTGTGCTCCCACACAGAAGAAAGCATACAACAAGTGCAAGATAACATCACAAAGGGGAGACAAAACTCCAGATAGAATTCGCCAAACAGAAAAAGTCAAGTGTTCACCAAAGAATAGTCAGTACCACAAGCAAACAAGTTTTCAACCAAATACAAATACTCCCAGCATTCTAGGGATCAGTCCTGAGGGTCAATGGAAGGGCCAGCGGCACCAGCTAGAGCGTGGCTGCTGGAAGCAAGGTCAGCGGAGGCGGGGCCTAGAGCAGCAGGGGCGTCGTCGCGTAGAGGGCTGTAGTGATATCCCTCTGAGCCGGCCGGGTCGGCAAAGTCCTAGTCCAGCTAGAGGAAGCTCCCAATTTTGACACCACAGGAGCGGATGTCAGGAACTTCAGCTCGAAGTTGGTCGTAGTTGGTCCCCTGAGGAAACCCTCTAGAGAGACTCCGTAGGTCCACATCCGGGTACCAGGACTTCTACAGCGCCAAAACCATCTCAGCACCGCCATGAGCAGCCTAGTCTCACGACATGTCCATGAGCTCCGGGGCGCTAGAGAGCATCCTAGCCAAGGAGGCCATTGTGCCTGGGCGGTCGGTGTTAGGCCAGACGTAGTCAAAGACCTCAAGGGCAGCACTACGTAGCCGGTTGGCCTCTTAGGTGATGACCGTCACCAGCTCCACCGGGGGCAGATCGTGCCCCATCTCGGGGACACATGCCAAGGCTTGGTCGGTCGCCTCAGGATACTGATTTGAACAAGGAAAAAGAAAATTGGCAACGTTCAGACTCCAGTGGGAGGAGAAACACACTTTCCAAAAGAATCACTTACTTACGACCATCTCGGTGATCTGGCAAAGCTCTCCTAGAGCTTCCTTCTCTCTGGCCTGGGCGGTCTTCAGATCCTTCGCCTGGTGGGCCTAGATCTGCTCGAGGTTCTTCAACGCCTCGGCTCGGATGTCGGCGGTCTTCTTCGCCTAGCTGGCCTTGACCTCCATCTGGTGCTGATGTGACAATAGCTGGCTGATCTGGGCCTAGCACACCTGGTTGGACTCCTCTAGCCGGGCGAACTCTGCCTTCAGCCTTTGCACCTCCCGGTCCCTGTCGGCTAGCAGAGCTGCAGGGGGTTACCCAATGGTCAACAAGAAGCACGAAAACTCGTGCAGCCGGGAAGACAAAGCAGAGCAAGCAATCTTACGCCCTAGGTCCTGCGAGGTCATGGCGGCTTTGGCAAAGGCTTTCTGCAAAAAGAGTAGAAGGACTAAGAAGAGAACAGTAAGAAGGGCAACAAAATATGACGGAGGAGTACTTTACCTCAAGGGACGCCCCTAGCACCCTAGATTATCCAAGCCCCTTCTTCATCACATCCACCAGGTGACGAACCTAGCCAAGGGTAATGGGCGCCGACTTGGAGAGTTGTGCCAAGATAGAGTCTGGCGGTGGCGCGACCAGAGCCGACTGACTGCCGGTAATTTGGAGCTCATCATTATCGCTGGAGGCAATGTGTAACTCCTCCGTAGCCCCACGCCCGAGCCGGGAACCACCTCCCTGCCTCCATCTTCAGCCACCGGCTGCGCAGGGGCCTCCCTCTCCACCTCCACGGGCTCCTCCACCTGGTAGGCGGTAGAACTCGCCTGAACCTAGCCCGAATCTAGGAACAGATTGGTGGCGGAGGCAGCAGAGGCCCGATGTAGGACCAAGGGCCCAGCCGGCACCACCATCTCCGTCACGTCCGCCGCGGCCTTAGCCGGGTTGGCAGCAAAATTTGTAGCCTCAGTTAGCTTTGGAGCAAAGGCTGCAGCCTTAGTCGCCTTGGCAGCAGAGGCAACAGCCTCGGCTGCCTTCACAGCAGAGGCAGCAGCCGGCCGGTGGTGATGGTCTCGGAGCCGATAAAGGACATTGCCTCACTGATAGAAGGGCGGGAAGAGCACAATGAGTAAGACAGAAACCAATACATGCACGGAGAAAGACAACAAGGGAACATACCCGGCAACGCTCGGCACGACGGCTGCAGCCCTTGGACATCGGCTGCTCTTCGCCCCACCCCCGGTCGGAGCGGCGCTAGTCGAAGCAGCTCGCTTCCCGCGACTGTTCGACATGGCAGCCTCAGCCAGGTCCACATCCTCTCCATGGGCCGCTACACTAAGACATGGATACAACGTCAAGCATATGACAAAATAAGAACAAGAACAAACCGGGCAAGAAAAGATGCTCACCGGGTGGAAACTCGCAGCCCTCGTCGGACCTGGTGGGGAACCGCTCTAGCTCCATCTGCGGGAACTTCGGCGGCTTATGGTCGGTGGTGAAGTTGGGGATATCACTCCCCCATACCGTCTTCCGCTAGCTGCACCATAAAAATCTACACAACAAGGAACATAAGAAGGAAGGAGAAAAAATTCCTCGAGAAAGGTTTACCTGGAGAAAAGGAGGAAAGCCTGACCTTCGGGGGTAGCCGGCTGTGGTGGTATGGCCGACAGGAGAAGACCCAGTCCTCGGCCAGCATCTCCTTCGAGATGGTGGCGAGGCATTCTCGAAGGGCCACGAACAGGACCTCCAGCTGGGACACCCGGGTGGTATCCAGTGGCCCGGACAGGTGGCAGATCTTGTACGACCGCTGCTACAGTGGAAGCACGTGGTTCACCATCCAGGACAGCAGGATATCTCGGGCAGTGAGCTGCTCCTTGTCCACTAGCACCGTCACACGAGCGGCCATCCGTTCCATGTCCGCCTGAGCGCCCAAGTTCTAGACGGTGGGGTTTTCTGGGTGGAGGCGACGTTGGCAAATACTAGCACCCTGATCTAGTCGACATCGGTGTTGTTGCGCATGTAGAAGTACGAGTGCTGCCACAACTTGATGGTGTCGGGCATCTCCAGCGATGGCATCGGCGATGATGCCCTGGGGTAGACGGCGTAGCAACCGGTCTCCATAAGGGGGCCGCCCTTCCCCACCACCTGGACCTTGAAGTAGAAGAACTTCAAGAAGTTTCCCATGTTTGGGCGAACCCCCTGTTAGGCCTCGCAGTAGGCCGCGTGATGCGACAACTGCGTGACGGCGTTGGCGCCGAGGTGGTGGAGCTAAAGGTCGAACGACACCATCAACTCCAAGATGAACCGGCTCAGAGGCAGGCCGAGCCCACGGGCGAAGTGGGCGAGGAAGACGACGGCCTCCCTAGGCCGAGAGTTGGGGACCCGCGCCCCCTCCGGCACCAAGTGATGCTTCACCAGGCGCTCCGATGGGATGAGTTTCCCTCGCCGGTACTTCTGCACAAGCTCGTCGGTGACGTAAGGTAGCAGCAAGGAGGTAGAAGAAGAAAGGGTAATGTGAAGGTAATATGCCCTGATAGGCAATAATAAAGTTGTTATTATACATATTCCAAGTATATGATAGATGTTTATTTTGCATGCTATAATTGTATAAATTTGGAAACTTTAATACATGTGTGTTTAATAAACAAAAGGAAAGTTCCTAGTTATGCCTCTCTTATAAACTAGCTCGTTGATTAACAAGATGATCAAGGTTTCCTGATCATGGACATTGGATGTTGTTAATAACGAGGTCGCAACATTAGTGGAATGATGTGATGAACATTCATCTGAAGTATAGCATTATGATCAAAGTCATTATGTTTATATTTCTATAACATCTAACAAAGTAATCCTAGTCCTTAGACTATGATATCATGTTAATCACTAACACTGTAAAAGTATCTTGATAAAATCAAACGTCACACTGTGAAAGGGTGATTATAAAGGTGGGTTCAGTGCTACGAAAGTGTTATGTAGAGGCTCATGGATTAAGCGTGGGATTTGTCCATCTCGATGATGTATAGATATTCTCTGGATCCTCTCGGTGATATCACATTGGTTAGCTTGCAAGCAAGTGATGAGATCACTAGAATGTTATATCACGGGAACTAGAAAAGAGTACATGTCGGTAACGAGATCAAACAAGGTATGGAGATACCGATGATCGAATCATGGGCATGTAATATATCGCAATACAAAGGGATTTAGTTACTAGCGTTAAAGGTTCTGATGATCAAAGAAGTCATTCTAGAATGTGTAGGAGTCTGTATGGTTCTCCAGTTCCCGCTTCTGATTATTAATTTGAGAAGGGTCTTGATCATGTCTACATTATTCACGAACCGTAGGGTGACACACTTAAGGGACACCAACACCATTTAGAGCAAATATGTTTCAGACGAATGAGATGCAAAGCGCTGGAAATATTTTAATAGACACCAAAACTGTTTCGGGTGAAATTGCTGAAATTAGTTCTGCATGTAATATTGAAATGTTGCAAGGGGTTTTATGTGAATGTTTGTTAATTAAAGTAATTAGAAAAATTCTGAATAAATTTAATGAAAGAGTTTTATTAAATGAGAGAGCATTAAATTTGGAGAAATTTAATGCATTTAAAGTAAAGACTTTAAACAGGAATGTTAAGGGTCACTTTTATGTGGAGGGGGTTACCACCACATGAATGGGGGAGGTGAGGGTTCACCCCCCATGGGGAGGGGTACCTCCCCTCCTCCTATAAAAGGCCACCCCTCTCACCCTTCTTCCTCACACCTCCTTGTGAAGGATCTCTCTCCCCTGTAGAATTATTCCCCCATGGTCTCGGATTAGCAAGATACATGTTCCCGGTGGCATTTCATCTGGAAGGAGTTGCTGCTTCCGCTGCATCGCTGGAGCGAGGAGGCGGAGGTTGTTCGGTGGCCTGAACATGTGTGCGAGTGCGGATGTCCTGCTGGTTTGCGGTGCTAGGACTTCCACATGATCTTGAGATCAGCAAGCGTACGACTATATCATCCACAAGTTCCTATTGTTAACAAAACTTTGTTGTCTTCGAGGGTAAGTTCTCTATGGATGTATATCCACCCGTTTCTTGTATCTAGTAGATAGATCTTGGCGTATAGTTCACATTGTAGGAAAATGTTTGTTTTCTATGATGCAAACCCTTTAGTGGTATCAGAGCCTGATCTATGCATAGGTGCTTTGCACGGGTAGAACACATAAGAGTATGTGGGCGGTGATGATCATGTTATTGCTTCTTATATGTACTTTGGATATTGGTGGCATAGTGGGATGAAGCGGCCCGGACCAACCTTACATGTCATCGCACATGAGACCGGTTCCACGACTAACATGCAACTAGTTTTGCATAAGTGGCTGGCGGGTGTCTGTCTCTCCTACTATAGTCAATATCTGATTTACAATGAGTTGCTAATAATTTTGTTATGATCGTTATGGTTCCATGTTCGTAGGTAAGAACGGTTCTATCTTCGAAATCCCTAAGCCACGTAAAACTTGCAATTGATAAATTAGAGGCGTCTAGTTTAGATCGTTGTTGGGCTTGTGTCATGATATGGTAATGTTGTAAGTTGATGTATAGTTGATACTCTTACAACACACTTAACGTGTAAGTTCCATATACCTTGGCCTTACACACAAAGGAATGATAGAGATCATACCATGATGCATATGATAGTGATCAAATGTAAGAACCATATCATTTCACTTTACATATATGATGTTCGCATCTTATATTGCTAGTTTGGCATTTTAGTAGCATTATAAGATGATCCCTCATTTAAATATCAAGATAAAAATGTGTTGTTCCTTAAGTACGCACCGTTTATGATTCGCTGCTTCAAGACATCATGTGATGATCGGGTGTACTTGAATCCACGATCATATTTCGGGTGTAAGCCAGTTTTACACACGTGAGTACTAAGGTTCTTACTTGGCGAGCCTAGCATGTACATATATGGCCTCAGAACACGGACCGAAAGGTTAAGCATGAGTCATATATTTGATATGATGCCCATATAGATGCTGGTCTTTGAAGCTACACCGACTCACGTGATGATCGGACTTGGTGTAGTGGATTTGGTTCATGTAATCACCAAAAAGACACGAGGGATGTTGTTTTTGAGTGGGAGTTTAGTTGAACTCAATCTATGATAAACTTAGTCTAAATAAACTTTACAAATTCTGTTGTAGATGGCACCACCTGCTTTTAATTTCAATGTGTTCATGGAGAAAGGGAAACTTCCTGCAAATGGTAGCGACTTCACCAACTGGGCTATGAATTTGAGGATTCTCCTCTCTGCTACACAAAAGCAATATGTGCTAGAAGCGCCACTAGGCCCCCCACCAGCTCCTGATGCCCCTAAAGAGGAAAAGAATGTCTATGTGACTCGTCAGGAGGACCACAACTTAGTTCATTCCAGCATACTATATGGTCTAGAGCCAGAACTTCGAAAGTGTTTCAAAAATGGAAATGCTTTTGATACCATGGGTGAATTGAAAATGATTTTTGATACCCATGCTTCCGTAGAGAGTTATAATGCTTCGGAAAAGTTCTTTAGCTGCATGATGGAAGAGAACAACTCCGTAAGTGAGCATGTACTCAAAATGTCAGGGTACGCCGATAAGCTTGTGTCCTTGGGAATAACGATTCCCATTGACTTAGGCATACATCATGTTCTCCAATCTCTGCCACCTAGCTACAAGAGCTTTGTGATGAACTATAACTTGCAAGGCATGAAGAAGACTCACCTCGAGCTTCTGTCAATGCTTAAGACTATAGAAGTGGAGATTAGGAAAGAACATCAAGTGTTGATGGTCAATAGAACCACTAGTTTCAAGAAAGACAAGAAGGGAAAACAAAAGGGAAAGAAGGGCGGCAAATCTGTTGCTGCGCCTGAAAAGAAATCCTGGGCTGGCCCTAAGTCTCATACCGAGTGCCACAATTGTAAGGGGACTAGCCATTGGAAGCGCAACTGCCCCAAGTTTTTGGCGGAGAAGAAAGCCGACAAGGAAAACAAAGGTATATATGATATACATGTTATTGATGTGTACTTGACTAGTACTCACAATAGCACCTGGGTATTTGATACCAAATTGGTTGCTAACATATGTAACTCGAATCAGGGGCTGCAGAACAAGCGACATCTAGCAAGGGGTGAGGTCAAGATGCGTGTCGGCAATGGATCAAGAGTTGATGTGATTGCCATTGGAACGCAACCTCTCCACCTACCATCGAGATTAGTTATAAACCTAAATAATTGTTAATTGGTGCCTGCACTGAGCATGAACATTATATCTGGATCTTGTTTGATGCGATGTGGTTATTTGTTTAAATCCAAAAACAACGGTTGTTCGATTTATATGGATAATATCTTTTATGGTCATGCACCCGTGATGAATGGTTTATTTCTGTTGAATCTCGATATTACTCATACGCACATCCATAATGTTGATGCTAAAAGGATTAAACTTAATGATGATATATCTACATATATGTGGCACTACCGTCTAGGTCATATTGGCGTTAAACGCATGAAGAAACTCCATTCCGATGGAATTTTGGAATCACTTGATTTTGAATCATTTGATACATGTGAGTCATGCCTTATGGGCAAGATGACTAGAACGTCGTTTTCCGGTTCAATGGAACAGGCGACAGATTTATTGTAAATCATACATATTGATGTATGCGGTCCAATGAGTGTGCCAGCGCGAGGTGGATATCGTTATTTTGTTACTTTCACGGATGATTTGAGTAGATACGGGTATATCTATTTGATGAAACATAAGTCTGAAACCTTTGAAAAGGTCAAGGAATTTCAGAATGAAGTGGAAAATCATCATAATAGAAAGATCAAATTTCTGCAGTCTGATCGTGTAGGTGAGTATCTAAGTTACGAGTTTAGCACACACATGAAAGAGTGTGGAATAGTTTCACAACTCACGTCTGTTGGAACACCACAACGTAATGGTGTGTAGGAACATCGTAATCGTACTCTATTGGATATGGTTCGATCTATGATGTCTCTAACTGACCTGCCACTGTAATTTTGGGGTTATGCACTGGAAACCGCTACATTCACTTTAAATCGGGCACCGTCTAAATCCGTTGAAACGACACAGTATGTATTATGGTTTGGAAACAAACCTAAGCTATCATTTCTTAATGTTTGGGGATGCGATGTTTATGTGAAGAAACTTCAACCGGATAAACTTGAACCCAAAGCAGAAAAATGCGTCTTCATAGGATACCCTAAAGAAACAATTAGGTATTCCTTCTATTACAGATCCGAGGGCAAGGTTTTCGTTGCCAAGAATGGATCCTTTCTAGAGAAAGAGTTTCTCGCGAAAGGTGTGAGTAGTCGAAAGGTAGAACTCGAAGAGGTTATTGAACCTTCTCTTCATGAAATGGCGAGTGGCGCAACACCGGAAGTCGTTTCGTAGTTGACTTCACCAAATGAAGAAGGCACTAATGATAATGATCATGAAACTTCGAAAGAGGACACTACCGAACCTCGTAGGTCTAGCAGGACACGTGCAGCTCCTGAACTATACGGGAATCATGTTGTGAATTTCATGGTTGATGAAATGGATGACCCTGTGACGTGTGAAGAAGCGATGATGATCCCAAATTCCAACAAATGCCTATAAGCCATGAAATCCGAGATGGAATCCATGTACGAAAACCAGGTTTGGACCTTGGAAGACTTACCTCATGACCAAAAGGCCGTTGAGAATAAATGGATTTTCAAAAGAAAAAATGATGTTGATGGTAATGTAACCGTCTATAAAGCTCGACTTGTCGCAAAAGGGTGTCGACAAATTCAAGGAGTTGACTACGATGAGACATTCTCTCTCGTAGCGATGCTAAAATGAGTTAGGATTATGTTAGCAATTGCTGCATATTTCCATTATGAAATATAGCAGATGGATGTCAAAACTGCATTCCTCAATGGTAACATTGAAGAAGAGCTGTATATGATACAACCAAAGGGTTTTGTTGATCAAAAGGATGCTAACAAGGTGTGCAAGCTTCAGCAATCCATATATGGACTAAAGCAAGCATCACGGAGTTGGAATCTCCACTTTGATGAGGTGATCAGAGAGTTTGGATTTGTCCAAACTTATAGAGAGGCTTGTATTTACAAGAAAGTTAGTGGGAGCAATGTGGCTTTTCTGATAGTATATGTGGATGACATATTATTGATTGGAAATGATATAGATCTTCTAAACAGTGTTAAAAGTTATCTAAACGGCAAATTTTCTATGAAGGACCTTGGTGAAGTGTCATATATATTAGGCATAAAGATCTATAGATATAGATCGAGACACCTAATAGGGCTATCGCAGAGTACATACCTTGATAAGATTTTAAAGAAGTTTAAAATGGACAAAAGTAAGAAGGGGTTGTTACCTATGTTGCAAGGCAAGACATTGAGTAAGACTCCAAGTCTGGCTACGGCGGAAGAAAGAGAGATAATGGATAAGATCCCCTATGCTACAACCATAGGCTTTATAATGTATTGCATGCTATGTACAAGACCGGATGTGGCACATGCTATTAGTTTGACTAGTAGGTACCAATCTGATCCAGGTTTGGAACACTAGATAGCGGTCAAGAATATCCTTAAGTACCTGAGAAGAACTAAGGAAATGTTTCTTGTATATGGAGGTGAAGAAGAGCTGGTCGCTAATTATTATGTCGACGCTAGCTTTGACACTGATCTGGATGACTCCATGTCTCAATCCATATAGGTATTTCTCATGAATGGGGTAGTAGTTAGTCGGAGGATCTCCAAACAACCCATGGTAACAAGGTCAACAACGGAGGAGGAATATATTGCTGCTACAGAAGCAGCATAGGAAGCCGTTTGGATGAAGGGGTTCATTACCGAATTGGGTGTGGTTCCTAGTGCGTTGGATCAAATATTGATCTATTGTGACAACAATAGAGCCATAGCCAATGCACATGAACCAAGGTTGTAACATCCCAAAACTTTAATCCAAGAGTATTAAGATCCAAATCATCAAATTGAGAGTCAACAAAAACTTTTCCATTTAAAAATATTTAAGCATTCATATGTGTGTGCATTTAAATTAGGAGTTGTTTGAAATGACATGATTGAGTGATCCATTGTTTGTAAAATGATTCTAAGGTGAATTACACATCATCTAGATCATCCCGAAGCAAATCCCAAAGAAAAAGAAATCAGAAAGAACAAATAATGGAAATGGTCTTTATCTTTTGCCATTTTAATCACCTAGCCCACTTTGGCTATTCCTAGCACTCAATTTCAAACAGAGATAATTGTGGATCTTTGCACCCCTTGCTAGTACAAGTAGTGATGTGCCAAGGCCCACTTTGTGATCTCCCAAAAACATTTGAACTCTAAATTTAAATTGAATCTAGTTCATATGTATAGATCATAGTTTTTCAAAAACCACTCAAATGAACTCCATTCCAAAATCCCAAGCAAACCTAGAAGCTTAAGCATAAGATAAACCACTCCACCAAAAATCATCCCAAAATTCAAATATTTTGTTCATGCGGCCATTTGATCGAACAGGTGGCAGGCAAGATTTTTCTGCCTAACTATTACTGTTTAGAGATCAATGCTTTGTCGAGTTTTTAGCCTCCATTTGGTTCCCCTGTCTCCCCCAGCTCTAACCAAACACTCACCGGCCTACCCCTTAGCTGGAGCAGCAGTTCCGCACCACCCGTTTTTGGTCACCGCCGGCCGAGCATGCGCAGCTCGCAGCAGACCGCGTCGTGCCATTCCAGCTTGCCCACTAGCTCCGCCCAACCCTACCGCACTTCCATGTCCACCCCTCGATCAATGCCAGCCCCTGGACCACCCTAGAGAAGCACCGCCCTTTCTCTCTGCGCCATGTGCAGCGCACGCCAGAGCGCCCTCGCCGCCATCACGCCACAGACCGTGCCTCAATACCAGACCACTTATGCCGCTCCGCCTCGACCCCCTCACCCCGCCAGACATGGCCATGCACCGCCGCGTGACCCACAGTCGCCGGGAGTCGCGTCGAGCATCACCTCTGTCTCCCATAGCGCGGGAAGCTCCCGAACAATTGCCACCGCCCCTAGCCACGCCATTACGCCGTAGAGGACCGCCAGCAGACTGCCCACCGTCCGCCTACCTCGCCCACGCGGGTAGCTGCCTGTATCGCCGTCACCGACGAGCTCCGCCCACACCCATCGGTCCCCTCGTCGAGCCTATATAAGGGAGCCTCCCTAGCACCATTTATTCACGCCACCCAGCTCCCCTCTCTCCACTGATCTTTTCACCTCTCTCGTCGGAGCCACTCGAGCAACACATCGCCGGAATTCCACCGGAGGGAGCCGCTGCAGAGGAGGAGAAGTTGCAGCCGATTTCGTCCACCTCAGCCCCTGCCGCGACCTCGCCAGAGTCCGCCGTCGTCCACCAGTTCATTTTCCCGCCTCGCCGCACTAGCTGGAGCCCTGGTACATCCCCAGTGGACCCCCACCGACCACTTAGGGTTCAGTCTCGCTGGCGACGTGTCCGTCATCGACGACAACCGTGGACCGTTAGATCTAATTCTAATTGTGTGGTTCTTATCGCCCTGTACCGCTTCGCGTTTGATGAGTCACTAACAGGCGGGACCCCCCTGTCAGTAGCCCTCAGTGCCATGGAGTGTACACGAGCCGACCCATTTAGTTTCCCGCGCTGACCCACTAATTCAAATTAGGTTTTTTCTATTTACACTTAAAATCAATTATGTCCTGTAGTTTAAAAATCAATTCAGAGAGTTTGACAAATCCAAATTGAGTGATTCCAATTTTGTTGGAAAGGTAATGAAACTATCTATCCAAGCCGGTTGGATTTAAATCATTTAGAGTTAGATATCTCTCCTAGTAAAAATAACAAGACATAAGCATTTTCACATTCAAACATTTTTATAAAATCAACCATAATAGCTTTTGAGTTGATTCCAATTGTCAAAAATCACATTTAACCATACCTACCTGAATATGTAATAATATTAAGGTTTGCATGCTGACTTGGGACTAGTACCAAAATAGTTCTATATAGGCATTTCTAGTCACTTTAAAGCATTAATTATTAAACTTAAACTTATTAAAATATGATCCAACCTTTAAATCACATTCCCCTATCTTAGAATATGTGGTGATGACATGTGTCCACATGATCCCATATTTTAATTGGAGAATATTAAATCTTAGTTATTTTTAATGAGTAGAAATTACTTTTCTCAAATAAAAAGAATGAAGCTAGTTAATTAAACCTTGTGATGCTTATGATGATAATAGATCATCAAATGTGTGCCTTAGTATGCTAAGTATATTAGTTAAGCATTGTTTGGTGATTGTGTATCCCGTATGTATTTATAGACGATAGTACTGACCAAGCTTTCGAGGAGGAGGAGGAAGAAAACTTCAACCACTTCACTACACAAGGCAAGCTAACACTTGCAAGTATTATACTAGCAAGCCATCATTAACAATGCAAGCTAACCCTTGCAGTAGATAACCTAATCCAATGGATTAGGCATGCTTTGGTTATACCCTTTGACTTATACCTACTCCAAGTTTTATTTACAAGCTTTACCTTCTTTACTTTACCAAAGTCCTTTACTTGTTTATAGGTAGCATAAAAAGTATAACACTTGACCTATCTAGTTAGACTTAGATGTCATTCTATGGCATGAGATTGAGATTAGCATTCTACATTTGTGAACACTGTTAACTTAGTAGTTTAAAGATAAACCAAAACTTGATTTACTTTAGATGGGAATACCTGGTGAAAATGACTTATGAAAACCTTGGAATGATGAGTCATTCTATTGAGATGTTTTGACATGTGTTGAGCAACACAAATGGTTTATGATGATGAAAATGTTTAGGCATGAGCCTTAGCCCCTTTATAAAAACTGATGGTTGGGTTCGGATGCGATACCTTTCCAATTTTATCGTACAACCACAATACCTGAATTGGGTAAGGCTTAGCCGGAAGTTTATATGCATTAGTATTAGTTCCCTCGCGGGAGAGGTTTGAGCTGAGGCTACCTCCCAATGTTATCCACCTATGCAGTGCCCAAGATGACAGATGGTCATGGTTGGGAGGCCATGCTCATAGGAGAGGTGCTTATACTAGGGTGTGTAAATGAAAGGTTATGTTTGATTATCTGCATACTAACTATGATGATTCTGGGTTATCCCTGACAGATGTATCGAATCTTGTGGTGAAAGTGTACCACCTCTGCAGAGTGTCAAACTATTCAAATAGCCGCGTCCGTGGTTATGGATAGTTGGAGTGGCCATACTATTCCGTTGTCAGATGTTTTCAAAAAAACTTATGAAATGAATTGTGAAATGACTTGACCACAACAGAGTTGTGACTATGACAATTAAGTTCCCACTTAGGTGATTTTAAACTTTATTTTATCTTTCTATGTTTCTGAACTCAGCTTAGGTTTTAAACTGAAGTTTACAAATAGACTTAGAACTTAGCATTCCCACTAGAACTATCTTACTTGTTAGTGGTAGTTTGTGAGTAATTAAAGAGGACTCATGGCTTTTGTCCCTGGCTATTCCTATGGCCAGACTATGAAGGAGACTACTAAGAGGAAGGACAACAGGACGGCTATGATAACTAGGACTATTGTCGGGGGGATGATCTCTAGATACCCCAACCGGACAAGTAATAGGGCAGTCGAATCGCGTCCGGCTGGTCAAGTGCAACCGGACAAGGCAAGCCAGGCCGGGTATTGTGAGGTAGCCGGATCGGCGATAAGCAGCCGACTACAGCAGCGTAGCCGGAACCAATCAAAGAGATAGGGTGACGTGTGGAACAGTGCGCAGTGCGCCCTGTACGACGACAGGACTGGCAACTACTCGGCCATACCGAAGACTTTGCGGGGATGACGTGGGAATAGTGGCCCGATGCTGACGACAGGCTCTCACGGCGTTCACTGTGCCCACGACAGCCATACCGCTCGTACTTTGATGGGACATGGTTCTACCGGTTACTATAGATGACCAGCCGGCTGGGACCCGCTTTTGGGGGCCACCAGTCGGATTGGCGAGTGAGACCGTTACCTCTCTGCCTATATAAGGAGATGCAAGGCCTCAGTAGAAAGGGTTGGTCTCAGTGCATTTAAGGCACTAGCTAGAGAATACAACTCAAGGAGCACTTGTAGTTCGTGTATCATTCATAGTCAGATCGGCAGGAGTAGGAGTTTTACCTCACCACGAGTGCTCCGAATCTGGGTACTTCTTGCGTCCAGCTACGCTTGCTTGTATCCAATCCAGCCTGTGGACGCCGTCGATAGTTTCCCTGTTAGTCCCCCCACCTCTATCTAACCTTCTTAGGTACTGTCGTTCCCAATACAACGATAGTTGGCGCCCACCATGGGGCAGATGGCTTCGACTGGACTCACGTTACGCACGGGACCCCGCACTTCAGCCGGTGAGCGCGTGGCCTCCGGCCTGGTGCTCACACTCGGCAAGTTAGACTACGTCATCGACAACGCTTCCTGCTTCGCCGGAACCACCTTCCCGGTGAACGGCTCCATCCTGCTCTTCGGCGACCTCCCCATCTACGTCGCCACTGTTCCGGAGCGTTTCCCTAAGGAGATCATCTCCGTCGCGGGGCTACCGCATCCGGGCGGCAGCGCCTCCGTCGCTTCCTGTGGTGTGGAGGTCATGATGGCCAGCTCCAGTTCCCACCCCCGCCAGCCGCAGGAGCGGGGCGCGGACGAAGGCGGAACCTCCGCGCCTCCGCAGCCTCGGAATCCGGTAGAGGAGGCCATTGATCGGCTCCTAACGCCGATTAACCTCAGGGACAACCCAGAGGAGGCGGAAGCCAACTTCGCCACGGAGAGACAGATTCTCCTCCAGGAGGCCATGGAGCTGGCGGCAACCCGCAAGCAACTCGAGATCACCCGGCGCGAGTACAACCGCGCACACGGCTTCACTCCGGCTACCGCGGAGCCAAGCCGGCGCGGCCAGGTGTGACGCCGAGGCGGCGAGCTGGGCGGAAGGATGGAAAAGGACGGGGAATCGGATCTCGTGCCCGCCCTCATCCAGCCCAGCTATAGCATGCCCATCAAGAACCTGCGCGCGGTGCGAGCCGCAGCAGATGAGCTGCCCAACCTAGAGGGCGAGGAGTGAGCCCGCCATCACGCTCGCGTGCAGGAGCTCTTACGAATCGTGGATGAGCAGGCCGATGCCAACCGGAAGATGCTGGAGCACCCCAGCTACTCCAGGGGGAGCAAGTCGCCAGTCAACAACAAGGGCGTGCCTCGCGACACCCAACATGCATCCTCTCCTCAGCCGGCTAAGGCCCGTAGCAGGCGCCGCAACTCTAGCAACAAGGGCCAGCTACGCTAGGAGCAAACGGCAAACAACAACCCACCGCCTCCCCCTCCACCAACTGGAGCACCAAGACCCGCCGGATCCCGTCTCTCAGGCCGGGTGGCGGCGCCCAACCCGGATCGTCCGGATGCCCGTGACCGCATCGAGCTCCTCGCCCAAGCGCGCGTCATGGAGGAAGAAGACTCCATCGGACCGGTTTGTTTCGGACCCCGCATCCGGAATGAGCCATTTTCGGATAAGTTCACCCTGCCCAGGGACACCCCCAAGTACGATAGCAGCATGAAGCCGGAAGATTGGCTGATCGACTATGCTACGGCAGTCAGCATCGCCCATGGGAACAAGCGCACAGCTGTGCGCTACGTCCCCCTTATGCTAACCGGGTCGGCAAGGACATGGCTCAACAGCCTTGCGCCCAACAGCATCAACGCCTGGCCAGACTTCGAGAAGGTGTTTGTCCGTAACTTCAATGGCAGCTACAAGCGTCTGGGACGCCCACGCGACCTGGCCTTGTGCATCCAGGGTTACCGCGAGACCGACCGCGAGTACCTCGCCAAGTGGACGGAGCTGCGCAACACTTGCGAGGGCATCCTGGAGAGCCAGGGCATCAGCTTCTTCATCGAGGGATGCCGAGAAGGCACCATGCTTCGCCACCGGCTACTGTGTGACGAGCTGAAAACCATGGCAGAGCTCATGACGGTAGCGGACCAGTACGCCACGGCAGATGCCGCCATGAAGAAGCCCCTCTAGGTAAATGCCGACGGGCATCTAACTCCTGCGAAGCCGGCTCGCGACCGTCCGAGCAATCTGGCTGGAGAAGCCATATCATCCAGGCGCCGCGGCAACGACAACCGGTTCCATGGGGACCGCCAAGCCGGACAGCAGAAGCCCCACTACCACGCGCGGCAGGTCAATGCTGTGGAGGGTGCGCTCGACGCACCGGCTAACAATGCAAGGAGGCAGAAGCCGCGGCTCACCTTCGACCAGATGTTTGACGGCCCGTGCAAATGGCATAGCGGTCCCTTCAAACCGGCTACGCACACCACCCGGAACTGTAGCTGGACTCGCCAGCTAAAAGACCAGGGCGGCCAGCCACGTATCCCCCCGCCCCCTCCTGGTGGACCACCACCACCGGCTAGGGGAGCCGGTAATGATGGTAACGGCGGCAACGATGGCAACAACAACAACGACTACCCCTAGCCACACGCCGCCTACCACATCTTAGAGACGGAGCTGGACGACAAGCACAGCCGCAGGCGATGCTCCAAGGAGGTCAATGCCATCGTCTCTCTGGTCCCCCAGTACCTGAACTAGTCGGAAACCCCCATCAGCTGGAGCCGATAAGACCAGCCGGAGCAGCTGCCGACTCCCGAGGGCTACGCCATGGTACTCGACGTCCTCATCGTCTCCAATGAGCGCACCTGCCGTTTCTCGCGTGTCCTCATCGATGGAGCCTGCAGCCTCAACCTCCTCTACCGGTCTTCGCTGGAGAAGCTGGGCATTCGCGAATGCGACCTGCGCCTGACTACCACAATGTTCCACGGCGTACTGCTAGGGTCGGCTTGCGCCTCGCTGGGTAAAATCTAGCTGGATGTCATCTTCGGGACCGAGGAGAACTTCCGCCGCGAACCAATCTGGTTCGAGGTGGTAAACCTGATGAGCTCCTACCACGCTCTCCTCGGGCGCCCCGCCGTGGCCAAATTCATTGCCGTCCCCCACTACGCATACCTCAAGATGAAGATGTCAGGACCCAACGGCGTGATCACCGTCACCAGCTACTTCAGGCGGTCAATGGAGTGCGCCTCAGCCCATTCCAAACTGGTAGAGGCCCTCATCATAGCCGAGGAGAAGCGCGTGATCATGCGCAAGATGGCCAGCGCCCAGCAAGACATACCGGCTAGCGGCAAGCCGGCTGGAGAAGGAGCCTTCCAGCCAGCAAAGGAGACGAAGAGGATCCTGCTCGACCCCTCCGACCCGACCAAGTTCGTCACCATTGGTGCCAACTTGGAGAGCAAATAGGAAGGCGCGCTCGTCGACTTCCTTCATGAGAATCGGGACATCTTTGTATAGTCGCACAGGGACATGCCAGGTGTACCAAGGGAGTTCGCCGAGCACTCACTTCATGTGCGACCGGATGCCAAGCCGGTCAAGCAACTTCTGCGCCAGTTCGCAGAAGAGAAGAGGAAGATAATCGGTGACGACATCACTCGGCTCCTTGCAGCCGGGTTCATCATGGAAGTGTACCACCCGGACTGGCTGGCGAACCCAGTCCTGGTGTTGAAGAAGAAGAAGACCTGGCGCATGTGTATCGACTACACCATCCTAAACAAGGTGTGCCTGAAAGACCCATTCGCATTGCCCCGTATCGATCAAGTCATCGATTCCACGGCCGAATGTGATTTGTTGTCTTTTCTAGATTGCTACTCTGGTTACAATCAGATCCGGTTAAACATGGCTGATCAGATTAAGACATCATTTATCACCCCCTACGGGGCTTTCTGCTATGTAACCATGCCTTTCGGTCTGAAGAACGCAGGTGCTACCTATCAGTGCTACATGCAGAAGGGCTTGCACTCGCAGATAGGCCGAAACATGCACGCCTATGTGGACGATGTGGTCATCAAGACCAAGGAGAAGCGCACCCTCCTTGAAGATCTAGGAGAGACATTTGGCAACCTCCGGTAGTACCAGATGAAGCTGAACCTAGAGAAATGCATCTTCGGAGTCCCATCCGGCCAATTACTTGGTTTCCTCGTATCGCAACGAGGTATCGAGGCGAATCCAGAGAAGACTGCGGCCATCGAAAGGATGCAGCCGCCCAGGAGCCTGCTTGGAGTCCAGAAGTTCACCGGATGCCTGGCCTCCCTCAGTCATTTCGTCAGCCAGCTGGGGGAGAAGGCACTCCTGTTGTACCAGCTGATGAAGAAGATGGACAAGTTCTCCTGGACTTCGCAAGCCGACGCCGCCTTTCACGACCTCAAGTGCATGCTATCCACAGCGCCGGTTCTAGCCACGCCGGCTAGCAAGGAGCCGATGTTGCTCTATATAGCAGCCATCAGCCGGGTCGTCAGCATCGTCCTGGTGGTGGAGCGCCCCGAGGAAGGCAAGGTCCAGCCGGTTCAGAGGCCCGTCTACTACCTCAGCGAGGTTCTCTCCCTCTCCAAGCAGAACTACCCCCACTACCAGAAGATGTGTTACGGCGTGTACCTGGCATGCAAGAAGCTCAAGCACTACTTCTAGGAGCATCCGATTAAGGTCGTGTGCACGACACCCCTTTCGGAAATCATCGGCAACAAAGATACCACCGGCCTAGTCGCCAAATCTGCCATCGAGCTCGCCGCCTACTCCATCCAGTATGAGCCCCGGCTCACGATCAAGTCGCAGGTGCTGGTGGACTTCCTCGTCGACTAGGCTGAGACCCAATACCTCCCACCGGTTTTGGATTCGCACCACTGGAGGATGCACTTCGACGGGTCGAAGATGCTCGGGGGCTTGGGAGCTGGCATCTTGCTCACCTCGCCCAAAGGGGAGTGGCTAGAGTACGTCCTTCAGATCCACTTCAAGGCCTCCAACAATGTAGCCGAATACGAGGCACTGGCGCATGGCCTCCGGCTAGCCAGAGAGATTGGTGTCAACCGGATCCTCTGCTTCAGCGATTCAGATCTGGTGGTGTAGCAAGTATCCGGAGAGTGGGACGCCCGCGATGCAAACATGGCTCTCTACCGGTTCCACATACAGAAGCTTAGCGCCTCCTTCGACAGATGCGAATTTCATCACGTCCCTCGCGCCAACAACGAAGCAGTCGATTCACGCGCACAAATCGGATCCACCAGGCAGGCGATCCCACCCGGGGTCTCCTTGGAGCACCTGCGTAAGCCCTCCATCAACCCGTCCCCCGAGTCGGATTCCATCATATGGGCAGGGAGCACTCAGGTTAATGGGGCAGCAGACGCAGAACTGGCCGAACCTCCAAAGAAGAAGTCACGCGCCAACTCCGGCAAATCCGTACCCTCCGCCTTGCAAGACCTGGGGGCTGCCGACTCGTCAAGCGGCTCGGGGGCTGCTGCCCTGGGTACCTCACCCGAACGACCCCCCGACGACCATCAACCGGAGAGCGGGAGCATCCTCGTCATCCACGAAATACCATCCCGGGCACAACCCTTCATGAACTACATCGCCAACGGGGAGCTTCCGGATGACGAGCTGGAGGCCAGGCAAATCCGGCGCCGCGGCCACACATACACCATCATCAACAAAGAATTGTACAAGCGCAGTGTGTCCGGCATCTTCCAAATGTGTGTCGACGCGGACACAGGCTACCGGCTACTCAAAGACATCCACCAGGGCGAGTGCGGGCATCACGCTTCGTCACAGGCAATAGTCGCCAAGGCGTTTCGCCATGGTTTCTATTGGCCCGCCGCCCTCGAGGACGCCGAACAGCTAGTCCGCGCATGCAACGGGTGCCAGCGCTTCGGGCAGCTCAAGCATATGCCGACTTCGGTGCTCAAGACCATACCGATCACCTGGCCCTTCGCTGTTTGGGGCCTCGACATGGTCGGTCCCTTCAAGCGGGCGCGCGCAGGCATAACCCATTTGCTGGTGGCGGTGGAAAAATTTACAAAGTGGATCGATGCCAAGTCCATCTAGAAGCTGGACGGAGCGACAATCATCACCTTCTTCACCGACGTCATCAATCGGTTCGGCTACCCCAACAACATCATCACCGACAACGGCACGAACTTCGCCAAGGGGGCCTTCGCTCGATTCTGCAGCAACAAGGGCATCCGGCTGGACCTTGCCTCTGTCGTCCACCCGCAGTCCAATGGGCAAGTTGAAAGGGCGAACGGCTTGGTGCTAGCCGGCATCAAGCCATGCCTCATCGAGCCTTTGGAGCGGTTGCCCAGATACTGGATCGAGAAGCTTCCGGCTGTGCTATGGAGCCTCCGCACAACGCCGAGTAGATCAACCGGCTACACTCTATTCTACCTGGTCTATGGATTGGAAGCCGTCCTCTCCGCGGATATCGAGTTCGACTCCCCACGCAAGCTCCTTTATGATGAAAAGGCCAACCAAGAGGCACGGAAAGATGGTGTGGACCTCCTCGAGGAGGCCCGCGAGCTGGCATTGTCCAGATCGGCCCTATACTAGCAACGACTACGCTGCTACTATTCAGGCCAGATCCGCCCAGTCGTGTTCCACGAGGGCGACCTTGTCCTCTGGCTGGTGCAGGAAACGAAGGGCATGCACAAGTTGTCGCCACCCTGGGAGGTCCCGTTCATCGTTAGCCGGGCGCTGCCCAACGACTCCTACTACCTCATCGACACATAGCAGCCGTGCAAGAACAAGATGGACAAGTCAGACGAAGAGACCGAGCGTCCCTGGAACGCGGCCTTGCTGCGCCCGTTTTACACCTAGTCACCAGACAATCGAGTTTCTGTTCCAAGGACTGGTTCCCGCCGGCTGCGGCCTCCAGCAGCTGGATCTCCTTCATCGCCAATTCGAGAGTGGCGGCGAGACCCGTCAGCAAGGCAGCGGAGGAGGCGTTGGCGGCCAGGGACTCCTTCGTGGCGACCACCGCTGTCCTCCACTCCTCCCTTGGCTCGTCCTCGGAGTTGTCGTCGCCAACAACCACGAGCTCCTTGCCGGTCACCGCCCTCCGTGATCCCGCAGAAGAGCCGTCCCCGCCCTGCGAGGTGGTCTCAACCATTTCCGGCTCGACCACCATGTCCGGATGAGGACCCTCCGCTCCGGCTGAGGCAGCCGGATCAGCTCGAGGCGGTGGTGGAGGTGGTGCCTTGGAGGAAGGAGGGGCGGAGACAGACATGGCCGGGGCACGGGGCGGCGACCCAGTCGGCGCTCACGCTAGGCTCGCGGCTCCAAAGGAGACCAGCGTGCTAAAAAGACAGAAGAAGAGAAGAAGGAAAAAGAAGCAAGTAAGCGAAAGGCAAAAAAAGGAAGCAAAAAATAGTAAGGGAGCCCAGAGAAGAACTTACCCCTGTAGCACCGGGGGCGGCCCTTTCTTCCGGCCAAGGCGGCTCTGAAGGGAATATGCCCGAGAGGCAATAATAAAGTGGTTATTACCTTATGCCATGTTTATGATAAATGTTTATTTTCCATGCGATAATTGTATTGATCGGAAAAGTCAATACATGTGTGTTTAATGAACAAAAAGGGTTCCCAGTTCTGCCTCTCTTATAGACTTGCTCATTGATTAACAAGATGATCAAGGTTTCCTGATCATGGACAATGGATGTTGTTAATAATGAGGTCACAACATTGGTGGAATGATGTGATGAACATTCATCCAAAGTATAGCATTACGATCAAAGTCATTATGTTTATATTGCTATAACATCATATGAAGTAATCTTTATCCTTAGACCCTGAGATCATGTTAATTGCTAACATCGGAAGAGTATCTTGATAACATCAAACGTCACACCGTAACAGGGTGACTATAAAGATGGGTTCAGTGCTACGAAGGTGTTATGTTGAGGCTCCTAGATCAAGATTGGAATTTGTCAATCCCGATGACGGATAGATATACTCTGGGCCCTCTCGGTGATATCACATTAAGATAGCTTGCAAGCAAGTGATGTGATCACTAGAATGTTATATCACGGGAACGAGAAAAGAGTGCATGTCGGAAACGAGATCAAACTATGTATGGATATACCGATGATCGAATCTCGGACATGTAATATATCGCGAGACAAAGGGATTTAGTTACTAGCGTTAAAGGTTCTCACGATCACAGAAGTCATCGTTGAATGTGTAGGAGTTAGTATGGATCTCCAGGTCCCGCTTCTGATTATTGATCTGAGAGGGGTCTCGATCATGTCTGCATTATTCGCGAACTGTAGGGTGACACACTTAAGGGATACCGACACCGTTTGGAGCAAATATGTTTTGGATAAAGATTTAAGAAAGCGCTGGAATTATTTCAATAGACACCGAAACTGTTTCGGGTGAAATTGCTGAAATTGGTTCTGCATGTAATATTGAAATGTTGCAGGGGGTTTTATGTGAATGTTTGTTAATTAAAGTAATTAACAAAATTCTAAATAAAAATAATAAAAGTTTTTATTAAATGACAGAGCATTAAATTTGGAGAAATTTAATGCATTTAAAGTGGAGACTTTAAAAGGGAATGTGAAGAGGCATTTTAATGTGGAGGGGTTACCACCACATGAATGGAGGAGGTGAAGAGACACCTCCTCCATGCGCCGGCCATGAAGGAGGGGCACCCCCCTCCTTCTATAAAAGGTCACCCTCTCCTCACTTCTCACACACGCCTCCTTGTGAAGGATCTCTCTCCCCCTCTATTATTATTCCCCCATGGTCTCGGATTAGCGAGATACATGTTCCCGGTGGCTTTATCTGGAAAGGAGTTGCTACTTCGCTACTTTGCTGGAGCGAGGGATGGAGGTTGTCAGGGTACTGGACGTGTGTGCGATCACGGATGCACCGCTGCTTTGCGGTGCTGGACTTGGTGCTGCTGGAGCTGGATCTGATCGACGTGCTGGATCCGGACCTGCTGGACTTCCTCACGATCTTGAGATCGGCAAGTGTACGACTACATCAACCACGAGTTCCTACTCGTTAACAAAACTCGTTGTCTTCGAGGGTAAGTTCTCGTTGGATGTATATCCACCCGTTGCTTTGTACCTAGTAGATAGATCTAGGCGTTTAGTTCACATCGTAGGAAAAAAATTGTTTTCTATGCTGTGGACCTAACAGGCTCGGGGGAAGAGGGCCGGTCCGGCTCCTCTTGGGAGCTGGCTCCTCCACGGTAGGCCGGCTGGCGCTAGAACGGCTAGAGCCGCTCCCACCAGCGCTAGACCGGCTGGATTCACCGTCCATCGCAAGGCGCCGTGCCAGATCAGGGGCTGGCGCAGCCTCCTCCTCCTCGT
The DNA here is from genome assembly GCA_910589775.1 of Avena eriantha. NCBI lineage: Eukaryota > Viridiplantae > Streptophyta > Magnoliopsida > Poales > Poaceae > Avena > Avena eriantha. The sequence goes on along the minus strand of OU342743.1, from coordinate 429,744,348 downwards.
CGACCTCTGCGTGGGGATCAGCAGTCGGCTCGTCGTTCCGGCTGGGGAAGGCATCCCCATCCCCATCCAACTCCTCGCCAGACCGCCGAGCGTGCGGCTCAGGAAAGTCGGGCGCGAACGTCTAAGAGGAGCATCGCCCTCCTCGCGAAGGATACATGGGAAGATCTTCCGAGTACGAGAGATTAGTCGGATAAACAAAAAGAAGGGAAAGAGATACAAAAGAAATTTCGGTTTGAAGAACTTACCCGAGGCGCGCGGTTATCTCGACTATAGGGCGGCAGCCCGAAGGCCCAGCCTTCCGGCAGCCGCTCCTTGGTAATCGTCCACACCCACTCCTTCAGATTGTGGTAGCGGGGGTCGTGGTGAGACAGCCGGGTCGGGTCTAGCCGGCCAGAGTAAAAGCACATCTTGTGCGCTCGCTGCTACAGCGGCATCATCAGCCGGGACATCCAGCTGAAGGTGATGTCCAGGCCGGTTAATCCGGCAGTGACGAGGGCGCGAATGCATTTCAGCATCTCGTCTGACTCCGCCTTCTCGCCGTAGATCTTTAGGTCCCAGTGCTGCCAGCTGGACTCCACGTCCTGGAACGCCGGAAGGTTGATCCGTTCAATGGCCATGAGGTTCTTGACGTAGAAGTACGACTACTTCCACAGTCGTACCGTGTCGTGCAGCGGAACATGGGGTAGCCGGTCTACACGTGGGAGTAGATGGAGGCGCCGCGACAGACAACCAGTGGCCCCTTTGTAAATTGGACATGCGGCCAGACTCGGAAGAGCCGACAGAAGAGCCTGAGATGCGGCTGGATCCCGAGGTAGCTCTCGCAGAACGCGATGAAGCGCGCCAGGATGCCGATTGCGTTGGCGCCGAGGTGGTGGAGGCGGAGGTCGAAGAAGGCAAGGAAGGTGAGGAAGAACGGGTGCACCGGAAGCGCGACCCGCGCGCCAGGTGCGAGAGGAAGACCACCCGTTCCCCCTCCGCCGGATGCGGTGACTCCTCTCCCGCCGGCGTGAGCCGCACCGCCACTTCCTCCTCCGACGGAAGGACGCGGGTGGCGCAGTACTTCTGGATGCGATCCTCCGTGACGGAGGAGCCACACCATGCTCCGCGCTCAGCGGCCATCTCCGGTTTGTTGGAGGGCGCGGTGGCGGACGAATGATAGTGGCCCGTACCGCTGACGGCAACAAGCGGGCGGCGTAGCGGGCTACACCGACAACAGCAGCGAGGCGCAGAAAACAGGAGCGCACAGGAAGAAGAAGTCAAATGGGAGTGGGGGAAGCGAAGGAAAGGAACGACCTTCCCCCGGACGCCCCTTTAACAGCCCGGGAGGGAAACCGTCCGCAGCGCCACGTGGCGTCCATCGAGACGTTTCCCACCCAACCGCCGCCCCAGATCCCGTGTGCAGACGCGTGGTGCGCAGAAGATCCCGAAGAAAGAACCGAAGCATCAGGCGGCAGTTTCCCGAGGCGATGTGCGACGGGACGTTACACTGCCCTCCGTAGAGTATTGATGGCGTGTGCGCGCGTGGCTGGCGTCAGCAATGACGTCATGGGTAGCGCAACCGCCAGGCGTAGCCGGTCAGAAATTCAAAACGAAGAGGGAGCGCGCGCACATTTCACCTAAGGGCGAAATCCACACGCGCTCGGGGGCTAGTGTCGGGGGGATGACCCCCGGATACCCCAACCGGACAAGAAACAGGGTAGTCGGATCACGTTCGGCTGGTCAAGTGCAGCCGGAGAAGGCAAGCCAGGCTGGCTATTGTGAGGTAGCCAGATCAGCGAGAAGCAGCCGGCTACAGCAGTGTAGCCGAAACCAATCAAAGAGACAGGGCGACATCCGGAACTGTGCACGGTACGCGCTATACGACGACAAGACTGGCAACTACTCGGCCATACCGAAGAATTTGCAGGGATGACGCGGGAACAGTCGCCTGATGCTGACGACAGGCTCGCACGGCGTTCACTGTGCCCACGACAGCCATACCGCTTGTACTTTGATTGGACATGGTTGTACCGGTTACTGTAGATGACCAGTCGGCTGGGACCTACTTGTGGGGGACACCAGTCGGATTGGCCAGTGAGACCGTTGTCTCTCTGCCTATATAAGGAGAGGCAAGGCCTTAGTATAAAGGGTTGGTCTCAGTGCATTTAAGGCAGTAGCTAGAGAATACAGCTCAAGGAGCACTTCTAGTTCGTGTATCATTCATAGTCAGATCGGCAGGAGTAGGAGTTTTACCTCACCAGGAGGGCTCCGAACCTGGGTACTTCTTGCGTCCAGCTACGCTTGCTTGTATCCAATCCCGCCTGTGGACGTCGTCGATAGCTTCCCTACTAGTCCCCACACCTCTATCTAACCTTCTTAGGTACTTCCGTTCCCAATACAACGACAACTATCTTCCATCGCCAGCATTGCATGTGACCCTGAATATGGACCCCACCGCTATGCTTATTATTTATTCCGCTGCTTGTTGTATTAAGACTAGATCATGAGATCCTTTATTTGTGTAAGACCTTATTATGGTTTGTAATGGATGATGTACTGTGATATCCAATCGGTTATGTCTCGCAAAATGGTAATCCTGGGATTGCGATGTATGGCATAACAGGCATCTAGGATTAAAAATCCGGGTGTTGACAAGTTGGTATCAGAGCCATCCTGACCATAGGAGACCCTAGTTAGAATGGACGTCCAAATAAAAACCTAGTTTCAAAAACCAAAGTGAGTATTTATGAAAACTATTTCCTCTCTTACCCTTGGGAATTCTTTCTCTCAAAAAAATTCATGTTCCTCCAAATTCTGACCTTACTACATAAAATTTTGACACACTTGATCACTTCATTAACTTTCTCATCTTCAATTCTTATAGATGGAAACTCAGTTCAGCTTGTTCTACCAGTTGGGCAACGGAGTCCAGCTGATCTTCGAGAGGGATCTTGATGCGCTATCAGAGTACTTGGGCGCCCGCATCCGGAGTTTCTGGGAGCTCAACTTCCTGGACCCCCAGGAGGAGACTTACAATGGATAGTCACCACTTATCTTCGAGGCAAGATAGAAGCACCAACGTCCGGGAGGATCCAGTTCTCCGTGAGAGAGAATAACTGGCTAGATGGATTAGCTAGGGAAATGCATGAAGCTCTCGCACGTCTGTGTGCCATGAGTGTCAACCAAATTCAAGGAACCCATGGAGATGCCAAGTCACCCGGAGTTGAAGTGTCAAGTGGAGAACCTTGACTTCCTCTTGTACGACAGACAGAATGAATTGGACAATGCTAGAGAGTTCGCCAACCACAACCATGCCATTGCCACCCAGAAGGCCTAGACTTTCTCACTGCTTGTCAAGGATCGTCAGTATCTTCGCCGTCAACATGCAAAGAAGGATCGCACAATCGAACGTCTTTGCAAGAAGGTGGCCGACCTCGAGAAGACCATCAAGGAGCAAGAAGCTCATCTTGCAGCAAAAGAAGAAGAAGAGGAAGGTGAAGACATCCAGGGAGATATGGACTCTTACCTTAGCAATGATTACGACTATCTGGAGGAGGATGCTGTGGACTTCTACACTGACGATGATGATTCCGACTTCATCGATGATGAGTAGATGCATAGAGCACTATCGTAGAGTGAGGAGTATCGGTCCCATTGTATCATAGCTTGCAGAATGGTTCTTAAAACCATCTGCTTTCCTTTGATGTTGTGGTGTGTGTGTGTTTGTATCGTGTGCTTTGCTTGAATGAATGAAACGAATATGTTGCAAAACCTGAGTCAAACTCAAAGTTTTAACGTTGAAATCAAAACCATGAACCTTAGAACTTTCCCTCTTATCCCTTTATCTATCTCAATCTTTAGATGACTTTGGAAACCCCGAAGGGAGCAGCTCATCGCAGGACCTGATGCTGCAGATTATGCAGATGCTAGTTGCCGACCGTGAAGCTAGCAGGGCAGAACGCCAAGCCAACCTAGCAACTCTGCAACAGATCGCTCAAATGACCCAAAACAACGAAGGCCATGGAAATCAGGATCATCAAGGATCCAAACTGAAGAATTTCCAGAATACCAATCCCCCAATCTTTAGCACTTCGGAGAACCCATTGGATGCTGATGACTAGTTGCAGACAATGGAGGACAACTTAGAAGTAGCCAAAGTTGATGACAACGAGAAAGTTCTTTTTGCCACCCACTACTTGGTAGGAGATGCAAGAGCATGGTAGAACAGCACCCGCACGATGAACCATGGTCAAGTGGTGACATGGGAAGCCATCAAAATCAAGTTCAGCCGCACCCATGTGCCACAGGGGCTAGTCACCAGAATGAGTGATGAATTCAAAGAATTGAAACAAGGCAAAATGACGGTAGTGGAATACCGTGACAGATTCTTGTCCCTTGCTAGGTATGCACCTGATGAGATCAACACGGAGGCCAAGAAGAAGGAGAGATTCCTGAACGGACTGCATGATGAGATGCAGACTGTCCTCGTCAACATCCGTTTTGAATATCTCAGAGAGCTAGTCAACTCTGCCATTCAGATGGAAGGGAAGATTAACCAAGCAAACGACAACCGCAAACGTCGTATGATGCACCAAGTTGGATCCAACAATCACCAGAAGTACCGTCCCAACCCTTCTGCCGGATATGCCCCGCGGAACAATCGAACCCCAATGTCTCGCCCAAGCTACCCCAATTGTAGTGGAGGAAATGTGAAGTCCGGAGGAAACAACAATCACCCCAGCAACGCCAGCAATTTCAACCGTGCACCTCCCAAGAGCAACAACAACCACAACAACAACAACAACACTGGACCCAGAACTGGAAGCAATGCTGTGCCCGTGGCAGCAAAAGACAAGCCTCAGATCACTTGTTTCGAGTGTGGAGTAAAGGTCACTATTCCAACGAGTGTCCCAAGAAGATTGCCGCCACTGCTAATGTGAATGCCCCAGCTCAATAGCAGTGTCGGGTTCAACCATGAATAAGATTCGCCCAGGGAATCCTCACAACGGCAATGGCCGTCTCTTCCACATGAACGCCGAAGAAGCCCAAGAAGCGCCAGATGTAGTGCTGGGTATGTTTTCTGTCAACTCAGTTTTAGCAAGAGTGTTGTTTGATTATGGAGCATCGCACTCATTTGTCACCGAAGAATTTGCATGCACTATTAAGATTCACCCAACCAATTTGAAGCATGTCGTGATAGTTTAAATCCCCGGTTCAACTACAAAAGCTAGAAAAATTTGCAAAGCTGTGCCTATCAGAATACATGGGATAGATTTTTATGCCAATCTAATAGTACTTGGAACCAAAGGTTTGGAAGTAGTACTAGGTATGGATTGGATGTCAAAGCATAAAGGATTGATTGACTGTGCCAAGAAAGCCATCACCATGACCAGTAGTTCGGGAGTCTCAATAGAGCATATATATGAAACCTTACCTCGTTAATTCAAGTGAAACAAGAGTCTAGCCCTACCCACCATAGACCAAGTCAGAGTAGTCTGTGAATACCCTGACGTATTCCCAGATGAATTGCTGGGCATGCCCCTGGATAGGGATATTGAGTTCATTATTGAACTAATCCCCGGAACCGAACCCATAGCCTAGAGACCCTGTAGCATGAACCCCTTAGAGTTAGTGGAATTGAAGAAGCAGTTGGATGCCAGGTTGGCAACAGGCTTGATTCAACCAAGTGCATCGCCATGGAGATCGCCAGTGTTATTCGTTGACAAGAAAGATGGAGGCAACCGGTTGTGCACAGATTACAGGAAGGTTAATGACGTCACAGTCAAGAACAAGTACCCTTTGCCAAAGATAGAGGATCTATTTGATCAGTTGACTGGAGCAAACGTGTTCTCTAAGATTGATCTTAGGGCTGGTTATCACCATCTTAAGATTCATGCAATGGATATTCCTAAGACCGCCTTTACTACTCGTTATGGTTTATACGAGTATACGGTCATGTCTTTTGGATTAACCAATGCCCCTGCTTATTTCATGAATCTCATGAATAAGATCTTTATGAATTTTCTAGAAAAAATTGGCGTTGTGTTTATCGACGATATCCTTATCTACTCCAAGTCAAAAGAAAAGCATGAGAAAAATCTGAGAATCATCCTTGAAACCCTTAGAGAGCATCGGTTGTATGCCAAGTTTAGCAAATGTGAGTTTTGGCTGAAAGAGGTAGGATTCCTAGGACATTATGTGTCTGCCGGAGGAATAGCTGTTGACCCCACCAAGATCAAAGATGTTGAAGCATGGGAAGCCCCAACCACTCAAACCCCAGTCCGTGCATTTCTCGGATTAGCGGGATACTACCGCAAGTTCGTAGAAGGATTCTCAAGCATCGCCAAGCCCATGACCCAATTATTGAAGAAGGACAAGAAGTTTGAATGGACCGACAAATGTGAAGCAAGTTTCCAAGAGCTGAAGAAGAGATTGATTTCAGCCCCAATATTGATCATACTAGACATCAAGAACCCGTTTGGTGTGTATTGTGATGCATCCAAGATTGGTCTCAGATGTGTGTTGATGCAAGAAGGCAAAGTTATCGTGTATCTGTCTCGACAACTAAAGCATAATGAGGAGAATTACCCCACCCATGATCTTGAGTTAGCAGCCGTAGTTTTGGCATTGAAAACATGGCGTCATTATCTTATGGGTAATCGCTGTGAGATTTACTTAGACCACAAAAGCTTGAAGTATATTTTCACTCAGAAGGAGCTGAATATGAGGCAAAGGAGATGGATAGAGTTAATAAAGGATTATGACCTTGACATTCACTATCACCCCGGCAAAGCCAATATGGTAGCGGATGCTCTTAGCAGATTGCTGTGTCGGCTAAACACATGATCAAGGAGAAGCAACCAAGTTTGTATGAGGAGTTGGAGAAGTTTAGAACTGAGCTTGTTAGCAAAGGATTTTTAGCTAGCATTGAACTTCAACCCATATTGATCAGTCAAATCAAGGAAGCCCAGAAGGGAAATGAAAGTATTGATAGAATCAAACATCGTATTGGTATAGGAAAGGTACCTGGATTCACCAAAGACGAAGGAGTTATGTGGTACAAAGGCCGTATCTATGTGCCAGCAGATTCGGAGCTGAAGCAAGTTATCATGCAAGAAGCTCATGATACTCTTTATTCTATCCACCCCGGAGGAACGAAGATGTATCAGGATTTGAAAGAGCAATTTTGGTGGCACAAGATGAAGAGAGAAATCGGAAGCTACATCACCAAGTGTGATATCTATCAGAGAGTCAAAGTGGAACATGAGAGACCCAAAAGACTAGTGTAATCATTGTAGATTCCGGAATGGAAATGGGATTCTGTTAGAATGGACTTTATCACCGGCTTGCCTACTTCTAGTGGGGGAAATGACTCAATCTGGGTCATCATTGATAGAGTGTCTAAGGTAGCTCATTTTATCCCTGTCAAGACAACCTACCAGAGTTCAAAGCTAGCAGAGTTGTACATTGCTAGAATTGTTAGTCTGCATGGAACCCCCAAGACCATATTATCGGATCGAGCAACCCAATTTACCTTGAGATTTTGGCAGAAAATCCAAGAAGGATTAGGAACCAAGTTGAATTTCAGCACCGCTTATCACCCGCAAACTGATGGACAAACTGAAAGAGTCAACCAGATCCTCGAAGATATGTTGAGAGCTTGTGTGTAAGAGTATGGATCAAAATGGGAAGATTTCCTACCTTTCGCAGAATTCACATATAACAACAGTTCCCAAGCTAGTTTGCAAATGGCACCATTTGAGTTCCTATATGGAAGGAAGTGTCGTACCCCTTTGAATTGGTCGCAAGTACGAGAGAGTCAGATTTTTGGAACCGACATCCTACGGGAAGCTGAAGAGAATGTTCACAAAGTCCGTGAGCACCTCAAGACCACCCAATCCAGATAGAAGAGTTATGTTGACAAGAGAAGGAGAGACCTGACATTCAATGTCGGAGATTTCGTGTATCTCAAGGTTTCGCCATTGAAGGGAACGCAACGTTTTAGTCTGAAAGGAAAGTTAGCCCCCAGATATATCGGGCCCTTCAAGATTCTAAATCACCGAGGAGAAGTATCATATCAACTGAAACTACTAGAAGAGATGTCGGCCATCCACAATGTGTTCCATATCTCGTTACTTCGCAAATGCCTAGAAGTGCCGGAGAAGACCGAAGTGTTCAAAAGCATCGATCACTGAGCTGTTGATATCAACAAGGATCTGACGTATCGTGAAGTGCCCATCCGTATTATAGAGGAAGCCTACAGAACCACCAGGACCCAGGGTATCAAATTTCTCAAGATTTAATGGAGCAACCATACCGAAGAAAAAGCCACTTGGGAGCGAGAAGATTACATTAGGACTGAGTTCCCAGATCTATTTAGTTCCTAGTTTTCTTTCTTAAATCTTGGGACGAGATTTTTTTTAAGGGGGGATGGTTTGTAACATCCCAAAACTTTAATCCAAGAGTATTAAAATCCAAATCATCAAACTGAGAGTCAACAAAAACTTTTCCATTTAAAAATATTTAAGCATTCATATGTGTGTGCATTTAAATTAGGAGTTGTTTGAAATGCCATGATTGAGTTATTGGTTGTAAAATGATTCTAAGGTGAATTACACATCATCTAGATCATCCCCATGCAAATCCCAAAGAAAAAGAAATCAGAAAGAATAAATAATGGAAATCGTCACTTTTGCCATTTTAATCACCCAACCCACTTTGGCTATTCCTAGCACTCAATTTCAAACAGAGATGATTGTGGATCTTTGCACCCCTTGCTAGTACAAGTAGTGATGTGCCAAGGCCCACTTTGTGATCTCCCAAAAACATTTGAACTCTCAATTTAAATGACATTTGAAAATTGAATCTAGTTCATATGTATAGATCACACTTTTTCAAAAACCATTCAAATGAACTCCATTTCAAAATCCCAAGAAAAACTAGAATCTTAAGCATAAGATAAACCACTCCACCAAATATCATCCCAAAATTCAAATATTTTGTTCATATTGCCATTTGATCGAACAAGTGGCAGTCAAGATTTTTCTGCCTAACTATTACTGTTTAGAGATCAATGCTTAGTCGAGTTTTTAGCCTCCATTTGGTTCCCCTGTCTCCCCCAGCTCTAACCAAACCCTCACCAGCCTACCCCTTAGCCTGGAGCAGTAGTTGCGCGCCGCCCGTTTTTGGTCACCGCTGGCCGAGCATGCGCAGCTCACAGCAGACCGCGCAACGCCATTCCAGCTTGCCCACTAGCTCCGCCCAACCCTACTGCACTTCCCTGTCCACCCCTCGATCAATGCCAGCCCCTGGACCACCCTAGAGAGGCGCCACCCTTTCTCTCTGCGCCATGCGCAACGCACGCCAGAGGGCCCTCGCCACCAGCATGCCATAGACCGCGCCTCGACACCAGACCGCGTACGCCGCTCCGCCTCGACCCCCTCACCCCACCAGACACGGCCGTGCCCCGCCGCATGACCCATAGTCGTCGAGAGCCGCGTCGAGCACCACCTCTGTCTCCCAGAGCGCGGGAAGCTCCCGACCAATTGCCTCCGCCCCTAGCCACGCCATTACGCCGTAGAGGACCGCCAGTAGACCGCCCACCATCCGCCTACCTCGCCCACGCCGGTAGCTGCCTGTATCGCCGTCACCGATGAGTTTCGCCCACACTCGTCGGTCCCCTCATCGAGCCTATATAAGGGAGCCTCCCCAGCACCATTTCTTCACACCACCCAGCTCCCCTCTCTCTACTGATAATTTCCCCTCTCTCGCTGGATCTGCTCGAGTAGCCCATCGCCGGAATTCCACCGGAGGCAGCCGCTGTAGAGGAGGAGGAGAAGTTGCAGTCGATTTCGTCCACCTCAGCCCCTGCCGCAACCTCGCCTGAGTCCGCCGTTGTTCACTAGTTTGTTTGCCTGCCTCGCCACACTAGCTGGAGCCCTGGTACGTTCCCAGTGGACCCCCACCGACCGCTTAGGGTTCAGTCCCGCCGGCGACGTGTCTGTCATCGACGACGACCGTGGATCGTTAAATCTAATTCTAATCGTGTGGTTCCTATCGCCCCATACTGCTTCGCGTTTAATGAGTCACTGACAGGCGGGACCCCCCTGTCAGCAGCCCTCAGCGCCGCGGAGTGTACACGGGCCGGCCCATTTAGTTTCCCGCGCTGACCCAGTAATTCAAATTAGGTTTTTTCTATTTAGACTTAAAATCAATTATGTCCTCGAGTTTAAAAATTAATTCAAAGAGTTTGAAAAATCCTAATTGAATGATTCCAATTTTGATGGAAAGGTAATGAATATCTCTATCCAAGCCCGTTGGATTTAAATCATTTAGAGTTTGAGGTCTCTCCTAGTAAAAATAACAAGACAGAAGCATTTGCACATTCAAACATTTTTATAAAATCAACCATAATAGCTTTTGAGTTGATTCCAACTCTCAAAAATCACATTTAACCATACCTACCTGAATATGTAATAATATTAAGGTTTGCATTCAGTGACTTGGGACTACTACCAAAATAATGCTATATAGGCATTTCTAGTCACTTTAAAGCATTAATTATCAAACTTAAACTTATTAAAATATGATCCAACCTTGAAATCACATTCGCCTATGTGGTGATGACATGTGTCCACTTGATCCCATATTTTAATTGGAGAATATGAAATCTTAGTTATTTTCAATGAGTATAAATTACTTTTCTGAAATAAAAAGAATGAAGCTAGTTAATTAAACCTTGTGATGTTTGTGATTATAATAGATCATCAAATGTGTGCCTTAGTATGATAAGTAGATTATTTAAGCATTGTTTGGTGATTGTGTATCCCGTATGTATTTATAGATGATAGTACCGACCAAGCTTTCGAGGAGGAGGAGTTCTACCAAGAGGAGGAGGAAGAAAACTTCAACCACTGCACTACACAAGCCAAGCTAACACTTGGAAGTATTATACTAGCAAGCCATCATTAACAATGCAAGCTAACCCTTGCAAGCTAGATAACCTAAGCCAATGCATTTGGCATCCTTTGGTTATACCCTTTGACTTATACCTACTCCAAGTTTTATTTACAAGCTTTACCTTCTTTACTTTACCAAAGTCCTTTACTTGTTTAAAGGTAGCATAAAAAGTATAAAACTTGACCTATCTAGTTAGACTTAGATGTCATTCTATGGCATGAGATTGAGATTAGCATTCCACATTAGTGAACACTCTTAACTTAGTAGTTTAGAGCTAAACTAAAACTTGATTTACTTTAGATGGGAATACCTGGCAAAAATGACTTATGAAAACCTTGGAATGATGAGTCATTCTATTGAGATATTTTGACATGTGTTGAGCAACACAAATGGTTTATGATGATGGAAATGTTGAGGCATGAGCCTTAGCCCTTTTATAAAAACTGATGGTTGGGTGCGGATGCGATACCATTCCAATTTTACCGTACAACCACAATACCTAAATTGGGCAAGGCTTAGCCGGAAGTTTATATGCATTAGTATTAGTTCCCTCGCGGGAGAGGTTTGAGCTAAGGCTACCTCTCAATGTTGTCCACCTATGTAGTGCCCAAGATGACAGATGGTCATGGTTGGGAGGCCATGCTCATATTAGAGGTGCTTATAGTAGGGTGTGTAAAGGAAAGGTTATGTTTGATTATCTGCATACTAAGTATAATGATTCAGGGTTATCCCTGACGGATGTAGCGAATCTTGTGGTGAAAGTGTACCACCTCTGCAGAGTGTCAAACTATTCGAATAGCTGCGTCCGCGGTTATGGACAGTTGGAGTGGCCATACTGTTCCGTTGTCAAATGTTTTCAAAACAACTTATGAAATGAATTTTGACATGACTTGACCACAACAGAGTTGTGACTATGACAATTAAGTTCCCACTTAGGTGATTTCAAACTTTATTTTATCTTTCTTTGTTTCTGAACTCAGCTTAGTTTTCACACTGAACTTTACAAATAGACTTAGAACTTAGCATTCCCACTAGAACTATCTTACTTGTTAGTGGTAGTTTGCGAGTACTTAAACAGTACTCATGGCTTTTGTCCCTGGCTATTCCTATGGACAGACTATGAAGGAGACTACCAAGAGGAAGGACAGCAGGACGGCTATGATAACTAGGACTATCTTCCATCGTCAGCATTGCCTGTGACCCCGAAGATGGACCCCACCGCTACGCTTATTATTTATTCCGCTGCTTGTTGTATTAAGACTGGATCACGAGATCCTTTATTTGTGTAAGACCTTATTATGGTTTGTAATGGATGATGTACTGCGATATCCAATATGTTATGTATTGCAAAAATGGTAATCCTGGGATTGCGATGTATGGCATAACAGGCATCTGGGATTAAAAATCCGGGTGTTGACAAAGGTCTCACATGAATTCCAAGAATATTAAGTGCCGGTTTCACTCCATCCGTGAGCATATCAAGGATGGAGATATAAAGATTTGTAAAGTACATATGGATCTCAATGTAGCAGATCCGTTGACTAAAACATTCCCTGGAGAAAAACATGATCAACACCAGAACTCCATGGGTGAAATTTATCACCATGTAACTACATTATTGTCTCTAGTGCAAGTGGGAGACTGAAGGGAATATACCCGGAGAGGCAATAATAAAGTTGTTATTATACATATTCCAAGTATATGATAGATGTTTATTTTGCATGCTATAATCGTATTAATTTGGAAACGTTAATACATGTGTGTTTAGTAAACAAAAGGAAATTTCCTAGTTATGCCTCTCTTATAAACTAGCTCGTTGATTAACAAGATGATCAAGGTTTCCTGATCATGGACATTGGATGTTGCTAATAACGAGGTCACAACATTAGTGGAATGATGTGATGAACATTCATCTGAAGTATAGCATTACGATCAAAGTCATTATGTTTATATTTCTATAACATCTAGCAAAGTAATCCTAGTCCTTAGACCATGGGATCATGTTAATCACTAACACTGGAAGAGTATCTTGATAACATCAAACGTTACACGCTGAAAGGGTGATTATAAAGGTGGGTTCAGTGCTACGAAAGTGTTATGTAGAGGCTCATGGATCAAGAGTGGGATTTGTCCATCCCAATGATGGATAGATATTCTCTGGGCCCTCTCAGTGATATCACATTGGTTAGCTTGCAAGCAAGTGATGAGATCACTAGAATGTTATGTCAGGGGAACGAGAAAAGAGTACATGTCGGTAACGAGATCAAACTAGGTATGGAGATACCGATGATCGAATCTCAGACATGTAATATATCGCGAGACAATGGGATTTAGTTACTAGCGTTAAAGGTTCTCATGATCACAGAAGTCATCGTAGAATGTGTAGGAGTCAGTATGGATCTCCAGGTCCCGCTTCTGATTATTGATCTGAGAGGGGTCTTGATCATGTCTGCATTATTCACGAACCGAGGGTGACACACTTAAGGGACACCAACACCACTTGGATCAAATATGTTTCAGATGAATGAATTGCAAAGTGCTGGAATTATTTGAAGAGACACCAAAACTGTTTCGGGTGAAATTGCTGAAATTGGTTCTGCATGTAATATTGAAATGTTGCAAGGGGTTTAATGTGAATGTTTGTTAATTAAAGTAATTAACAAAATTCTGAATAAATTTAATAAAAGAGTTTTATTAAATGAGAGAGCATTAAATTTTGAGAAATTTAATGCATTTAAAGTAAAGACTTTAAAGAGGAATGTTAAGGGTCACTTTTATGTGGAGGGGGTTACCACCACATGAATGGGGGAGGTGAGGGGTCACCCCCATGGGGAGCCAGCCATGGGGAGGGGTAACCACCCCTCCTATAAAAGGCCACCCCTCTCACCCTTCTTCCTCACACCTCCTCATGAAGATCTCTCTCCCCCTCTAGAATTATTACCCCATGGTCTCAGATTAGCGAGATACATGTTCCCGGTGGCATTTCGTATGGAAGGAGTTGCTGCTTTGGCTGCATCACTGGAGCGAGGAGGCCGAGGTTGTTCGGTGGCCTGAATGTGTGTTCGAGTGCGAATGCACTGCCGGTTTTCGGCGCCAGGACTTCCCCACGATCTTGAGATCGGCAAGCGTACGACTACATCATCCATGAGTTCCTACTAATTAACAAAACTTTGTTGTCTTCGAGTGTAAGTTCTCCATGGATGTATATCCACCCGTTGCTTGTATCGAGTAGATAGATCTTGGCGTATAGTTCACATCAAAAATGTTTGTTTTCTATGCTGTGAACCCTTCATAATGGGCGCAGGGAGAAGGCGAAGTAAGGGAGAAGCCCTCCCTGGCGCCCCTATTTATAGAGGCAGGGTACCCGCGCCTCCTGCACTCCCCTACACCACGTGGCACAAGAACTGCTCCACTACCCCCACATCACTTTGGTGCTGGATCGTTTGCACCGGAGGAAATGCCACAGAAGATCCCACAGGCGTTACCGCGAAGGCCAAGCGCGCACACGATCCCCGAGAAACCGCTATGATGAAGGCATGTGCACAGTTACCAAAAATGCAGCGGCAGGCCAAGAGGTAAAACTTACCCGACGTGCACCAAAGGCGGCAGGCATGCCTAATGATAGCATTGACGTCATCAACTGGGCGATTCGCCTCCCCAGCCGGGCGCGGCAGCTGGGAGACGCAATCGCCGCTCATATCCTGTGGGTGGGCCACTAGACCCGTAGCCGGTAAACTCCAGCCAGGAAATTGGGAATCTCGATCTAGAAAATGACAAGCATTACAAGACAACCACTACAATACAATTCGCGATACGTTCTTCATCCGCAATCATTTCAACAGCAGCCAATGAGCACATAGGAACTTCTCCGCAAAGCGAAGTCCAACACGCACGGGGACTAATGTCGGGGGGATGACCCCCGGGTAGGCAAGCTAGGCTCAACTGGCTGGCTCCAGGGAAATCTGGTCGGATGGCCATAAGACAAAGAATTCCAGTCAGGTGATACGCTTCACCTGATCCACCTCAAGTTTCCCCGTTTGGCCCGTCTAGCCGAGGGCCAGGAAAGCCGGATGGGTGACCACCTCTACCTGGCCGCCTCAGATCCGTTGGCCAAAGGTACGGGAGGGGGTGATGCTCCTTGCTAAGCGCACCCTTGACCGGACAGGCTGGCATGCCACCCTGCTGGCACTACCAGACGAGGGCGCCAAAGCAATGAGGCTTGGAGATGACGAGTAAAGCTCCGGATGACGGATAAAGCTCCGGCTGACGGATAAAGCGCCAAGTTGATGGATAAAGCACCGGGTGACGCCCAAAGCGGAGGCGCTGAGACGCTGTGGCGCTGTCCCCACCTGTACTGGAGCTTGACTGGGTCCTAGGCCACCTGCTGGACCCAGTCAGCCGGCCCGCTTTGTAAACCCAAAGCCCAATCAATAAATCCTAGAGCCCACATTGTAACCTACGCATCCACCAGTACATAAGGAGGGGTAGTGCCAGGGTTCTAGGTAAGGGATAACGAGTTACAAGTTAGCAAAAATCACCAAGTCAAGTAGTTCATCTTCCTCTAGCTCCCGATAGCATCCAGGGAAACAACTGAAGGAGCACTTGTATTGAGCATCTGCTCCCCATATAGTAGATCCTTGCAGGAGTAGGAGTGTTACCTCGGCAAGAGGGCTCCGAACTTGGGTACATTGTTGTGTCCACGGTATCTGTGCCCAACCCGTTGCGAATAGCCACCGATAGCATCCTGATTGTCCCCTCTCATGCCATCCCCGATGGCACTGCTATGTTCCACACCATGACACTTGATGACATAGATCACGACCACTACAAACCTGATTTTTGGTTCTTAGCAATATATGTAGATGAATCTCGCCTTCTTCTTATCCATACCAAGGGCTTTACTGATGAGGAGTTTTATGGTGGTACTTATCATGGTCATGGCAATCCTGTTGCTAATCATGGTGTTCATCATCACGGTCGCACTTTTGGCACCTATGCTACTGGGTTTGGTTGCAAGCTGTATACAAAGGATACTGCGTACTTGTATCCACCCAATCCATGGATACCGATTGATGAACTAGGAGCATATTCCCTTTTCCTTGGATTTAACTATCTGATTAACAATGCAGTAGGCGGTGCAGATGTTGCTCCAGGATATCTGAAGAGAAGCAACTGTGTCTACACCTCTGACCATGCAGCTGGACTTGGATATGCGCTGTTTCCTGAAATATGCTGCTCCAGTCTGAATACTAATGAACTAGCTATTAGTTTCTCAACCAACATTGACTGAAAATCTCTAGAGACTCTGTTATGGTTCATCCCGAGATTCGCCCGTGCCCTAGATTGGATCCTAGATACCGCAAGTCTATACGTAATAATAAAGAAAGAAATCTTTCCTTCTCATCCAACTCTTTTCTGGACCAATTTACCCTCCCACTAAATCCCATAATACAACAAAATTTCCACCGCGCTGTACAAGTTTGGTGTTGTCCGTGTTTAATTTGAAAAAACATACGGGTTTAGTGTCTTACGGGTTTTTTCCTTCTTTTTTAACAGAACATTTTTTCCATTGCTACTATAGAAACCGGACTTCTATCCACATGTTTCCATCCATGGGCCAGGCCAAAAAAAATTATGGGCCTGCATGCACCTATGCATAACAATTATCTTCGCTTTCTGCATCATAATTGTACACCAGGGTATTAGCTCACATGCGACATATTTCCATGGAGCAAGCTGTGGTGCGACGTTTTCAGAGTAATAGCCTGCATGCGACGCATGGACGTGAAAAATAGCCCAGTGACACAAATACGATAAAAACGGTAATAATCGAGCCCATCTTGTTTAGGTTAAGACATGTGGGTCCCAATTAGTTGAGACACATGTGCCTCGTGTTTGTTTTAGTGCGCCAGTTTTTTACCGAAGCTTAGTTTACCATGTTCTCTCGTGTTGAGACACATGTGCCTCGTGTTTGGCATTGGTACCAAACCATTTTCAAAAATACTATACCACCTTATATAGACAATTTCCCAATCGGTGTATCTGAAACCTTTCTGTCCATCCCTCATGAAAAAGACAAATTCCTGCCGAATCGGTAGGAGGTTGCCAAGATTTGAACAACAAGTACATGATATAATTCTTATGAATTTTTTTTAAAATCATTTATAGGTTCACAACATGCTATTTCAGGAGAGATCAACTTCAAAGTTCAGCGAGGCTTAGCCCCAGGCTAAGAAGCTTCATGCCCGCCGTTTTGAATATAGTTTGAAACGGTCATAAGAAATTCAAAAATGATCCAAACAATGTGAAACCTTCGCGTGGTGTCATATAATGTTGCACAGTTCCATGGAAAAATATTGAACTTGAAAAATTGCAAACATCATAAAAAATCCTTCACAAAATGACCTATCATGTTCGAGGTTTCATGGCATTTAGGTCAAACCACCAATGTTATGGCTAGAATCAGGGCATAGTTTGTGATAATGTGCCCATATTGTGCACACATGTGCATCTTGGGATTGCTTACGATGTTGCAGGAGGAAGTTTTCCCTTTCGAAACACGAAAAAGCAAATTTCCATTTTTGAGGTGCCGAAATCGGGGTGTTCTGGGAAGCAACCACCAAATTAAAGTTTGAAATTCGTACCAAACTATTTTTCAAAAATACTATATCACCTTATATAGACAATTTCACAACCGGTGTATCTGGAACCTTTCTGTCCATCCCTCATGAAAAAGACAAATTCCTGTCGAATCGGTAGGAGGTTGCCAAGATTTGAACTACAAGTACATGATATAATGCTTGTTAATTTTTTAAAAAGTCATTTATAGGTTCACAACATGCTATTTCATCAGAGATCCACTTCAAGTTCAGCGAGGCTCAGCCTCGGGCTAAGAAGCTTCATGCCCGCCGTTTTGAATATAGTTTGAAACGGGCATAAGAAATTCAAAAATGATCCAAACGATGTGAAACCTTCGCGTGGTGTCATATTACGTGTCATAGTTGCAAGGAAAAATATTGAACTTGAAAAATTGCAAACATCATAAAAAATCCTTCACAAAATGACCTACCATGTTCGACGTTTCTTGGCATTTAGGTCAAACCACCAATGTTATGGCTAGAATCAAGGCATAGTTTGTGATAATGTGCCCATATTGTGCACACATGTGCATATTGGGATGGCTTACGATGTTGCAGGAGGAAGTTTTCCCATTCGACACACGAAAAAGCCAATTTGCATTTTTGAGGTGCCGAAATCGGGGTGTTCTGTGAAGCAACCACCAAATTAAAGTTTGGCATTGGTACCAAACCATTTTTCAAATATACTATACCACCTTATATGGACAATTTCCCAACCGGTGTATTTGGAACCTTTCTATCCATCCCTCATGAAAAAGACAAATTCCTGCCGAATCGGTAGGAGGTTGCCAAGATTTGAACTATAAGTACATGATATAATGCTTGTGAATTTTTTTAAAAATCATTTATAGGTTCACAACATGCTATTTCATCAGAGATCCACTTCAATTTCAGCGAGGCTCAGCCCCGGGCTAAGAAGCTTCATGCCCACCGTTTTGAATATAGTTTGAAACGGACATAAGAAATTGTGCACACATGTGCATCTTGGGATGGCTTACGATGTTGCAGGTGGGATAAGGACGTGGGTAACCTTTAGTCCCGGCTGGTGGGTGCAACCGAGACTAAAGATGCCGGTGGGATAAGGACGCATGGGTAACCTTTAGTCCCAGCTGGTGGGTGCAACCGAGACTAAAGTTGTCGGTGGGATAAGGACACGTGGGTAACCTTTAGTCCCAGCTGGTGGGTGACACCGAGACTAAAGCTGTCGGCGGGATAAGGACGTGTGGGTGGACGCACTGCTCGATGAGATAAAGCATGTAGTGCACGACGCCCTGTCGGAGGAACAAGACAAAGTAGAAGCGGCACTGTGCCTATAAAAGGACCATCGTTACGCCATGGCAAGCAGCTCAACAAGCCAACATAGGTAGAGAGAGTTTCATCCCCATGGATGGAGGGTTGGGAAATCTCCCGTGGCGGAGCTTCTCGAAGATGTCGTTGGTGCACACGCCCTACGACATCTTCGGAAGCTCCGCCTCGGAAAAATTTCCCTGCAAGCCCGTGAAAGACTCCATCTCCTCTAACAGTGTTGGGGAAAGGGTTGAGAAATCTCCCATGGCAGAGCTTCTCGAAGATGTCGTTGGTGCACACGCCCTACGACATCTTAGGAAGCTCTGCCTCCGAAAAATTTCCTTGCAATCCCGTGAAAGACACCATGTCCTCTAACAGTGTTGGGGAAAGGGTTGAGAAATCTCCCGTGGCAGAGCTTCTCGAAGATGTCGTTGGTGCACATTCCCTACGTCATCTTCAGAAGCTCCGTCTCGGAAAAATTTCCCTGCAAGCCCATGAAAGACTCCATCTCCTCTAACAGTGTTGGGGAAAAGGTTGAGAAATCTCCCATGGCGGAGCTTCTCGAAGATGTCGTTGGTGCACACGCCCTGCGACATCTTCGGAAGCTCCGCCGCGGAAAAATTTCCCTGCAAGCCTGTGAAAGACACCATTACATAAAGTTTCGATACATCACATAAAGTTTCCATACATCACATAAAGTTTCCATAAATTACATAGATTTACATAGGGTTTAGGGTTTAGGATATGAATCCTTCATTGCGTATGTCGATCCCTTGCCTATGATTGCTTCTTAGGCCGTAACCATGGATCATCTTCTTTGCTTAACGGGATGCTTGGGTCAGTTTTCACGGTGAAGGGCAGAATTTCATCAAACTTATCATAATCTGCTGACATGTCTGTCTTGTCCTCGACTCCCGCAATGTTTATTTTCCCTGAAAGAACTATGTGACGCCTGGGCTCATCGTCTGATGTATTCGTTTCCTTATTTTTCTTTTTTCGGTCTAGAGGACATGTCCTTTACATAAAAAACCTGAGCCACATCATTGGCTAGGACGAATGGTTCGTCTCTCTAACCAAGATTCTTGAGATCTACTGTTGTCATTCCGTACAGCTGGTCTACCTTTACCCCTTCTCCATTCATGTTGACCCAACTGCACCGAAACAATGGGACCTTAAAATTAGGTCCATAGTCAAGTTCCCATATCTCCTCTATGTAACCATAGTATGTGTCCTTTTCCCATTCTCGCATGTTGCATCAAAGCGGACACCACTGTTTTGGTTGGTGCTCTTTTTATCTGGGGCAATCATGTAAAATGTATAACCATTTATCTCGTACCCTTGGAAAGTCAATACAGTCGTAGATGGTGTCACGGCCAACAAGTAGAGTTGATATCCAATAGTGGTGGCATTCATGAGATGTAATTGCAACCAAGTGCCGAAATTCTCCATGTGATTTTTTTAAATCTAGTAGTCATCCTTCCCCGGGAACTTGGAGCGTACAACATTCATGTGTTCCTCGATATACGGAGCCACAAAGGTAGAACTTTGGAGAACTATGTAGTGTGCTTGATTCAAAGAATGTCCGTCCCTAAATATCATTGCTTTCTTTCGTAGCGTGCCTTTTCCACTCAGTCTCCGTGATTCAGGAACACCAATCGGCTTAAGGTCAGGAAGAAAGTCTACATAGAACCCAATGACCTCCTCTGTTCCATAGCCCTTGGAGATGCTTCCTTCTGGCCTAGCACGGTTACGAACATATTTCTTTAAGACTCCCATGAACCTCTCGAAGGGGAACATATTGTGCAGAAATATAGGACCGAGAATGTAAATCTCTTCGACTAGGTGAACTAAGAGATGCGTCATAATATTGAAGAAGGACGGGGCGAACACCAACTCAAAATTGACAAGACATTGGACCACATCCTTCTGTAGCCTTTCCAGACTTTCTCGATCGATTACCTTCTGGGATATTGCATTGAGGAATGCACATAGCTTCACAATGGCTAATCGAACATTTTCCGGTAGAAGCCCTCTTAATGCAACCGGGAGCAACTGTGTCATAATCACGTGGCAATCATGAGACTTCAGGTTCTGAAATTTTTCTCTGCCATATTTATTATTCCCTTTATATTTGACGAGAAGCTAGTCGGGACCTTGATACTGTAAAGGACTTCAAAAAAGATTTCCTTCTCTGCTTTGGTAAGAGCGTAGCTACTTAAGTATTTACGTCCTTTATCAGTATGCTGGTTGTGTGGGTCTTTGATACGTTGCTGGTCCTCCCGTGCTTCTGGTGTATCTTTTGTCTTCCCATACACGCCCAGGAAGCCTAGCAGGTTCACGCAAAGATTCTTCGTCACGTGCATCACGTCGATTGAAGAACGGACCTCTACGTCTTTCCAATACTCAAGCTCCCAAAATATAGATTTTTTTCCACATGGCCGTGTGTCCGCTAATGGGGTCTTTCGGAACAGATTGACCACCAGGACCCTTTCCAAAGATTACTTCTAGGTCCTTCACCATACCAAATACATCAGCACCTTTAGGGAGCTTAGGGTTCTTCCGGTAATCTGCCTCACCGTTGAAATTCTTGCCTTTCATTCTTACTTGATGATTGGTCGGAAAAAATTTACGACCCCCAGGTACACAACCTTCTTACATTTATCCAAATATGTACCTTTAGTATTATCTAAAAGAGCGTGCATGCATTGTATCCCTTGTTTGACTGTCCTGAAATGTTACTAAGAGCAGGCCAATCATTGATGGTTACAAACAACAACGCTCGTAGGTCAAATGGCTCCTGTTTGTGCTCATCCCACACCTTTACACCTGGTTCTTCCCACAACTGCAAAAGTTCATCGACTAATGGCCTTAGGTACACATCAATGTCGTTGCCGGGTTGCTTTGGTCCTTGGATGAGCACTGGCATCATAATGAACTTCCGCTTCATGCACAACCAAGGAGGAAGGTTGTAGATACATAGAGTCACTGGCCAGGTGCTGTGACTACAGCTCTGCTCCCCAAAAGGATTCATGCCGTCTGTACTTAGACCAAACCATAAGTTCCTCGCGTCACCTGCAAAGTTCGAGTACTTTCTCTCGATGTTTCTCCACTACGACCCATCCGCGGGGTGTCTCAGTTTCCCGTCTTTCTTACGCTCTTCTTTGTGCCATCGCAACAACCTGGCATGCTCTTTATTTCTGAACAGACGTTTCAACCGTGGTATTATAGGAGCATACCACATAACCTTAGTAGGAACCCTCTTCCTGGAGGGCTCGTCATCGCCCTCAACATCACCAGGGTCATCTTGTCTGATCTTGTATCGACATGCATTGCATACCGGGCATTTATCCATATTCTCGTACTTCTCACCGCGGTACAGGATGCAGTCATTAATGCATGCATGTATCTTCTCCACATCTAATCCTAAAGGGCAGATAGTCTTCTTTGCTTCGTATGTTGTCTTGGGCAGCTCGTTATCCTTTGGAAGCTTCGGCTTCATTATTTTCAGTAACTTCTCAAATCCCTTGTCAGATAAGCCAGTCTCTGCCTTCCATTTCAGCAGTTCAAGTGTGGTACCGAGCTTTGTGCTGCCATCTTCGCAATTTGGGTACAACAACTTTTTGTGATCCTTTTACATGGCCTCCAACTTAAGCTTCTCCCTTTCTGTATCACATTGTTGCTTTGCATCAGAAATGACCCGACCAAGTGCTTTGCATCAGCAATGACCCGACCAAGACCATCAGCGGGCTCATCTGATGCCCATTCTTCTTCTTCATTGCCTCTTCCCTCTTCTTCATTGTCTTCCATTGAAGTATCACCGTATTCTTCAGGGGACATAGGATAGCTGTCATCATCCTCCTCTTCTTCAATTTCTTCCAGCCTAACCCCTCTTTCTCCGTGCATGGCCCAACAATAATATCCGGGCATGAAACCTCTCCGAAGCAGATGGCTTTGAAGGATTCTCGGGGCAGAGTGCTCCGCTATGTTCCGACAGTCGACGCAAGGATAAGGCATAAAATTATCCACTTTGTTTGCCTTAGCCAAATCGATAAATTTATGGAGGCTTGCAATAAAATCGGAATGGCGTCGTTCGCCATACATCCATCGCATCTATGCATCGATCTGCGTCATAATAATTAACCATTACAATAACATCGTGAATAGTAAAATGACCACCCTACATGGACAGATGCAATATTTTTGTATCAGTTACAGATAAAGAAGATAAGGTTGCTAACCTCAGCCAAGGATACCGTGTTGTGCGAACTAAAGTGTGGCTCGGACATTTTGTCGAACACATTGTGTGCAATCAAAGAAAAAAAAGCTAGCACCCACACCTCACACACAATCCAGCAAATTTTCGTGGGCAAAGGGCTGGGCTTATATATAGCCAGGGGAGGGTTTTTGGTCCTGGTTATTGCCACGAACTGGGACCAAAGCCCCTCCCGCGCGACACGTGGCAGCCCAGCAGCTCGCACCCCACCCAGGTCATTGGTCCCGGTTAATGGCATGACCCGGGACCAATGACTTCGATGGGGGGCGCGTTGCTGGGCCGCCACGTGTCGCGCGGGAGGGGCTTTGGTCCCGGTTCATGGCAATAACCGGGACCAATGCCCCTGTCGCTTCATTGTCCCCGTGCATAAATATGAGGCCACAACGCTCGCTTTCTCCATCGCCTCTGCCTCTCTGTAGTCCCTCTCCACCCCACCACTTTAGCAATCGCCTCGACACCGCACCGTCGTCTCACCTCCCCTCCCTCTCCAATCTCCACTGCGCCTCATGGAGGTGCCCACGCTCAACCACTACAAGGCGGCGCAGTTTGCGATCTACGGCATCCTCGCGCCGCCGCGTGTGACCCTTCCCGCCGGATTTCGCATCAGCGAGGGGGGTGTGCCGGTGGCTCCGCTCCTCAACTCCTGCGGATACGAGATGGAGTACATCATGGCGGAGCGTCGCCGCCAACTTCCCTCGTGCATTAGGGCGTTGCCCCGGTACGCGGCGGGCAGCGAGTATTGGCCCCGGCTGTTCAAGAAGGAGCGGAAGGCCAAGCTTGGCAACCGTTTCATGGACGGGCGCCTGGTGCACCCGTATTGCCGCAACCAAGAAGGACGGGAGTTGTTCTGGTCCGTCCCTGGACGGACCATCTACACCGCCATCGACGCCGCTATGCGCGCAGATGAGCCCCGTCTCCCGAACAACGCCGAAATCGTGGAGATTTCGTCCGACGACGACGAGGAAGCCGGCGGCACGGAGGACAACGGCTCGGAGGACAGCGACAACGGTAGTGTTGCCGACTAGGGATTTATAAAGTCGCATCTTTATTTGTATGGAAAAATTTGTGGTCGAATAATAAAATGTCTCAATTTAGACCTTTGTCTTGATTAATTCGTGAAAGATTTGTTCAAAAATAGTGATCAATTCAATTTCTACCTCGAATTAATTTCTGCCTCGAATTAATTGAAGCCCCGAATTAATTTACATTAATTGTCCTGGACTGCTGACTGTCGCGGGATTTTTGGTCCCAGTTGGTGGCATGAACCTGGACCAATGCCTCGTAGGGCACCACGTGTGCGTCGCGGGGCATTGGTCCTGGTTCATGCCACAAACCGGGACCAATGCTTACAGATGAACCGGGACCAATACCCTGGCGGCATGAACCGGGACCGGTGCCTGGCATTGGTCCCGATTACGGAAACGAACCGGGACCAATGGAATTTGGGCACTAGACCAAAGGCCCTCTTTCTACTAGTGTAGAAAGCGGTATGCATAGATGACTGATGAAGAAAAGTATGGAAGACTTAAGGAACGTGCGTGAAGCTTATAAGAACAACAAACCAAATAAGTAGACAAAGAAATATGCATATTTAAAACTAGAACAAAAGATAGAACAATGCGCACAAAAAGGAATTTTTTTGCTTCTCCGCGGCCAGTGCAATATGCAGTAGATTAGAACAAATTAGAATAACTTGTGTGTTAGGCACAACACACCATGCAAAGAATCAAATGCCATGGTGAACCCAGCGTATATCCCAACATAAGAGAATGTTAGATTAGAAAATTTGAGAACTAACCGTGTTTAGGCGCAACACACTATGGAAAGAGTCAATAGCTACAATGAACCCAGGATATATCGCAACAGAAGAAGTTAGTGCATCAACCTCTATTGTATAAAGTGCTCATATGAGAGATATTTATATAAGTTATTAGACTGATAAGTATGTATCTACATTTAATTTTATCCTTCCAGTAATTTTATTTGTTGTGTCTCTGCCAGTGCAACGCACGAGCACATTTCCTATACAACTAATACTATGTAATAGGATAGGTCAGTTGGTATCGGCCCTTTTGAACTATTTCTTTTTTATGGTTTGTATTGCTAGCTGAAGCAATCGGTGTGCGGTCAATGCGCACGGCCTGCAATGTGATCGAACATTACTTGTAATCATTGTACAGAGTTTTGGGAGGATTCAGTGCACAATTCCTTCACGCCTGGGAGCAGGGTGGCGATGGGCATCATCCAGAAGGAAGAGCATTTCATGTTGGTGTACTTGGATATTTATGAGATCACCCAGGGTCTACATTACTCAATATGCATCCATCGAGACGGAGAATTCTCACTTCATCCTTCTGCTACCCAAGAATTTAGTTATCCACTCTATAGATACGAGGGATTTCAGTGTGTTGGAGGATGGATTTTGGCTGCAAAGTAGTACTAGTATAGTACTAGTTCTTATACTTTGGAGTATTTTGTACCATAAACTGGTAGCACTTGTTTAGATGAAGGGCAAGAGATGGTTTTGCTTTTCCTCTACTCTCTTTTTCCTATTACTATAATATTTTATAGAACTAATATTGATGTACTAGTACTTATTTAGATCAAGTGCAGTAGATGGCCTTGCTTTTCTTTTGTAACTTGGCCTTGTCATAAACTCATAATCTAGACAAGGCTTGGCATTTTGGGTTGCATATGGAGGTCAGACATAGGAATTGATGTGAGAAGGAGGTATGCAGATAAAAGCATACTTGATCATCAATTTTGCTTGCTCCAGTGATCGAGTGTATTCAGATAAAAGGGCAAACTGATCGTGCACCAAGGTTTATATAGCTCAAACAAGAACTGGTTCTCTCCGTACCGCTATTGAATTGCATCGTCTACATTGTTGACTCGGTCACTTTGAAATGCTGCTGAATTTGTCAAGTGTCGTTGAATATGAATGGGGAATCTCTTGATATTTGTCTATCTTATTTTGTACTACTGAGTCTTTCAAATACTACTAAATTTGTCAAAAAATTTGTCTGGTACTTGTTCAGATTAACCGATCGGGTGCAGAATATGGTCTTGCTTTCCTTTTGAAATCAGACATTGCTACATCTATTGAATTTCAGTGTCTGCATTGCTGAATCTATCAATTCTTTTGGTCATTTTATGTGTACTGCTAAATGGTCACTTTGAAATTCTGCTGAATCTGTCAAGTGCTGTTGAATATGAAGAAGGAATCTGTCAATATTTTTTTGTTTTATTCTCTACTACTTAATATTTCAAAAGCTACTGAATCTGTCAAATGTTTTTTCTTCATTATTGGTACAATATTTTGTTGAACTAATAGTTATATATTGGTACTTTTTTAGATCAAGTACAGACTGTCTTTCTTTTCTTTTGAAACTTGGCATTGTCACAATATAGATGAGTCCTTTGCATTTCAGGTTGCATATGGGGGTCACATAGCCATTGATGTGAGAAGGGGATATTCACACAAAAGCAGACTTGGTTGTGAATTTTGCTTTCTCCAATGATCTAGTGTATTCGGGGAAAAGGGAAAATTGATCGTGCGCCAACATTTTTTGAGCTGGAACAAGAACCAATTCTCTATGTAGTGCTATTGAATTTCAAGAAGGAAACCTACTGAATATTTCAAATGTTCTGTCGTTTCTATTAGTAAAGCATTATGTGGAACTAATACTCATGTAATGGTACTTGTTTAAATCAAGGGTAGTAGATAGTCCTGCTTTTATTTTGAAACATGGCCTTGTCACAATATAGATAATACTTAGGAATTTGGGGTGGCATATGGGGGGTCACACATGCATTGATGTGAAAAAGGCACTTAAAAGAAGACTTGATCGTCAGTTTTGCTACTCCAATGGTCGGGTGTGTCTAGAGAAAAAGGCAAACTAGTCGTGTGACAAGGTTTTTAGAGCTGAACCAAGAACTGGTTCTCTATGTACTGCTATTGGATTTAAGTGTTTGTATTGCTGAATCGGTCACTTTGTAATGTTGGTGAATCCGTCAAGTGCTACTGAATATGAACTGTGATTCTATCGATCTTTTTTGTCTCATTCTGTACTGCTAAATTTTTACAAGAATATTTATCAAAAAAATTAACCTCTTTTTCCCCTCCCCTCTGCGAGGTCTTTGTTTCGAATCCGGTTGATCCACAACACAATGCAATTTTTGTTAACGAGGAGAAGAAATCTAGCCCACTCGGACTCTCTTTAGCCCAGAACATTTTAATTCGACCTTTTTGGTGTCAGAGGACTGCTGACCATAGCCCAGTGAAATTTGAGAAATGAGCTCATGGAGCATATCCCAGATCATGTTAATTCGGCCTTTTCGTGGTCAGCGGACTGCTGAGCAGATCCCAGTGAAATTTGAGAAAGAAACCCATGGAGCATAGCCCATGTAGAGTAAACATGTAAAATAGGCAAAATCTTTTTAATTCAGCCTTTTGGCATTGCCTCGCACCACTTAAAAAAACTCCGCCCACACTTGTTTTTAAGAAAATACTTCATTATGTGTCATTTTATAAATTTAGATGTCAGGAGTGCTACCCTTTTATTTTAGAAGAGATAAACAGGGACACACCAAATCTTTTTAAGAAGACTAATACATAAGTTATACTAGGTATTAACAAATATATAATGATAACTTCTCTAGAAATATCGTTGGCGTAGTGGTGATGCACTCAGTTTATATCTATTAAAAGTCTTGAGTTTGAATCCTATGTGCATACATATCTTGGGTTTATATTTTTATTGTAGCAATATATTGCGTTATGGAGAGGCTAGCATCATAGACCAACTACAGCGTCACTCGAATTTAATGGGCGGGTTTGAAAAAAAAGTTAAGTACTTCTACAAGGAGGATGGCATCGGGGACCCACCAGCCAGGTGATACGTTGCGAACGTATCCATAATTTTTGATGTTCCATGCTTGGGTTTTATCTACTTTCTTGAGTTTTGTTCCAACTTTGGAGTACTTTTTATACACTTTCTTCGACTAACCTATTAATAAGATGCCACAGTTCTAGTTGCCTGTTTTCTGCTGTTTTTGGTTCTAGGAAAGTCAGAAAATGAATATTTTCGGAATTGGACTAGACGAAAGCCAAAGTCGATATTTTACCGGAAGACTGACGGAGCTAGAATACGAGACGGAGAGGGGCCACAGGGTCTATCTTGCTACTCAAGTGCTTTAATAGATCTCTGCTCTCCCCATGTGTGTGAAAGTGACAACGTGCACACCATGGTGGCACTTAGGCTAGAGATTACAACTACTTGGTATGAGTTATATTTGGAGTTGGATGTCTTTATAAAATTGTGGTGTTTGTGGGAACCATGTAGTGCTCAAGGTGACAGTGTGGGGTTATCTAGATGCAGAAAGCGAACTTTGAGGTGTGTTGTTATAGCCCTACCATCGATTAGAGTGTTCAACCGGAGAGTAGTTTAGAGTAGTATCATAAAGAGAAGATATTTATATGAGAGTGTTCACTAGCGAAAGTATGATCCCTAGGCCTTGTTTCTAAGCATTGAAACTTCGTTTGGAACTAGATCTGTTACATGTTTGCTTGCTTCCATCTTTATTTCAGTTTGCCTTTAGTCTCTTCCATGCCATCAAGCTATTTTCTAACACCGTTGTCTTATATCTATACCACTTGTATTTCACTATCTCTTCGCCGAACTAGTGCACCTATACACCTGACAAGTGTATCGGGTGTGTTGGGGACACAAGAGACTTCTTGTATCTTGATTGCAGGGTTGCTTGAGAGGGATATCTTTGACCACTTCCTCCCTGAGTTCGATAAACCTTGGGTAATCCACTTAAGGGAAAACTTGCTGCTATTTTACAAACCTCTGTACTTGGAGGCCCAACAACTGTCTACAAGAATAGAAGTGCGTAGACATCACTAGGACATACACGACTGCATCGAGATATGTTAAGAATATCAAAGTAACGGACACGACCAAAAGAAGAAAAAAAGTCTAGCATGCACACGTTTCTTGTAATGACAGGCTGACATGTGGGACCTAGCAGCCTAAATAAACGGCTGATGCAGCAAGGAACGTTATCGAGTTCACATCATGAAGGCACGAGACAAAGTAAAAAGTTCACCATACACATGTTTCTTCAAATGAGAGGCTGACATGTGGAACCCAGCAGGCTGAATAAATGGTTGATACAGCGAGCAACGTTATAAAGTTCGAAACAAGGAGACGCGAGCGAAGAAAAAAGTCCAGCATGCACACGTTCCTTCTAATGAGAGACTGACATATGGGACCCATCAGCATGACCAAACGATGGATGCGTCGAGCAACGCTATAAGTCCAGAACAGGGAAGCGTGAGCAAAGAAAACAATTCCATCATACACGCAACTCTTATAATGAGATGCTGACATGGGGACCCACCAGCCTGATTAAATGGCTGATGCATCGATCAGCATTATCAAGTTCACATCAGGGAGGCACCAGCCAAGGAAAAAAGTTCCATCATACACACGATTCTTTAAAGGAGAGGCTGACATGTGGGACCAATCGGCCTAACTAAACGACAGATGCATCTAGCATCACTATCAAGTTTGGAATAGGGTAGCGCGAGCGAAGGAAACAAATCCATCATATACATGATTCTTCTAATGAGAGGCTGACATGCAAGGCCTAGCAGCGTAACTAAAGAGCAGATGCATTGAGCAATGTGATCAAGTTTAAACTAGGGAGGCACGGTGAAAAAGTACGGTCTGCTAGAGACTCTGACATACGGGACCCGCATGCCTCAAAAGATTTCGCTCAGTCAACATCACGCGAGGAACCGAAAATCTTACTTTTGCCATGTGCTGATTGGGCTTCGTCCATGTTTTTAGCGTTTCATCATAGTAGATGTAACACCCTAGTTGTAGTTAATCACTAATTAGGGTTTTGTTTGTGCATTCATGAGCATCATCTGCTTTGCTAAATAAAAATCCAAACAAGAAGTATGCAAAAACCCTAAACCCTAGTTCTCCCCTCTCCCTTTGAAATCAATTCAAAAGGCTTTTGAAAATATTTGAAAAATCCAAATGTATGGAACCAAATTGTCTATAAGGGATCCCTATAGTATTTGGATATTTACAAATGTTCTGGTATTTTTGAAATTATCAAAAATAGTTTTAAATGGAATTTCAAAAGGAAAATAGGAAAATGAAAAATGAAAAACTGTTTTCAGAAAAAAACAAAGCCTGAGAGCAACTAGGACGCCACCCAACCTTCCCTCTCCCTATCCACCGCCACGCGCAACAGAAGCAGCCCATGTCGGCCCAACCGTAGCTCAGGCCCGCATATCGGTTCGGTAATTTTCTCGTGTCATCTTCCTCGACAACGTCAAGCTGCACTGTGTCGCCTCCAATGTCGTCCATCGCCTCTGCCGCGATTCGAGCTCCCTCCTTTTGAAGATTTGTCCCGCGAAGGAACTAGGGTCCAACGATCCCTAGGTTCGAGAGGGGGATAAACACACAACTCCGAGGAAATCCAGCGGCGGCAACAACAATGGAGCAAGCACACGACAGAGAGGTGACATGGAGTTTTGGATCTCGTGAGGAGGTAAACCCCCTACTCCTGCTTGGTTGTATTGCTCGCATGCTTTGTGAGGGTACAATGGAGGATGAAAGTCTAGGGTTTTGGATCTCAGGGATCGATCCCCCCTAAGGTAGGAGAGGGGTCCCCTATATAAGGCAGCGTCGGGCCTCTTCCCCTGATTACTAGAGGAAGGACTGCCTCCGCCTGGCCTCGGATCTGCCCGGGGTATGCCATGTTTGGCAGTTTTCTACCATCCGAGCCCTTAGTCCCACCGTGAACGGGAGGGGTGGCTGTGCTACATAGGCGATGTCTCTTGGTCACACTTCATATGGATCGGGGTTGTCCCAGGTGACGTCCATCAGGGCCATGAGGCACGCCTGCAACTCCTCTCTCGCGTCCTCGGCAGGCGAGTAGCGGAGGAGCTCGTTCACCATAAGGCGAGCTATCTCTGGGGTGAGTAGGGTGCGGGGCATGCGTATCGGAGAGGTGCTTGAAGGAGTATCCTTCCCATCTTTCCCTATGGACGGGCACGGACGGGGTTATCGCGGGCTCCAGAGCGAGGTGAGGGTGTGGGGGCGGCATGGCGCAAGCCCTCGAGCGTACCTGCTGGTTCCTGCCGAGAGCGACTGTCGTGGGGCTTGCTCCGAGCAAGCATGCTAGCGCCTCCAGCAGAGATCTTCAGAATCATGCCTCATCCCCTACCTGGCACGCCAAATGTCAGAGATTTGTCCCTTGAAAGAACTAGGGTCCAATGATCCCTAGGTTCGGGAGGGGGATGAACATGCAACTCCAAGGAAATATGGTGGCGGCAACGGTGGCATAGCAAGCACACGATAGAGAGGTTACACGGGGGAGGGGGCTTACCTAGGTTCAAGACCCTCGTGAGGAGGTAAAGCCCCTACTCCTACTTGGTTGTATTTCTCGCATGCTTCGCGAGGGTACAATGGAGGATGAAAGTCTAGGGTTTTAGATCTTAGGGATCGATCCACCCTAAAGTATGAGAGGGGTCCCTTATATAGGGCGGTGTCGGGCCTCTTCCTCCTGATTATTGGAGGGAAGGGCAATCACATTTGTGCCCAATGGTCTCTAATCTATCTTGTCTGCGTGCGGCCGCTAGCCAACTGCTGTGTCAGGATGGTGGTCGGTCATCCTTTTGCTTTACGTTGTCACTCTGGTCTCCTTGCACGGAAACGGCTGTGTCAGGCACCATCTCTGCCCTGCCTCACCCTCCTACCCCTTTGTGCTTTGCTTTCCCTAGGTGGACCGGTCGTCGCTCGAACCAACCATTGGAGCGTCGTCTTGCTGGACACACTTGGGGCCAGTGACGCATCCCTTCCTGAGGCCTCGCCGTCAGGCTTTTGTAGCACGCCGGGACCGGTTCGGGCTCCCGAAGATGCTCTAGGCTTCATTCCCCCTCTCGAGGCTCACTCTCTTCACGAGCCCTCGGGAGGGCACAATCGGCAGGCCTGACAACTCGACGAGACGGGGTATCCCTAGTGCCAATAGTCTGATAGTAGCCCCCGGTCGCTTGGCTTTCACGCTACTAACAAAGGGGCAAGGAAGTCAAGGGACCAACTAGCGCTGGGACCACGGGCGGTTGTGTCGGGGAACAATCCCCGGAGATGCCGACCGCGGCTTCCACGTGCGTGCGTAGTGCGTGGTGCACACCCAGTGCAAGAACCGTCACTTCCGCTACTTGTCCTTGGGGCTACGTTGCCCGTAAAAGGCCCAAATCCGAAGGGACTTGCTAACTCCCACCTTCTACCGCCGCCATTCTGCTAGTGCTTCCGCTTTGACGTTGTTCCTTCCACTCCCGTAGCGCTCGAGATGGAACTCAAGAGAGCATGTGCCCCTTCTGCCACGTCGAGCTTTCCCCCAACGATTGTGGGGTCCTTGTCGCCTGTGATGATTCTCAACAAGGAGGGGCTAGAGAAGATCCGAAGTTGATGGCTTCTGATTCAATTCAGTGGGGTGCCTCGCATGTGTGGTGCACCGGTGTAACACCCTCGGGATCAGGGTTAAACATATCTAGACATTAGGCTGACATAAGCTTAACCTAGAGCTCGAGGATATCCAGTGAAGAATCAGTAACATATCAGTAACCCTACGACACAAAAATTTGTACAGCAAGCTCATAACTGAGAAAAGTACTAAAATATTACAAGCAGAGGTCACTGACCACAAACATCAAACAACAGAAGGCAAATTATGCTATAAAGTATAGCAAACTTACCAAATGGCCTAAGAGGCCTGAAGAATAATGATGACGTCCCAGCCCATAGATTCCAGGCTGCCGGCCAAGAACCCCAAGCTGCTTGTCGGTGTCGATGTCATACGGAACTCGTCTTTAGGGAACACTTATTTGCTACAAAAGTATCAACAAGGCAAGGGTGAGTACAGGGTGTACTCTGCAAGACTTATGGCTGGTGGGGTTATTTTTCATAAAGCCATCTTTGTTTTGTAAAACAATAGGGAGAATAAGCTCGTCTAATCAAAATAATTTAAAAGGGGATAAGAGAGCGACATCTCTAAAGAATTGACCATCATCTTCTGATATGCACCAAAGTAATCCTCATATCGTAACTTGGATCACCCCCTCGTACCCATGAGGAAGCATCCTTAAGCACACGTTGAACTACCAAGTTTTACGATTAGGTTATAGTTCTCTATGATCTTAGAATTCGGTCACCAAGTGTTCATAACTGTGAACATGGCTTTTCAAAAAGATTTAAACCTGCAGGGGCGTACAACTTTACCCGCACGTACCAACCGATTGTTAATGCCAACGTTTTAGCCCTCTTCCTTGGAAGGCCGGTAGAGGGTGGTTGGCCATGACCTTTACCTTGCTTTCACCGAGACCATGAGTCATGCCCTAAGGATGGTTCCACCGTAACGGGTCAAATCCAGAAGCCGGTCCCTAGAGATGTGGGCGAGGTTGGTTTACTAGGGGCGCCATCTACCCCAAGCAACCCCGGCCACGCTTACCTACCTGTTATGATGCACCTTCACCCGCCAAATCTTTCAAAAGGTTTTCTATGCATATGTCGGATGGAATGCCGAACTATGTGACTCATGGAATCTACTAGGCAAGTTAATCAGCGAAGGGGTTCCCAAGCCCCGTGTGGCTATACGCTCATCTTGGTCCAAAGGCGAGAACTCGGTTCCTAGTGGTGGAGAGCATGGGACTACAAAAACCACATCCCACTGTGGCCTCCCATACAAGCCTTAGCATGTTTCACCTTTACCACTGATCTCACGTCATCTTGTTCTCCTTAAATACTAGATTCTCTGCATCTGATACATCATCTAGATGAACCAGCACTGACAGATATGCATGGCTAAGCAAAACACATATATAAGCTCTAGTAGTGCACACAAGCCAAACCTAGTTATGCTAGGAGCAATGGATCAGGTAATATAAGCTCAAAGGGAGTAATGAAATAGATAGGATACTCTATCTATCGATAAAAGACCACAGTAGAATCATATGCAACATGGCAAGAATGACATACTTTAAAGTCGTAGGATTGTATAATGGTGGGGCTATGCTTGCCTTGTTTGTTGATAACAAAAAAGCAGATATTTGGAATCCTTGTACTTGACTTGATTACAGTTGGTCAAGTATTTTTCATCGATCTTCGATGGTGTTGACCTCAGTCTTCGATCTTGATCTCGATATCGTATTCTACCGGGAAGAAGAAAACACCGGAAAGAAAGGGAAAGAATCAACACATGGCATCAATGCAATGCTCAAACAAGGATGATGATATGACAAGTTAAATTGTATTTGAATGAAACCCTATAGTATGCTTGGCAATTTAAGCACGATACGAAGGGTCCAAACCCTAATACAGGAGAGACCCCGAATCACCTGCGAGGGTTCATATGTTATTCTAATTAAACTTGTAATAAAACTTGTTGAACAATGCATCATTATAAGTCTATTGTGTAGATCTTGTTTCTCTGAACATTTTGATATATTATTTGTATTTTTATGACTTATAAATTAGTTATTGAATTTACAATATTTAACATTTCCTGTAATTAATAAACCAATTTAAAATCTTTACCGTGTCATTATGATGTCAGCACAGGGGTGGGGGCATTTTCCACTAGGGCAGCGCCTACCCACAGTGGCTGACCTGTGGGCCAGGGGCCACGTAGGTGCCACCGTGGCGAAGCTTGCGTAGCGCCGACGCAAGTGCCACCTCGGCGACACTGGGGCGCCACATCGGCTCCCCGGCGCATACGCCAAACGGTGGCCCGGGACAGCGGAGGAGGGAACGCGGGGCTACGCGGCTTCGCGCGTTCGATCGATAGGAGCAAGGCAAACCAGAACCTGGTGGCACCGCTCCATTTGGGCTACCGGAGCATCGGCAGCGACCATGGGCGACGGCGGCGGAAGGCGGCACTCGACGCGAGGCCGAAGCAAATCGAGAGGGAGGGGAAGGAGGGGCGCCTGAGCACCAGTTGCTCAACGTGAAGCTAACGGAGGCGACGGCGAAGCAGGAGGAGGCCGGAATCGACGAGGATGGCGACGAAGGTCGTCGGAGAATGAGGTCTCGATTGAGACAATTCGGACCATGCCAGCTTTCTCTGCTAGGGGCAAGTGAACGAGGTGAGCAAGGCGGTCACCATGGTATACCTGGCAGGGCTTGTGGTGCTCTAGAACGATGGCGACGGGCGGCTCTGGCCGGCTAGGGTTCCGGCGATGAGTGGATAAGGAGAGAGGAGGTGAACTAGGGTTCGTCCGGCAGCGGGAGGGGTACTTGTAGACATGGCGGATGACGGTAGCATGCATCCTGGTGCAGGCGAGCATCGCGCCGCGGACGGACGGCGACAGCGGCGACAGACAGCAGCTTCGTCGTCGAGGACAAAGACGACAGAGGACGAAGGGGTACAGGCTTCGGGCTGGGTGGGCTTTAGGTGGGCCACGAGCTGCTTCATGCAGGCGGAAGATAGAGAGAAGTGAAGAGACGGGATGCGGCCTGATTTGACTGCTGCTCTATTTTTTTACACAAAACCATTTTCCTTTTTAGTTTGTATTT
This sequence comes from Avena eriantha, assembly GCA_910589775.1. NCBI lineage: Eukaryota > Viridiplantae > Streptophyta > Magnoliopsida > Poales > Poaceae > Avena > Avena eriantha. The sequence continues at coordinate 429,708,613 of OU342743.1, read as the reverse complement.
TCAAATTCAGATCTTTTTCAAATATTACCAAAATACTAGAGGGTGTATAAAAGTATATAAATTATTGCAGGGACCCTTTTAGTCAATTTGGGCTCCACACATTTTTGGTAGTTTTCAAAATACAAAACCCTTTTGAACTGATTTGAGAGAAAAAGGAAGCTAGGGTTTTAGGAGTTTTGCATTATTTTCTTTGCATGCATTTTTAAAGATGATTCTCATGAATACACAAACAACCCTAAATATAATATTAACTAAAACTAGGGTGTTACAGATCTATCCCCCTTACAAGAATCTCAACCCGAGATTCCGCAGGTAGGAAGAAGGAAGAGAAACAGGGTCACTTCTAAGGATAAGAGGGAAACACACTAAACAACACACGGAGTATCTCATGATCCTCCCATGAATGAGTGTTCAGAAAAAACTCTGAGGTGACGAACATGAAACACGTCAAGGTAATGGAGGAAACGAAAGGAGATAAGTTTCAAATTGTTAGATAGATGGTCTTCATAAGGATTGAGACCATGGAGTTTCAGAAGGGTTTAAGCTTCTGAAAAGGAAAGCTTACAACGGAAAGAACATGACCACAGACTTCGAGATACGAAACTCTTCTAGGTGGATTAAGTAGAGATTCCAGGGATACAGAGATACATATAACTAAGTTGTTGATCTACTTTTGATACAGAAGGATCACTCTTCATTGAACAAAAGGCCAAGACAGAAAAGTGTTTTTGTGGCGAGGACTCATAAGAGTCACAAGGAACATGTAACAGGAGGAACTTCTTCTTACCAAAGTCATAGTCACTCTATGAACATGTTAGAGAGATCGAAGGAAACCTTTTATTCATCTAGGTATATCAAAATCTTTGCCAATGATCATGATATCACTTTACACCACCGAGATTATTAAATAAGAAGATTCCTGATGACACGAGGAAAAAAGAACTTCATTCTCAGACTTTCATTACTTGGCACAACAAGAAGCTTGCCAACATAAAAGAGTCTGGAGGATCGACCGAGAGTCATTTAGCAACACTACTTTAAATGTTCTCCTTGATGTTCGAGTCACGAAACATCAACTAAAGGCCAGAATTTGGAGACAAAAGAAACCATGAGCACAACTTCTATAATAAATCATAGAAGAAGCCTCATCAAGAGTGGTTGTTATTGCTGAATCAAAGGAATATGACAATAGGCCTTCCGACTAGTTGTGTCAACCATTACAACAATCTTGTCAGATTTACAAAGAGAGCAATGTCAAAACCTTGAAGAACACCAACCATCCTATCTGCTTGAGATTCAGATTTGGTTAGGTGAAGAAATACTAGAGACTCAGCGTGTCTGAATAGAAAGCTTGCAACATTTACCACAAAGGTAAAGTCACTAGATTCTCAAGACATGGACTTCAGTGTTCAGCTCCAAAATACCGAGTTTCATTGCTAGACTATGTATTAGCAATTTGTCAAAAGACAACTTCACCTACCTGAAGTACTTGCAACAAAATACAATTCTGTCCTTAAGGAACAATATTAACCCCACTCGAATTCACGGTGACATCTTTCTACAATTACACGTGAATCGTAGGAGGTCACTTCTAACATCCAGAACACATACTTCGAGATAACCCGAAGATGGTTCTCAAAAGTTTTCCAACATTAATGCAAAATGTTCCATATGAATCTATTCTAGCATGGAGAGAATAAGGATGTCATCGATGCGCTCAACAACAAACTTATCGAGATACTCCAGGGAGGTGGACTCATATGTTGTATGAACAAGACAAAACTATTGGTCAGACCAACGGATATGAGGATGTACTCAAGTGAAACATCATGAGTATCAACATTGTCAAGATAGTCCTTGGAACTGAGTTTTATTTGACGATAACCCAAATCAAATCAAATGTGGGGGAAGATAACATATCCACGAAGGAAACACTATCTTTCTTCAGCATGAACAAAACTAGACATCCATTTATTAAGAAACTAAGTTGGATAGAACTTTTGTCTTACAACTCTCCAAGTTGTTGTTTAAGCTCAACCAACTAATTTAGGGGTATCTAGTACTGATCCTTGGAGAAAGGAGCGGTTCAAAGAACTTGCTGGCTTAGGAACTTGACAACACAGTAATGTGGCAACATGGCGATACTTCTAGAGAGAGATCTTGAATATCATGAACCACCGATATGTCACTTAGTTCGAGAGGAAACTTGCTTGGTAAGGCAAGAGGACATAGTCTCAGAGCTTCGGCACAAGCCTAACTCTTTAACCGAGGAAAGTGTACCTGAATAACGGACTTGGTAGCACAATCATCCTTTGATTAGTGATAGGATTAACCATCACGCTTAGAATGACATAAACATCCTTGGAGTTCAAAACAATAATAATTGCTAAGAATCTCAGATGGCCACATTATTACGCACACGCATCATTCACGAGCACAAGGGCTCGGAGGAACGGTGGTAAAATATGTAAGAGCATCACTTCATTAAGGGGGTTATGAAACTTAACATGACCTCTTAATATATAAGGGTGTGACACTCTAAGGTACAAAAGATATAAGCTAATAATGCCTCTTGATTTGCGGATTGCAACACTTTGACCTTGTCCTAGATATGATGAGGTAATAGAGTTTGTTTGTCCTGACATCCCAAAATGGTTTGTCTTGATGGACCATCAGAGTATCTTGCATCGGAAGACACCAATGCAAATTACTAGTTGGCTACCAACTGATAGACAAAGGTCAAAAACAACAAGGGGAAAAGGAACATGCTCAGGATAGAATCCCAAGATGTGGATGCATAGATTATCAATCTTCCGAGAACCAATGCATAGAAGGGAGAAAGGTGGGCAGAGTCACGAGTATTAATGCGAGACTCACGAGGAGTACTCTTGTCTTGATCTATTTGGTTCCATTAAAGAACATCTACTATAGCTTATGGTAGGGGAAGTCCTTAACTGTCGAAATTTAATCGCGACAATAACCACAAGCTTGAAGGCTAGAATTGTAGTACCAACCATCCTGAGGTAATGTGTGAACATTAACGACGGGGGACAATGGAATGGATCTTGGGTTAAAGATCAGCTTCATGTACACAATCATAACATAGAATCCAGCATAATCCGGGATCTTTAGTTCAAGTCCAAGGGTAAAAACCCGAGAAAGAAGTAACTACTACTTGAGCGACACAGCGTACACTTCAAGATAGTAATCACAAGATAGCTTCCAAGAGAATAAATAACTTCTGAAGTACCCAAACAAATAAAAAGGAGGCACATGAGGCAAAAGGAAACTTCGAAGCCTAGAACATAACCCTTTAGAGCCATGCAATATAATGTTGTGGCCCATAAGACAAAGAGATCATGATAGAAAGGAAACTCTCGATTGAAGCAGAGAAAGGGGAAACAAGGAATTCACAACACACGCAACAACTCAACACTAGGTCAACTAGCTGTGAAATGACCTGCCGGAAAGGCACCTAAGTTTTGAGAGACTAGAAGAGATATCAAAACCTTTTTCCAAATCATTACAAGATAAGATGACCCAGAGTTAGAGCGAAACTGAATGAGGAGAAAAAGAAGCATACCAGAGTTTTCGCAAATACTTTTCATCTTTGAAATAGTTTTCACAAGATCTAGACTCAACATCGACAAAAAAGCAAGGTTTTCCTACGGTCGGTACTGCTCTGATACCAAAAACTATAGCACCCCCAGGACCAGGGTTAAACAAATCCAGACATTAGCCTGACATAAGCTTAACCTAGAGCTCGAGGATATCCAGTGAAGAATCGCTAACATAACAGTAACCCTGTGACACAAAAATTAGTACAGCAAGCTCATAACTGAGCAAAGAACCAAGATATTACAAGGAAAGGTCACTAACCACAAACATCAAACAAAGGAAGGCAAATTATGCTATTAAGTATAGCAAACTTAACAAATGGCCTAAGAGGCCTGAAGCATATAGATGACATCCCAGCCCATAGATTCTAGCTTGCCGGCTAGGAACCCCAAGCTACTATTCGGTGTCGATGTCGTACGAAACTCGTCTTCGGGGAACACTTATCTGCTAAAAAGTATCAACAAGGAAAGGGTGAGTACAGGGTGTACTCCGCAAGACTTATGACTGGTGGGGTTTTGCATAAAGCCATCTTTGTTTTGTAAAACAAGAGGGAGAAGAAGCTCGTCTAATCAAAATAATTTAAAAGGGGATAAGAGAGCGACATCTCTGAAGAATTGATCATCATCTTCTGATATTCACCAAAGTAATCCTCATCTCACAACTAGGATCACCTCCTCGTACCCATGAGGAAGCATCCTTAAGCACACGTTGAACTACCAAGTTTTACGATTAGGTTATAGTTCTCTATGATCTTAGAATTCGGTCACCAAGCATTCATAACCATGAACACGGATTTTCAAAAAGATTTAACCTTGCAGGGGTGTACAACTTTACCCACACGTAGCAACCGACTCTTAATGCCAACGTTTTAGCCCTCTTCCTTGGGAGGCAGGCAAAGGGTGGTTGGCCACGACCTTTACCTTGCTTTTGCTGAGACCATCAGTCACGCCCTCAGGATGGTTATGCCATAACGAGTCAAATCCCCAAGCCGGTCCCTAGAGATATGGGCGAGGTTGGTTTACCAGGGGCCCATCTACCCCAAGCAACGTCGGCCACGCTTACCTACCGGTTATGATGCACCTTCACCCGCCAAATCTTTCAAAAGGTTTTCTATGCATATGTCGAATGGAACGCCAAACTATGTGACTCATGGAATCTACTAGGCAAGTTAATCAGCAGAGGGTTTCCCAAGACCCATGTGGTTGTATGATCGTCTTGGTCCAAAGGCAAGAACTCGGTTCCTAGTGGTGGCGAGCATGGGACTACAAAAACCACATCCCACTGTGGCTTGCCATACAAGCCTTAGCATGTTTCACCTTTACCACTGATCTCCCATCATCTTGTTCTTCTTTCATACTAGATTATCTGCATCTGATACATCATCTGGATGAACCAGCACTGACATCTATGCATGGCTAAGCAAGACACAAATATAAGCTCTAGCAGTGCACACAAGCCAAACCTAGTTATGTTAGGAGCAGTGGATCAGGTAATACAAGCTCAAATGGAGTAATGCAATAGATATAATACTCTATCTATCGATAAAAGACCACAGTAGAATCATATGCAACATGGCAAGAATGAAATACTTTTGAAGTCGTAGGATTGTATAATGGTGGGGCTATGCTTGCCTTGTTTGTTGATAACCAAAAAAGCATATCTTCGGAAGCCTTGTACTTGACTTGATTATAGTTGGTCAAGTATTGTTCGTCGATCTTCGATGGTGTTGACCTCGGCCTTCGATCTTGATCTCGATGTCGTATTCCTCCGGGAAGAAGAAAACACTAGAAAGAAAGGGAAACAATCAACACATGGCATTGCTGCAATGCTCAAGCAAGGATTATGATATGAGAAGTTAAATTGTATTTGAATGAAACCCTATCGTATGCTTTGAAATTTAAGCAGGATCCGAAGCGTCCAAACCCTAATATAGGAGAGACCCCGAAATCACCTGCGAGGGTTCATATGTTATTCTATTTAAACTTGTAATGAAATTTGTTGAACAATGCATGATTATATGTCTATTGTGTAGATCTTGTTTTTCTGAACATTTTGATATATTATTTGTATTTTTATGACTTATAAATAATTAGTTATTGAATTTACAATATTTATAAAATTCCTGTAATTAATAAACCAATTTAAAAGCTTTACTGCATCATTATGACGTTAGCACATGAGTGGGGGAATTTTCCACTGGGGCAGCGCCTACCCACAGTGGCTGACATGTGGGCCAGGGGCCACGTAGGTGCCACCGTGGCAAAGCTTGCGTAGCGCTGAAGCAAGCGCCACCCCGACGACACGCGGTTGCCACATCGTCTCGCCGGTGCACACCCCAGACAGCGGCCCAGGACGGCGGAGGAGGGCAAGCGGGGCTACGCGGCTACGTGCGTTCGACCATCGGAGCAAGGCGAACCAGAACCTGGCGGCGCCGCTCCATTTGGGCTACCGGAGCATTGGCAGTGACCATGGCCAACGGCGGTGGAAGGCGGTGCTCGATGCGAGGTTGAAGTAAAGCGACAGGGAGGGGAAGGAGGGGCGCCTGAGCACCATATGCTCACCATGAAGCTAGCGGAGGCGACGGCGAGGCAGGTGGAGGCCGGAATCGACAAGGACGGCGGCGAAGGTCGTCGGAGGCTGAGGTCTCGATTGAGACAATTCGGACCACGCCAGCTTGCTCTGCTAGGGGAAAGTGAACGAGGCGAGCAAGGCAGTCACTGTGGTATGCCTGACAGGGTTTGTGTTGATCCAGAAAGACGGCGATGGGTGGCTATGGCCAGCTAGGGTTCCAGCGAGGAGAGGATAAGGAGAGAGGAGGGGAACTTGGGTTCGTCCGGCAGTGGGAGGGGAACTTGTAGATGTGGCGGATGACGGTAGCATGCATCCCGGTGTAGGCGGGCATTGCGGCGTGGACGGACGGTGACGGTGGCGACAGACATTAGCTTCGCCGTCGGGGATGAAGACGACAGAGGATGAAGGGGTACGGGCTTTGGGCCGGGTGGGCTTCCGGTGGGCCGCGAGCTGTTGCGTGCTGGCGGCAGATAGAGAGAAGAGAAGAGATGGGCTACGGTCTGATTTAACTGCTACTCTATTTTTTTAACGCATAAACTTTTTCCTCTTCTATTTGTATTTTCAAATTCAGATCTTTTTCAAATATTACAAAAATATCCTTTGGGTGTATAAAAGTATATAAAATATTGCAAGGACCCTTTTAGTCAATTTGGACTCCACACATTTTTGGTAGTTTTCGAAATTCAAAACCCTTTTGAACTGATTTGAGAGAAAAAGGAAGCTAGGGTTTTAGGAGTTGTGCATTCTTTTCTTTGCATGCATTTTGAAAGATGATGCTCATGAATACACAAACAACCCTAAATATAATATTAACTAAAACTGGTGTGTTAAAGTCGGCGTTGGAGGAAGTGGGTGGCGCGCCACGGTGGTCCCAGTCTTCACTCATTCCATCACTGTCGGCCTTGTTCCACCTTTCTCCCCCTTCCTTATCGCCATGTTGGGTCACTACTGCATCCAGCTCCTCCACCTTCACCCGTGAAGCATGACCCTCCTGGCTAACTTCGTGTTCTGGTGTGAGGCCTTCGTCGGGGCGATGTTATCCTTGCTGTTGTTCTGACACTTCTATAACCTCCACGTCTTTACACTGGGGGACTACCTCGGCGGCGGCGGATTCTTCGCTAAGGAGGGGGATTTCCTGCGAGTCTTTATCCTCGGCACAGCGTCGGAGTTCCGCCGCAACTGGGTCCTGGTGGACGCTAGTCGGGCCTGGCCTCTGCTCCGTGCTCCCGCAGGGGTGGCGGTGGAGAATCCTGGCTGGGCCCGCGAGGCGGCCGCCTGCATGGACCCTAGGCCCCTCGTGAGGCGAGTGGCGCACTTGAGGGACCAGGGTTTGACTGGTGAGATGGTGGTGAGGGAATTCCTGGTGCAGCAGATCGCTCCCCTCCAGGAACACAAGAGGCCCATTTGTACCATGCCGCTTGGCCGGGATGTAGTTAGGCTCTCCGAGGGGACCCGCACTAAGGACACGGGGTCCGTCCTCATGCTGCTGCTCCTAGGCGCGGACACGGTAGAAGAGCCTCCCCTTGACGCACGCCCTATGTACTCGGGGGCTGACGTGTGCACCATTTGCACGGCCCTTCCCATCTTCGTCGCCAGTCGAGTTGCATGATGAGGATGTGGGGCCAAGTGACGCCCTAGACCTTCCCTGTGGTCTCCCCGGATTATTCGTTCGAGAGATCCCTGTTATGCATATTTCCACGTTCCCATCATCAATGAGCCGTGGAACATAACCGACATGTACCATTACAACATCCGAAACATAACGAATTACAAGACTTACATAGATGCCATTATGGCTACATCATCATTAGCAGCGGAACATCGCCAAGCACAGAGCCTAACCGTGCCTCAACCTATAGGCAGCTGACTGGGAAGACGGCCTAGCTCGCTGGACGTCACCTTATTTCTCCCGAAGTCAAACCTCTGAAAGTCTGGCCAAGTAAATAGCCAGGGACACAGCCGTGAGTACTTTTGAATATACTCGCAATCACCAAGATAAGTGAACTAAGGAAATGCAATTCTGGCGGTGGTGAGATAGCTCTATCTGGGGTTGCTTTTGAAAAGCCTAAACTAACTTTGAAGTTATGGCATCTCCATATCTTTGTTGAAAAAGAGTCTTGAAAACATGCTTCTATTCTATAAATCAAGACATCTCCATATCTTTGTTGAAAAAGAGTTTGGAAAACAGTTTCGTAGTTAAAACCCTTTTTAAACATCTTCGACCCCTCGGGTCAAAACAAAGCTTCCGAACCCGGGTTCCCCCGGAACCTTCGTCCACTTCGTACTTGTTTCCCAAACAAGCACAGTTTGGGTACTCCTAGCCAACACCTTTACAACCGTCCTTGACCGTGGACACGACTATTCGAATAGATTATTCTCTGCAGAGTTTGCGCACTTTCCCCACAAAAATCAATACATCCGCTGGGATAAAACAATGGCCCACTACCACTGTAGATGGGGGTCCAGATAATAAAACATAACCTTTCGCTTGTCTACTCTAGCAAAGGCATGCTTTTCCTCTTGGGTTTGTTCTCCCCGGCAACGAGTATGTGGCTCCCAGCCATAGTCCTTCCTTCCATACATGCGCATACCCAAGCTGCAACTTGGCGTATACCTTAAATCTGGAGACTCCACTTCCTTCCATACTACCTAAGTCATACCGTCCGCGGGATACCCAATTGTTGCACCGGCCTCCTGCCAGTTCAGGCTCACTCTTGCCGAAACAAGCAAAAGACTTCAGATCCTTGATCTGGTGGCGCCTGCCCGGAATTCCAAGGATTTCTCCCTATAAGCATGGTAGAAGTGCCTCGGCTAATGCGGACAAACTACGAGTTAAGCCCCAGCACCTGGGGTAATGTGGTTGTGTGGATAAAAATTGTTCCAGTAAAGGCGTAGAACATCCCAACACATTCTCTTGTCTCATCTTCTCCCTTTCTTTTGTTAAAACTTCCACTGGGAACGATGCCTCTTCCTAGGGTTTTACCAAGCCATTTTGAAACCTTTGTAGTGGGGAAATTCCAAAAACAGTTTATTTTCTCAAAACCGGGGTTTCCAAGGAGGTAGGATGCTAACCATCGTACTCTCAGTCTAAAGGGATAAAATGATAGGTTCATCGGGGTGGTGCCTCGAAGGACACAAAGTAATAACTAGGAGGAGCCAACATACTATCATAGTATTTATAAAACAAGACATGCAGGTAGATAATGCACTTTATAAAGGGGATACAAAAACAGGTAAAAGAGAGTAGGACATATATTAGAGTTCGGGAAATGGTGGCTTGCCTGTGATCAGCAATAAGTCCCTGGACTTCTTCAGATGACCAAGAATACCCAGTAATATAATAATAAGAAATCCCGTCTTCTCGTCGTCGGACACTCACACTATCGTCGTCATCGGGTATCCATGCAAGCATACAAGTCCACAATCAATACAAGACATTCATGCACCAAACCATACAGCAAACAAACATCAGGATTATTACTGAACTTGGGAGGTTTTGGGAGAGGTTAGGTTCTGATGGTGGAATTACTGATTTGCCACTGTAGTGTTTTCCCTTTGGAAGGTAGGTGTCTAGGATAGAGATCTTGAACTTAGATTGGGGTGTTGAGGTCTATAGGATACCAATGTGCAAAAGTGATATCCTCAGATAGGTCTTGTCAAGACAAAACCATTACAAGTGGTTTCACTTGACTATCAAATTTCTAGATTTAATTATGCTTTTTATAGTGGAGTAAACCCTAGTTTGAGAAAATAATTCACCAGCAAAGTTCTGGAGCTCCAAAATTTATTTCCTTGGAGGGTAGTATTTGATGTACTAAACCACCTAGAGTTGGCATCTTGTGCAAAGAATTTCCAGAATTCCCTCAGGAAATTCCCAAAGGCTATTGAGTTAATTCCAAGGGCATGTGATAGGTATTTAAAATACCTTTCTGTAGAAATTGGATTCACTCTGTTTGGAGTTGTCAAACTTATGGAGTGATTTATTTAGTGAAAATACCCCTTACAGAAGTATTTAAATCACAAAAATTCAACTAGAGCTCAATAAATTATGAGCCACTGGGGTTTGGTAGATAGTGATCCTAGGGGGTACTGGGAATTGGAATCAGGTCGATACCACATTTCGTTTGACCTAGAGAATTTATTCAAGGCAGACAAGGGCTGGTTTGTTATTTTTGTTAAAGGCAACCTACTATCCAACTTGGTATGGGAAGTGTGCTGGGTGATAGGTATGTCAAATGCCTTCTAGTAGGAATTTGGTTCATCTCAAATGGAGGTGTGAAACTCTCTGTGGAAATAAATTGGTGTACCAGATACTTTTTAGCACATTAATTACTAGCAAATATTGGAATTTAATTTGGACTTGGGGTTGCCTCTACAGGTTTGAGGAAACATCAGAGTACTACCAGAAAGTTAGATCTAGGCATTTGGACTTGGTTTCCCATTTTATTTGGATTAAATCCTAGCAAGAGCTTTTCTAGAATAAAATGATTTGCTAAAAGAAAAAGGAAAAGGGTGCAATGGGCCGGATCTGGGGTGAACTGGGCCGCACAGAGGCAGACAGGCCCTAGGCGGGGCAACACGATGCGCGGGAGCCCGCGCTTAACCTGACCACCGGGGCCCAGCGGTCAGCGGTGGAGGGTGCCGAAGCGGTACCGGCGGATCTCAGCCGTCCGTTCAAGTGGCGATAGACGGCACGGGGTAGTCATCTAAGCAAAACAGAACATCGGGCGAGGAAAACCTAGGGTGGCACCGACGAGGGCAGGGTGCTCACTAGAGGGCTCGGGGAAGGTCGGGGATGGTGTAGGGCGACGCGGTCGATGGCGCTGAGCAGATCGGTGGGCGGCACGATGTAGTTTGACGCCGGGAAGTAGCTCGTGCGACGGCGGCCGAGAGTAGACTCATCGGAGCTCGACGGTGACGGCGGAGGAGAGGGTCCTGGGCAAAAAGAAGAGCACCGTCAGGTAGAGGAGGAGGAGGCGAACTCATGGGCTGACATGCAGAGGGAATGGAGCAGAGGAGAAGGTGCCTTGCTCGATTTTCTTGAGGAGGCCGAAGCTTCCTCCTCTTCTTTTCTCGGGCAGCACAGAGCTAGGGAGAGGTAGGGAGTGCTAGGGGAGGTGAGTGGGAGTGAGAGGAAGGAAATGAGGGCAGGGGCGAGCTGGGGAAGGGCTGTTGGCCTTTATACCAAGAGGGAGGAATATATGGGGTAAATTACTATCTTGGACAAGGGGGAGGGCAATGTTGGCTAGGGGTTGGTCAAGGGGGAGATGGAGAGTGATAGGATGTGGTTTTGGTCTTGCAGGGGCAGAGTGGGGAGCTGTGGTGATTAAATGGGCAAGATCCTTGTAAGATTCTACTAGTACAAGGGCAAAAGGGGTAACTGGTGGGGTGGTGCTACAGTCGTGGTTGACCAGTGGTGTGTCCTGGGGCTGAGGATGAGCTTTGATCAAGCTTTGGTGAAATTTGGAAGTTGTTTAGACTAGTGGTTTGCTAGTTTGCCAAAATTGAGGTAAAGGTAGACTCCTAGGATTTATTTGAGATTTTTCAGAGGAATTTTAGTACTCTTAAATCCAATTATTCAAAAAGCACAGAAGCGGTTTTTAGGAGATCATTTGATAATTTTCCATTGGACAAGGATGGATTTTGGTGTGGAAGGGTCCCAAATGTGAATACACACTTAGGGGAATTTTTCCAAGATTTATTGAGGCATGAAAGTATTTAAAACAATTATTATTCCATTTCAGCCATTTAAGAAAATGGGCAAAAAGAAATAATAGAGCTTCTCAAAAATATTTTTGAGGAGGGAAGGTTAGGTATGATATATAGAACTCACATGAGTCAAAAGTTGGAGAGCTGATATGGCAAAAACCAAACTTTCCTTTATGGAGGGAGTTTTGGAGATTTTCACTATTTAAGGAATTAAATAGTTTTGGGCCATAATAATTATGGTTAATTATTGATAAATCTTGATGATCAAAATAGATGAGCTAGACAAGGGGTAGCAAGAAGTTGCAACCTTGAGGAATGAAATTTCACCGTGAATAAGATGGAAAACAAGGAGTTGATGATTTAGGGTGATGTTATTTTTATACCACCAAAACATGCTTGCATCTTAGAGCTCAGAGCTCACCTTGGTGCAAGGGATAGATGGGTGGGTAGACCAGTTCATATAGATGATCCTGGCAGGAGGAGTTTGAATTAATTGTACTTGAGGTGATCTAGAAATGATGGCAAACTTTGTTGAAAATAAGACTGCCATGCAGAAAGAGTCATGATACCTTCTAAACCATGTGGGTTTAAGCAGCACAAATATCCACATGGAGCAAGTGAAGTAGGTTTTGTTAGACCTCACTGGGAAGAACACAACGATGCAGAGAGTTGGTCCATAGAAGGTTGGATGGTGGTGTGAGCTTCTATCCAAGTAGGCATGATGACTAGATTTGCTGGAAACGTTATTTTCTTGCCTGCAAAACCATCATGGACAAGTGGGTTGGAGGAGGATCTAACCAGAGGCAAAGGAAGGACTTGTTAGTCCTTAGGATGGTTAACAAGATGGTTCAGGTTCATTTCCAAAAATACACATGGACTGAGAAGAGGAGGCATTCAAAAAGGTGATGTTGAAACTGTTTCCAGACTTAGCCAAATTTGGCAGTTTTTAGGATTTTGATTAGAGTAGGAGAGGGAATGTTCTTAGAGGGTTGCAAGGTATCAGAGCCTAAGAAAGTGGATGGTATTGAAGTGTAGATTGAGTAGAAGGGATCCATGCTTGGTATTGGTCTTCAAGGACTTGGAAACATGAAGAATGGAGGTCCTCAGAATTGATCTGGTTAAGGGTGGTAGATGATCACTTAGCATCTAGTGAGTTGATCTTGCTTTGTTTTCTTGATTAGTAGGTGGTGATTTGGGAACCTCCTGATCTGAGTGATGAGCTCCTAGAGTGGCTCAAACTACTTCCTAGGCAAACAAGTCAATCAACAGATCAAAACAATTCATCAGACAGCAGATCAAGGCAACTCATCTTATAAACAAATCAACTACTCTAGGGTTACCATCAAGCTTAGCTTGGGGTAGGGTTGGGGCATTTTGAAGAGGTTGAGTTTTGAATAAGCGGAGAGTCATCCAAATGCTTTTGGAAAGAGGTTTTGGGAACACTAGGGGTAAGATTACTTGAGTGTTCTGTATTAATAACATAAGGAGATTGTAGTGTATATCTCTCCATAGTTTTGTCAATAGAAGCTACCAAAATATTTTTGGTTGCATAGGTATCTTGGCTCCTGTTTTGGAAATGCAAGAACGTTTGAGAATATGTAAAGTAAGCCAAGATAGTTTTTGGTAAATAGCTTTTGTCAACTGAGGGTGAGGTGAGGAGTATCCTAAGATACACTTTCATAAGCACAAGTGCAAACAAACAACAAGCAATCACTGCACCAAAACACAAGAAAAAGTTTTTGTTCCCCCAATTTTTGCATTCTGGACAACAAATCAGGGTTGCTGAAATTGGGATGTTACATTCCCGGCTGATATGATGCAGGAGGATGACCAATAGTGTGACGTCTTCGGAGGAGGACGCAGAGGATCTCCCCTGTGTCGGGGCCAGTATCCCCGCTAGAAGGGCTATTCGCGAGGAGCATGCTAAGCTTGGAGCGCCAGCTGCTCCTTCCCCGGCCAGGCCAGACGACGATAGCACATTTCTTCCCCCAGGCGCGAGGAAGGCCAACTGGTCCTTCATGGAAGCGGAAGTCGAGATGTGACATATCCTCATGAAGCCTTTCCTTTTCCTCATCCCCTCCTCTTTGTTTTGTCACTCTACCATGCCAATGCAGGCATGACAAGGAAAGGAAGACAAAGGTAGCAAAGACTGACTCGGAGGAGCGGAAGGTCGTGTCGTGAGAAGCTTCGCCCCCTTCCAGTCTGGGAGCACCCTGAGGGCTCCTTCTCGCATTCCCGGGTGAGGTGCAAGATGGGAGACTGTTCTGCTGACGAGGGTCAGCTAGACTCTTAGCTGGCTGGAGGGGGTGATGGTGCACTTCCACTTGAAGGCCCTATGGAGGCACAAGTTTCAACCCCATCACTAAGCCATGGTGACCGGGGGGAAACCGGCGGGGGAAGCCCCTGAGTCCCCGAGGACGTGAGTCTATGCGTGCTGACCTTGCTGCCACCCAAGGGTACCTCCCTTGGCAGGTTCGGGTTCTTGCACGATGTTGTGGTAGCCTCTCACGCCAGGCTTGACTGGTTCCTTACTGATATCACCGTGGAAGAGAATCTCCTAGCTGGGGTGGGGTGCCGTCTTCACTTGGAGAGGGCTACTCTTGACCAGGCCCAGGAGCAGTGGGAAGCCCGTAGAGGGACAAGGAGCCCTGGAGGCGATTGGACTCTAGAGGGGTGCCTTGGGAATCTGCGGGGAGTTCCCTATCGGCTAGGGGCCGGGCTCCGCCCCTTGGAGGGGAAGGGGTCTCCTCCAAGGACCTGACCCGCACCTCTCATGACTTTCCCATGCGCGACCACGCACTCGCATTCTCCAAGTGGGAGGTCAAAGAAGATTATCAGAGGGTCGCCTAGAGGGAGTGGGACATGGCCCTTCATGAGGAGGCAGTCTAGTTTCACGAGGACGAGGTCCAGCTAGAGAGGAGCTGCTTGGAGGCGTTGGAGGCCCAGCTGGGGATAGCCCACCAGAAGTTTGAGGAGCGCACACTCGACGTCAATCGTCGCAGTGTGATTGTCGATGGGCGCCTCCGCCACTTCTATGCCAAGGTTGCTGGGGAGCAAGCGCAGATGAAGGAGGCGAACAATGTTGAAGCTCCACCTGTCCCGTCAATAGGAGTAGTGAGGGAAGGCCAAGACTCAACAGATGTGCTTCCTGGAGAAGCAGGAAAAGCTGGAGGGCTCCCTTCGCAGGGCGGAGGAGTGTCTGGCTCAAGCTCTCATTGACCTGGATGCTTCGAAGGGGATGCAAGCTGCCCACCTGGAGCTCCAGAAGCGTTGGGACCTTCACGACCAGGTTGAGCGGGACCTCGTGGTGCTGGAGAGGGAGCAGTGCAAGATGTACCGAACACTTGCCAAGCGTGCGGCCGCCACTCTCTAGGACTTTGGGGTGACCGACTTCTTCACCGGGCCTCTTGCTGATGCCACCACGGATGGTGCCTTCCTTTCACTCTTCGACCGGATCACAACAGCGTTGGAAGGAAGAGTTGAGCTCTACCATGGGTATCATCTAGACGAGTGCCGGAAGGTGATGCAGGTCATGGTGACACACGTCTTCTCAGCCCTCGATCAACATGACCCCAACTTCCCTTAAGGGTGCTCCTTCCGAAGGTCACACACCCAAAGGGAGCTTCACCAAGCGAGATCGCCCGCTTCAATCACCTCATGGAGGACCGTGTCGATGACTTTGGCCAGATATTCAAGCGGACCGAGCAGGACGAGGTTGCCGAGGCTAAAAGTGGTGAAGACAACGGCTCTATGAGCGGCTCGCGTAGGGTTGAGGGGAGTGGCGAGCCATCTCCTGAAAACGGTACCTCGGAGTCGTCGGCCTTAGAACCCCCCCTTTTAACTATAATTTGTTTAGCGGACTCTGGCAGAGTTTCCGTGTTTTGGACCTAATATGTCCTCTGTAGCCTTCTGGCATATGTTTGCATATGCTTCTGTTGAGAACTTTGTCTCTCATGTCGGTTCCCAGGTGAGGTGATCGTGCGGAGGATGTACTTGCCGTGGAGGGCCCTGTAGTAGACCTATGTGGCAAGCCCCGGGCATTATGAGCTGCAGGCGAGTTAACTTACTACACGTCTGGTGGAAAGTTCAGAGCTCGGCACATTAAGCTTTGTAGTTTCACGGCCATCATAGGGGTGAGAGCCTCATAAGCCGTGTTGCGAACCTCTCGAGGAGGAGGCCGTCCATCTAGTATGGAGATTCTCAATCTTTTGAGGGGCCAGGAACCATGGGTGAGGTGACTCACTACCGAGGGATGGGCCGTGAGTTCGGAGCTCGACACTTTAGGTCCTAGAGAACTCGGGTTGCGGAGGAGCAGTGCCTCACGAGCTGTCGTGGCGATTGATATGTTCTTATTATTTTTATTTTTTAGTCAGGAACCATGGGTGAGGTGACTTGTTGCTGAGGGCCGGGCCACAAGTTTAGAGCTCGACAGTTTAGGCCCCGGGGGAACTCAGGCCATGGAGGGGCAGTACCTGGTGAGCCATCATCATGGTGTCTTTTGGCTAGGAACGGTGGAAGAGGTAACTCGTGGCCGAGGAACAAGCCATAAGTTTAGAGCTTGACACTTTAGGTCTAAGCGATTTGGGCCGCCAGAGGGAAGTTCCTCACGAGCCGACAGGAACCGTGGGTGAGGTGACTTGCTGCCAAGGAACGGGCCATAAGTTCAGAGCTCGACACTTTATGTCCTGGGGAGCTCAGGCCATGGAGGGGAAGTTCCTCGCGAGCCGTCATCACGCTGTCTTTTGGCCAGGAACCGTGTGACACTGGTATACCCTACAGGTACTTGTGATTAGCCTATACGGTCCAGTCCAAGAGGAGCCCACGGTGCAATCGAATCCTAGCAAGGATTCGAGCAGCCCATGTCCGGAGGAAGGTGACACCTTGAAGGACACAACAAGCAGTAGATAGAAATTCAAAGGGTAAAACCCTAATTGGTAACCCACTCGGTATGCTATCCCGAGACCTAGCCTCCTTATATAAAGGCTAGGAGGGGCAGCGAGGAGGACATCCACAACTTCATACACCTTGCCAGATTGCATCTGTGCACCCCCTGTAACTTTCGACTCCTCGATAATCAAATATCAGACAAGCAGGAGTAGGGTCCTCCTCGAGGCCTGAACCTAGGTAAACCGCGTGTCTCCCTATGTGCTTGTTTGCTAGCTAATCGATGCCTCTAGCGCTCCCCAATCCCTCAAACCTAAGTCCATCAACGATGGGCATTGACGAGTTAACCCCTCGTCAATTGGCGCCATCTGTGGGAAACGGGGGCACTCATGTTGCGGTTTCCTCGGCCTCATCGACTGCGATCTACAAATCCGCTGCAGCGGAGAATCGCTTCCTCTTTTGTACCTTCGACTTCACCGTCCACTCGCTAGCGGCTTGCCAGGACTTCGACTCTGTGGGCGACGGAATTGGCATGACAATCGGAAGCCTACGCTTTTAGGTTGGTCAAATCGGCACGCTTCGCTTCTGCGGCCACCCGCAAGCTCCTTCGATTGCTCCTGCCTTGTGGTTCCCACCACCGATTGGCACCCTGAGCAAGCTCAACGCCTCAGCACCGGCCTATGATACGGATATCAACAACAGTTGTGAGTCCGATCTGTGTGATATGACGTCAAAAGATGGAGCTTACGGCTCTAGATCTGAGAAATGTGGGAGTAGTGGCTTCCCGAACCACTACATGTGTGACGTCATCAACAGTGTCAAAGGAGGCACTCAAAGGGACACCGCCAACGACAAGCCTACCAACAACAAGACTACTAATCGAGTCCCCACCATCGGCCCTGTCGATAGTGAATAGCCACAACTGCCCAACCCTGATAATCAGGGCGAACTCATCAACAACAAGACGAGGCGACAGGAGATCCACCTCAACAACGCTGAGTGGGCGCGATGCAGGGAAGCCCTAAAGGGCAACCCTCAGCTGCCAAACTCATCACAATAGATACTGATGGGATACCATTGGCTACTCATCCAGGAGTTCAACCACCAGCGGCGGGTGATGACACAACTCGATGAATGCAGGAAGGCCCCGGACGAGTCGAGCCTTCGGCGGGGAGCACTCTTCTATTGGTGGATCCTCCTCCAGAGGCAATGACCATGCCACCACAAAAAGGCACTCTCAACTGGCCAACCTCAATGACAAAGATCAAGAAGAAGCCACTAAATCCCTCGACTTCTTGTTCATGCCGGTGGAATCACGGGGCAACGTGATATAAAAAACACCACATGGAGTGGTGACAGCAACTACCATGTATCTGCTCACCAATCAGCCGCCAGCCAGAGATCCATGATCTTCTATACACTGGTCCACAATCGATGGACTTGGACTAATCGAGGCTGTGCTGGCCAAGGAGCCAAAACCAGAGCCAAAGAAAAGCAAGGCTCCACCCAAGTACTACTCGCTATCTTCTAGCGAGGATGAGCATGATTTGTCGCGGCGACGCGGAAGCTAACGACGACATGATCGCAATTTCGACGCGCATGACGAGATCACCCAGCAAAAAGTCGACAAGATGTGCGCTAAGCACGCTTACTCAATAGAGTCGGAAGATGAAGGAACAGAGCTCTGCGGCGCCAGCTGCTTCAGCAAAGCCATACAACCGTAAATGCAGAAAGGGTTCAAACTTCCTTCAGAGAACCCGAAGTTCAATGGCCTACAGGACCATAAGATCTGGCTAGAAGACTAAATCTCTTCCATCAAGCTGCATAGCGGAAACAAGTGCACAACCATGGAATGCCTCCAACTGCAGCTGCAAGGCACTACTCGTGCATGGCTCAACAACCTGCCTCACGGATCGATCTGCAGCTAGGAGGAGCTGGTCTACAACTTCGTCCGAAACTTCAAGGGAACCTACAAGCGACCTGCCTCAATCGAAGAGCTCAGGGTCTGCTTCCAGAAGCCAAGTGAATCCCTTCGCTCCTACATCCAAAGGTGGTCCATCATCAAAAACTCGACATAAGATATCTCTGAGGATCGTGCAATCGACGCATTCAACGGCGGTGTCCGAGGTAGAGAGCTTAGGGAGGAGCTAGGCCGCATGAAGCCCAAAACCATGGACCACTTGATGGACATCTCGAATTGGTGGGTGGATGGAGAACACTCAGTGAACAACAACTGTGTCCATTTAGATGGCGAGGACGACCTAAGCCATAGACGCAACCGTCAAGGGAAGCGTCAGATGCATAGTTATGAAGACTGTGAGGAAGTCGACATGGTCACGGCCAGCTACACCGAAAAGCGCGATGAAGGCAACCGCAACAGCGGGTACCGTAGTAGCAGCAACCACGACAGCAGGAAAACCGCGCAAGTGTGGCAACGCCGCACCCACGATGAAGCACCTGGAACATCCATCCACGAGAAGTAGTCTAGGCCCTGCAACGTCCACTTCTACATCGACAAGCACGATGGCAAGAAAAGGTCCAGCCACCTCCTAAATAACTGCCGTGAGTTCTTGAAACTCCACGAAGGCCTCATCCGACTAAACTGGAACGCGATCAATCAGGGGTACGGAGCTGCCCCAGGAGCCGTAGCTCATGGAGAACTACCACCACCTCCCGAAGGACCCGTGCAGGCTGCGGCTACGCCAGTACAAAAAATGGAGGCGAACAATACCCATGAGCGCTGGGAAACATGGGCATGATCCATAAGGGATGCCCCTCGAACAGGGTCCAGAAAACAATCACCCGAGAAGTTATTCTGGCAGTCAGCACACCTCACTCAACCCCTGAGTACCTCAGCGGGTCGGAATGCTACATCACCTTCGACAGGAGCGACCACCCGTGCTAGGTTCCTCGCCCACGCCATTCTCCCCTGGTGCTCGAGGAACAGATCGGCGAGTTCAATATGAGTCAAGTCTTCATGGACGATGGAAGCGATATCAACCTCATGTTCGCCAGCACTTTGCGCTCGATGCAGATCCCCCTCTCTAGACTAGAAGCATCCGAAACAACCTTTCATGGCATTGTCCCAGGGAAAGGAGTATATCCCCTGGGAAAAATCTGGCTGGATGTTATCTTCAGCATGCCCGCAAAATTCCAGCGACAACGGCTTGAGTTTGAAGTGGTCGACTGGGCCTCAAAGTACCACACCATTCCTCAGACATGTTGTGTCCGCGAGGTTCATGACGGTCCTGCACTATGCATACCTGTAGATGAAGATGTCAGGGCCAAACGACATTATCACTGTCAATGGAAGATTCACCAAGTCCGATAGCTGCAACAGGAAATTCACAGAATCTCCCAATCCATCAACATGTAAGAAGAACTGGCGAGACTGAAGGAGTCGACAGACAACAGTCTTCCTCATGTGAGCAAGAAGAAGGCTCCAGACTAGTCCTTTGACTCGTCGATGAACCCCAAGGCGGTCTAGGTCCACCCAACGAACCTGACCAAGATGGCCCTCATTGCCAACAACTTGAGTCTCGCACAGGAACTCATGCTCATTGAATTCCTCCATGAGCGCTAGGAAATATTCACCTAGTGTCCTGTAGACATGCCAATAGTTCCCAGGGAATTCTCCGAGCACACACTCAACGTGAACCTAGATGCAAGACCAGTCAAGCAGTCGATGCGTCGACTGTTAGAACCAAGGGAAAAGGAGGTTGGCATGGAAGTCAATACACTCCTCGATGCCGATTTTATACGTGAAATCAAGGAAAGCATCTGGGTAGCTAACCCCGTGATCATTCCTAAAAAGGACACGGATATCCTGCGGATGTGCGTGGACTTTACCTCTCTCAACAAGCACTGCCCGAAGGACCACTTCCCATTACCGTGGATCGACTAGATAATCGACTCCACCGCAAGATATGAACGCCTCTATTTCCTCGACGCCTACTCAGCCTATCATCAGAATTGAATGAAGGAGGATCAGGAGAAGATGGCCTTCATCACACCCTTTGGTGTTTACTGTTACACCACAATGCCTTTCGGGCTAAAAAACATAGAAGCCACCTATCAGCGGTGTATGTAGGCCTGCCTCAAACACTAGCTCGGTCGAAACATCCGAGTGTATGTCGACAACATCGTCGTCAAAACCACGGAAGAAGCTACACTCATCAATTCTCTCCGTGAGACCTTCGACAACCTCGACCGTTACCGGATCAAGCTGAATATAGAGAAGTGGGCCTTTGGCGTGCCATCTGGGAAATTACATGGGTACCTCATATCCTCTAGGGGAATCGAGGCTAACCTGAAGAATATAAGGGCCATATTGGCCATGGAAAAGCCAAAGAACGTCAAAGGTGTCTAATAGTTGGCTGGGCAAATCGTGGCGCTCAATTGATTCATCAGTCGAATGGGTGAGAAGGCACTACCGTTCTACTAGCTCCTCCGCAAAACGGATAAATTTGAGTTGACAGACAAGGCGCACGAAGCATTCGATGATCTCAACTGCCTACTCTCCACCTCACCCATGTTGGTGACCCACAGGGAAAACGAGCCAGTGTTGCTATACCTCTCCGCCACTAACTAGGTGGTTAGTACCCTGCTGGTGGTAGAATGAGCCAAAAAAAACAAGATCCATGGGGTGCAGTGCCCCGTATACTACCTTAGCGAGGTCCTGACACCAACAAAGCGGCCGTACCCGCACTACTAAAAGTTGGCCTACGATGTCTTCATGACAGCACGACAACTACGCCACTACTTCTAGGAGCACCCCATAGTCGTGGTGAACGACGCCCCGCTGAGTCACATCCTCAACAACCCCAATGCTATGGGGCTGGTCGCCCTCTAGGGCATCGGGCTATCACCGCGGGACAACATATACGAGCGGCAAGTGGCGATCAAGTCGCATGTCCTACCAAACTTCCCCATCCACTGGATGGAGAATAAGCTCCCTAACACACCAGACATTTCCAACCTCTGGACCATGAACTTCGACGGATCCAAGTGCAAGGAAGGAGCTAGCGCAGGTGTCATTATGACATCTCTTCAAGGTGAAAAGATGCGATACATCATTCGGATGAAGTTCTGCACGTCCAACAACAAGGCGGAGTATGAAGCGCTGATCCACGGGATGCAAATGGCCAAGGCCGGGGGCCACAGAGCTCATCATCTACAGCGACTCCAACCTCGTGGTTCAACAAACCATGAACATGTGTGATGCTCTGAGCAACAAGATGGTCGCGTACCGTGACCTCTACAACGCACTCAAAGGAGACTTCGATGGCTGCGAATTGAGGCATGTAGGCCACCAAAGCAACAAGGAGGCCGACATACTCGCCAACATAGGCTCCACCTACGCCCCAGTACCACTAGGCGTGTTCCTCGAGCAGATATGTGAGTGCTCCATCAAGCTGAAGACTCATGTAGGACCATCCGGCGCAGCAGCGGACTCGGGGGCTATGCTACCAGAAGAAGTAGAAAGATTCGGTGATGTAGAAGAAGGGTCCACACCCGAAGGTCCCATGGAGGTCATGCTCATAGAGCCATCCTGGACACGGCCATATATCACATACCTGCTCACCAAAAAGCTGCCAGATGACCCAATATATGTGCAACACATAGCATGATGCTCCAAGGCTTTCACCATCATCAATGGCGAGCTATATAAACACAGCATCACGGGCGTCCTCCAGCAATGCATAAGCAATGGCGACGGAAGGGGCATCCTCCTTGAGCTACATGAGGGCACAATGGGGACTCGACATGGTCGGCAAGCTGAAAAAATCTTCGCCTGGAGGATACGTCTACCTCCTCGTCACCGTCGAAAAATTCACCAAGTGGATCAAGGCCATGCTGGTGACTAACCAGACCGGCTCCACTGCCGTCAAGTTCTTCGAGTCCATCGTCTTCAGGTTCGGGGTGCCTCACAGCATCATCACCGATGACGGGACGAACTTCACATTGAACGAGTTATAGGATTTCTACAAAAACCTGGAATCAACAACAACTACGCCTCTGTGGCACACCCCCAGACCAACGGTCAAGTCTAAAAGGCCAACGGCATTGTCTGCAATGGCATCAAGAAAAGACTTCTTTGGCTACTCAAGTGAGCAGCTGGCTACTGGGCTGAGGAGCTGCCCTCCATACTATGGAGCCTGCGCACAACTCCGAACAGCACAGCAGGCTACACATCATTCTTCATGGTGCATGGCGCTGAGGCGGTACTACCCACAGAAGTGTGCTACAAAGCCACAAGGGTTGTTGCCTACAGCGAGGTCAAATCTACGGCGCATTTGATGACTCCATCGTCCTCCCCAATGAAGCACGCTAGATCGTGACAGAGCGATCAACAATCTACAAGCAGAGCCTCCGCAACTACCGCAGCCGACGGCTGCATCCAAGATCCTTCGTCGAAGGTGACCTCGTCCTACGACTGAAGCAGAAAGGGACCCTCAAGTTCGAATCACCCTGGGAAGGACCCTACGTGGTCACTGAAGTAATCCTAGGTGACGCCTATCGCCTGAAGGACGTGGAAAGTGGAGGCGAATACTCCAACCCATGGAACGTCGAGCAGCTGCGACATTTCTACCCCTAGATGTCTTTACTTTACAATAAGGCTACTCAGCCAGGCTACTTAGCCAAACAATATACCCCCTTCTATTCTTCAAATAAATAAAGCTAAGTGGATCAACTATGAGTCTTGTTATATTTACTTTTATCCGCATTTTACACTCTAGGGTTGCGCCTCCCTAATTACCTCGCCACATGTGTAACTCAAACACTGCAACTGACCAGAATAGCTGACTCTGCTTTCAATCAAACCCTTGATAACTCCAACCAATTGCAACCCAACTGATAGGCTAGCAAGGTGCTAAGATCCAAAAAAGCATCAGGCTAACGAAAAGGCATTGCATAAGAAACATACTCGAAAAACACACAGGCTAACAAGGTTTACATACAACAAGGGTGACACAAAGCCCAATCAAAAAATATACAATCTTTACAACACCTATACATCCTGTGCAGGTTAAAAACTACACTACTGGCAATGAAGCAATACATCGGTGCACTCATCGAACAAGTTCATAATGTTCTCCGCTGGTCGGCGACTACTTGATAGTGTAGAACCATGTTCCACGCCATTCCCGCCAAAGGTGCTGGTGGTCCTTCTACAACAGCATCCAAGTCCATGTCCAGAAACTGCATATGCACAAGCACAACGCGGCTTTAGCACCTGCGACAAGCTGCTGGTGCACGCACTCACGAATGGTGCTAGCATCACGGAACTTCCGTAGTAGCGATTGATAGCTGTGAGATTCGACACATTTTTATGGCTTTTATTGATGTTTTTCTCCCGGATTTGATTGTTTTCTGGTTTTACCTAACGCTAATACATTGGTAGCGAAGAAAACTTGGTTTTTAATATGTGTTTCAGGTCCTGAACGTCAACAGGAGGATTTAACTACAGAAATACAATATTCTGGAGAAAACAAGCAAGTCCCACTTTGGAAGCACGTGAGGGGAGCTCACAGAGGTTTTAATGAGTAACTATACGGCTGGAATATTTTTCTGGCCGTATAGTTCCCGTCGTATAGTTTCCGCCGCCTCTGTCTTGTCAAAAGGGATAGCTTCAGTGAAGGGACAGGGGACAGAAACACAACACAACAGCCGCCACACCAACCAGAAGGGAGAAAGAAGAGATCCGGAGAAGAAGGAGAAGAAGTTCTTCATCTCGCTCCATGATCTTCGACCTCCTAGCCAATTCACCCCCATAGCCACTACTTGTACTTGAGAGAGCGAGGGATCTCCACCTTGCAAGACTAGGGTTTGAGATTGTTTCTTCCCATCTTGAATTGTGTTGGATATTTTTCTATTCTTATTGTGGATCTCCACGGTAATACCAAGACGAATTCTGTTTATTTGATTATATTGATGATCCATTCTTCTCTCATGTGTGAGTAATTCCCTTGGGTGTGGGAGATGTAGGGGATTCGTGAGATGTGATCTGCCTTCATATATTTTCCATTAGTGTGTGATTGATTATAATTACTATATTATGTGTGCTTGACTATCTGTGGGATGCTTAATGCTTGTTGTCCAGTTAAGGGCCCAGACAACATGATATCTTGTTCAACATAGATAAGATCTTGTACGCTAGTGGACCGGTGACCCCCGGGTGACACGGGGATATCAATGGAAAGCTAGTTCACTCGAGGATAACGAGTAACCACTATGCTTATTGCATTAGACCGATCCAAGGAGCTTAATCGCTAAGCAACCTGAAGGGTCTTAATCGTCTAGTGTTTCACCATGGTTTTGTTAGCAGGCTAGTAGGATTATTGAAGTTGGGATGAAATCTACCAAGAGGAGTTTTGGCTAATTATGGGTTGCTTGCCTACACATATATCTATACAATTATAATTGTTACATTTACCACTCGTCCACCTGGCACATTCACTATCACCATGAACTGAATCTCCCCACGCCTTCTTTCTCCATCTGCAGGAAACAACAAACAAGCAAAGTCGTTCTTTACTTTTATGCAGTTTACATTTTAGTTCTATTTAAATCTATCGCATTTAATCAAAATCCCATTCTTATTTCAACACTTGTCGGATCTTCTAGACTGTATTCATGACAATGCTGAAGCATGGGAGAATGATAAACGAAGAAAGTCAGGTATAAATTATGATTATGAATGCATTAAATCTTTTATGGGAACTGATGACTTTCATATTATTAGTAATGCTGATGGTCTAGACTCTCAAAGTATTGCAAATTGTTATAAGGATTTTGCTTCTTATATTGAAATTCCTAAAAGAAATGGAATAAGTATCATGAGCCATATAAAGATATTGCTAATTTTGTTCCTGCAAGAAATAACGAAGTTTATATTTCTAATCATATTTTACCTGAACCTCACATTGAGAAAATGACTTTCCCAGTCAAGGTAAAGGAACATTCTATGATAGCTAGTATGGTTAATGAAAGTACAAATAAAGTTGTTGAACCTGATGAACAAATAGTTGTTGAACCTGTAATAGTAAATGTGAAATACTTTATCACTAAATATGTAGAAGATGGACGCACTATCCTTTGTAAGGATACTTCTAATATTGTTTCACAAAGTAGTGTTAGGAGAGCTAGTGTCCCTATGTTTTCTGTTAGAATAAGTGATCATTGCTACAATGGTTCATGTGATAGTTATATCGTTAAATTTATGCACGATACTGAAAGTTACTATGAGAGAGGGAAAATTGTTCTTTTGCATCTTAATAATATTAGGCTTCCTCGCTTTATGCTGAAAGTCTTTATGGTGCACTTGTTTTGCCTTCCTATGCTGGCAGCCTCTGGTTTCAACAATTTATTTTCTTACAAAATAATTCCCATGCATAGAAAGTGGGTTAGACTTAAACATGTGTATTTTTGCTTCTTAATGCTCTCTTTTACTTCAATTCATATTCTTATGTGAGAATCATTGAAATTATCATGCCCATCTTAATGGCCATAAAGAAAGAGATTTTTGGGAGACAACCCAATATATTTGTGCTTTCAGTTTGTTTTTGTTTATTTAAGTCTTGGAAGTTATTGCTTCCGCAATAACCTCTCCTTATCCTTTTTGTTTGGTTTTTGTGTCAAGATCAACCTCTAATGAGAGAGAAGTAAGACTTTGGGAAGTTGCTGTCCCAAAACAGATTTTTGTGCATCACTGTAAAAAATCATGAAAAATCTCACAACATCATACTGATCTGTAATTTTTTGTGCTTCTGCCCCAGGTTGTTATTTAACTTTCTTTAGTTTTTCACATTTTTATTTGAGAAATAGAAGATTTTCTCAAAAATTGATCTTTACCTGCTGGTTTGTTTTGACAGATTTCTTCTATTTCTGTATTTGCCACTTAAATCGATTTCCTTTTTGGATTCCTTTTTGGTCTTTCGAGAGGAGTTGTTTCCGTAGACTATGGTTTGATGGATTTAAGTTGAAATTGAACTTAATGGTTTATTATCTTGCATGCACTAATGTTGCTAATGAGAATTGTCTAAAGTTTTGCGTGAAAGAAATTTCCAAGTTGTAGGAGAAAATGGTGTAATAAGATGGTAAATGGTCAAAAGACTCAAGCAATATGTTTATGAATATAAAGATATTGATGTTATTCAAGTGGTGACTCCGGAAAAATTTATGAAAAACCAAATTCAGAAACCTGTAGAGTCTGTCTTCGAATAGGTAACAGTTATGGTAAGAAAAGGTCCATGAAAAATCTGTCAATTTATATTTTTGTAGTTTTTATCTAACATTGAAAGCAATGAGTCGAAAGATGGACGGAAATAGAGCCCGGGTGGCTCACACCACCCCGTGGCGTGGGCCCACCTGGCCGCGCCACCAGGGGGTGTGGCCACCCCGGAGCTCTTCTCCGACCTATTTTCTCCCAGTACTTTCCTTTTGTTTTTAAACTTCGTAATATATAATCCCCTGGATCCCCTGAGGTTTGTATATCATGTTCTCGTCATGTTTTCGTTTTGATCTATTTCTGTCAGGAACTATTCTTAAAGATTAGAGGCATAATGGTCTCCGCTAACAATAAGGGCAAGGAGCCTATGGAAGATGATCTCCAAGACCTTGAGCAGGAGGAGGAGAGCGAGAGTGAAGTTGAAGAGGAGGCAAAGTAAGACCAGCATCTGTACACCATCACCACCATTGCAAGTATTGGAGTGGTGGCAAATCCCGCCAAGTTCAAAAGGACTGGACGGATGTCCACTGGAGGGAATGTTTCGCGTCATTGCTTGGCTTCATGGTCACCTCCTCCACGCACTTATTCATGAGCAGCAATTCAAAAATATGCCTAAGGAAAAATTACCCTCCAATTGGGATATGCCTCGTTCTAACCATGTAGGAAAAGAATACTTCAAGGAGGAAGAGTGGGGAAAGAATCGCAAGAGTTGGGATTCATAGACCGACATGATCATGAACCGCATTGAGCACAACTCGGAGTTGATTCGTACTCTCACCTTCGAGATTGAGGATTTGAGGAAATTGATTGAAAAGCTCATCGAGAGAACACCACCACCACCGAAGGAGTAGTTCGTCATCAGGTTTTGGCATCCCCTTGGTTTGTTCCAAGCTTGGGGGAGTGCCGCGGTATCACATCACTATCTTTTATCTTTTTACCTTTTCAGTAGAGTCATATCATGAATACCGTGATCTGGTCTTGGGACAGCATTGGCACCCCCGTTTGCTGGATCTTCTAGGCACTCTAAAGCTTAGAGAAGTTATCATATAGGATGGTTTGCATTGTGGAAGTATCTCCCCTCTAGTTAGTTATCTATGTATCCCTTGGTGTGAGTTGCCATTATGAAATATTAATGAGAAGTTCTATCATTTACTTTTTGCACATCTTATATTAGTTTGCAATTTCTGTTATATGATTGATCTTGTTGTTAGTATTGGTATCACTTTGGGATCATTAAGTAAATTTAGTTGGTTTTGGAAAACCTAGTTCTGGTCAGTAGTAACACTATTTGAGAATTGAATGAAAAAGAGAAAAGTACTTTTAAGAAATACAATTTCATCATCTTTCTTTCTCGATTGGTTCATAAGCTTAGTATTCTCTAGTTAAGATCTTTTGTGCTTCCAAGGAAGATTGCATGTTCGTTTTTATCACTCTTATGTTTGTTTGTTTCCTTCAACTATTATGAATGCTACCCAGCCTTGCTAGCCAAAAATCTGTACTGAGAGGGAATGCTTCCCGTGCATCCAATCCTTAAACCAAAACCTATGCCATTTGTGTCCACCATACCTACCTACTAGAATTATTGCTATTCCAAGTAAATTCATGTTTTTATCTACCTTCCGAATTAAACTTGTTATGTTAAAATTAGTGATTAAAGCTCTCACGAACTTGATGGCACACTTTACTTTCTTGCACTTAATAAACATGAACCATTGTGCCGATCTATGTTGCGTATATGCTTGCATTTTGTAAGTTGTGAATTAGCAGAACCATGTATCATGGGGAATGCTTTCAACATTGCACTTTATTTAGTTGATATCATGTTCTTTTGCTTATGGATCCGGATGGTGTGAAATGATAGGGGAGCTTGTAAGGCTCATGGAGTTCGTATATGTGTTAGAGAAACGCCTGGGTGGTTGGTCTAAGCCATGCCTAATCATGGTGGAAACCTGCAGCATAACCATAGTGAACAATCTGTGAAGCATCCAAAAAAAGAGAAAAAAGAGAAATCCCTATGCAAATATCAAATAAAAGGATCAGTGAGATGCTCATTGTCTGCTTGTCATTTTGATATGGGGAATCTTCTGTATCATCGGGCAAGGGGTACCCCGTTGGCGGTTCTCTATGATACACATGTACATACAATGACAAAAACTTACCTGTGACTAAAGTTGAGTAGCATGAGGAACGGTACTCCTAAGCAAGGGGCATGAGATTTTCAGCTTATAACTTGTCAAGCATATCCTCATATTTGTTCACTTTAACCTTAATCACCTAAAGATGCTTATGATAGGGGCAATGAGAGCTGAAAGCTAAGAACTACCATAATTTTAGGAAGCTCTTTATGAAACATGAAATCCATGCTTCCCTCTACGAAGGGCCTATCTTTTACTTTTTAGTTGAGTCAGTAAACCTATTCCTTTCTATCTCAAGCAAGTATTTTGAGTTGTTGTGTTTCATTCATTCATATGATGTTTTATTCAATCTTGTTTCTTATGTTCCTTGTTTTGCACATTGGTCTTATCTTAGTGAGTATTACTTTGAAAGCTATCATTGAATACCCCATCATGTTTAAACTCCTGCAAATTGTTAACTGTTCTTTGACCAAGAACAAAGTTTGCCATTACTAATTATGATTTACTTTATGTATCTTTATTGTGTTTCCTTTACCTATTGCAAGTTATGTTATATAATAGTGAGTTATGTTCTATTATGATTTGTGTATTGATGAATGTGATGCTTCTTGTCTGTATTCTTTTATCGACACTTCACTCCATAAACCTAAGGTCATGATTATTGAGCTCAATTTTCGCTTGGGGACAAGAGAAGTCTAAGCATGGGGGTAGTTGATACGTCCATTTTGCATCACTATTCTATATCATAATTTACTATTATTCATTGATATATTTCATATTAAGAGATGATACTTATGTTATTTCATCTGTTTATGCATGGTTGATGACTTTTGGAGGATGGACCACTGAACCTAGAATTCTGACAGAAAAGGCACTATTTGGAGGAAAAACTCGCGAAGATCAGTAAATCCCAGAAAATATACGAAAAATCCTATTTTTCTAGAAGATGAAGGAAGCCAGAAGGGGGTGCGGAGATGGGCCATAGGGGGCCCACACTACCCCTGGCGTGGGCCACCCTAGGTCGCGCCACCAGGTGGTGTGGCCACCCTAGCCCACCTCTAGCTCTGCTCTTCGACGTATATAATCCTTCCGAAACGCTAAGACTCGGGGAGCGACCATAGTAAGATTACGCCGCCTCTGCAGGGTGGAAAACTGTAGAGAGAGAAAGAGCTCTCCGGCAGGCAGAACTCTGCCGGGGAACTTCCTTCCAGGAGAGGGAAGATCGTCGCCATCAACATTGTCATCAAGCTGGACTTCATCGGGAGCATCATCATCATCTCCATCATCATCTCCACCAGAACCATCATCACCACTCCATACCGTTGTAACAATTTGGTTGAATCTTGCATAGTTCTTAGGAGAAACTTTCCCGGTGTTGATTACTTGTTGTAGTTGATTCTAGTGCGTGGAACCATTGAATTATCGTTCATGTTCAGATTGTTACATATCATTATTTCATCTCTAAACTTTATCCATGATTTCTTGTGAGTAGTTCATTTAGTTCTTGAGGACATGGGAGAAGTCATGTTGTTAGTAGTGGAATTCTATTGAGAAAGATTCAATGGTTTGATATTTAAGTTGTGGTGTTATTCTTCTAGTGGTGTCATGTGAATGTCGACTACATGATACTTCACCTTTATGGCCCTAGGGGAATGCATTGGGTATTTGGCTACTAATCGTAGGGGTTGTCGGAGTGACAGAAACCTGAACCCCTGTTAGGAAACCTTTGCACAAGGGAGTGTAGGATCTCAAAGTTTAAGGCTGTGGTTAGGTTTTTATCTTAATTACTTTCTTGTAGTTGCGGATGCTTGCAAGGGGTATAATTACAAGTATGTATTAGTCCTAGGAAGGTCAGTACATTAGCACAGGTTCACCAACACAACACTTATCTAACTAAAGAAGATTAATCAACTATATGAAGCGAAAGCACTTGAGGATATTCCCATGTGTCCTCGAGAATGTTTGGTCATCTTAAGTAATACAACTGGCTTGTCCTTTCCTAAAGAAACGATTGGGCCACTTGTTGCAATTATTATTATTGTCTTTTATTTACTCGTACTTCATTTATCTATATTATCAAAAACCCCTAAAAATCCGTTTGCTAAGTATTTACAGAGAATTCCTGCTCCAAGCCACTCGTCAACACGTTCTGCTCCTTGTTGGGTTCGACACTCTTACTTATTTAAATACTGCGATACACCCCCTATACTTGTGGGTCATCAAGGATATTCCGTGCTCTCCAGCCGTTTAGGACCCATCTTCGTGCTCTCCAGCCGCACATGATCCATCTCCGAGCAAGATCCAGATCACCAGCGTCTTTGGGCGCCTCACCCAACGCCCGAATTTTGGTTTCGTTTCTAGACGGGCCCGGGCGGTGGACAGTGACAAGGAGACAAGGCAGGGAGGGAGGGGAGGGCAGGGAGGGGATAGCAGGAGGATGATGTCCCAAGGGGAGGACGAGAGTAGTGCACGATGGAATGGAGTGGCAGCAGGAGGAACAGAAGAGTGGAGAGGAGTTGGGAGCGACAAAATGTGGAAAATTTCAATAATGGGGAGGCACTAGTACTCAAACCTGGGACGCACGCTGTCGACGGTGGAGGTGGCAGGCCTACTAGTCAGAAAACATACAAAACATCATCTTCCTCTGTTTCTGATGGTGTTGCTACAATTTGACGGTTCATAGTGGAACTTGAATAATATCGTGTAATCATAAGGCCACATTCGTAAATATATTTAAAATGGAACCCAGTTTGTTTGGTCTCCTACATGTCAAGGTACATTGCCCGATCCGGTGGGCATCCACAACCGATATTTTTAATATATTCACACTCTTATGCTGAGAAGGGAAATAAATATTGAGCGGTTAGTGCAACAAGTGTCAAATTATTACCCTCTCAGGAAATAGGAGAGGATTATTTTCACGCGTGCTCGGGCTCCACACCTACTTTCACTCCCCTTCTCCGACTAACCCCACTTCCCCTCGCGTAGCTTCGTCTTGATCCACCACCTAGGGTAATATGGCCCCACCGAAGCAGCCAGAACCGCCGCCGTGGCCACCGCCGAAACATGGGTATTTGGCCCGTCCAAGGAATGCCACGAAGCTTTACTTCAATACTGGTCTCCCATTGCCATCCTAGGAGGATGATTTTGCACATTGTGCTGCATCGGCGGCGGCTGCGAAGAGCAGGGCCAAGCGAGCGCTGTGGAGAAAGTGTGCGGTGGAATTACGGTGTGCTCTGCGCAGGAGGAATAAGGTATGTCTCAAATCATTGATGGGATCATGCCGCCGAGGGCACAAACCCTCGAACAGGGCAGCGCCAAGTTCTAGGAACTCTTGCATCCATGCTTTGATGCCAGTGACCTTACCGTGGTGGGGGGCTGGGAACACGCCGTTTGTGACAAAGACGATCCATCCAACGCACTGTAGGAGGCCAGACAACTTTGGCGACCATCCATCTACACTCAGCATGTTAGATTGTTTGATAGCTTGAGCCGACAGCGGGTAAGAACTTAGTGCCGAAATTCAGGTTCTGATTCACACGAACCCACGATCCCCGCCATGAGATGCTGGATTTCAGGTTCGAAGAAATCATTGCAGCGACGCGAATAGTCATACTAAATCAGGCCTAGTTCAAGCAGAGCGGATGTGCATGAACAAATGCAAATCTGTTGAAGTTTGACGGGAAATAAAAAGATCAGTTGGGGTTGAATGTTCACTGAACTTACGTCCTCTCAAGGAAACTGGGGCAGCCAACTTTTCTGGTGGATATCTGCAGTTTCTTCAGCGAAGAATAGTTAAGTTCAGACTGAAGAATGACTTTTGTAGATGGAATACTGACACATTATTATGAAACTAGTAGGAACTTTAGCACACTTCTGTTTAGATATCACACCCTTTTGCATGGAAGTACTACTGATGTAAACAAATACTATCAAGTATCTATTTATTCAATTACTGCTCATGGTTAAATCTAGTTAACTGCCATATTTATCCCAGATAGACAAAATTTAGAAAACATTTATGTACTGATTTTGCGTGGTTTATTCATGCACGTTCCATACAAAAAAATAGACCATTTTGAACAAACCACGGTAAATATTATAGTCAAGCAATTTAGACACAACAGTTTGCATTTTCATTGGAACTGGATTAATCTCAAGACACCGTCTCACAGGCAAACTGACCACCGTGTTGAACATGGCCCTCCCAACAAACTGAGTCCTAAGTGGCACAGTCCCAGTTATGGGGTTTGAACTAAGGATACAGTAGTATAAAATACCATTTTTCATTTGTCTTGTGTTGTCTACAAAATGGTCCTATAATTCACTATG
This sequence comes from Avena eriantha, assembly GCA_910589775.1. Classification (NCBI taxonomy): domain Eukaryota; kingdom Viridiplantae; phylum Streptophyta; class Magnoliopsida; order Poales; family Poaceae; genus Avena; species Avena eriantha. Next base: position 429,675,133 of record OU342743.1, on the reverse strand, counting down.
TTACAAAACCAGTAGACAATATTATAAGGATCATCAGGAAATGCTTGTTTGAAATAAGAATCATTTATTGTATTCCGGATCGCTCATCACTTGGAGAAATAATGTAGCTACCTTGTACTTGAAGAGGAGATGAATTACATTTTCCTGGCAACCACAGAATTGACATTGCTCATTGCCAGTCCATCCTCTTTTTAGGAGGTTGTCCTTGGTTATTCGCGGAAATTATAAAGCATGGTGTTCAATATAGATGCATTAGACAGACATACTTCAAATTCATTAGTCAAGCATACTACATCAATTGAAACTATTACATATTTTTAGTCCAGGCTAACTACCTGTTCAGCTCTCCACACTACAAATTGATTAGCCAGTAGCCACACATACTACACCAATTTACTAGAGCTCTATCTCTAGTCGAAAGAAATCAGAACCACCAGCTTGTCCATGCCCAGTTCCTCCACCGAAACTGTGTGTGCTGTCACGAAATGGTGGTGGTCCTATGCCATGATCCTTTCAGGACAACACTACAAGCGACAAGGACGCTTTCTGGCCGCCTCGTTGGGGTCCTGAATGCCATACACCAATTCCAGAGCATCCTCATGGTGGATGATGACCAGGTGCTTCTAGCTAATATGTCATCATGCCTTTCTTAGAATCTCCACCTCATACATCTTTGGAACAACGTTTGGATCTTTCCGCCATGCCTTTACCTCGATGATCCATCTGTCGCTTGGTGGCACCGTCTCCACCAGATCGATGAACCGGCTTACTATTGCAATGCAGCCTGTGAGCCATTGTATGTCCTTTAAGCATGTCGGGCGTTTGATGTCGAGGATGGCCTTGATCTTTTCCGGGTTGACCTCAATTTCGCGATGTGAAACGGTGAAGCCCAAAAATTTGAAAGCTGGGACCCCGAAGACAGACTTCTTGGGATTGAGCATCATGTTGTACTTCCGGAGGTTATCGAATGTTTCTTGCAAGTCAGCGATGAGATTGTTTGATTTCTTTGACATCACCATGATGTCGTCCATGTAAGCGTGTACGTTGCAACCTATTTGGTCATGTATGCAACGCTGCATCATCCGCTGGTACGTATCACCTGCGTTTTTCAGCCCAAAGGGCATCGTGATGTAGTAGTATGTGCTATAAGTTGTGATGAATGAAGTGGCCAACTGGTCTGACTTTCACATCTTAATTTGGTGGTATCCATAGTATGCATCTAGAAAACACAAAAGTTCCGAGACAGCCATCGAGTCAATGACTTGGTCAATGCGAGGCAAAGAAAATGGATCCTTCAGGTACAATTTGTTCAAGCCAGTGTAATCAACACACATTCTTAATTCTTTGGTTCCCTTTTTGGGCACAAGTACAGGATGGGCCACCCACTGAGTGTGTATAACTTCTCGGATAAAACTAGCCTTAAGTAACCTAGGTTCTGGCACCTTTATAAGCTAGACCTATGGGAGGCTTTAGGTTACAATGATTCATATCACCTCGCACAGCGAACCAATCTCTGTAACTCGGCGTATTGCCATTATAGTGATTTATAACAAGAGTAGGGTTCCGCCACCGATGTGTGACCTGAACATGGGTAAGTTGTGTTACCTCGTACATTTCAACTCACCGCCTTCTCCTACCTCTCCAAACACACTCTATGAGGACCCCTCAATGGCGTACTCATTGGCAATACCACGACAGTTGGCGTCCACTGTGGGGCAAGAGGCGCTTCGAGCTCTACACCGGGCAAGTTCCAATATGACCATTGGGCATGTTCTCATCTTTGGCAACATTCCGATTGTCCTCCCGGATGAGTTCTAGATCCTGACGAAGACAAACTGCACCCGCTGCTCCATTTTTCCAATTGGGGACATCCATCAAGCTCCTAGGAAGTCAGATACGCGTCAAGGCCCGCACGAACCTCCTACAGGCAGGATACGTTCGTGAAAAGATCAGGCTCGGGTCTCTTTTTAGAGTTTGCTGGCTTAGATCATCACAAATCAAGGCCCACCCAAACTGCCCATGTGCAGGATATAACGGTGGAAGACCAACGTGGATCTGATTGGCTTCCACAAGTGTTAGGGAAATGGAGGTTGCACTTTGTCGGCATGGTCAGGGTCGTCAATCTGGCTCGATGCATCCAAAGGTCGATAGAATCCCCACGTGAGTTCCTCGCCAGATAGTTGAGGGTGAAAGCCTCCATGGAAGGAATACATGACAATGATGCAGTATACCACCTCGTCGAAGGAATCACGTGCGGCACCCTTCTCTGGCACACGCTTAGGAGGTGGCAGTCCTCCGACATGGTTACTCTCAGCGAGGCGAATGAGATTGTTAAAAGTTTCGCCATAGCTGATGAGGAGGCTCAGGCTGAATTGCTGCTAAAATCGAAAATTAAAGTTCATCGGCCACGTTGCCTCCGGCTTAGCCTCTACCATCGCCAACACCGATGCCAATTCTGATTCAGTGTTGGATGCACTTTACACCGACATCAACATGGACGGCAGCGAATCATCAGTCAACTTGGAGGAACTCGAGGCTGCCCTGAAGGAGATCGAGGAGGAGTTCAAGTAGGAGGAGCGTGTAGTCACTTCCCGCTAGGTACTAGTAGCCATCGGGAATGAGATGGAAGAAGACCAGCAGAATCCAGGAGACGGGTGGACTCCACCAGCCGCGGTCGATGCCGGACCTGCAGGGGCTAGTGGTAAAAATAATGTCGATCATCCGGGTCGTCTGGCAAAAGCCATGCCCCCTTTGGCTACCCCCCGAAGCAGTCACAGGAACTCACCACCAGGCCCAGTGCTGCTAACCAAACAAACCTACCGCCTCAGCCATCCACGTCAGTGGATTATAATCCCTTGGTTACTCTAGCTGACAAGGTGATCTATGGCGAGCTCCTCATTGAACTGCTAATGATTGCCCATATATAGAACGTTACAAGCTTGATGAGAAGCATCAACAAATCCTCGTAGAGGGCAAGTGCATTGCAGAGCAAGGCACATAGCTGGACAGGGATCTAGCCAAGGCACAAGATTCGATCAAAGTGGCAAGAGCAATGGAGGCCGAGTACACGTAGTTGCTCAAGAAGCACAAGGCAGAGAAGGCTCCAGCTCATGTCGTTGGTGACCCTGGCATTCGACATAACTTTGGGTGGGATCTATCTAAACCGGCAAAGGCTACCCCCTACATCAATAAGGCTGGGAAGCAATTCATGCCAACCCCTGCCCTGAGGATGATTGTCGCCAAAACCCTACTCGAGCAGGATAGATTGCCTGCAGCGGTGGAGCAAGTCTACGACCTGGTCGGCAAGGCTATCAAGCAATAGGAAAAGGCTACCTCTCAGAGGCTTGAGTCCAATTCGGAGTTTTTCCAATCTAGTCTGAACAACCACCGTAGACCAAGATCTCCTCACGATGTTGGATATCGCACAGGTTCGACAAAATGAAGGCGGAGGAACACGTGCAACAGGACTGATGCCATCCCAGTATCCTCCGGCAATGCAGACAAGGCTCACCCCCGTCTCTCGCCACCACCCCCGTAGTCCCGACATCGTGATGACCCACGACCATGCCATCGTACGAGCATGCCACCTCCTAGATGCCCTCAGGGTGGTATTATTATACGTGACCATGGAGGAGGATTGTGCAAGTCTCACAAGCAACTATGACAGCTGTGATGAATTGCATGGAGGTAGAAGGAAGAAGGCCAACCCACTGCCGCCACTGCCACCGTCGCCAACCAGTATCCACCATGGCGGAGGATTGTGTAGGTCTCACAACTCGCGGCACAACTCTCCTCCCCATGGCGGAGATGAGCACAAGCAGCAACCAGAGCTGTATGATGCATGTTCGTGCCTTGATAGGATTTAGGAAGCTCGTGAAGAGCCATACTTGGGGCCACGTTGTTTTGGACTAGTCATCCATGCCACAACTTACCCCAGGGGCCGCAGGATTGACAAGACTATCAAGCCGTATGACGGACTGCCAAGCCAGCTACATGGTTGCAGGACTACCGCGAAGCGATAACTATCGTAGGGGAAACCCCAATGTCGCCATCAAGTACCTCTCACTAATGCACTCCGGCACCTCCCGACGATGTGTTTCTGGACCATCGGTGACCTAAAGCGATGTGTACAGGAGTAGCACGAATCATCTCGGAACTACCTATCCCGTTGGCTCGACATGAAAAATTCATTCGTGGGAGTACACAATCAAACGTCTCTGACCGCCTTCATTGACAATCTAGAAAGGGGGTCCCTTCTTTGGCGCATGCTGAAGCGCACTCAGGACAAGGGAAAGCTTGATCTCAACGCAATGATCGCCAAGGCTAGTGAATTTGTCGCTGCTGACGATGATGCTCACAGGTCCTTACGTATAGTGGCTATCCCCAACCAGGCCAAGTAGAACAACAAAAACAAGCAAAACATCTGCTAGAAGACAAGCAAACAACCGACATGGTCACCATGACTTTTGCTGGCAAAGGCGGAGGAGGATGATATGGTTGTGGCAGGGGGCTAGTCTAGGACAATAGCGGACTGACTCCACACTCGCACCACCCCACATTCCCCAGACGTACGAGGAGTACCATGATATGCCGTGTTTTGTCCATCTCGACACAAACGGTAAATCCACTCATACCAACTACCCGTGCAAGTTTGTCAACGACCTCAAGGAACACCGTGAGTCTGGCTACAAGCAAAGTTGGAACAATAGATCTCGTGGAAAGGGAAGGGGAAGAAGAATAAGGAGGAGTCCAAGGATTCAGATGATATGGATGAATACGTGGAGCCCAAACACACCGATAACAGCAATGGCAAGTGTAAGAATCTCTTTGAGAAGAAATATCTAGTCTACCACACCTTCCTTGGCAATCCCACCTTATGGGCACAGAAAACCTCCTTGAGGACTGATGATGTCCTGCAGGTGCACAAGTTTAGCATAGCATGTTTTTGTGGAAGTATTAATTCTAGTTTTTATATCGATCCCAATAAGGAGCTTCGGTAAATGTTTCTATGCGGCGTTTCTGTCGCACCCAAGGTGTCATGGGTCTTGAGTGAATTGACTGCAAGTGTTGGAGGTGGAAAGTGGTGAGTGAATAATAGGAGAAATTTGAGTGAAGGTAGATGCTGAAAGTAAATAACATAAAAGTAGAAAGACGATAAATGTATTTGGAGTTCCTGCAGATGAGAAGCTTGGCATGGAGAGCATTAGTTCATGGTGATAGTGAATGTGCCGAATGGATAGAATGAGATAAGTAATTGTGATACTTCATATTAATAAGTGAGTAGGTAAGAAACCCATATACCAACTAGGCGTCTTTTAGTAGGAATACGATCAATATAAGGAGGCAAAGTGGTACCCCTGTCTTCGACGAAGATCATGGATGGTACCAACATTTACAAATGTCAAGAAACAAACATTTAGCGCATATCTCCCTAGCAACTGTGCCAGGAAATAGCTTGATGATGGCCTGCAGGTGCACAGGTTCATCAAAGCACGTTTTCACAGAAGTATTAATTCCAGTATTTATATCGATTGCAATAAGGAGCTTCAGTAAATGTTTCTATGTGGCGTTTCTAGCGCACCCAAGGTGTCACGGGTCTTGAGTGAATTGACTTCAAGTGTTGGAGGTGGAAAGTGGTCAGTGAATAATAGGAGAAACTTGAGTAAAGGTAGATGCTGAAAGTAAATAACATAAAATTAGAATGACGATAAAAGTATTCAGAGTTTCTGCAGATGAGAAGATAGGCGTGGATAGAAACAGTTCATGGTGATAGTGAATGTTCATATTAATAAGTGAGTAGGCAAGCAACACATATACCGACTAGAGGTCCTCATGGAAAATTTCCCCTCGTCCCAATGATCCATCTGCCTATTACCATAGTAATGGTTAGTTCATTAATTAAGGTCTTTCGACCGGATCAAGGCTTTAATCTTGATGGTTCCTTGTTGATCCTTGCGTAGTACTAGGTCTTCATTGATATCATCCATGTCACTCAGGGGTCACTGATTCTCTAGTAAACAAGTTACTATCTATGAGATCTTGAGATCATGTTATCTAGGCCCTTAAATTAGACAAGAAGCATTAGGCAAACATAGATATTCAATCTCACATTATAATAATTACGACAACAATCACAAATGAATGGAAATAAGAGAGGCACATCATATCTGACCAATGCCCTACATCTCCCATGCCTATGGAGGTTTACTCGGATATGAGAGGAAGATGGATCAAAGGCATAATAATATTGCAAAGGGAAATCATCACAACTTTACCGTAGCAAGCCACAATGCCATTTTGAGATCAATTCAAATACAAATCAAGACAAGACCAAACTGTCAAACCCTAATCTTACAAGTGCCAATCTCTCTCTTTCTCTCTGCAATTTGGAATGATGGTGGAGTAGATGGATTAGACGCTCGAGATCTTTGGGGAATGAGGCGATGTTCTTCGCCTCCTTCAATTCTGATCTCTCCTCTTCTAGAATGATTTGCGCTGGCTGCGTTTTCTTTTTCGTCCCTCTTCTCATCTTGCCCCCAATACAAAATTTGCTTATAATGATATAACGAAGCTGCTGGAGGGTCGTACGGCCAGGCGGTATAGGTGTGTTTTGATCGTACCAGTGGTCGTTACACCACCTGGACGCCTCTAATGAAGGGGGCTTTAATTGAGGATTTGCTTCTTTGGTTGTAAATAGATCATAAATGCTCCAAGATCTTCTAGAAATATTGATTACCTAAAACTTATCACAAGAAACCAAGGCTTTGCTAATTCGTGATGTTAACATTAGTTCAAAGATAAAATTCAACGAAAACCCGACAAAAACTAGAGGAAAATCATAAGTAAAAAGTGTCAAAATTTGGAGATATCAAGGATACTGAGGGACACCCTCCCCCCAGTTCCCCAGTACATGAAGTGGTCTGAATTTCCTATTACGTGGGATAGAGAGGATGACCCAAACCTCATCCCGACAGAGAAACAATATGCCATGGTCATCAACCCTCTAATTGACGGCAGCGAGTTCACCAACTGCCTCGTGGACAGTGGAAGCAGTATCAACATTATTTACCTTGATACGCTGCGCAAGATGAACTTGACGGATATTCAGCTAAGGTGGAGCAACATCGTGTTGCATTGCCTTGTTCCTGGCTAGCAAGCTCAGTCCCTTGGCTGCATTACCCTTCCGGTCTCCTTTGGTGATGTTAATAATTACCGCCAAGAGTGCATGACCTTTGAAGTGGTGCCCTTCAAGAGTGTGTAAGTGTATCACGTCATATTCGGACGTGACATATTCCATGCCTTCCATGCTAGGCCATGTTTCGTGTACAACAAGCTCAAGATACCGAGCCCAAATGGCATCATCACCATTCCCAAAAACTTCAACAAGGCTAGGCAATGCGAGCTAAGTGAAGCCGCCTTTGCCGAAGCCATCCTCTACGGTGAAGAAGTCAAGGAGATCTAGCACTAGGTCGATGCCTTGGAGATGCCGGCTTCGAAGAAGGAGATTTCTAACTCTGAACCCACCTTCAAGGGCGTCATCAAGACCAAGATGGTGGAGCTAGTTGAAGGATATTTGTCCAAGACCACACCAATGGAATAGAGCTATATCCCAAATAAGAAAGCATGCTCATCGAGTTCCTCTGTGAGAATAGGGACATATTCACCTGGCAACCTGCCGACATGAAGGGTGTACCTAGGGAACTTGCAAAATAGCTTAAACATCGATCCTAAAGCAAAAGTGGTGAAACAACCTCTACAATGATTCTGTGATGAAAAACAATGAGCCATAGGCAAGAAGCTAGCTAGGTTAAAGGGAAAGGACCTTGTCGGACAGGTTACAGAGTCCTACACTAATACAAACTAGTCTCCATGTCTGATACTCCAAGGCTCTAGGTTGGTCGGTTACTGCAGAGTAGCGTTCCTTATTTCGGCATGGGCCTCCCTTTAAGATCCGTCTAACTGGGCCACCTAGCTGGCCATAGGCCTCGCTACCAACTTTGGGCCACCCGAGTTAGGCGGATTAGAGAAATGCACTAGTGATACCCATTTAGCATATCCCCAACATGTTGCTCGCGCCGTCGTACCCGCGTTGTAGACCGGTGGGCCGCACACACAAACTAGGCCCACCACCAACGTACGAGGGTAGGACCACGCTCTATGACAACCATTCCCGATGCGACACGCTTCCTCACCCGCTAGGTGGTGGGGCCCGCTAAGAGCCAACATGGCGTAGTAAGCCCGTACTGGCCATGGACTCTCGCGGATGCGGGGCGTGACGAGAGTTAACGTGGCGCCGTGATCTCCTGATGTCTGCGGTTTCTCGTAGATATGCAATCATCCTGTAACCATAATGGCGCTGTGAGCCCATGATAGACTTGGTTTCTCGCGGATGCAAGGCCCGTCCTAATCAGAAGTGTACACGTTAGTCCATGCATGTTGTCAGAGTAGATCATAGAGGACACGGGTTCTCTCACTTGTATAGCTGACTTGGCAGCATAGGTCATATATGTATGATGGTTCTCGTAGCGATATCTTATAGTGGGTCCCACTCATACGGGAGCTGGCAGCTAAAATTGTAGACATCCGTGGCTTCTCACGGGCGATAGCCATGCTGGAAGCGTTATCCCTCGTCGAAATCCTAATGTGGTCGTGCATTTTAGGTAGGTTTGTGGAAGGATACTTGCTCACCTTCTTCCTTTTCCTCTCTCCGGATGCGTATACATGCCATCTTGTCGCTTTTTCCTCTCTACGATATTCCTGCGATCATCTTCTCTTTACTCTTCTTCAAACTCGCTTCGGCGTCTGCTATGACTTCCTATCTTCCTAGGTTCTCAACATCATCATGCGTAGGTACGTCTCATATGGATTCCTATGAGCCTATTTTCTTCTCCTTCATGCTTATCTGTGCTACGCGTTGATTTATTTTCTTCTATGTTCTGCAGGTACCGCAGCAGCTTGCGGGCTGCCATCATCTTCATAAAAAACGACACTTCTTTCGCCGTCTTCTGTTGCGCGATGAAGGCTACGGGGATGTTCTCCTTATTCGGCCACATGTCGACGCTGGTTGTTGATGTTGGTATACTGTGAGTGCATTCTGCTTCCTCCCCTCTCCTTTTGTTACTGGTATTTTTATAGCTAAATTTTTTCCTGCTTGCTTAGCAGCTTTTGGTGTTCACCTCGTGCCGCCAAAGTTTATAGTATGGCATAGGTCATGTAGAAATGACGTCTTCTTCTGGTACCGCTGCGAGATCTAAGATTGTGTGGTGAGTTTAATCTATACTTGTTCATCGATGTTTCATTTTATGTTTATTTAGGTTTTGCAGGTTCCTCCTATTAGAACACGTGGCGGAGAAAAAGAACGATTTGCGTTCCTCGCCTTCAATGGTAAGCCTTCTATGCTTCTTAGATTTCTCTGTTCTGTGTTTTTTTCTAACGCTTGCATGTGCTATTTTTCTATGTTCGTTTTGTAGGTTTTCTAGGAAACGTTTGCGGCGATTGTCTAGATTTCGTCAGCAAGAGGTCGCCCTTCTACGAATACAACACAAACGGTAAGTTTTCATTACCGTTCGATTCGTCTAAGTTTTTTTCATTTTCTCTTCTTTTTATCATTCACCTTTGTTTGTTTTGCTAATCTACTTTCTCTTACGTTTCGTAGCCTTGGCTGTGACCGTGTCCTTTTTTACCGTATTAGTACGCGACGGCGAATACAACCAACTGATTGCCTTGCATGCTTTGATATCGTGCTCGAGTGGCGCCAGTCGGTCCTTCCAACAATTTTCAGACGGCCTTGGAGGATCCCAGGTGTCTCTCCGCAGCGACAGCGAAGGACAGTGGCCAGGTTCTTCATACGCATGGGGCAACAAACTATGTGTCATCTATAATATCTATAAAGTTCATATCCACTAAGTGCTTTTAATGTTTGCAAGCTTGATATGCAATGTGTCCACGTCATCCACACTAGGAAATCCATTTGGCAGCGTCCCCTACTCGCTTTGCTTGTTGATGGTCTAAAATATATCGAGCTCGTTGGGAAACCCCAAGAGGAAGGTATGATGAGCACAGCAGCAAGTTTTCCCTCAGTTATGAAACCATGGTTTAATCGAACCAGTAGGAGCAAGGAAACACCCCAAAGGTGTAGCTAGCTGAACTTTGGCAGGGCGCACTACCGGTGCCAACAGCAATGTGGAGACCTGCACAACACAATCACAAAACTTTGCCCCCAACTTGCGATGAGGTTGTCAATCTCACCAGTTTGTCTGAAAACAACAAGTGGAAAAAAGTAATAGTTTGCAGAAAGTAAACACAAAGCAGTAAACAGTTGATTGTAGATTGATGGTAAAATAAAGGACCAGGATCCATAGTTCACTAGTGATGGCTCTCCTTAAGATAGATGACATGTTGGGTGAACAAATTACAGCGGGGCAATTGACAAACATCGAGAAAGCATACAAGCATATACTACTCATCTTGACTCCTTTGAGATTCGATTGGGCATTACAATATTATACATAGACCGCCATCCAACTGCATCTATGACTAATAATCCACCTTCAGTTTATCATCCGAACCCCCTCCAGTATTAAGTTGCAAGCAACAGATAATTGCATTACGAATTGCATGTAAAGTAACAATATGATTGTTCTATGAACAAAGGATTGTTGTTTTCTCCGTAGTAGCAACAACACATCTAGTACCTTAGAGATTTCTGTCACTTCCCTAGATTACTAGAGGCATGAACCCACTATCGAGCATAAGTACTAACTCTTGGAGTTACTAGCATCTACTTTGCCAATATAGCTACTAACAACGGAAAGCATGCAAGATCACAAATAACAAAGACATGATAGAATCAATAATCAATCTGAAATAGCATCTCAATATCCATCGGGTCCCCACAAACACAACATGTAGGAATTACAAATAGATGATCTTGGTCATGAACGGAGTTCACAAGATCTAAACATAATAGCACAAGGGAGGAGAACCAGCCATCTAGCTACTACATGGACCCGTAGTCCAGAGATGAACTACTCACGCATCACACCGGAGGCTTGCATGCTGATGAAAAGGCCTCCAGGGTGAATTCCCCTCTCCGGCAGGGTGCCGGGAAGAGCTTCATATCCCTCCCGATCTAGGGATGGAGATGACAGCGGCTACAGACTCTTTCATGGAATTTTGATCGGGTCCTTAGGGGTGGCCACACCACCCCCTGGCACGGGCCATGCCTAGCCGAGCGGCCAGGTGGTGTGGCCACCCTTTGGCCCTTCTCCGTCTCGTATTCTGGATCCGGGTGTCCCTCGGTGAAAAACAAACTTTTCCTTTTGTCCCGTCCAATTCCGACAATATTCATTTTCTGACTTTCCTGGAACCAAAAACAGCAGAAAACAGGCAGCTGGCACTGTGGCTCTTGTTAATAGGTTAGTCCAATAAATCATATGAAAAGTACTCCAAAGTGTGGACAAAACATAAGAAAGTAGATAAAACCAAGCATGGAACACCAAAAATTATGGATATATTAGCAACGTATCAACATCCCCAAGCTTAACTCCTGCTCGTCCTCCAGTAGGTAAGTGATAAAAAGAAAGAATAATTTTGGAGGTGGCATGCACCATCATAAACTTGATCAAAGTATTTGTAGAACATTCAAAGCTGGGATCATAGTACTTTAATCATAACATGAAAGACAAAGTTCTAGCAATAAGACAAAGAAACTATGTTGCAACATGAAAAGGCACAAACAAGAGATTCATGAATAACAATGCTTTGCAAGACGTTTGTTTGTTTCACATAAAGAAAACATAGCATAGTCGCATTCAGCTTGTCCCTCGTAGAGTAGCAAATATAAATACACAGGACACCTTCAAAGTTCATAAGAGTGACTAGATACAAATAGTTCAAAACAACCAATATCAAAGTTATGCACCAATCAACAAGTCTTGGGACAATGCACATAGAACTAAGAATGGCCACTATGCTCTCAAAGTAGGTGCATAAAGGTAGAAGGTGGAGACTCAACATAAAAGTAAAAGAAAGGACCTTCATAGAAGGAAGTAGGGATTCAAGTTTCATAAAGAGCTTCCAAAAATTATGGTACTTTTTAGCTTTCAGCTCTCATTGCCCCTATCATAAGCATCTTGAAGTGATTAAAGTTAAAGTGAACAAACTATGGAGTATATGCTTGACAAAGTATCTCATGTCCCTTGAATACGAGGGCCGATCCTCATGCTACTCAAGTTTAGTCACCGGTAAGTTGTTGTCATCGTAAGTACTTGTGTATCATAGAGAACCGCCAACGGGGTACCCCTTGCCCGATGATATGGAAGAATTCCCATATCAAAATGACAAGGCAAGCAGACAACAAGCATCTCAGCAATCTTCTTATTTACCATGGGAATATGGTTCTTTTTTCTCTCTTTCCTCTTTTCATATATCTCTTTTTTTCTATTTTCTTTTTCTTTTTTTCTCAATATCTGACTCTTTTTTTACAAGAACAATGCTTCATAGACAGCTCATTATGGTTACGCTGCAGGTTTCCACCATGATAGAATGGATTAGACCAGCGGCCCATGCATTTCTATAACACACATACATAACTCCATGGACTTACAAGCTCCCCTTTCATTTCACACCGACGACATCCATAGACAAAAGAGCATGATATCAACTAGGTACAAAGTACAAGTGCAATGTTGAAACCGTTCCCCATGACAGCATGGTTCTGCTAATCCCCAACAAATAAGTGCAAGAAACAACATAGACGACACAATGGTTCAAGTTTATTAAGGGAAATAAAAGTAAAGTGTGCCATCAAGTTCGTGAGAGCTTTAATCACTAGTTTTCTCATAACAAGTTTAATTCGGAAGGTAGATAAAAAATGAATATACTTGGAATGGCATATGCTAGTAGGTAGGTATGGTGGACTCTTTGGAATAACTTGGTTTAAGGAATTGGATGCATGAGTGGAACTCATACTTGGTTACGGAGGCTAGCAAAAGACTGGGAGCGACAAACTAAGAGAGCAATAATGGCCATAATCATGCAGAGCGACAAAACGTCATTGATCAAAGCATAAAGTGATACTACAAGTTGAAAACTAAAGGTTCATAAAGGCTATGGTGACTTGGGATAGTCATAACATGGTGTGAGCATGTGCCAAGTCAACCCAAATAAAGCATCAAAAGAGAATACCACAATACTATGTTTTAATATGCTAAAACAACGCATGATCCTTCCAAGGCACATTAAGCAATCTCAATTGTTTATAACAAGTCATGCTACAACAAAGAATACTAAGCATAAAGCCAAAAATCGAGCATGGCATGACAAAGCATAGGCTACAGTCAAAAACAAGCTCTCTTTACCACTTAAGCATGAACTTTCCTACTCTTTTCCAATCCAAACCAAACTATTTGAAACCCAATGCATGAAAGAGGGGGTCCAACCAATTTATTAAGCAAAATAAAAAAATGAAAAACCAAAATGAAAACGAAAAAGAAGATGCTCCAAGAACAATACAACTGTGCATAAAACAATAAAAATGAAGTGTTTGGAAGAAACCTAGGATTTTTATTGATGAAGAGGGGATGCCTTGGGCATCCCCAAGCTTTGATGCTTGTACTTCTTGGATATTTCTTGGGGTGACACGCGTGGCATCCCCAAGCTTGAGCTTTAGTACAACCTTCATCTCATTAATTATTCCTTCCATCCACCTGAAATTTTTCCTTCATTCAAAACTTCACACAATCTTTATTAGCAACATTAGTGCACTCAAGATAATAAGTCTTTAGGTTCAGTTCCAACACCAAGAAAACTTCCATTAAAACACTAGCTACTATAGCACTTCCCTCAAATAGCTCAATTCCCCAAAAAACTCAAAAAAGGAACCAACAACAAGCAAATGCAAATAATGGCAGAAATCTGTCAAAACAGACCAGCAGGTAAAGATGATTTTTTTCTAAGACCTTTTGTTGCTCAAATCGAAAGGTGTTAAACTAACGGAAGTTAGATAACAACCTGGGGCATAAGCACAAACATTTACGCCTCAAAAGGATGTACAGACATTTTACACGAATTTTTACGGTGAAGCACAGAAATCTGTTTCGGAACAACAACTTTCCCAATGATTACTTCTCTCTCATTAGAGGTTACTCTTGGCACAAAAACCAAATAAAAAGGATAAGGAGCGGTTATTACAGAGCTAATAACTTCTAGGACTCATCTAAAACTTTTGGGTTATCTCCCAATAAGTAATTTTCTTTAACGGCTTTAAGTTAGGCATAAGAAGCAAGAAAAAGAATCAAGTGTTCTCAAATGAAGTAGCATTAAGAGCAAATTTTGTTTTCATAGGAGAGGAAAAAGCAATCATCTCTATCTTCTTAGGAAAGTTTTCTATACCTTTCTTGAGTGGGAGTTGATATTTAATGGTGCCTTCTTTCATATCAATAATGGCACCAACAGGTCTAAGAAAAGGTCTTCCCAAAGTAATAGAACAAGAAGCATTGCATTCAACATCCAAAACATAGAAATCAACGGGGACATAGGCATTGTTAACCATAATAAGAACATCATTAATACTCCCCATGAGTTTCTTTTTAGCATTATCATCAAGTGGGACACTCAAATAGCAATATTCCAATGGTGTCAATTCAACCATATCATAAATCCTTCTAGGCATAATAGAAACACTACTATAGAGATCACATAAAGCTTTGAAATCAAAATGATTTCACTTTCATATTAATGATGGGTTCCCAACCATCTTCTTGTTTTATAGGAATAGAAGCTTTATGTTTCATCTTTTCTTCTTTAATTTTTATGAGAGCATCAGTAATGTGTTTTGTAAAGGCCATATTCATAGCACTAGCATTAGGACTTTAAGAAAGATTTTGTAGGAACTTAATAAGTTCAGAGATGTTGCAACCATCAAGATCAAAATCATAATTATCATCTAAAGTAGTAGAGCTATTACTAGCCTCAACACTAGTGGTAGTGATGGTAGAAACACTAATGTTTCTAGCAATTTCATCTTCTCTTTCCCACTTAGCATGCAATTCAGCTAATAGTCTAACATTTTCATCAATTCTAACTTGTATGGCATTAGTAGCTACAAAGGTATTATCAATAGTTTTAGGTTTAGCAGCCGTTTTATTCAACGAAGATTGAGCTTCAGCCAAAGATGCTATATTTCTTTCAGCATTAGAGAGTTTTTCCTCAATAGTTTTATTGAAAGCACTTTGTTTACTAATAAAATCTTTAAGCATAACTTCAAGTTCAAAGGGTGCACTCTTATTATTGTTGTCGGAATTTCCATAAGCATTACCATTGTTGGGAGTATATGCCCTATAATTGTTGCTACCAAAATTATTCCTGTAGGCATTGTTGCTAAAATTGTTATTTCTAATAAAGTTCACATCAACTTGCTCTTCTTGAGCAACCAAAGAGGCTAAGCGAACATTATTTGGATCAATATGAGCTTTCCCATTAACAAGCATAGACATAATAACATCAATTTTATCACTCAAGGAGGAGGTTTCCTCAATAGAATTTACCTTCTTACCTTGTGGAGCTCTTTTAGTATGCCATTCAGAATAGTTAACCATCATATTATCCAGAAGCTTTGTTGCAGCACCCAAAGTAATGGTCATAAAGGTACCTCCAGCAGCAGAATCCAATAGATTTCTTGAAGAATAGTTCAATCGTGCATAAAAAGTTTGGATAATCATCCAAGCAGTCAGTCCATGAGTGGGACAATTCTTTACCAAAGATTTCATTCTTTCCCAAGCTTGAGCAACATGTTCATTATCAGATTGTTTAAACTTCATTATTTCACGTCTCATAGATATAATCTTAGCAGGAGGATAGTATTTTCCAATGAAAGCATCTTTGCATTTAGTTCAAGAATCAATAATATTCCTAGTTAGGGAATTTAACCATTCTTTAGCTTTTCCTCTCAAAGAGAAAGAAACAATTTAAGCTTTATAATATCTCCATCTATATCCCTATGCTTTTGCATCTCACAAAGTTCAACAAAGTTATTTAGATGAGCAGCAGCATCTTCATTACCAATACTAGAAAACTGTTCTCTCATAACAAGATCGAGTAAAGCAGGTTTTATTTCAAAGAAAGTAGCTTTAGGAACAGGTGGAGCAATAGGTGTGCTCATAAAATCATTGTTGTTGGTGCTAGTGAAGTCACACGACTTAGTATTTTCAAGAGTAGTCATTTTTTCTGTTTTTAATGAAGAAAGCAAACTTGTAAAACTAATTTTTGTGTGTTTTTGATAAAGAAACAAGCAAACAAAGCAAAAGTAAACTAAGTAAAACAAAAATAACAAAGTAAAGAGATTGGTTATGAGGGACTCCCCTTGTGAAGATGTCCTTGACTCCTCGGCAACGGCGCTAGAAAAATAGCTTGATGGCCCAAAATATATCGAGCTCGTTGGGGAACCCCAAGAGGAAGGTATGATGAGCACAGCAGCAAGTTTTCCCTCAGTTAGAAACCAAGGTTTAATCGAACCAGTAGGAGCAAGGAAACACCCCAAAGGTGCAGCTAGCTGAACTTTGGCAGGGCGCACTACCGGTGCCAGCAGCAACGTGGAGACCTGCACAACACAACCACAGAAATTTGCCCCCAACTTGCGATGAGGTTGTCAATCTCACCGGTTTTGCTGAAAACAAAGGATTAAACGTATCGAGTGGAAGAAAGTAATAGTTTGCAGAAAGTAAACACAAAGCAGTAAACAGTTGATTGTAGATTGATGGTAAAAGAAAGGACCGAGGTCCATAGTTCACTAGTGGTGGCTCTCCTTAAGATAGATAACATGTTGGGTGAACAAATTACAGCGGGGCAATTGACAAACATCGAGAAAGCATACAAGCATATACTACTCATCTTGACTTCTTTGAGATTGGATTGGGCATTACAACATTATACATAGACCGCCATCCAACTGCATCTATGAGTAATAATCCACCTTTAGGTTATCATCAGAACCCCCTCTAGTATTAAGTTGCAAGCAACAGATAATTGCATTGCAAATTGCTTGTAAAGTAAACAATACGATTGTTCTATGAACAAATGATTGTTGTTTTCTCCCTAGTAGCAACAACACATCTAGTACCTTAGAGATTTCTGTCACTTCCCCAGATTACTAGAGGCATGAACCCACTATCAAGCATAAATACTAACTCTTGGAGTTACTAGCATCTACTTGGCCAAGATAGCTACTAACAACGGAAAGCATGCAAGATCACAAATAACAAATACATGATAGAATCAATAATCAATCCGAAATAGCAGCTCAATATCCATCGGATCCCCACAAACACAACATGTAGGAATTACAAATAGACGATCTTGATCATGAACGAAACTCACAAGATCGAAACATGATAGCACAAAGGAGGAGAACCAGCCATCTAGCTACTACATGGACTCGTAGTCCTGAGAAGAACTACTCACGCATCACACTGGAGGCTTGCATGATGATGAAGAAGGCCGCCAGGGTGAATTCCCTTCTCTAGCAGGGTGCCGGAAAGAGCTTCAGATCCCTCCCTATCTAGGGATGGAGATGGCGGTGGCTACAGACTCTTTCATGGAATTTTGATCGGATCCTTAGGGTTTCTATATCGGAGGCATCTTATAGGCGGAAGGAGAGACCGAGGGGGTGCCTGGGCTGGCCACAGCACCCCCTGGTGCAGGCCAGGCCTTACCGCGCGGCCAGGTGGTGTGGCCGCCCTCTGGGCCTTCTCCGTCTCGTATTCTGGCTCCGGGTGTCCCTCGGTGAATAACTGACTTTGGCTTTTGTCCCATCCAATTCCGAGAATATTCATTTTCTGACTTTCCTGGAACCAAAAACAGCAGAAAACAGACAACTGGCACTGTGACTCTTATTAATAGGTTAGTCCAAGGAATCATATGAAAAGTACTTCAAAGTGTGGACAAAACATAAGAAAGTAGATAAAACCAAACATGGAACATCAAAAATTATGGATACGTTAGAAACGTATCACTCATCCCATACGACCACCCAAAGTTGTGTGGCAGGTCAAATAGAAAAGAAAATGTTGTGTGGCAGGTCAAATAGAAAAGAAAATGTTGTCCGGCCCTGCCAAAGATTCCGCACTTAATAGACCAGCCCATCTCCTTTTGTTCTTAAGAATTGAGCCAGAAGAAAAAGAATTGTTCAGCCCACAAGAGAGACACCATATGGCGATGCATCAATCGCCCGCTGTGTCGTCTGTACTCAATGCTTCCTTTCCATCACGGTTAACTGTTGGATGCCCGCTGACCTCCCGTGTATCCACAACTTCTACTCCTACCGCAACTGGATTATTAACTCCCGCTGGCCTCACATCTCCCACGCGGATGCTTGGTCGATAGTTTTGCTGACTACTGCGGTGCAACCAATATAAACATGCTCTACATGTATGTTGTCTAGCCTGCTGGTCCATCAGTCCACCCTCTATTATTCATCAACCTTGGGATGACCCAGCTCCGTCTCCAACTAGGGTGGCCCATGCCTCTGCCCGTTTCTTTTTAGCCATGGCCTTCTACTCTCTGCCCTGATTCCTAGGCCAAGAATCTTCATACTCTTATTTAATACATACTAGGTTAGGGATGCCGAGTCCCCCCATCTCCTTAGGCATGCACACCCTGTCCCATGCCACTAGGCAATGTCCACCATGCATATCCTTTCTCCCCTTCCAAAGAAAGTCATGAATGATCTTCTCAATGGCAAGGATGATCTCTATAGGAATGTCTAGGGACATCATGGTGAAGATCAGGATGGACGAGAGGGTCCTCCTTACAAGCTCGAGGCGCCCCCTCTATTAAGCATCAACGCTTTCCACGATGGTAATTTGGCAGCCACCAGGTCGACCAGATATTGGAGCTGCGCTGCTGATGGCTTCCATAGTGAGAGCGGCAAACCCAGATACTGCAAGAGGAATTGAGTGATCGGACAGTGCAGCTCCTAGGAAACCAAGCCCCTCTCCTCATCTAAGCATTTGATCAAGTTAACCGATCATTTGTTGAAGTTGGTATGGAGACTAGAAGCTGCCCCGAAATCCTCGATGATCCCGGAGATCACCTGGAAGTCCACCATCGAAGGTCTCAGGAAGGTGACCACATCATCGGCATAGATCGATGTGCGTTGCCAGAGGCCCGTTGTCGCAAGCCTGGTAAGAAGCTCGTGGTCTTCTGCTTTGGTGATCATCAGATGAAACACCTCGATGATCAGGATGAACAGTTGGGGTGAGAGCGGGTCACCCTGCCGAAGTCCATACCAATTGGCCAGCTTCGCACCTGGGCTACCATTCATAAGGACGCGCGTGGAGTTCGTGGAGAGTAGTGCGGAGATACACATCCTAGAAGGCGTTCCCCGAAAACCATCTTTCTCAGAACTTCTATCAGGAAGGCCCAGTCCATGGTGTCGAAGGCATTCGTGATGTACAACTTGAGGAGCACGGCCACGATTTTGCTAGCGTGTAGCTTGCGGGTTGTGCCCTGTACCATCATAAAATTGTCATGCAGGCATCTTCCTCTCATGAATGCACTCTGATGTACCCTTACCATCTACGGGAGGATCGGTGCCACCCTTTTTGCAATCACCTTGGCCACCCACTTGGCGAACCCGTGTATAAGGCTAATCGACCTAAAGTCCCGGACTTCTTCCACGCCTGGTTTCTTGGGCAGGAGTGTGATTAGGGCACTATTAACCGCTCCTAATCCATGGCAATCAAGTCGCAAGAGCGAGTGGAAGGCATCCATAACGTCAACCTTGATAATCTCCCAGCAAGAAACAAAAAACCAGGCAGAGAAACCATCTGGTCCAGGGCACTTTTCCAAAGGCATGCCCTTGATGGCTGCCAGGACTTCCTCTTCCGTAAAAACGTCGTCGATGTGCTGGAGGTCCATGGACTGCATCCCAAGGAAATCCAGGTCTAGCTAAAAGGGTCGTTCCCCTGCCACCCCTAGCAGGTTTTCGAAGAAATGTTCACGGCTTCTGCCTTCTACACATGCTTTGAGATCCGTACATTATCTACCAGAAGGTGGCTGATGAAGTTCTTCCTCCTCCGAGGCTGGCATCAGTGTGAAAAAACTACGTGCAATCATCGCCCTCCCGAAGCCAAAGGATCCGAGACCTCTGTTGTGCCAGTGTCCTCTCAAGTGAGGCCAGCCCCAGGAGCTTCTTCTTGAGCAGACATCTTAGTCCACGCTCCTCTAGTGAGAGTTGTTTGCTTTCCCCTTTTGATTAAAAAAAGAAATCCATTCGGCTTGCATTATCTAGAGAAGAGTGGAAGAGGAAAGTTTTGTTTTTTGTTTTTTTAGGAAAGTTTTGGGCAGCTCTATGCATGGTAGAGGAGAAAATGGAAATCCGATCGGCTCCGTTTTATCGGATACCGTACCTCTTGAAACGAGCGTTCCGATCATTAGTTAGGCTCCGACTCACCATCTGATTCGATCATTCTAGAGGCACCGTGATGGAGCTGTGCATAAAGATCGAAGCAAAGGGAGCTGAGCGAATTCGAATCGGATCACAGACGTCCCCTCACGGCTTCTCGTTATATAAACGTACGCACGACACAAGTACAATAGACTGCAGCGTTACAGAGGCAGGGCGTAGACAGTACTGGGCATAGAGCGATTCTCACTAGTAGAAAAATTGCCTTTGGTTTGTAGTGGTCGGGAACGGTAGTCCTGGTTCTTCCTTGAACCGATACTAATGCAAGCATTTGTCCTGGTTCGAGGGGACCGAGAGACGCACGGGAGCCAGGGGCATAAATGCCGGTTCTTAAGGGGGCATCCGTCCCGGTTCGTAATACGAATCGGGACAAAATGTCAGGCCCCAGACACGTGGCCTGCTTCCGACTTTTAGTACCGGTTCGTATTACGAACCGGGATGAATAGCCTGCATATAAATGTATCAGCTCAGCCAACGCCCACTCTCTGTTTTTTCACTTTGTTGAAGGAGTGAGGTGTGGTGTGCTAGTTTTTTCCCTATTCACATTAGGTGTTCGACGAAATGTCTGAGAGAATGGTACGCTTGATTACACATAAAATAAAAATAATATGAGGTGCCCGAGCCACACTTAAGTCTTTCTCCTCTTTCATTCCTTCTTGATCGAGGTTAGCAAACATTATCCTTCATCTGTTATTGTTATAATAATATATGTGTCGACGTAAAGTGGTCATCTTACTATTCATGATGTTCTGTAATAATGATGCAGATGAACCGACGGGGATGGATGTACGGTGACCGACGTGAATCCGTGTACATTCAAGGCATGGATAAATTTATCGACGTGGCTAAGGCCAACAAAGAGAATGGATTTATGTGTTGTCCATGTGTTCAATGTCGGAACATCAAGGAGTACTCTTCCTCGAAAATCATTCGCGGGCACCTGGTTCGGAGAGGTTTCATGTCCAGCTCTAATTGCTGGACCAAGTACGAAGAAATAGGGGTTATGATGGAAGACAACGAAGAAGAAGAGGATGATGACAACTATTGTCATATGTTCCCTGAATACGATGATACTTCAATGAAGAAGAAGGAGGTGAAGAACCGGCATCAGATGAGCCTGTTGATGATCTTGGTCGGGTCATTTCTGATACAAAGCGAGACTGTGAAACAGAGAAGGAGAAGTTGAAGTTGGAGGGCATGTTAGAGGATCACAAAAAAAAATTGTACCCAAATAGCGAAGATGGCATTACAAAGCTCGCTACCATACTGGAATTTCTGAAATGGAAGGTATAGACTGATTTATCTGACAAGGGATTTGAGAAGTTACTGAAAATAATGAAGCGGAAGCTTTGAAAGGATAATGATTGAATTTCCTAAACTACATCAGTTTTTCAATCAAGACGCCCACGACAAATCGATCATCTGTGCCTACTGTCTGTAAGTATTATTTCTCTAATAATTAAGTCTCTAGTTAGCTCACCTTGTTTATATCGCATGTATAATGTTACTCACTATATTATGCAGACTGAAGATTCTCGAATGCAGAAGAGGACAGATCTGCGAGTTCACTTTCGGTAACATCAACCTCGCACCATCTACTATGAGGACGAGCATTCCTCGCAATATAGTGCTGGGTAAGTGTTACAAAATAAATACTGCCCAAAACACAAAAAGAAATAGATAAAGAGAATCAAAATAAATGAAAAATATACAAAAAAATCTAACAAAGTCTCCTTTGCTATCTACTCCTATACTATATGTCAGAAGTCGATCGTAATTTCATTTTCGAGATATCTAACAAAGTCGTCGGGGTCGAATTGCAGGGAGCGCGACGCCTCAATAATCTACCATTTCCACCATGCTCTCCGCCATTACAACACCATAAACAAGGTAGGACATCGATCGAGAGAACACTTTCATCCATCATATCTAGCTTTGCGACAAGTAAATAACGAAGAACGGAAATAAAATCACAGCAAGGGGGACACAAATTTAACGTGGAAAACCCTCTCCAAGAAAGAGAAGGGAAAAACCACGGGCGCCAGCCAGCAAAACTTCACTATAATGGAGAGTGTTTACACAACGCTGGAAATTTCACAGATGCAACTTATACCAACCGGCGGCTTACAAGAAGTATATATAGCGGTGGTAACCTAGGTCATCAACGATCCGTACCCCCCACAGGTGTCCCTGTTGGGAACGGCCCAAGCCTCCGGCGACGGGCCTCGCTCCGCTCCGTCAGAAGTTGGCCTTTACTTTGTAGAATTTGGATCAACATATAACAACATCTTGGTTTCACAAAATCGTATTTGCACTATTATCAGTTACTAACAGAATGCATCATGTATTATACTTTGATTTGAAATAAATATTCTAGGGTTTGGAGTTTGTACCGGTCAAGCCTCTGATCGCCGCGTACTAGGTTTCACAAGCCACATCTGGGTCCATGTCAGCTTCTTGGCTCGCAGGAGGAAGATTACGAGCAGCAAGCGGAGGCGCGACAAGGACAACAAGGACCATGTCAAGCACTTCTTCACCGAGCTGCGCAACGACCACCACTTCGGTACGCCGATAGTGGAAACCTGCACCTTTATCGGTAAGCTAGCGACCATCTAAATCACCAGAAACCATCCAACAATGACCTTCCCTGCTACATTTATGTTTCTCCTTTGGATTTTGTCTTTTGAGTTTATTTTTTTTGTATTTTTTCTACCGATCGATAGATAAAATGACGCGCAAAAGCCACTTGAACACTTCGTGTGCATTTTGTTCCAAAAGCTTTGAGATTCTGCACCCACTTGACGGAAATTTCGTGTGCGGAAAGAAGAACCAAGCAGACGAAGACCAAGGTTTCTTGCATTTCATGAACCTACGTGAGAAACCGTACACATGCCCCGGTGCAAGTAGTGAAGCCAAGGAGGAGGATGCGGAAACTCCAAAAGAGGAACGTAGCATCCGAAGCTGGACCCTCCTCCCCTTTAATTTCGTAACGGGGTTTTTGTGGGTCTTTGAGGCAAAGCTTAAGCCATGGATGATTGCGGTGCTACCAAATAAGTGAAATGTGAAGAGCTTATCTTAGATCCAAACCCGATGAAGTTATGAAGAGTGATATACTCTAACTAGTTGGATTTGTGCGCTTCGCCGCGCCACCTACAATCTATTTGGCAGAGTGTGGTAGATGTGTTGTACTCACCGCTGGTAACACATTTTATTTAGTTTGTGTTACCATAAATTAAATATATGAGCATGTACGGGATTGAGTGTTTTAATCGATAGATAAATCTGTTATTTACATGTTAGACATGTCCGAAACTGAGAGATCTAACCTTAAATGCAAGAAGCAGGCCATTATAACATATTAAAGCTCATACACAACATATAGATACCGGTGTTTTTTCAAGTAAACAAAAGGTACATCGAGCAAATTTCAAACAAAAATATATCAAGCAATAAACCAAGTTCAGTAGAGATTGCATGTTAAATGATCAAGGTAAAAAATAATGATGTCAAAACAAACTAACTTATGAATCACAAGGTAACCTTGTTCGACTATCTCAAAATCGATGCTTGCACCAATTTGGATTGCAGAGCTCCAAGGGAAGACATAACTTTCTATTCAACACTTATATATGGCTAGATTATTAAATAATTAGTTTAGTCAATATAGACAACTAGATTACATATATACTAATTCTATCCAAGAGTTATACTTGATAAATTTTAAAATATTCATTGGTTGAATAAATTTTCAAAGAGAAGGTATGGCTGGAAGTTGCCAAGAATCTTTACATAAAAGAAAGATCTAATATGTAATCAAGTTTAATAATTTCTATACATCAAAAATGAAAAATAGAAGTTATGATATTTCTTTTGTATGCACTTAATCTATGGATCCCACTTGTTAATTAATCATAGACCATGCTCCAAGTCAAGGGCACTGAAATTTTTGTTAACTCGTGTAGAAATTGTAGAATAACATAGAACATGTATCAATTTACACAATCATCTCATGTATTCTCAAGATATGCTAATATATTTAAAAGAAAAATTCAGTTGCGGAGCCTAAGAGGGGTCAAAATCAGCTTATTCTGCTTTGTTTCAGGAAATACATACATGTTAATTATTGAAGTGACATGAAAAGTGACCGTTTCTCGCAATGTGCGATCATTTATCACCATGTTAGCTCACCGCGCTTTCCGTCTAGCGATTGTTTTGTTCGGTTACTATAGATTCTAGTTTCTAGCCAATCGCTCTGCATCGCGTTATCGCATGCCTCACGAGCCTTCTCCTTTTTAATTCCTATTTTCTGCATCCGTCCCTCATTTTTCCAGTCAAAACGGTGAGGATGATACGACATATTCGCGTAGTTTAATATAGGAGCGTCTCTACCCGTGCCGCCCCCTCTCTCTCATCCCCACCATCACACGCGTTGACCTCCTCCTTATCTTCCTCATCACCAGCAAAGAATGGTGGCAGACGAGTGTACAAGGTTGGGGACGATGTTAAAACGGTACTGGGCAGGTTTGAGGTGGGTAAGCAGAGGCGGCCGACGCTAGATGTGGGAGCTGAACAGGAGGCGGTGGCCTCGTGAGTGAAGGGGGCAGAGATGAGAATTGAGAGCTCGAGAGCAGAGGGGGCAACACACGTTGCTGGGGGAGTCAGAGAAGGGGTTAGGATAGGAGGGATCTCAGGAGCTCGGTTGGCGTGGAACGGGGTCGATATGAGGGTGGGGGTGAGGGCGGGAACGGGAGGACCAGCTCGTAAGATTTCGGTCAACAACTGAAACTGCACAATTGAGATGACTCAGAGTGAAAATCAGACGGTCAAAAACGCGTGCGCGAGCAGATGGCCTCATATGGCGCTTAAGCTATAGTATAATTCTTCTCCGGGTGCATCTCCTTAGGATAGAGAACATTGTCATATTATTTGATCTATGCGGAAAATTAGCGCTTGGATTGCAAACTGTTGTGCATAGAGCACCAGAACAAGAGATGAAAAAAGGGAAATGCGGTAGAATATGATGTGGTCCTGAATATTGATAAATGATGGTGTGCTCAATACGAGTGGGATCAGAATGCTCCTTGTGGTGCACCAAAGTCAATACTGGACACTAAATTATTTTCTGCAGCTCTGTTTTTTCTTACAGCTCTATGTTTGTAGTATTTGTGTGCCTTTCTTCCTTGCAGACATTCCACGAGAAAGAAGATTTCTGCATTGGTTAGTTATCTTCTCTTCTGTTCAACAAGCATATTTTAAATGGTATGTCTTCAACATATATTTTCTATGAGTAACAGTCTATAGTCCCATTGTTCTCCTTTTCATGGTGTTGTTTGCCTTGATTAATTTTCCGTGCTCCCCCAGAATTATGGACCCATCTAGCCCTTTTCTAGTTGCGGCATCTCTTCAAATTACCCGTTGTTCTTTGCCATTATTTGTTTATTTTCAAACTCATAGTGTCTTCCCTTTGTGAACAGCTCAAATACAAGGAGACAACTCCATTTGATAAGGATGATGTATATAATCAAAGGTCTATTGTATGCTCTCTAATTATTATCGCACAACCGTTCTCCATTTTTCAAAGCTATGTTCTATATTTCATATAGCACCAAAGTACATATTGCATATGACTATATGAACTAACGACAAAGACCAAGTCAGGTACTACTACTATCATGATGAACCTACCTTCCATTATAACAAAAAATGACCAAACTTGCAAACCTTATACAACCTTGAATATCCATCCTTTTAAACGATCTTCTTAGCAACCTCAAAATAAATAAAGGTAATTCTTCACACGAGAACCTTTCCGTAGTTTTATTTATTTCTAGCCACTATGCTACTCCATGCACATTACCACATAAAATGTTTTAACACTTGTCATATCATATCCTATACCTGATTACTAAATGAACTCTACTATTTCAAATGAGTTTTCAATTTCAAATATGAATGTGTTTGTTCGTGTTACATATTCCTAGGCATGTTCTGATGAATAAAGCCTATAATGGTCATCATGACGGCAAGTGGTTGTTGATATTTAAGATCCTAGGGGATGTCATGAATAAAGGTCACCATGATAACAAGTGACAAGGATAGTTCTTTCTATAGGACTTCTCAGATACTTTAATCTTTGTTGTCAAATATTTTGAGATCTTTCTCCGGATGTGAGGAATCCATAATAATCACTTAGCAATGATCGCATCAGATATATTTTAAAGTATCATTATTTTTCTACTAATTATGCACAAACTTTATAATAATTAAATTTAATTGTTTTTTAGTCTTCTTGCATACCGCCATGAACCGCTACATATATTTGGATTCAAGATAAATGTATATAAAAAGCATCTTATATTCCCATAGCAACGTGCATGGTGTTCACTAGTTTAGCATTTGGTTAGGTAGTTTGTCAAATTGATGTAATACTGTTGTACGTGTAAACTTTGTACCTATACATATAATTATAAAAAATTTATTGATGAATAAATCTATGTGCACGTGACCGCATATGACTTGAACGGAATGGCTTAACCACGTATCTACGTGTCATGTTTGCGTCGCTAAGGATTGGTCGGGCACGGGTGTACTTGTGCGTTTCCGTATCATCTTTTTTCCCGTCGTTATCGTCGGTATCATCGTACTTTGCTTCGCGTATGTATCATGATATGTATGTTCGTATTTCCTTATCTTTTTTAATTTCTTTATCATAATGTCACTCGGAATCTACTCCATGTTTTCCTTTTTGCTATGAAGTCATGCTTCACCGGTGCCATTCCTTACTCTCCCTATTGCTATCGCTCTTCATCTCAGCCTTTTCTTTTGCCTGGTATCTCTCTCTCTCCTCACTTTGTGTTTGACAGTTCGATCACGCGAGCCAACGAAGGGAAGCTACCATGGTTGGTTTGCTCTAACAGGTTACTTTCTTCGTCCTCTTCATCGGCGATGGAGGTCAGCGCTCCTATGCCAAAAAGCTTTTTTCTTCGTGTTCTCTAGCATCGATGGAGACTAAGAAAGAAGGCAATTTTTCTTACCATTTTGCTTTCTCGCTTCTTTGTACATGGTCACGCTTTTAGTCTGACTAGCATTAGTCCGGCCGCATTCAAGTCTGTGAGAGCTTTAATCACTAGTTTTCTCGTAACACGTTTAATTTGAAAGGTAAACAAAAGCATGAATATACTTGGAATAGCATAAGCTAGTAGGTAGGTATGGTGGACTCTTTGGAATAACTTGGTTTAGGGAGTTGGATGCATGAGTGGAACTCATACTTTGTTGTGGAGGCTAGCAAAAGACTGGGAGCGACAAACTAAGAGAGCAATAATGGCAATAATCATGCAGAGCGACAAAACATCATTGATCAAAGCATAAAGTGATACTACAAGTTGAAAACTAAAGGATCATAAAGTCTATGGTTACTTGAGATAGTCATTACATGGTGTGAGCATGCGCCAAGTCAACCCAAATAAAGCATCAAAGGAGAATAGCACTATACTATGCTTTAATATGCTAAAACAACGCATGATTCATCCAAGGCACATTAAGCAATCTCAATTGTTTATAACAAGTCATGCTACAGAAAATAATACTAAGCATAAAGCCAAAACAATATCAAGCATGGCATGACAAAGCATAGGCCACAGTCAAAACGAGCTCTTTTTACCACATAAGCATGAACTTTCCTACTCTTTTCCAAACCAAACCAAACTATTTGCAAACCAATGTATGAAAAGAGGGGGTCCAACCAATTTATTCAGAAAACTAAGCAAACAAAAGCAAACCAAAACCAAAACAAAAACAAAAAATAAGATGCTCCAAGAAAAACACAACTGTGCATGAAACAATAAAAATGAAGCGTTTGGAAGAAACCTGGGATTTTTATTGATGAAGAAGGGGATGCCTTGGGCATCCCCAAGCTTTGACGCTTGTACTTCTTGGATATTTCTTGGGGTGACACGCGTGGCATCCGCAAGCTTGAACTTTAGTCCATCCTTCATCTCATTACTCATTCCTTTCATACACCTGAAATTTTTCCTTCATACAAAACTTCACACAATCTCATTAGCAACATTAGTGGACTTAAGATAAATAAGTCTTAAGGTTCAGTTCTAACACAAAATAAACTTCCATTAGAACACTAGATACTGTAGCACTTCCCTCAGAAAGCTCAATTGCCTAGAAGAACTCAAGAAGGAACCAACAAGAAGCAAATGCAGAAAAATGGCAGAAATTTGTCAAAACATACCAGCAGGTAAAGAAGAATTGTTTCGAAGACCTTATGTTGCTCAAATCAAAATGTGTTGAACTAACGAAAGTTAGATAACAACCCGGGGCAGAAGCACAAAACATTACAGCTCCATACGACATACAGAGCTCTCTCACGAATTTTGACGGTGAAGCACAAAAATCTGTTTCGGGATAGCAACTTTCCCAATCATTACCTCTCTCTCATTACAGGTTACTCTTGGCAGAAAAAGCAAATAAAAAGGATAAGGAGAGCTTATTACAGAGGTAATAACTTCCAAGACTCATTTAAAACTTTTGGGTTATCTCCCAATAAGTACTTTTCTTTAACGCCTTTAAGTTAGGCATAAGAAGCAAGAAAAAGAATCAAGTATTCTCAAATGAAGAAGCATTAAGACCAAATTTTGTTTTCATATGAGAAGCAAAAGAAATATTTTGTCTCTTTTGAGGGAAGTGTTATATACCTTTCTTGAGTGGGAGTTGATATTTAATGGTGCCTTCTTTCATATCAATGATGGCACCAACAGTTCTAAGAAAAGGTCTTCCCAAAGTAATAGCACAAGAAGCATTGTATTCAACATCCAAAACATAAAAATCAACAGGGACATACGAATTGTTAACCGTAATAAGAACATCATTAAGACTCCCCATGAGTTTATTTTTAACATTATCATCAAGTGGGACATTCAAATAGCAATCTTCAAGAGGAGGCAAATCAAGCATATCATAAATCCTTCTAGGCATAATAGAAACACTACTATCAAGATCACACAAAGCTTTGAAATCAAAGTCATTCACTTTCATATTAATGATGGGTTCCCACCATCCTCTTGTTTTATAGGAATAGAAGCTTTATGTTTCATCTTTTCTTCTTTAATATTTATGAGAGCATCAATAATGTGTATTGTAAAGGCCTTGTTCATAACACTAGCATTAGGACTTCTAGCAAGCTTTTGTAGGAACTTAATAACTTTAGAGATATTGCAACCATCAAGATCAAAATCAAATTTATTATCTAAAGTAGTAGAACTATTACTAGCCTCAACACTAGTGGTGGTAATAGTAGAAACACTAATGTTTCTAGCAATTTCATCTTCTCTTTCCCACTTAGCATGTAATTAAGCTAATAGTCTAACATTTTCATCAATTCTTACTTGTATGGCATTAGTAGCTGCAAAGGGATTCTCATTAGTTTCAGGTTTAGCAGCCATTTTATTCAAAGAAGATTGAGCTTCAGCCAAAGATGCTATATTTCTTTCAGCATTAGAGAGTTTTTCCTCAATAGTTTTATTGAAAACAGTTTGTTTACTAATAAACTCTTTAAGCATAACTTCAAGTTTAGAGGGAGTACTCCTATTATTGTTCTAAGAATTTCCATAAGCATTACCATTGTTGGGACGATATGGCTTATAATTGTTGTTACCAAAATTGTTTCTATAAGCATTATTGCCAAAGTTATTATTTCTTATGAATGTTCACATCAACTTGCTCTTCTTGAGCAACCAAAGAAGCTAAAGGAACATTATTTGGATTAATATGGGATTTCCCATTAACAAGGATAGACATAATAATATCAATCTTATCACTCGAGGAGGAGGTTTCCTCAACAGAATTTACCTTCTTACCTTGTGGAGCTCTCTCAATATGCCATTCAGAATAATTAACCATCCTATTGTCCAAAAGTTTTGTTGCAGCACCCAAAGTGATGGTTATAAAGGTACCTCCAGCAGCAGAATCCAATAGGTTCCTTGAAGAATAGTTCAATCCTGCATAAAATTTTTGGATGATCATCCAAGCAGTCAGTCCATGAGTGGGACAATTCTTTACCAAAGATTTCATTCTTTCCCAAGCTTGAGCAACATGCTCATTATCAAGTTGTTTAAACTTCATTATTTCACTTCTCATGGATATAATCTTAGCAGGAGGATAGTATTTTCCAATAAAAGCATCTTTGCATTTAGTCCAAGAATCAATACTATTCCTAGTTAAGGAATTCAACCATTCTTTAGCTTTTCCTCTCAAAGAGAAAGGAAACAATTTCAGCTTAATAATATCACCATCTATATCCCTATGCTTTTGCATCTCACAAAGTTCAACAAAGTTATTTAGATGAGCAGCAGCATCTTCATTACCAATACCAGAAAACTGTTCTCTCATAACAAGATTGAGAAAAGCAGGTTTTATCTCAAAGAAAGTATTTTCAGCCACAGGTGGAGCAATAGGTGTGCTCATAAAATCATTGTTGTTGGTGCTAGTGAAGTCACACAACATAGTGTTTTCAAGAGTAGTCTTTTTTTTGGTTTTCAAATAAGAAAGCAAACTTGTAAAACTATTTTTTTTGGGGTTTTGAAGAACAAAACAAGCAAACAAAGCAAAAAGAAACTAAGCAAAACAAAAACAAAAAAGTAAAGAGATTGGTTATGAGGGACTCCCCTTGTGAAGATTTCCTTGACATCCCCGGCAACGGTGCCAGAAAATCGCTTGATGGCTCAATGCACGGCGCCCAGAAATATGCTTGATGGCGGTATTGATGTAGAGCTCGTTGGGAACCCCAAGAGGAAGGTATGATGAGCACAACAGCAAGTTTGCCTCAGTTATGAAACCAAGGTTTAATCGAACTAGTAGGAGCAAGGAAACACCTCAAAGGTGTTACTAGCTGAGCTTTGGCAGAGCGCACTACCGGTGCTAGTAGCAACGTGGAGACCTGCACAACACAACCAGAGAACTTTGTCCCCAACTTGCGATGAGGTTGTCAATCTCACCGTGTTTTGCGGAAAGGAAAGGATTAAACGTATCGAATGGAAAGAAGTAAAAGTTTGCAGAAAGTAAACACAAAGCAGTAAAAGATTGTTGATTGTATGTAAAAGAAAAAGGATAGGGATCCATAGTTCACTAGAGGTGGCTCTCCTTAGATAAATAACATGCTGGGTGAACAAATTACAGCGGGGCAATTGACAAACACCAAGAAAGCAATACATGCGTATACTAATCATCTTGACTCTTTGCGACTTGATTGGGCATTACAACATTATACATAGACCGCCATCCAACTGCATCTATGACTAATAATCCACCTTCAGGTTATCATACGAACCCCCTCCAGTATAAAGTTGCAAGCAACAGATTATTGCTTTACGAACTGCGTGTAAAGTAAAAAATACAATTGTTCTATGAACAAAAGATTGTTGTTTTCTCCCTAGTAGCAACAGCACATCTAGTACCTTAGAGATTTCTGTCACTTCTACAGATTACCAGAGGCATGAACCCACTATCGAGCATAAATGCTAACTCTTGGAGTTGCTAGCATCTACTTGGCCAAGATATCTACTAACAACGGAAAGCATGCAAGATCTCAAATAACAAAGACATGATAGAATCAATAATCAATCTGAAATAGCATCTCAATATCCATCGGATCCTCGCAAACACAAAATGCAGAATTGCAAATAGATGATCTTGATCATGAACGGAGCTCACCAGATCTAAACATGAAAGCACAGAGGAGGAGAACCAGCCATCTAGCTACTACATGGATCCGTAGTCCAAGGATGAACTACTCACGCATCACACTGGAGGCTTGCATGGTGATGAAGAAGGCCTCCAGGGTGAATTCCCTTCTTCGGCAGGGTGCCAGGAAGAGCTTCAGATCCCTCCCGATCTAGGGACGGAGATGACAGCGGCTACAGACTCTTTCGTGGATTTTTGATCGGGTACTTAGGGTATTCGTCCCGAGGGCAATATATATGCGGAAGGAGAGGCCGAGGGGGTGCCTGGGCTAGCCAAACCACCCCTGGCACGGGCCAGGCCTGGCCGCATGGCCAGATGGTGTGGGCGCCCTCTGGCCCCTCTCCGTCTCGTATTCTGGCACTTGATGACATCCTAAAAAATAGGCACTTTGGCTTTTGTCCCGTCCAATTCCGAGAATATTCATTTTCTGAGTTTCCTGGAACCAAAAACAGCAGAAAACAGGAAGCTGGCACTGTGGCTCTTGTTAATAGGTTAGTCCAAGAAATCATATAAAAAGTACTCCAAAGTTGGAACAAAACACATGAAAGTGGATAAAACCAAGCATGGAACATCAAAAATTATAGATACATTTGCAATGTATCAAAGATGGTCACCGGAGCATCGCCGGTGAGGAGCTTTTGCGACGGTGGCCACGGGTGGATGGCGCGGGCTCGTTAGGGGGCGAGAGAGAGAAGGAGGAGTGGCGCAGAAGCACTAGCGGATCACCAGGAGGCCGATGGAGGGTTCGGCCAGGCCAGGGAAGGTCGGACGGTGATGAATTGGCGATGGCTAGACTTTGGGTAGACGAGCACATCGAGCTTGATTCCGGTGATTCATAGCTCCCCGGCAAGCACAACTCACCGAGAAGGACGAGGGAGGCGAGGTGGAGCCAACAGGGCTCTCAGGTGGACCTAGGGCGGCTAGAAGCGGCGGGGACAAGCGGCACCTGCATCATCTAGGGTTTGTTCCACGTGGGATAGAGAGGGTAGGGAGCAGAGGAATGCAACTAAGGTTTCCGTATGGGAGTGCTAGGGTTCTTATAGGCGCTCGGGGGTGGTGGCGCGGATCTTGGTGCACGCAGGCAGCAAGGGCACGGCCAGCTTGCTGCTTGCTTGATCGGGAGGTTGACAATGACCATAAGAAGAAGAAGAACAAGGCGAACGGGTACCGGGACGGTGTTGTGCTGTGTAGGGCTGCTACTTGCAGGGAGAAGGTGGCTGCGACTGCTATTGGTTTCAGCGGGTGGGCGGCAAAGAGAGGAGAGGAAATGGGTTGCGGCCCAGGTTAGGGGTAGAAACTATTTTATTTCCTGAAACCTTTTCTTTTTCTGTTTTGTGTTCTCTCTTTTGTAATTTCGAATACAAATTTGTTTTGAATATTCCCAAAATATCAGAGGGTGTTGTAAAATAGGTGGAATACAGTGAGGCCCTCTTATTCAATTTGGGCTCCAATAATTTTGGTAGTTTTTAAAGTTCAAAACCTTTTTGAATTGATTCAGAGAGAGGGAAGAGATTAGGGTTTATGGTTTGCAGATTGTTTTCATCCATGCATTTTATTTACAAAATATGATGCTCATTCTATGCAGAAATCAACCCTAATTAGTATTAATAGAACTAAGGGTGTTACAATTCTACTATACATGACGAATGCTAAAGAGAAAAATTCTTTCCGGAGCGCTTACGAATGTGCTACGCCAAACTTTGGTGGTTCATCATCCGACGTTTCGTCTACCAGCTGCGCTATGATGGGCGGAAAGAGAAGCATGTGCGCGAGACAATACGCGAGCGATAATGCAGTAAAATAATAAGACCGTTTCGCGCGTGAAAGTTTAGCGCTACAAGGTGTATAACCTCGACCGCTTACTTCTTATCGGACAAAGTTTCGTTGTATGCGAGGATTCGTGGAACATTACGTTTACCGGTCACGCTCGAGAGGGCGTAGAGATAAATCTAGTTAGTATCATGTAATATATTTTTTATTGTATAACACCATTTTTGTGTTTATGTTACTATTGACCAACTTCAATTTGAGCTTAAGATCGTGAAAGACAACTTTTAACTGCGTATAACAATTAAGCACAACAAAATAGTTCATCGCGTGTAATATAATAATATGTATTATCTTATCAACAGAGGTTACCGAGTCTTAAAAAGTCATCGGCTAAATCTTTAGCGAATTTATCAAAAGCCTGATTGGACTCTTTGAGTTAGAGGATAGAAATAAATATGCTAAACAATTCTAAGGCTTCCAAACGGGATATTAGAATAATTTCAGAGTATTAATTTCTTGTAACTTGTCATGATAATATATCTATAGATGAATGGATGATAACTTACTCTAAACTCCATGCAACATTTTCCTTTGACTACTCAATGGAAGCATAACGTCATATTTTCTTTCCCAAAAGGGGTAAAACTGCGGCATCTGCATCAAGTGATGCAGACAACCTTTTGAATATTGTCATGTTATTTAGCTCTTACCGGAGAGAATATTTACTATTTACCACAAATAATAAGCTTACATTAAGCACTTTGATTTTTTTAATTCAATTCAAATTCATATATTTCTAAATATGTTACTTTCTCCCGGTTAAAAAAGTTAAGATAATAAGTTAGAGGGATAGAGCACAAACATTTTTAGACCAATAAATCGGGACAAAAAGAAGTATATGAATATCAATTGTGACCTCAGCTTGGGCTTTTTGCTGCACTCCTCGTCTTGTACAAAAAAGGCAAGAGTTCAACAAAGATGAATCGTTCATGTAGTAATATATTTTGGATAAATAGAAATATTATAGAAAAACTATTGTATACTATATAAGGAGGATCTCAAAGAGAAATAAGGTGTAAAAATAAAAAAACTTATCTCACTGCAAATTTGGTGAAGAGATTTCGGCAGAACCAAATATTCCAAGCATCTACATTAATGATCTACATAAGCAATATAATTTCAAGAAGAGATTCTTCATCAGCATGATTCTAGTATTCAACCTGACTAGAGGAAGAAGCGCGCTTCCCCGTGCTGCCTACAAAGCGCTTGGGAACTTCTTGGCAGTTATGGTGCGATAGCAGCGAATTTTGGTTGGCAGCATCACCAATGATTGTAACACATTTAGTGTTATTGGTTGTCGTTTTAGTACCCTCGTAAATTAAAAAGGTTGATATGCATGCTCCGCCATGTTGATATAATAGCTAGGCGTGATCGAGAACCGGCATCTGAGACAAACGAACTGTCGCTAGATGTGGTCGAGCATCGACACCCGGGAGAACCGAACTATCATATTTCTTGATAACTGACCAAGAAAATAATACAGATTAACCAAGCAACAAATAGAATGTCATACCATAAAATAGCGATGTTCCAGATTTATTTAAGGAAAAGAATGCTTAGGTTTGTTAGTGTTTGTTGCTTCAAGGTTACAGACTGCTCTAGACCTCTCAGTATACAAACTAATCAGATTGAGGATGTATAGATAATATGAAAATCCTTAGGAATTTGATGAGTGTTCATTCGATGGTTACAGAAAATAAGCATGAAACTTTCATTGTTTCATAATCAAGGTGCACATTCACTACTCAGATCCTACGACTAAAAAGGTTAACACACATCCAAACCAAGTTTGTTTCAGAATTAAGTATCAAATGTAAAAATTAACGGTTGCACGTTAATACAGTGCTACAAACTTCCAAAATAGAACTAATTATTGTTCACAATCAACCTTAGAAGCATCTCTTTTGAACAAAATGAACTCTAAACTATTCCAGATAGAGTAACATATGAACAATCTCAAGAGCTTGCTTCTCGTCAGATTTTATACATCGTACACAAAGAACTACTCCCTCCATTTTAAAATATAAGATGTTTTAGCTTTTTCGAAAGAAATGTATCGAACCTACACACGAAAATATGTCTAGATACATTCATTTTACAAAATCTAAAACATCTTATATTATGAAAAAGAGGGAGTACAAAGTAGCATTACAAAGACCTTGATCTCCAGATACCTCATATTTACTTCTTGTAATTTAATAGATGTCATAATAGAGTACAATTTGGGGACAAATGGCTTATGTTCCCCCCTTGTTTTTTTTGGATGTGTAAACTCCTTCTAAAGTACCAAAAACAACTTCAGGATGTCCCATCCCACAAAAACATACAAGGAAAAAATGATAAGAATGTAGCATGTAATAAGCACTTTGCACTTTGATTTTGATTGCATTATCATCCCTCATCATCTCTGTGCTTTTTCGTGCAGCTTCAGATCAGATCCTATGTTTAAACATAAAAATTGTAAATGGGATAACCATAGAATAAGTTGATCATGTAGTTTCTGATACATCCAATCAATTACCTTGCGAAGATCCTGAAAATTCCACATCGGTTATTTCTTGATGTGTCCAAAAAGGGTCCATATTAATATTGCCAATCATAAAAAAAATTGTAGGGAATTGTTTTTTCTATTTTTGACATAGAAGCAAGAATTTCCTATACTGTTAGCACCATAAATTAATATCTAAGGTATATGTTCACAAAAACATGGATGGAACTGAGGACGTAATGTAACACCCTGGAATCGTCCCTATGCAAGTTTTAGCGCTTCCCGCCAAACCCGCATAGAAATGATTCAAAGATACCCACCAGGCACTTGCGTGCGGGTGAAAAACGAAGTAATATCATTACACAATAGTTCACGATGGAACCCACAAACACATATGTACAATAATGACTCAACGAGTCAAGAATACAGATATAGAATACAAAGATCCAAATCACCTGGAAAAACGATACAACATCCGAGTACGGATAAGATGCAAATGGGGCTAAGAGCCCCGAAGAATAACCAATGGCGTCCATAACCCTGCCCAGGCCAAGCCGACAAAGGGCAAAGGGATGCCGACAAAGGGCAAAGGGAAAAAGAGAGCGGTTAGTACTGAGGCCAGTACACGGCGAGTCTAGAATTCGGCAGCTCTCGCCTATATAGGTATGATGGGCTAAAGCAACAGCACAACATGCACTAAACAATCTATAGAGACTCGATTCAACTGTCGGCTATTAGAGAGGGATAAGAAAGACCTATTCGAATCCAACCTGATAGTAACACCAAAACATACCCATCCTGGTATTTCCCCCTCGAGACCACATGAGGAAGTTAAACTGAGGAACTCACACAGTTGGCAGTTTTATTCATTCTATTATAGTTGCAGCACTTACTAGTCAGATATAGATAGCATGAGTCATCAAGATAGCATAAGTAGTGGGTAGTTTTAGTTAACCGTTCCATTGTAGTTGCAATGCTTACTAGGAAGGTATAATATGACATGATGCACCCCAATACCACCAGTTATTGGCACTTTTATTTACTCATTCCGTTGTAGTGAAACTAATTACTAGACATGTAAAAGTCAAATTTATAGCACTACTTTAGTTCTGCGTTTGCACCATATTTGGTCCTTATATGCTTCCGACAATATCTGCTTCTGTTTTTATTTGCGAGGTTTCTGTATTTGTTTTCGCCTCCACAAAAAAATATGAAAGAAAATGTGGCACCACTCAGTTCCGTCCATTTTTGCTCCGTTTTCATACCTACATGAGCGCATCCGCCAGCGTGGATCATATATACCATTTTTCATGCAATATGAGGGATATGTCGAAGATGACACACGTCATGGAAAACTATAACTGATAAATTCAAGTAAATAAGTTAGTCATTGACAAAAAAATTGTGGATCATATTTATCATTGTTGCACAATAATACCTTACACTAAGATCATGATGAGAGATGATCTGAAGGGAATATGCCCGAGAGGCAATAATAAAGTCGTTATTATCTTATTCCATGTTTATGATAAATCTTTATTTCTCATGCTATAATTGTATTAATCGGAAACGTTAATACATGTGTATTTAATAAAAAAGTAAGAGTTCCTAGTTGTGCCTCTCATTTAAACTAGCTCGTTGATTAACGAATGATTAAGGTTTCCTAATCATGGATATTGGATGTTGTTAATAAAAAGGTCACAACATTGGTCGAATGATGTGATGAACATTCATCCAAAGTAAAGAAATACAATCAAAGTCATTATGTTTACATTGCTGCAATATATCATGTGAAGTAACCCTAATACTTAGACCATGAGATCATGTTAATTGCTAACACCGGAAGAGTACTTTGATAACATTAAACATCACACCGTAATAGGGTGACTATAAAGGTGGGTTTGGGTACTCCGATAGTATTATGTTGAGGCTCATGGATCAAGAGTGGAGCTTGTCCATCCCGATAACGGAGAGATATATGTAGGGCCCTCTCAGTGATATCACAATGACACAGCTTACAAGCATGTGATTGGATTACATAGAATGTTATATCACGGGAGCGAGAAAAGAGTAATTTTCAGTAATGAGATCAAACTAGGTATCGGGATACCGATGATCAAATCTCGGACATGTGATATATCGCGAGACAAAGGTAATTAGTTACAATGTCAATGTTTCTCACGATCACAAGAAGTCATTGTTGAATGTCTGGAAGTTAGTACGGATAGGGTGACACACTTAAGGTATACAAACACCAAATGGAGCATATATAATACTAGAGAAAGATTTCGATAGCGTAGGATTATTTCGATAAGCACTAGAATTGTTTCGGGTGAAATTGCTGAAAATGATTTCAGATGTAATATAGAAGTGATGCAAGTTTTTTTGCAGATGTTTGTTAATTAAAGTAATTAAAAAATCCTGAATAAAATAAATAAAAGTGTTTTATGTAAAAAGAAAAATGCATTTAAATTAGTGGGTAATTAATGCATGTGAGTGGAAGAGGAATATATGTGAGTGGAGAGTCCACCCACATGAATGAGGGAAGATGTGGGGGCACCCTCATGGCCAGCGGCAATGCCCCTTGGGGCATCCGCCCTTCCTATAAAAGGAGGCCTCCTCCTCCTCTCCATTTGCACCACCTCCTCGTGAAGGTTCTCTTCCCTCTCTAGAAATTCCCCATGGCTTCGAATTAGTGAAGTACATGTTCTTGGTGTTTCTTTAGAAAGGATTTTCTACTTCCGCTACTTTGCTGGAGCAAGGACTCGAAGGTTGTCGGGGTGCTGAATATGTGTGCGATCACATATGCGCTTCTACTTTGTGGCGCTGGACTTCAACTCGATCTTGATATCAGCAAGTGTATGACTACATTATCCATGAAATCAGATTTTGTTAAGAAAGCTTTTCAGTCTTCGAGGGTAACATCTCTATGGTTGTATATCCACCCGTTGCTTGCATCTAGTAGATAGATCTTGGTGCTTAGTTATTCATATCATAGGAATTTTTTGTTTTCTATGCTGCGAACGTAATAGTGGTATTAGTGCCGGATCTATGCGTATATGCTTTGTGCGGTTAGAAAACATATGAGTATGTGTGCATTGAAGATCATGGTATTGCATCCTTTATGTATTTTGGATATTAGCTGCATAGTGTGAAGAAGCGGTCTGGACTAACTTTACACGTCCTCGGACATGAGACTTGTTCCACGCTTGACATGCAACTAGTTTTGCATAAGTGGCCAGCGGGTGTCTATCTCTCCCACTATAGTTGATATCTGATTACAACGGGTTGCTAATAATTTTATTATCATCGTTGTGCTTCCATGTTCATAGGTAAGAACGGTTCTATCTGTAAAATCCATAAACCACGTAAAAATATGCAAAAGATAAATTATAAGCATCTAGTTTTGTTTTTTGTTGGGCAAGTGTTATGATATGGTAATTTTATAATTTTAAGTATAGTTTGATACTCTTGGAAAATTATAACAAACCAAAATGTAAGAACCATAGACCTTGGTGTTACACAAATGTAATGATGGAGATCATGCCATGATGCACAAGATGGTGATCAAGTGCAAGAACTATATCATATCACTTTTTGCATATGATGTTTGTTTGCATCTTATTTTACTTGGATAACGCTTAGTAGCATTATAAGATGATCTCTCATTTAAATATCAAGATAAACATGTGTTCTTCCTTTAGTATGCATAATTAAGAAAGTTTGTCGTTTTGAGACATTACGTGATGATCAGGTGTGATAGACTCTACGTTCGCATACAATGGGTGTAAGTTTGATTTACACACGCAGGTACTAGGGTTCTTACTTGGCAAGCCAATCATGTATAGACATGACCTCAGAACATGAACCGAAAGGTAAATCATGAGTCGTATAGTTGATATGATGACCATATAGATGCTCGCCTTTACAACTTCACCAATTCACGTGATGATCGGTCTTGGTGTAGTGAATTTGGTTTGTGTAACCACCAAAATGACTCGAGGGGTGTTAGTTTTGAGTGGGAGATCACGTAGTAATATGATTAAAGTTAAACTCCATTTATCATAAACTAAATGAAAGTGAATTTGCATAGTATGGCGTAGTCATTGGTATTCATTTACTACCTTGTGCTTAGTTATGATTGAGATAACAGAACTATATAATTTTGGATATTTCTTTACGAACTGGTATCGTATTGTTTTGAGTGTCAATGTAAAGTTAAAAGTCCTATTGCAAACTTTCAGCAAACTCCATTTACTACATGAAGTTCAATAAGTAGTATTAAATCAATATTAACAATTCTAGTGTTAGTATCTAGTCATCATGCTTGCATCCATGATCCATGATATTCAAAAGTTGTTTTAGTATCAAGGTTATCAAGGAGCTAAAAGAATTGTTTCAGAAACCATCATGTGTGGAAGATATTGTGACATTTGAAACAATGTTTGGGTTGCAATATGATAAAATATAATTTAGCAAAATAAATGTTCTCATATTGTATGAGAATTTGTGAAGGTTGTAGATGCTAGGCGTCCTGATCTCCTAAAACCAGTTTTGGAAACTAACATTATACTCGTGATTCACCCTTATAGGCTATACTAGCTTGATCATGAAAGTTGTCATGATAGGACGAATAAAAGATGCAGGTAAAATTTTACTACACCAAAAGATTACCAAGGAATGTATTTTGAAAGAACGCCAAACATTCGATGATGTTGATCCACTTCAAAGTGTGAGTCTATGGGTATTAGTATTTGACTAAACATGCTTTGGACTATGTGTCATATGTATGGCACCATTATTGATGTCGATAGATTCTTTCAAAAGAAAAGGAAATGTTGAAAGAGAATATGAAAATATTTGGCAGAAAAGAAAAAGACTGGAAATATCCAGCTCAGGTATATAGATGATATACATGTTATGCGTGTATTCTTTGCTTGCTAAATAATGTGGTTCTTGGGTATTGGATACCGAATTGGTTGGTGTGAAATATCACATTGAACAACACAACTCATGAACTGTAATGGCCTAAATAACTAACAAGACAATATGTGATGATGTTAATCAAAAACAAATATAGTGTTGTTGTGTTTCTTGTTGACATCAAACCTTGCCTTCAAGTTTTTTTTTGAATAATTTTATTTTGTACCGGTATTATGAGAACAATGGTTGTTCAATAATAACACTATGCCATAGAAGATGGCTGAATTCTTAAAAGTCTAATTGTAGAAATCACATCCATAAATACTAATGCTAAAATGTCACAAGACAAATGATTAAACGATCACTTATGAGTGACATTGTTGTTTAAATTATATTGGAAAGAAACATGAAGAAACTCCATGTTGATGGATTTTTGGAGTCTTTGATTTTGGTCAACTGACGCTTGTGAGACTTTCCTGGAGATAATTGAAACTCGATTCATAGGCCAAAGAGGAATGGGTGACTAACTTATTGGACATTGTGCATGTTAAAACTCTGTTCATAGGCCGAAGAGATAATTGAAACTCCGTTCATTGGCCAAAGGAAGAAGTATGAAACATTTGAAAAATGTTCAAATACTTTCAAGATGAAGTGGAGAATCATTGTAGCTAGTGAACAAATAATTTATGATTGGGTCATAAATGAATATATTTGAGTTACAAGTTTCGCAAAATACCTAAGATTTGAGGAATCGTTCCATGGATTTGCGTTTCCCAATAAACCATAGAAGTATGGAGTACTCGAGAGATGGAATCAAACCCTTTTTTACATGGTAAGGTCAAAGGTGTCATTTATAAAATTGTTGTTATGTTTTAGGTATTAAATCTTTAGAGACTACCACTTTTACATTGAAAAGAGCACCATCATGATCCGTTGAAATGACACCATATGAATTCTGGCTTGGGATAAAAACCGAGCTGTCTTTTCTTAAATTTTTGTATACTAGGCAGAAGTAAAAAGTTTACAACCAAAGTCAGATAAGCATGTCTTTGTAGGTTATCCCAAAGAAACTGTTCATTATTCCTCCATAACACCAAAGACAAAAGTGTTTGTCTCTTTGAACGTTAAGTATTTTGAGACGAATTTTTTCGTAAAAAGTTAAGTGATAGTGTCGTGGTATTGCCGATGAGTATGTCATGGAGGGGTCCTCACAGAGAATGTTTAGATAGGCGGGGAACGCGGTGAGTTGACATGCATGAGGTAACAGAGCTTACCTAGGTTCAAGTCCCACAACAGTGGCAGAACTCTACTCCTAGTATAAATCACTATAATGGCAATATGCTGAGTTACAGGGATCGGTTCGTTGTGCAAGGTGTTGCACTAAGGACTATTTTTTTTCCCTAAAGGATCAAACAGGTCCGGCTTATAAAGGCAACAGAACCCAGGGTTACAGGGAAAGGACCTTGCCGGGCAGGTTATATAGTCCACTAATACTAACTAGTCTTCGTGTCTTGCACTTGGAGGCTCGGGTTGGTCGGTAACTACATCGTGTCTTCCTTCTTCTGGCATGGGCCTCCCTTTTGGATCCATCTCACTGGGCCGCCCAGCAGTCCATGGGCCGTGCTACCAACTATGGGCCACCCAGGTTATCCGAATTAGTGACGTGTAATGGTGATACCCATTTAGCATATCCCCAACACTAGCCCTGGAGGACTTCAAGATCTTGCGTCGTCTTTCCCTTTGGTCTTGAATGCTCCGTCTAGGCGATTTCGGCCATTCATCAAGCAATATCTCGAAGGTCTCCCAAAGAAACATGCAATCCTCTTTGTATTCATCATGTAAGCCAGAGATTCTTCAAGTCTTCTCTTCCAGAGTTGGACAGTGTCCACCTTCAATGGAATCTTTAGATGTGACTTCTCTAGTGTAATGATCAATAGGATGACATAGGCTATATATAGCATATGCTTCCTCGAAACCCACATATGGCTGTGGTTTAATCATTAGCAATTTCCCCGCGCGCCCAATCCGAAACGTTAAGTGGCAAACGTGGGGCGTGGTGAAATTACCATCCACATTCATACACATGTTGTCAACGCAGTAACCGTTAGATTTCCCATGCCTGGATCTTGATGACAGGGGATATATATTTTTACTGCAACCAAAGAAATTTCCTTTACCCGCATTCTCCCCCATCATCTTCTTCCTCGAGCCACATGACCGTTCGAGCTCCCTGTGAGAAAACCCTAGCAAAAAACTTTTCCTTCTCAACCTCCACCAACCTGCACAATGGCTAGCAGCAGCATCACTCCATCCATGGTGGGGGATCCCGACGCTTGAAACGAGCCATATAAGGGAGTGGAAACCGTCGACAGCAACCAAACATGGGCGGTGCTCAAAGCCCAGGAGGAGGCCGATTCCCACAAGGGAGTCTGGAGGGCCTTTGAGCTCTCCGCAGAGCTCCTGAAAGAACTAGTCACTCAAGGATACCTTCCTTCGGCAGAGAAACTGGTCTGGTGGCCGGCACCCTCTGGCGAGGTTATCCCTTCTCCCCAAACTGGGGAAAAGGTATACCTCAAGTCTCAGCTGGTACACGGCATCTCCCTCCTAGTCTTGACTTCTTCCTTGAAGTCCTAAAGCACTTCCGGGTTCTCCCCCATAATCTTTCTCCCAATAGCATCCTAGTACTTAGCAATTTTGTAGCTTTGTGCGAAGGATACCTAGGGATCAAGCCTAGGTTAGATCTGTTTATCTATTTTTTACCGTCAAGAGAGAGTCTGGAGAGTCCAAGGATGAACTATAGAACTTCAGAACCATTAGCTTCAAGATCCGTCCTAACCAGCGGTTCCCCGACATCGTTAGCCACGAGTCCTGCAAAAGCGGGCAAATGACGTATTTCTACGGCCCAGA
Organism: Avena eriantha; assembly: GCA_910589775.1. NCBI lineage: Eukaryota > Viridiplantae > Streptophyta > Magnoliopsida > Poales > Poaceae > Avena > Avena eriantha. The sequence goes on along the minus strand of OU342743.1, from coordinate 429,630,773 downwards.
TATACCTTTGGCTGGCCACGAATATTCGTACCCCGACTTCGTCGATGGAGCCACCGCCAAGGCAACCACCTGGAGGTCCCAAGGCCCCCTTCCATCCGACAATGAAGCCTCTCACGCCGTAAGGTGGATAGAATGGCTGGTAGATGGAGGGTTAACCGACCTGGACCTAGCTAGGTGTTGGTTCATAAGGTGGATCCAGCCTCTACAACACCGCGTCAAGATGATGCACAAATATTCCAAGGAGAGGAAAGACCCCGTGCGGATATCTGAGGACAACTTCTCCAAGGAATCCATCAAGCTCCAGCTTATGGACATCGTCAAGGTGAAGTACAAGAAGCGTCGCTTCAACATCACCTTTGACATGTAAGAATGCGGCAAATGCCCAGAGGTAACTATGTTCTGTTCATTGTTTGCATATGTACTCTTAGGTTTCCGAGTTGGGTGTATGAACCATCTGACATGCTTTTTGACCCATCACCTGGCGACCTTGGCAGCAGATCTGATGGCTACTAAGTCTATGATCCAAAGTTCATGGATTTTCAGGTTGTGTCTGGCGATGATACCTCCAAGGATCATCCATCTCCGGCAACACAGAAGCAGAAGAGCTCCACCTCTGATGATGCTACCGAGCAAAAGAAGAAAAAGAAATCGGAGAGTGGAGTCTCCAAGAAATACACTGCCACCTTAGAGGCGGAGAAGAAGAAGTCCATCAACATCTCCTTAACCAAGGCACCTGCTGTGGTGTAAGTATATTTGTTCTTCGACTTTCCTTTGATTTGCACCTACTCAATCCCTGTACTTATACTTTGTATGTTTTAGAAGAGATCCGGTGTTAGTTTGAAGTGGACCTCCAAAGATGTTGGAGGTTCTAAAAATATTTTGATATAATGACGAAGTCATCGCCTACTGTGGCTCCCCCAACTCCTACCGCCAAGCCTGCGACAGGCTCCACTGGAATCTCATGCCCCGTTGTACCTAGGACCTCTGTCATGGAGATAGACATCAATCCAACACCAGATGTCTCGGGTTCTACCGGCATTGACCTTGCTCCCAGCGGCCAGGCGACGCAGGAAAGTACCTATTCCAAAGTGGTTGAAGCTCCGGCTAAGGATGCCGCCGAAGAAGGTAAGCAATTAGCGGGGGGGGGGGCAAAAATAGCAGTAGCAATAGCAATGGCCCAGCTGGGAACCTCTACACTATCAACTGCCATTATTATGCAGCTGATGGCTAGGGCTTCATCCATGACTCTGGCTTCTACGTCTGCTTTGCCTCTGACTCCTCTGACATTGTGCCTGGATGACCTAACTCAACATGCATATGGTATTTATAACAATAAACAGACCTTCCACAATGCATATGCCAACTTGGCCAACAATCTCATGATTATTGCTATTGTATGTCTTTGATCTTTACATTTTACTTTATAATATATCCCACTGTAGCCCCAAATCTCTTTGGCAGAAAACCAACAGTTATTGACCTGAGTGCTCCAAAGAAGAACTAGTGTAGAACTTGATAGTGTAGCCCCCCGAGTTTCTAATTAGAATGATGAATTTCGGCTAGATACTCTAAGAAATAACATACATGAATTAAAATCTGATACTGTAGCCCCCAAGCATTAGTTGAAACTAATTAGTTCTGACTAGATGCTCTAGTGAAACTAAGTACTCTTCTCTTTGTAGAATAAGAATACCCAAAGGAAGGCGACCAATGCGAAGTATGATAAGATACAAAAAGAGATGTAACTTGAAAATGGTAGAACATGATTTTTGAAGGATAAAATCACAAATATAAAGCGTATGTTTTCCTCCAATAGATCCCCAATCTATCACTTGTGACCAGTTCATCCAAATTCTCACAATGTCGTTTGTGTTCCACCTTACAGAGACCATTGCCAATGCAAAGCGCATCGTCGAGCAATCCAAGCATATCTAGGAGCTCAACGATGAAAACAAGATCCTGCAGAAAGACCTAGCTACTGTCGTCAAAGGGAATGAGGAGGCAATGAAGGTTCTACAAGAATCAGCTGACACAAAGATGCAGCGCCTGAAGGAGGAGATTGAATGCCTCAAGCAACAGAACCAAGCTGCCGTAGAGTAGAATGCTCGAGGCCTTGAGGTGTACAAGAAACTTCAGAAGGAGCAAGACATCTTGGCGGAAACCTACCAACAAGACGAAACCAACATCTTTGGTAACTTTCCTCCGTGTTTACTTAATTCTGTAAGTCTTATAAATGTATATTACTGTTGTGCTCATGACCCTTGTCTCTTATGAAAACACAACTCCCATTGTTTTAACGAACATGGGTGAAGGTGCTCTGGATTCAAAGGAGTACATGATTCTTGCCAGCAACTTCATCAACACTCCCATCACCCAGGACAAGGAGATAACACAGTCGCTGGACATTACCATCAAGATGGCAGATTCTATCGCCAAGTATTTGGAAATCCCGCACCCATCCCCCGAGAAAGTGAAGAGCTGGAAAGCATCTTGCGTCCGGCCTGGTGGAAGGATGGCCTTGTCTGTGCTGAAGGAATATTATGACGAGGCCGACATGGACCTGATGACCTCTGGTATGCCGAAGTTTGACGAGGAAGAGCGTGAAATTGACAGCGATGCTATCTGGAACTCCCTCGCCGGCTACGGCACTAGGGTTTCCAAGATGTTCAAGGAGGACGTCTTCGTGCCTGCCGAATATCTGGATGATGAACCAGTAGGTTCATACTCTAGCCTCCGATCCGGCGAATTAGATGATCTCACCAAGTTTGATTCTCGTGTTGCTGATGATGCAGCCTCAAAGTCCCATGCAGCAGAGCCATAAACACGTTCTATTAAATGTGTCTATGCAATTTTTTGTATGTATGCAGTAAAAACTTGTAGAAGTAAGGAGTAAAACATGGTTGCAAGCCTCCTGCTCCTTATCTATATCCAACATGTATAAATTTTTTAAGGAAGTGTCGGCTTATCCATTATTCTGGTTCGTATGCTTGACCTTTCGTGGGACAGAAGAATTCCAGCACAGAACCATGTTCTCAGGCGATGATGCTTAATAGCACCATCAAGAACCTAAGAACAAAATCATTGACTTTGAGTGTCAGAAAGTCAGTACTCTAGAATTCACATAAAAATGACAGAAAACATGTAGATCAAAAAACTTAAGCAAACGCCCGTAAGCAGAATTTTCACAAGTGCAAATGAAAACTTGCACATAAAGGGCTTACATGTTCCAAAAGACTCAGCAAATAACCAAATTCTTTATTTCATCGATCGTATAAGGTACTTATGACATAATATAAAATATGCTAAGTGTAAAAAGGACGTAGTTGTGCTATGTTCCATGGCCGATCAGTCTCTAGATAGTTATCATCGGGGTCACATTGCTTGTGCTTGCATTCTTTTGGCCTATCTTTCAACTCACAAATATCATCGAGGTAATAGGAACCATTGAGCAATGATTTTGTTATACAAACGGTCCTTCCCAAGATAGGGATAGTTTGTGTGACGTTTGCTGCTTGTGACGAAGCACCAGATCCCCTCTTTAAACGAGTGATTCCTAATGCGGCGACTATGGTAGCTTTGTATCTTCAGCTGGTAGATGGAAGATCTTTAGCATGACAAGATGTGTTCTTCCTTGAGTAGGTCCACATATAGGCGTCGGGATTCTTCAGCATCATCTTTGTCATAGGTGGCGACTCTTTCTGCTCCATAAACCATGAAGAAAGGGGTCAAGCCAGTAGATCTGTTGGGTGATGTTCGTAAACTCTATAAGAAAAATGGTAACTCCTCCGCCTAGGCTCCAGATACTCTATGTAGCGGTTCCTCTAAGCGCGGCTTGATTACTTGCAGAATTTCTCCATTGGCTCGCTCTACTTGCCCATTTGACTGTGGATATGCCACATATGCTAGGTCAACATGGATGCCCTTTTCATGATAGTATTCCTCGAGTGACACGTTGCTACCATTGTGGGTGACGATGCTATGTGGGAGATCAAATCTCACCACTAGATCCCGGACCAATTTTGTAATACCTCGGACCCTACGCTCTAAGCAATAAGCCAGGATGAACCCAAAAGTGGATATGGAATTCTACCGCGGAGGCCCAAGTCCATCCACATGTAGGCCCGTAGAAGCAAAGCAAGGCACAGTATCGACCAACCACACTACCCACTTTCAACAACATTGGGACAAGAGCGAGTGCATAGTCGATAGGTAAAGCGATAAAAAACATATAAAAATGAGTATGTATGTCAGCGACATACAATAGTATATCAGAGCCACACCATCTAAACACAATAGAAATAGAAATATTCAACACCATACGGAAAGATCCACATATCCTAGATAGAGGTAATAGTTTAGGATACATCCTCATACATCAGACATCAGAGTATCAATCAGAAGCGCAAAACATGATCTGATTACAGACAAGAAGAAAATTGGCATAATATGCCATAAAAATAAGCACATCCCGCCCATAGATCTCATGTATCTCCATCCTCGGAATCTCTACACCTGATGTTCATCGCCACCCTCATCAGTATCCTCGACCTAGTAACCTTCCTGAGAGTATACCAGTCCATCCAAACCAAATATTTATCGTGTGAGACCCTAGGGGTAATCAACAAGTCTTAATGTATCTAAAGGGGTCAACCTAGGGGTGACGCAATTGCAGTGAAAGATAATATCTAAATAGTTCTATAGAGACACATTACAACATCTGCCCATCAGGATATGGATGGACGCTCGTTAATTAGTAAAAATAGTTATATGGGTAACATAAATAAACACCGCTCGCCCTCCTTCTCGCTTACTGATGAGAAGGCAGAAGAACATCCCATGCGTTTGCAATTATATGAACCATTCCATGAGTGTTGTACTATTTAGTAGTCATATTTTAGTCAATTTAAACATGGTACTTTAGTTATACTTGTCTATGATCAAGAAATTGTGCTCCAAATCATCCATAACCGCGGACACGGCTTTCAGCAAGATTTACCATGCAGGGGGTGCGCAAATAGAAACACACGCATGATCAACCTTAGGAATAACCAAATAAAAATCAACGAGGCCTCATGGAAAAGCATTCACAAGATTTATAAATGATTTCAGGGGCCGCCCCACTAAGCTACCCGCAACAAAGTTTGGACGGCTCTGATATGGACCTAGGGTTTGTGTAGACGGATGTAAACGACTGAGAACCCGAAAGTGTGACTGTGCTTGTCAATACCGTGGAAACGTGTCATAAGTCCTAAATAGTATAGGGGCTCCACACGCAATTGTAAATAAAGCAGTAAAGCATGTCATAAGTATAGGATAGTAATAACGCCCCGAACTAGATTATGGCCCCATGAAATAAACTGTAAATCAAGCTCAGGCTAAGGGGATTTATGGTCCCACATGCGGATAGTGTGATAGTCAAAGGAATATGAATCAAGTACTCGGGTCCTACGTGACACAAGTGAGCATGGAAGAACCAAATAACAGTTATTGCCCACCGGTGCCTCTTTCTTTAGGTACCTGATTATCCAAAGAGTCGCACAAACCCTACACATGCAATTCTATGACTCGCATGTCTCAAACAACTCTTATAGTAATGGCTCATAGGATTGAGGATATAAGTTTCGGTGGGGTTTAAAAGTAAAGGCTATGCAATACTTGGGATTCCAATTTAATGCATTCATCACTCAATGATGCAATAATAAGATAGAGGCTTAGGTTCTATATGTATGCAAGCATGAGTAATTTCTTGCCTGTCGGATCAGCAATAGGGTAAACGGGATCCGGGTAGTTATCTTGGTTCTCCTGATAGTTCGGTGTCTGCCCGGGTAAAAACCAAACACACAAAGGCTATAATAAATAAAGTGCACAATCATATGAATATATGCGCAAGCAAAAAAAAAATACCATGATGGAATGATGCACAATTACATGGAATAACATAGCATGGCATGGGTGACGTGTGGAAACGTGAATAAAGCACTTTATTTAATTTTTTAGAGATGTTTTGCTCCCATAAACAGTTCTGAATATTTAATATTTATATGATGCATGCTTCAATTCATATCATTTAATGCATAGTTAGAACGGGCTCGTCGCGCTGATCGATTTAGACATATTATTTATCGAATTTAGAATTACAGAATTAAAATTATGATTTAATTAAGCAATAGGGATTTAATAGTATTTAATAATTCGAAAATTTCAATTGCCTAGAATATATTTTAAATAGCATATTCATAATCCTCATGTTTTTCTGATTAAAAAACATATATTATTTATATTATTTAGAATTATGATTATAAAACAATAGTAAAATCAAATTAAGACATATTAGGGTCAAAGTCAAAGGTTTCACTAGTTAGAGTCAAATGTGGAAACATGATTGAATTCATATTATATTTTATAAGGTTTTCCAAATTCAAATTATTTAAAAAGGTATGAATTAAATTAGATATGTCAATTTTCTAAAATTTTATTTATATTAGAAAGTCGCTAGGCACTTTTGTTACACAGGGTGAGTTAGCTACGTTAATGGGTGGGGTCACGCGCTAACTCAGTGGTTGTCGGCGACAATGGTGCGTTGAGCCTTTTTCCAAGCAGTTCTGAGCTAGCCACGCACGATGATATGTGGGGTCGGGGCGATGTGGGGCCACGATGTGCATGACCTAGCAGGACGACGACACGTGTTGGATCCTGGGACCTGTTTGTGGTGTTTCAAAAAGGTCGAGTGTCTTTCCGTAAAAAGCGCAGTCGGTTGTGGGACTGACCAGTGGGATCTGTACCGCAGGTTGAGGAGCGAAAAGTGCAGGGGGTATGGGTAAAAGGCAGCAACGCTACTATTCTTCTCCTTGGCTCGTTGCTGACGAAACTGACGATGAAAAATGGTAGGTAAAACCTAACACCACCGAGGATCGAACTGGTGTCCCCGGGCACGGGCTTGCAGGGCAGAGCCACTACAGTAAGCTGGGGTTGATGCTCGGAAAGGTTTTTAGCACGGGTTAACATGTAAGGGCTCGACACCGACGACCATAATACGGCAGGGTCACGGTCGGCATGGTCGAGCACGGTGGTGCGGGCGCCTAGGGTTTCAGGAAGCGGGCTTGGGATAGATTGACGCGGCGCAACGACGTGGATGCAGCAATGCAAGCGGCCAGCAGCGAGGCGCTCCCTAGCGATGGCAAGCTTGCAGTAGTGGTGGCGAGCAACGACACGGGCTAGGTATTCAACAAAACATTCTCGCGATCTAGGAAGCAAAATGGTGAATGGCCATGTCTAGCAGACAGAGGGGTTCACAATAGTGGTTTTGATGGCGGTGGTTTGGCTCGGGGCACTGGCGGTCCATGACGGAGATCACGAACAGCTATCTAGGGTTTCTTGTGAGGCAACAATGGTTATGCGTGTTCTAGGGCGCGCCTTCTTCGTCAACGTGTACTAGCGCGACCTCCTGGGACTGGTGGGTTTCCCCGACAACCTCGGCTCCCCTTCTCCTTCCTCTCCTCGCTGGTATAGATATGAACTCAAGGTGGGTGGCTATGGTGGTAGGTAGCTAGCAGGAAGGGAATGGGGAGAGGGGGACGGTGCAGGGCAGAGCCTAGAGGAGATCTGGATCGGCCAGGAGGGTTAGGGTGAGATAGATAAGGACAAGGGAGGTGTACGCCACACTCAGGTTAGGTTAGGGCCAAAGTAACCTTGGGTTACTTTCCTCCTCATTTGTCCTCTCTCTCTCTTGGGCAGGTAGAAGGGGTGACCATGGTTAGGGGTGACCATGGTTAGGCTGGGGGCTGGGGTAACCATCTTGACCAGCAAGAAAGATGGGGAGGGTTTAGCTAGGAGGGTAAGGGTGTGGCACATGGGCATGCACACCATGGTCACATGGTGGCTCAGGTTGGGTTTAGGAATTAGGTGGGGATGGTGGAGTTTAGGGCTTAGTGAGCTTATCCCTAGGTTTGGTTAGAGAGTTGGGATAGGGTGGATGTAGATAGGTTTTCTTATTCGAATTGTCTTATTTTAGTTGAATTTGAATAAACCAAAGATTTAGAAAAGCCTCACAAAATCCAAACTCAAGTAGAACCAAAGAGAATACATGAAGGAGGACAAGTATATGGAACATGGATAATTTGTTTAATGTTGATGTAGCTTGTGTGCATTCAAACCAAACAAGACCCACAAACCAAAGATTTCAAAAGAGGGAGGTGATGGTGTTTCTTGCATGGCCATGCATGTGGTATAAATGCCACCACTAGTAGTGAAAACACTAGAATTCCACATGGTCATATATATCCATGCATGCATTCAAAAATATTTGAATTATGGCCCGACAAAACAACAAGCTTGCATTCATATGAAGATATGTAGCATATACACATATGTGAAGCTAAATGGCTGTTTATAGTGTGTATTTCCTACTAGATCATCTTGTAGCCAAGTATAGCATCACACATGAGCATATATTCAATAAAACAATATGGAAGCTAAAGAATGGGAATTCTACCCACATTGCATGCAAAGGTGGCCACGAGGCCCCACATACTTAATATTGTGAAAATAATAGAGATCATAAATGGGAGCATGTAGATTTAGAAGTGGATCCGTCTTATTACATATGAGCTAGATTTAAATACCAAATGTAAAAGCAATAGCTCGTATATAATTGTTGGAATTTTATATGAAGACAAAGAAAGGTGGTGGAAGAATACAATATATGCTCCCACCTCAACTTTGGCATCAAGCAATATATTAAGAACCAACTATAATATATCAAGAGGTAGATACAATTAATAATACAATTGCATATGGGCTAAGAACCAAATTAAAAGGGGTTTTATATGATGCTCAAATGCAATGTGACATGTTGACATGAGCATGGTATAATGATGATGCAATAAATGACATGTAGGAAGTAGCAATATATAGAGGCTTAGGTGCTATATGTATCCAAGAAGGAATTGCTTTCCTGTTGGATCAGCAGTAGGGTAACCGAGATTCAGGTAGTACTCTTGGTTCTCCTGATAGTTTCCTTGCTCGGTGTCTGGCCGGATAAAAACCAAACAGACAAAGGCCATAATAAAGAAAGTGTGCAATCATATGAATATATGCAACAAGCAAATAAAGTATGCCATAATGGAATGATGCACAATTGCATGGTATAACTTATCATGGGATGGGTGAGGTGTGGAAACAAGAATAAAACACTTTATCTAATTATTTAGGCATGTTTTGCTCCCATAAACAGATCTGAATATTTAATATTTATATGATACATGTTTCAATCCATATCATCGAATTCATAATCAGAGCAGGCTCGTCGCACTAATTGATTTAGATATATTATTTGTCGAATTTGGAATTACGGAACTAAAGTTATGATTTAATTAAGAAATAGGCATTTAATAGTATTTAATAATTCGAAAATTTTAATTGCCCTGAATATATTTTAAATAGCATATTCATAATCCTCATGTTTTTTTGATTCAAAAACATATATTATTTGTATTATTTAGAATTATGATTTTAAAACAATAGTAAAATCAAATTAAGTCAAATTAGGGTCAAAGTTAAAGGTTTGCCTTGTTAGAGTCAAATCTAGAAACAGGTTTAAATTTATATTTGAATTTTATTCATATTTTATTTTATAAGTTTTCCACATTTGAATTATTTATAAAGATATGAATTAAATCAGATATATGAATTTTCTGAAATTTTATTTATATTAGAAAGTCGCTAGGAACTTTTGTTACACAGGGTGAGTTAGCTGCGGAAGCTGACGTGTGGGGTCGCGCGCTGACTCAGCGGTTGCTGGCGATAGCGGTGCGCTGGGCCTTGTTCCACGCGGTTCTGAACTAGCCATGCACGATGATATGTGGGGCCAGGGCGATGAGGGGCCACGACGCGCGCGCGACTTAGCAGGACGGCGACACATGGCAGATCCTAGGACGCGTTTGCGATGTTTCAAAATGGCCTGGTATCTTTTCGTAAAACATGCAAGTGGCTGTGGGACTGACCAGTTGGGGTCTATACCGCGGGTTGAGGAGCAAAAAGTGCAGTGGGGTATGGGCAAAAGGCGGCAGCGCTACTATACTTCTCCTTAGCTCGTTGCTGACAAAACTGACAATGAACAATGGCAGGTAAAAACTGATGCCACCGGGGATCGAACTGGTGACCCTAGGCATGGGCTTGCAGGGTGGAGCCGCTGCAGTAAGTTGGGGCTTAAGCTCAGACAGGTTTTTGGCGTGGGTTAACGTGTAAGGGCTCGGCACCGATGAGCATAAAACGACGACGCTGCGGTCGGCATGGTCAAGCATGGTGGTGCGGGCGCCTAGGGTTTCTGGAAGTGGGCTTGGGGTAGACTGATTAATAAGATAATTGCATATGGAATAAGAACCAAATTAAAGGGGTTTTATATGATAATTGCATATGGGATAAGAACCAAATTAAAGGAGTTTTATATGATGCTCAAATGCAATATGGCATGTTGACATGAGAATTATATAATAATGATGCAATAAATGACATGTAGGAAGTAGCAATATATAGACTAGGCAAGTAGCATTGCAATTGTTAGACAATTGGGATGATACAAATTTCAGGGTTGTTTCCCACATCAAGATTTCTAATGGGTTTAGCTTCAATCTATTTAGTGAATTTGTCAACTGCTACTAACAGATGCGTAAATCCACAAGGTGCTAACTACAAGAAAAATTGGCTTTTACAAGAGACGATTTTCATGGTTGAAGGCTCATTTTTCGTGGCCAAAAAGTCTTCCGTGACGGATGGCCTTCGTGGTAAAAGCCCTGTCACGAAAATTGGCTTTTTTGACCGTGGCGGATCACACCCTTCAGCCACGAAAACTTGTTCCGTCGTAGATCTGTTCACCAGCCGGGTTGACTGTTGACGTCATGCAAACTGCCACGTGGCAGCCGCCGTTAGCGGTCGGTTACCGCCGTTAAAGGTCACAAAAACCGTGGGAGTAGTCAGGCCCAGCCAAGGCCTGCTAAATACTAACTATGGTCTACAGAAAGCCCATGTTGGTCCAACACTGTGTGGCCCATTAGGTGCATGCACCAAGTCACTCTTGTACAGTTAAGGCATGCGGTTAGCCCATCACTATTATCGCAGCCTATCGTGGGCCGCCTACTAAAGGCCTTTCTTTGAGATGGTTTGTTACTGTTCTAGCCTTTTACTATTCCGGCCGTTAACTGTTCAGGCCCACAAGCGGCATGTTACTGTTCTAGCCTGGTAAATTTGTCGGCCTATTACTGCCCTCGTCTGGAAATTTCTCGGGCCGTTAATATTTAGGCTCGTCACTGTTATGGCCTTTAAATGCTTTGGCCTTTTACTGTTGCGGCCCTTTACTGCTGATGACCACTACTATTTTGGCATGTTACTATTCTACCATTTTTACAGTTTCTTGCCTGTTACTATGATGGGTTGTTTCTGTTCTGGTTTAGTACTGTTATGGCCCGTTCCTGTTATGGCATGTTACTATTACAGTCTATTATGACATGTGTGTCGGCCCATTACATTTACGTCCTTTTACAGTTTTGACCTTTCTGAAGCCCATGCCAATATCTTAAAATGTGTATAATAAGCCAGCATCTTTTTCTGTTCATCGTTGGCCGAATACAAGACGGATCAACAACAAAGCACGACAATATTCTCTAATCGACCTGCCTAGCGTAGTTCTGTAACGACTACTACCATGTGTGGACAACGTCAACTAAATACCTAGATAGCCTATGCGAATTATCTAGATATTACATCAGTTGAAAACTTCTTAAAATTATTACATATTATCAACTCGAGGGAAAGAAAAATCCGCATTTCAGTTGACAATCAACTTGATAGCAGAGTCCTCAATTTGCTTTCTCAATCGATCAGCTACATCTTCCTTTGAGTGTGACAGCTACATTGGAGGAGACATGACCTTGCAACCCCCTCTTTGGTGGCAATAGCAATAATTGCAGTCTGAAACTAAGTAATAACAAGTTAATACATCAAACAAGACAAACTACTCATTTGACTAATATGACAGGAGCTATGAACTGGAGTTTAGAACAGGTCAATGGTTCAATTATTGACCAACACGTCAAACAAACATGACAAACAAGTGTGCCCACCGTGAAACGAGCAATCAAAAAATGTGTCTGTGTGCCTTAGAATTTCAGCAAATATAAACTAGTCAGGTCATTTCAACAAATATATATGGAAGTAGTTGTATACCCTAAAATGCAAGAGACGTTGGGTGACCCGAAATTTGTGCTGAGCCAAAAAATGGCATGGAGTTACTTTCATAGAAAAGAATGAACTAGATAGAAATTATAACTGCATCATACGAGAACTTATAGTGCAGGAATGCAAACAACGAATGAACTATATATTGTAGAGGATAGTTATGTCGTGTCTTAGGAAGAACCAAAACCAGAACCAGATGCGAGATATAATGGCATCGCTCGTGAACCTGTAGAACAGGACAAACAAGCATTATACAAGTGTGCCTAGAATGAAATGGGCAATCAAACAAAGTGTTTCGTAGAATTTTAGCAAATATAAACTAGCGAGGTCATTTCAGCAAATCTATATATGGAAGCAGTGGCATCTCCTAGAATGCAAAGATTCGTTGGGTGATTCAAAATTTGGGGTTAGCTACACAATGACATGTAGTTACTGTCATAGCTAACAATCAACTAGATAGAAATTATAATGGCATTTTAAGGAACTTCTAGAGGAGGAATGCAAACCATGAGTGAACTACATAGTAGAGGATAATTATGACGTTGCTCAGGATGAACCAGCACCAGATAAGGAAGTCATGGCATCCCTTGTGAACCTGTAGAATAGGCTATGCAAACCAACATGTTCATTGTTCCATTTTGAGCTCTATGCAAGAAAAAGGAAATAGTTAGTGATGCAGCTTTTGAAGAACCAGATGGAAACAACAAAATTATAATCGATTTAGTAATAAGAGTTTAAACGGCTATGATAGGATATCAGAACAATGCCAAGGAGGAAATAATAGCAGGAACTAATCTCAGGATGAACCAGATAGATTCAACGACTGTAGAGCAGGGAATCCACACTAATATTTTGCACTGACTTCAGATTTTGCAAGAATTACATGGTATCAGGCAATTACTGAGTAGCTAAGAACATTTGCATGAAAAAATAACAGACATGTGCATGACTTGAAATTTTTCTAATGACCTTGTATGTACTAGCACAAAGAACAGGCATGCCTAGTGACTGGTATGTACTAGAATGATTAAAAAATGTAGTTCACTGTGCCAAGCTTGAACCTGCTATACTTCTGAAAAAACAAAAACGGGTTGGATATTTTGTTAACCTTGGTCGGATAGGCATCTAAGCATCATCGGTACCATGCGAGTGACGTCCAGGTCACCGAGGGTGTTGTGGTTGCGGTGGATGTTGGTGTTGGGGAAGCAGATCTTGGGCGGTCAATGCCGGCTTGAGCACGGTGGATGAGAGCGTCGCTGAGGCAGACCTAGTGCACAGAAAGGCGACGGCCGTGCAGCTGGTCTAGAGTGGTGGACATGGAACTCTTTGAACTAGATCACGTCAAGTGGACAACTGTGAAGCGGATTCGGTATGGTTGGGTAGCTTTTCGCGGCGAGGAAGAAGAGCTTGGGCGGCGAGGAAGCAGAGCTTGGGCGGTTGATGACGCCGTCGGCGTGGTGAACGACACAGCAGCTCCTAGATCCGGTGGGTGAGCATCAGTGAAGCAGCTCCGCGGCGGTGCACGCAGCTCAAGCCGGTGCGCACGGTGGTCATGGAGGGGACAAAGGAGCTTGGGATTTTTGGGAGGGCGAGCGGGACAAACTGCGGGAATCGGGACCATAGAGGTGAGCAGAAAAAATAATTATGATCGTGCCACCGAGATACTGACTTTAGCATGCCCATTTGTCGTCTGAACAGTGGATAAATATGGAATTCTAAATTCTAAAGTTTTTGAAACGGAAGGGCAAGAAATGCTTCAAGGTCATTATGTCGTTTTTCCGCTCGATTGAGAATTTGAATTTGGCTAGCGCCCATATAATAATAATAGAAAAATGGTACTCCCCTAGTCGGTGGGATATTTTGGCTCAAAGATTTTGAAACGGTGGAGCAGGAAATGCTTCAAGGTAGGTGGGTGATTTTGCCTCGACTGAGATTTTGAATTTGGCTAGCGTCCATCTACTAATAGAAAAAGGTAGTAGACCATATGATATTTGTACAGAAATTCATGGCCGAGTGTCACATCAATTGATCATCCATAAACATTTTTTGCACAGAAACTTGGATACCTTCGATTCACATAGCATAGGCGGTAAAATTTTGCCGCTTGAGTCAGATTTTAAATTTGGCTAGCATCCATGTAATAGTATAAAAATGGTACTACCTCGGTGGGGGATTTTGCCTGAAACTGTTTGAAACAGAGGGGTGCAAAATGATTCGAGGTCGGTGGGTTATTTTCCCCCTCGATTAAGATTTTGAATTTGGCTGCCGGCCAAGTTTTATTACTAGAAAAAAGGTTGGTTAGATTGAACGCCATCTGGCCAAGAATTTAAGGCGAGAGTCACATCAACTGATGCCTCCGATTCAAACGGGGTAGGAAGTAGGTTTTGGTGGTCGACTGTGTTTTTGAATTTAGAGATTGTCTAAAGAATAAGTAAAAAATAGGTCATTCTCCCTATATTTTAGGGATCCAAGTCGGGGAGAGTGATTATCTACCACGCGTATGAAAATGCAGATCTCCGATTCAAGAATGCTTGTTTAACGTAACAACAAACAAATTACTGAAATAGCTCTGATTCAAGCATGTGAAAATGGTGTGCAACCAAGGTCTACTAATTATTTAGGTGCCAGCATAGACTCTTCTATAGGAAGCACTGACTAAATAGTAGTACTAATTCAGATCAAACAAAAAGCCTGCTACAAAACAAATACTCCTACTACTGCATACTATCAAAACACAAACACCAGCTATAGTATATGTAGAACACATAAAACAAGATTTCATCACGCATACACTACTATATATAGAACACAATGTCATCATATAAAACAATGTTTTATCAGACACACATAGGCCCCCAAAATGAACATACAACTCTAATATTCCATCCCCTGCTGCTGTGACTGCAGCACAAACAAAGGTGCCACCAGAGTTCCATGAGCTACCAAAACAAACAAAGATTAGACTACAGCTCCAAGTAACACAACCTGGGCAAAGACATGCTTGCTCAAACAAGCCTTGTTTGTTCATCCGAGTGTTATTTTCATGTCCTTGATGTTGTAGTCTGAATCAGATGCATTGCTGACAGGACTTCCTTTTTGTTTCTTTGATTTAGCACTCTGAATCATGTCGGTTGCTCAAGGAAATGAACAAAATCATCAGCAAAATCATAGGTGTACAAAAATGCAAGGGTTGCACATGAATGATTGCGCTAACCAGGTGTCATTATGTAGGGATGTAAAGTACACCAACATTTACGAGATCTTAACTTCTTAGACTTCATGCTGCTAAGATTTAATTCGAATACTCCCTCCTTCGCCCATATGACCATCATTTCTATATTCTCAAATGCGCAGAGTAACCTTACTGCATCTTTCCTACCATACGACCATGATTTCTCAAGGCCAAGGAGAGTATCCAACTCAACCTTTATATGAGGCAGCCAAGCTTCCCATTTACCTGTTGATGATCTTGCACTGGACCACGTGTTTAGAGTGAAGTCTCTTATAACCGCAAGGGAAACATCTCCATTATGCACCTTAGCAATGACAAAATTGCGTATGGAAATATCATGTGTCTAATTTGGGCACTCAATATAACATAGTTTTGTTGTCATGTGGTCGAAGGCATTTATATATCTGGAGTTCATTGTTGGCCAGTATAAAATGTCCCCTATGAGAGTTGACGGCCTGCAATAAATCTTAGCCAGCATCTCAGCAGGTTCAATCTAGTCCTCCCACTTTCCTAACTCTGATGAGTACCTCTGGACCAATGCTTGGTTACCATGGGTTACTATCCAAACAACCCAAAAATTTGCTACAACAAGGTGAAGACAATTTCCCATGGTTTCTCGAATAGAGAATTGTGCCACTATCATACTCACATCTCGGCCAAATTGGTGGTTCTGGTATCACTATTTCACTTCTACTGATTAGATCCTAGGCTTTTATCATGTTAGACCCTTGCGGATAATGAAGTAGCACCCTACCATTGTGACGTCCAAGTGCATATGGTTTGTAGGATTTATGTACTTCTACCAGCCTGTTCATCTTCTAGCAGATGGATTGGTCAAGATTATGATCTGTTAAGAATCGAGCGTCCTCGAAGCTGTTGGTGAAAAACCCAAGTAACTGCATTCCTCTATTATGTGATAGGGTTAGCCTTTTGAAATTGTTGCTTCCCATGAAGTCCATCCAACATTTATGGGCAACAGATGCCCTCAATATGCAGGATGGGTGCGGAGGAAGCCTGACAAGAATCTAACCAAATACATCACCTGGCAAGTCGTTGATTGTTCCATATGTTCTTCCATCGAAGCTTGTAGGATGATGCAAATAGCACAAGTGCATCATAAGAATTAACTAAACAGCACAATGCACAAAGCACAACCCTAAAAAAATAATTAAGTAAACACCAGAATGCATCATACAATTTCACAGGAAAATTTATCATCAAAATTACCTAAACTGCATGCATTTGAAAAACTACCTAAAAAGTAAAGTATGTGAACAAAATAACCTAAATAGCACAAGGAATCAACCGGAGTAGTACGAAATCATCACAAAATGCTTCAGCATGTCAGAACTGGGCAAAGGGAATGAAGAAATTTTTTTTGAGGTCACTGGGGAGGAGAGAAAGGCCCCCACCTCAATTTTCTCGTTTAATCATAAAAAGGGAGAAAAAACGGACGTAGCTTCAGTGACTTGGTGAACCCAAGTCTCACGATGACTTGCCCCAAGATCCACCTTCCATCTTAGATCTAACCTATGACAGTAGCTCAGATATTGAACTACAAAGTAAAACTATTCGAAAAAATTGACAAAAAATCAGTATATCATCGGTTCCTAGGTTTGAATCCTTTGAAAGTTTCATCCCATTCGAATCACTAGTTTGTGATTAAATAGTTTTTAATGTTCCTGGTACTACTTGTTTAAACTAATATCCATTGCACCTAGAAAAAACCCTGGAGAAGAATACACAAAAGAGGGAGGAAGTCAAGGAGACAAAAACCAACACATAACTTACAATGAGGTCAACGAGTTCTGAGCAGATGGAGCAGGTGCCGCTGATGAATGATGATCCATAACCGTTGACGTTGAAGAAGCACGACCACAAGCTGACGTATTCCTTGCACCCCATGCAGCCGTCGCTTTGGCAATGGCAGCCCACATAGCCGAATTTGTTCCAGCAGCAGCCGATGAGGTTTTCGACTGCGCCTCCAATGCTTTCCAAGCATCGCTCAACACTGCCCAAGACTCCGATGCAATACAAACATCGGCCTCCGCATCCCCTTCACATGTATCCCCTGGTGCTGCTTCAGCATCCACCTCTTCTTTACAAGCATCCACCGACGCAGCAAATGCATCGGCCAACGCTGATTGTATTTCTTGGAAATGCCACCAGCTTATTTAGCTCACAGTGCCCAAAAATAAATGCATTATATCCTTCAAAAAGGCCCTAATGGCTGGAGGTTGGGGACGAACATACTTGCGAACGGTGGTGGGGTGATGTTCAGTGGTGGAGCGGCGGGGACGGTCCGATCGAGGGAGGGCGGCCAGGCAGAGAAGATGATGATGGGGTCGAGGGGCACACGACTAAGCTTCCTCACACTCGAAACTAACTTTCACCCCACTATATAATTTTTTTACGAACCCTTCTTTTTAGGGGAAAACCCCTGCTATATTAATAGTAGTAACCACACGACTGATACATGTTTGTGCACTTGCGTTGTGTAGTTTCCCGCCTACAGAGATCAAGTTTGTGCATATTCGTGTGATACAATGAATTGCTAGGTAAAATATTCCAGGTGGTAGAATCCTTCCCTTTCTATGACATCAAGATCTAGAGTTCAAACATCGACCTGAAATTCCACAATCTACAACTACAAGTTTTAGTTTACTACAAGAAACATGCTAACAAATCACTCACAAGTGGCATTAACATCATCATTAACAGATCTGAGAAGGAAAAAATTGAAAGATAAAAAACCACCGCGAGTTCGAATAAGATGACTGTTGTTGCCAAATATAGTCACATAAAGCCAGGTCCAATATATATGTCATAATAGTACATCAAATATATAAATTCGTGGACATCACACACTAGCAGAGGAATAAAAAGTTATAGTACCTGACATAACAAACAGTCATCCTCACAAGATACCCAAACCTTTCAAAAATGAAAGTAGAGTGGTCAATATGGTTGACAGATTTCCTCATCTTTTGCAGGATCAGGACTGTATTGGCGTGGAGAATCTCGAATTTCTATCAGGGTCTCATCTGCTTCTAGAGCCAAATTGAATAGATTGTCAGCTCGCATTCCCACCTGTTCCAAGATCCAGTCGTACGCTTGGCCAATCAGCTCATCGCCATCCACATCAGGCGAATCAGGAACTAAGTTGTTAGCGTCGAACTTTTCAAAATCAACAACAACATCATCAGCAACTGAAATTGATGTATTCCATCCTCGAACTTTTCAGCTATCCGCTTAGTGGATGTGGCCACTTCTTCCTTTAGGAGCCTAATTTGTTTGTCCTAGTGTTTCTCTTTCTCTTTAAGGCATGAAATCATGTGTCTATGAGCTTTGTATTTCTATTGGAGACGACGGGAAATTGTCAAATCCTTGTGGTGACCAGCACCATTACGCCATGAGCAATATGAGTATGGTGGAAACTACAGATAACAAATCTAAAATTAAACCAGATTCTCATTTCAAAAAACTTAAACCAAATTCTCGTTTCAAAAATAATAATCCAAATTTAGCTGCACACATCGAGCAGGCTCCACAGTGGTACCGCAAATGGCAAAGAACCATAGAGGCGTATTACCCAAACATGGGAAACATAACCAACATGAAAAGGTCGTACTTCAGGGTTTGCCTTCTTAGCTGGCACATGAGTAGTCCTGGCCTTAGTAAGTGGCAACAGATCAAAATAACTTCGTTTCTGCAAATCATGATCCAACAAAAATTAATAGTATATTTTAGGGGACATTTTAAGTAATAAAGCGCTCTTTATCGAAAAAATGTTTTCAGGGACAAAGAATAGGTTACTAAAATTCTAGCAAAGCAGCTGGATACATAAAAAAACTTCTCACTCGGCAATGCCTCCTCCACGGGTGGGACATGCGCATGATACTAAATGAAATGCAGCAAAACTAGTAAATTTAGGAAAGAACACATCAACTTCACAATGCAAAGAACGATACGTGCATTAATATGGTGGCAAGGTTTGGGCGTGTTCCCCTTTACCGAAAAAATAATTTAAGGAACTTAGCAATGTAGGACACCAGCAAATAACAATATGTTTATGAACGATATGCATCAAACTATATTTGCATTGTTCAGCAGAGGACTGTTCTATGAAATAAAGCCAAGGGCAAGCTTCCCTTCCTCATAAGACTCTTGACAGCATATACTTACCTATTTTTAGTGGACCTAATAACTAATTCCATGGCTACATCCATGGTGATCCCAGCTTCCTAATGTGGCATATAGATCTACTATTTCAAATAAAAATCACCTACACGACTATCCGGATGGTTGTGGACTCACCGGAGATAGCGCTAATGCGATGGAAAGGTGGACGCTGCTGGGTAAAGAAGGTGCGCGACGGGGGAGGTGCACAAATGTGCAAAAAATGTAGTGATACTAGACTATAGACAGAGATAGGAGTAACACATAAACCGGATCAAATAGTAGTAACCACAAACTCCACACACGCTGTAATCAGACTATCAACTACTCACATATTAATTAACCTAGTGTAATTTAACATGGCAGTACTATGAGATTGTGAGTACTAATAAACAAAAGGGGATTACTTAATTATTAGTGGAATCTACAGCCAACCACCAAAAGCATCATGAGCATGCTAAATATCTAGATTGCAGACCGTACTTGGTTAAGAACCTAATGTCCTCTAATTACCCAAATCTAAGAGCATCTATCCTATTTACTACTGAGTGAAGTGAGTTGGAGACATCCTTAAGTCTACAGCCATCTCCTCGGCATGCATCTGATGGCACTCCGGCTCCTCCTCTTCGAGGTCATCACGAATCTCGAGCTGTAACCATAATACATCATTGCGCACTGTAGCGAAAGTGAGTGCGATAGATCTACCCAGTGGACAAACGTGCAACACTCACATTCATAGTTGCAACCCAAGAACCTAGAGCCGAAGTTCGTTCCCTCGAACACAACACGGCGATGGGGTGCCAAGGTGTAGTCGCACCAGAGCCGGAGATCTGCATTGTTAACGATGCCATACCACTCCGCGTCTACCATCCGTGCCAGCATTTGAACCCAGGAAACATCGTCGATCGAGATGGGCATAAAAGAGAAAAACCCTAAAAGGATAGAACCCATAATATGAATTCGAGAAAATAAACTAAGACCGTGAACTCTGGCGTACTTACCCTAACCTTTTCACCTTGTGCATCAAGATCTCCCGTCGTTCGCCGGCCCGACATGACTAAATCTACTGATATTGCTCAAAAAAGAGTGCGCCTTCAAAGCCTAGCGCAAAGGCTTCATGGAGAAGGAAGAGGTAGGGGATCCGGTCCTCACATTTGCTGGCTACTACTCTGTATTGGATTTAACTCAACCACTGATAACCGGGGCCCGCGCTAGAGAGCCTGTGGGCCCCCAAACATCACTCTCCTAGTTTTACTTGCATTACATGTATTTTTTGGAAAACAGATCAAAACTCAATAAATAAATAAACCAAAGGCCCTCCTCTCTATTTGCCAAAACCCACTATAAAATGGAGACGCTCACAAATGCGTACACACACTCACCCCTATGAATGCAGGTACGCACACCCTACACCTATGAGCACTTCAGAAAGACTGGATCTTGAGACTGATCCGGCAGGGCTTGAGCTTGACGAAGTCACCATAGGCACCTCGCTATATATTGATGGGAACGTCGCCTCTCACTACCCTCATAACCATCCTTCACAGTCGAGCGCTGAGGCTTTGTGGCAAAGGAAGTGCTAGGGGGAGTCGGATCTCACATTCTCTAGCTACTATGGGATGTAATTGAACCACTAATAATGTGCCTCCGGTAGTGAGCTCATAGACCCTAGACACTAGTGACCATTATAATTACTTCAGGAAAACCGAGCAAAACTTAATATAAATGGAAGGCCCACCTCTCTCCTTTTTGCAAAAACCCACTACAAAATGCACATGCACACAAATGCATACACACACTCACCCCTATGAACGCATGAATGCACATCCTACCCCTATGAGCACCTTGCAAAGATTGTGTCTTCAGATTGTCTGGTGGGGGGCTTGATCTTGACGAAGTCAACATAGGCACCTCGCTATCGGCGGGAACGTTGCCTCGTACTACGCTCGTAACCATCCTTCAAATACGAGCGTCGAGGCTTCATCGAGAAGGAAGAGTTGAGGAGTCAGAGCTAACTTTCGTTGGCTGCTATAGGATATAACTAGACCACTAATAACAATGGGGCCCCCACAACAGTGATCCCATAGGCCCCAGACATTAAAGCAAGCACATCGTCAAGTCTTACACATATGTCTAAATGGTGGAGTGGGTAGTGCTAACCAAACAATTCTTCAAGGTGATTCTAGTACTAGACATATGTCTAAGAGACTCAATTGGCAGGAGGGCCCACTAGTTAGTGGATAATAGTCTATTTTTATTTTTTATTTTTAACACGGCTGTGTGGACCCACTTCAGTCATAAATGCTAGAGCAAAAGTAGTTTTCACAGCTACTTCTGGACACTGCACATGCCCTTACTCGACGTAGCTTAGAAATTTACTAGCCTCTTGTCTAAGAAAATTGTAGGTTGCTTTGAAAGTTTTATGAAAAACCTTTTGGAGGTAACCATCGCGGGGTCAATTAATATATGACAAACCACCGAGAGTTTCGACGATAGGTTCAACTTCTTCTTAAGATTTTGCATCTTGCCAATTAACAAAATTATGTCAAACTTGAGCTACAAGTAAGCGCGATATAGATTGCTCTTGAATTAAATGTATTTTCGAAGGTATATAGGTGCATCTTGTTGTAGTAAACAATTGCATCAATATGAGTTTCCAACTATCTCGGGAAAGAACATTCTCAATTTTCTGAGTGTGATGATGAGATTGTTCTTTCCCGTAAAGCAAGTCCGAAGAATATGGATCTGAATGACATACGAGGCAAGTTTTTAGACATATATTATGGACCAACATGTTATACTTACGATTTCCCATGTTTTATGATTTCTCAAACTTCCTAGGTAACTTCGCCCACCTGATTGATTTTATGCCAATTTATCAAAATTATTAGGTAAAAATTGAACTACCACAAGTAAATTGTAGGTTGCTTTGAAATTTTGATGAAAGATCTCTCTTGGAGGTACCCATCGAGGGAAGGGGGTCAATTAATATATCAGAAACCATCGAGAGTTTTGACCATAGGTACGGTTCAATTTCTTGCTAAGATCTTGCATCAATTTAATGAAATTAAGTTATACTTGAGCTACAAGTAAGCACGGTAGACTGCTCTGGAATTAAATTTCTTTTCAGAGGTAGATGGATGCATCTTCTTGTAGTAAACAATGTCGTCAATGTGAGTTTCCAACTATCAGGGAAGAACATTCTCAATTTTCCGAGTGATGTCATGATCATTCTGTCCCATAAAGGAAGTCCGAAGAATATTCATCTAAATAAATGCCACATGCCAAAGTTTTCGCGCACACACACATATATATATATACTAGTAAAAGTCATGTGCCACACTCATATATACTATATGAAATGTGATTAAACTAACATTAAGTTGTTATTAACCAATAGTCTTGTTAGAGAAAAAAGCATACATTAAGTATATTAATAATAACTATCTACACATATTGAGAATACAACCTACTATGCTATGATTTTTTTGCGGGGGGAGGCGGTGGGGGTGACATGATGGTTCTAGAACATTGTGGAGTTTTCTCTAGGTGCTATGGATCAAATTCAAAATTCCTCCATTATAGTAGTAGATATATATAGTGGATCAACATATTGTACTTATGATTTCCCGTGTTTCATGAGTTCTCAAACTCCCTACCTAACTCCGCCCACTTGAATGAATTTATGTCAATTTATGAAAATAGGTCAAATTTGAACTAGTACAAGTAAATTGTAGGTTATTGTGAAAGTTTTACAAAAAAGCTTTTGGAGGTACCCATCGGGGTCACAATTAATATATAGAATCCATCCAACGAGAGTTTTGATGACAAATTGGATCAAGACTGGCAAATCCAAATATTTTGCTATCTGTTGGATCTTCTTTTCCATTCTTAGCATCTAGAAAGATTCTCTCCATTTTTAATGATTCTCTTCATTTTTGGATAAAGCGGGTGCCTCCTGAATTCTCTGGGCCGAGAAAAATCAAGAACCAACAAGGCTGGTATAATCATTTTTTATTAACGGGACGAGTCTGGTACAATCTATTTATGATATTTTGGGATACTTTTCAGGGAATTAACACAAACACGACTATAAATAGACATTATAAATTGCAACAGTACGCACCCCTCCTTTCACCCAAAACACCCAACCTACCGTTGCTTAGAACTCGATCTCTCTCTATTCCCTTCCAAAATGTCGTATGTCAACTCTCTCCAGAACACGTCGATTGACCTGACGAATGGGAAAGGCCCCAAAACTCCTCCTAGAAGCCTAGACTCAATCGACGGGTCATGGCTATCGCTGCTGTATAAGTCCTCTGATGAAGAATATAGCCACTAGCAGTGTTTTTTCAAAGGGACGCCACCACCAATGCCGCGTGACTTCGATAATTCGGAAGATGAGGCTGAGTAAGAAGAGGAGTCTGAGGTCGATGTTGACGAGGAGGTGATACATTGCAAATGTATCTATAATTTTTGGTGTTCCATGCTTGGTTTTATCTACTTTCTTTTGTTTTGTCCACACTTTGGAGCACTTTTCATATGATTTCTTGGACTAACCTATTAACAAGAGCCACAGTGCCAGCTGCATGTTTTATGCTGTTTTTGGTTCTAGGAAAGTCAGAAAATGAATATTCTCGGAATTGGACGGGACAAAAGCCAAAGTTCCTATTTTACCGAAAGACTCACGGAGCCAGAATACGAGATGGAGGAGGGCCAGGGCCTAGCCACACCCCCCCAGGCGCGGGTACCCCCAGGCCGCGCCAGGGCATGGTGTGGGCCCTCCCGGCACCCCCTCGGTCTCCCTCTTCGACTATAAGATGCCTTCTGACCTAAAAACAAAGGGGGGTTTCGACGTTTTTCCAGAAGGAGTTCTGCTCCGCCGCCACCACCAGATTCCATGAAACAGCACCAGAAACTTCGTTTTGGCACCCTGTCGGGACGGGGAATTGGAGGATATCATCGCCATCATCATCACCATCGCTTCTCCATCGACCATCCATGTTTCCCCCATCTATGAGTGAGTAATCCCCCGCTGTAGGCTATGGGGATGGTAGGGATTGGATGAGATCATTCATGTAATGGCATTAGATTGTTAGGGCATGGTGCCTAGTATCTTCTATTAGTACTTTATGACTTTGTTGCGACTTGTTATGCTTAATGCTTGTCACTAGGGCCCGAGTGCCATGATTTCAGATCTGAACATGTTATTAATTCATTATGATTGTATTGTTTATGGTCTTATCCACAAGTTGTATACACACGTTGTTATCCGGAAATAAAGGCCCCGAAGTGACAGAAATCGGGATAACCGGAGGGAATGGCTTTGATGTGAGGATCACATGTGTTTACGGAGTGTTAATGCTTTGCTCCGGTGCTCTATTAAAAGGAGCACCTTAATTTCCAGTAGTTCCCTTGAGGTCCCGCTGCAAACGGGCTGGCAGGACAAAAGATGTTGTGCAAGTTCTCACTGCGAGCACGTATGACTATATATGGAACACATGCCTAGGATTATCTAGTACTTGGATGCTTTATCTTATTTATCTACAATTGCCCTATGCCCTGATTTCTATGTGAATTGTCTTGTCCATGCTACGCCCATCCATCCATGCCTATGCCTACCGCACTCAAATCCTACTGTTTACTGCTATTGTTACTACTCTCTTTGCTTTACTACTGTTGCTACTTTTCTATTCCTACTACAAAACTGTTGCTACTGATAAACTGTTGTGAGCAAGATTGTTTCCAAGTGCAGCTGAATTGACAACTCAGTTGTTAAGGCTTATAAATATTCTTTGGCTCCCCTTGTGTCGAATCAATAAATTGGGTTTCACTTCCCTCGAAAATACTGCTATACACCCCCTATACTTGTGGGTCATCAAGACTATTTGCTGGCGCCGTTGCTGGGGAGCATAGCTTTATTTATCAAGTCCACTTGGAATCACTATTGTTCAAACTTAGTTTATTTCTGCCTTGTTTGCTTATTTCTTTATCAAAAATACAAAAAATTAGTTCCTACTCTAGTTGTTATTTTCGCTAGTCTGTTTGCTTTATCATGCTTGTTGTCAATGGTTGGTTTCTTTGAAACTGAATCTTATTGGCAAGGTGGGTTCACGGAAGATCAAAAATATTATTATAAGGAACACTGCTTGTCACAAAAAGGGAAACAATTATGGGAACCAATTGATAAATTGTATACCATTGCTATAAATGTGTGCTCTGCTTATAATGTTACTTATTGCTCTGATAAATCTTGTTGTTGTAAGAGGTATAAAAACCTCCCTTTCCAATGTGAGTATAATGATAATGTTACCATATCTTCTTATGTTAAAGGAAATTATGACTTTTATGATGTGGAACAAATTGAAGAATTTTTTCTTGGAAGGGTGCATTTGAACTTGCTAGTTTGCTTAAAAATATTGATGATTCACCTTATAAATATGAGGTTTATGATTTACTTAGATTTTGCTTTGATAATTACAAGGAAGAAAATGGCTATATTCTTGAATATATTAATAGATGCTTTCCACAAATGGAAGAGACTAATGCCTTGCAGGATCTTATGGAAGAAGAAATTGATGGACCTGAAAGCTCATTAGATGAAAAAGAGGAGGAGAGTGATCAACAAAACAAGGAAGAATGGATTAGCTACCCATGCCTACCTTCTAATGAGAGTAACTCTTTATCCCTTACATTATTTGATTCACCCCATGCTTACCAAAGGAGGATGAATGTTATGCTCATGTTATCTGTGATAATCCTTTATTTGTGCCTAACTTCGAGATGCATGATACTAAAGAGTTTTGCTTAGAAATTCTTTATGATAAAGCTCTAGACGATGGTCCTATATTGAATGATCAGTCATCTTGTTATAGAATTGTTAAACGTGGGTTTGAAGGTTTTAATCCCACTATTTTTGAATTTGATAAATTTTTTGTTTTTGTAGAACATGAAAAGCATGCTTTATGTGATAGTTATATTGTTGAGTTTATTCATGAGGCTTGAAAATTATTATGAGAGAGGAAAACATGGTTGTAGAAGCTTTCATGGTATTGAAACACCTCTCTATGTCTTGAAAGTTTTGAATTCACTCTTGTTTTATCTTCCTATGCCTGTCACTTTGTTCCTTGTGAATTTATTTGCATACACGATTCCTATGCATAGGAAGTGGGTTAGACTTAAATGTGTTTTGAATTTGCTTCTTGATGCTCTCTTTTACTTCAACTCATATTTCTTATGTGAGCGTCCTCTCAAACTATCATGCCTAAAGATGATAATATGTCTATTATTCTCGGGAGACCTTTTCTTAAATACTGCAGGAGTTGTTATTAATTGTAATCAAGGGAAGGTGACCTTGAATGTTAATGACAAGGAACATACTATCTATTTCCCCAAGAAGATTGATAAGACTTATGGTTTTGAATTCAATTGAACATGTTGAGGGCATTCAAGTTGGAGAAATATATTGTCCCATACCAAGAGAAAAAATTGAAACTATTATGATTGGGACCATTGCTATCAAGGTTGAGGTAACATAATCATTAGTGGAATACAAAGTTTTGTCTCATATGAAATTGATTTGGTAACAAGACCTGATCAACCTTGTTAACAAAAGGATTTCATTGAACAAAACAATGTTTTCACCATGATTATCTCTTCTTACTTCTATTATATCCATTTTAGTTTTTGCTTATGCCTAACTTAAAGGCGTTAAAGAAAAGTACTTATTGGAAGATAACCCAAAAGTTTAAGATGAGTCTTGGAAGTTATTACTTCAGTAATAACCGCTCCTTATCCTTTTTATTTGCTTTTTGTGCCAAGAGTAACCTCTAATGAGAGAGAAGTTATGGTTGGGAAAGTTGTTGTCCCGAAACAGATTTCTGTGCTTCACCGTAAAAATTCGTGTAAAATCTCTGTACGTCCTTTTTGCGGGCTCCCCGGATTAACCGTCCGAGAAACCCCTGTTATGCATATATCCACGTTCCCATGATCAGTGAGCCGTGGAACATAACCGATAAGTATCATTACAACATCCGAAACATAACGAATTTCAAGACTTAAATAAATGCCATTATGGCTACACCATCCTTAGCAGCGGAAATTCATCATGCGCAGAGCCCAAACGTTCCTCAACCTACAAGCAGCTGACTGGGAAGACGGCCTAGCTCGCTGGACGCAACCTTAATCTTCTGATGTCGAACCTCTAAAGGTCTAGCCAAGTAAATAACCAGGGACAATGCCGTGAGTACTCTTGAATGTACTCGAAAACCACCAAGATAAGTGAAATAAGGAAATGCAATTTTGGCTGTGGCGAGGTAGCTCTATCTGGGTTACCTTTGAAAAGCTTAAACTAACTCTTGAACTTATGGCATCTCCATATCATTGTTGAAAAAGAGTTTTGAAAACAATTTTGGAGTAAAACCCTTTTTAGACCTCTTCGACCACCTCAGATCAAAGAAAAGCTTTCGAACTCGGGTTCCCCCGGAACCTTCATCCTTTCAATCCGTTCTTTCCAAACAAACACCGTTTGGGTACTCCTAGACAATACCTTTACAATCTTGACCGTGGACATGGCTATTCGAATAGATTATACTCTGCAGAGTTTGCGTACTTTCCCCACAAGAATTAATACATCCGCCGAGATATAACCACGGCCCACTACCAACTATAGATGGGGTCCGGATAATCAAACCTAACCTTTCGCTTGTTGACCCTAGCAAAGGCTGCTTTTCCTTTTGGGTTTGTTCTCCCCGGCCTTCGAGTATGCGGCTCCCAGCCATAGTCCTGCCTTCTGTACACGTGCATACCCAAGCTGCAACTTGGCGTATACCTTAATCTGGTGACTCCACTTCCTTCCGTACCACCTAAGTCATACCGTTCACTCTTGTCGAAGCAAGGAACAGGCTTCAGATCTGAGATCTGGTAGCGCCTGCCCAGAATTCCAAGGATCTCTCCCTATAAGCATGGTACAAGCTAACTCGGCTAATGCAGACAAACTACGAGCTAAGCCCCAACACCTGGGGTAATGTGGTTACACTGATAAAAATTGTTTCGGTAAAGGCATAGAACATCCCTTCACTTTCTCATTCTCATCATCACCATTTCTTTTGTTAAAACCTCCACTGGGAACGATGCCTCTTCCTAGGTATTTTACAAAGCCGTTTTGAAACATTTGAAGTAGGGTAAATCCCCAAAACAGTTTATTTTCTCAAAGCCGAGGTTTTTAACAAGGTAGGACGCTAACCATCGTACTCGCGGTCTAAAGGGATGAAATGGTAGGTACTTCAGGGTGGTTCCACGAGGGGCACAAGGTCATAACTTGGAGGAGCCAAGTTATTAGCGCAGTATTTGTAAAACAAGACATGTAGGTGGATAGTGCAATTTATAAAGGGGATACAAAACAGGTAAAAGAGAGTAGAACAAGTATCAGAGTTAGGAATACTTGCTTGTCTGTGATCAGCAATAAGTCCCTGGACTTCTTTAGATAACCAAGAATACCCAATAAATAATAATAAGAAGTCCCTTCCTTCTTGTCGTCAAACACTCACACTATCGTCGTTATCGGGTATACATGCAAGCAGATAAGTCCACAATCAATACAAGGCATACAAGCATCAAACCATACAGCAAATGGAGGTGTTTTTCCATTTGGAAGATAGTTGTCAAGGCCAAATACTTTGGACTTGGATTGGGGTTCTGACGTCTGTAGGATACCAAAGCGCAACCATGGTATCTCAGATAGGTCTTGAAAAAACAAAACCATCACAAGTGGTTTCACTTGATTATCAAATACCTAGAATTAGTTATGATTTTTTATAGTGGTAAGCTCTAGTTTGAGGGAATAATTCACCAGAATAGTTATGGAGTTCCAAAAATTATTTCCATGGGTGGTTCGGTAGGGTTTGATCTACTAAAACACCTAGAGTTGGAATTTTGAAAAATAATTAACAGAATGACCTCAGGAAATTCCCAAAGGCAGTTCTATAAGGTTTTTCTCTTTTTCACCAGATTAGTTCTACATAAGATGTCGAGTTGATTCCAAGGGAAGGTGATAGGCATGTGGAATACCTTTCTGTAGAAATTGTATTCACTCTTTTTGGAGTTGCCAAACTCCTTCAGTGATTTATTTAGTGAAAATACCACTTACAGAAGTATTTAAATCACTAAAATTAAACCAGAGTTAAATAAATTCTGAGCTGCTGTGGTTTGATAGACACTGATATTATGTGGTACTGGGAGGTGAAATAAGGTCAATAACACATTTGGTTTGACATTGAGAATTTATCTAAGGCAGAAAGTTGATGTTTTTGTTATTTTTGCTATGGGCACACTTCTGTTCACCTTGGCATAAGACCTATGCTAGATGATAGCTATTTCAAATACCTTCCAGTAGAGCTTTGTTCAATCTCAAATGAGTAATGTTAGCTCACAGAGGAAATTATTTAGTGTACCAGATACATTTTAGTGGATTAATTGCCAATCAATAATAAAATTACTTTTGGCAAGGGACCGGTTCTGTATGATGCACAAAACACCCAGGTATATGGGGGATTTTAGATCTGGTAAGTTGGAGTTGCCTAGCATTTTTGAAATGATTTAAACTGGAGGTCAAACTTCTGGGTTTTAAGGATCTCCTTAAAAAGAAAAGGAAAGGGGCAGTGCTAGGCCGGGAATCCAGTCGAACTGGGGCGAGCAGGGAAATTCCGGCCCATCCAGGGCAAGGCTGCGTGCAGGGTGCTAGTTTTGAATCTGATGGGTGGGACCCGGGCGTCAGCGAGCGAGGGGGCGCAGGGGGTACGGGCAAGTGCTGGCCGTCAGATCTAGTGGAGGTCGACCACCCAGGGGCTTCTCCTTCCTCTGTGTGAACCCAACAGGGAAGGAACCCTAGGGGCGGCACTACAGGGGTCAGGGAGCTTACCAGGGGGCAGGTGAGGTGCCGGAGATGGGCGGGGACGAAGCGGTACTCGACGGCGGTATCGGCGATGGTTGGCAAGATGGGCTTCGACGCCGGGAGGTGGTTCACGCGGAGGTGGCCAACAGTGACCTCTTCGGAGCTCGACGACGACGTCAGAGGAGTCGTTCCTAGGCGGGAAAAATGGCACGGTTAGATAGAGGAGGAGGAGCTGGTCACGGCAAGGTGACATGTAGAGGGAGAAGGAGGGAGATGAGGGAGCTACGCTCAGATCTTGTGCAAGGTCGATGCTTCTTCCTCTTCTTTTTCTGAGCAGCACATAATAGAGGAGGAAGAGTGGAGCTCGGTGGAGGTGAGTGGGAGGGGAGAGGGGCAAATGCGGGGCAGGGGGCGTGCTGGGGTGTCCTCTGGCCTTTATACCAAGGAGGAGGAGTAGATGGTGCAAATTTGCACTTTGGACAAGGGGGAGGGGGTTGCTGGCCAGGGATTGGTCCAGGGGACGGTGGGGAGGGGTAGAAAGGGTATTGGTTCGGGCAGAGAGGGCTGGGACATCTGGGGTAATTAGTTGTGACAAATCTTGTAAGATTTGCTTGCCTCTCTCTCTCTACTAGTACAAGGGTAAAATGGGCAATGCTAGGGTGGAATTGTAGTGGTGTCGACCTGGGGGGTGTCCTAGTGTTGAGGGGAAGCATTGAGCAAGTTTTGATGAGATTTGTAAGTGGTTTGAGTAGTGGTTTTGTTTACTTGGCAAATTTGATCACATTGGTGGTTATGTAGAAAGTCTAGAAACTTTCATTGGGCAAGATGAGGAAATGGTAGGTAGGTAGATGAGGTCAAGGTAGACTCCTAGGATTTAATTGAGATTTTTATAAGGGGTTTTAGTCCTTATAAATCCATTTATTCAAAAAGGGCAGAAGTAGTTTCTAGAAGAGCATTTGATAAATTTACATTGGACAAGGTTGGTTTTTGATGTGGTAGGGTCCCATATGTGAATACACACTTAGGGGAATTTTCCCAAGATTTATTGAGGCATAGAAGTATTTAAAACAATTATTATTCCAATTCAGCCAATTAAGAAAATGGGCAAAAAGAAATAATAAAGCTTCTCAAAAATATATTTTTTTGGGATGAGAAGATAGGGTATGATATATGGAACTCACTTGAGCCAAAAGTTGGAGAAGTGTTTTGGCAAAAACCAAACTTTCCTTTATGGAAGAAGTTTTGGAGGTTTTTGTCTAATAAGGAAAATCAATAGATTTGGGGCCATAATAATTATGGGTATTATTTGATAAATCTTGATGACCAAGTTAGATGATGTAAACAAGGTGTAGTAAGCATTTGCAACCTTGGGAAATAGAAATCCAACTTGAAGTAGATGAAAGGACAAGGTATTGAGGATCTAGGGTGAGGTTATTTTAATACCACCAAAAGTTGGTTAGATCTTGGAGCTCAAAGCTCACCTTGATGAGAGGGATAGATGGATAGTTAGACCAAGTCATATAGATGATCATGGCATAAGGATTTGGAATTATTTTCATTTGAGGTAATCTAGAAATGATGGCAAACTTTGTTGAAAATAAGGCTGCCATACCATATGATTCATGTTGCCTTTTAAACCATGTGGGTTTAATAAGCTCAAGGATCCACTTGGAACAAATGAAGTATATTTTGATAGACCTATATGAGTAGATCACAACCATGCAAGGAGTTGGTACATAGAAGGTTGGATGAGGGTGTGAGCTTCTACCAAAGTAGGCATGATGACTAGATTTGCAGGAAAAGTTATTTTCTTGTCTGCAAAACCATCAAGAACAAATGGGTTGGAGGATGATCTAACCAAAGGCAAAAGTGGGCCTTGGTATTCCTGAGAATAGTTAACAAGATGGTTCAGGTGCATTTTCAAAAATGCACATGGTTTGAGAAAAGGAGGCATTCAAAAAGGTGATGTTGAAACAGTTTCCAGAGTCAAATTTGGCAGTTTTGAGGATTTTGACTGGAGTATGAGAGGGAATGTTCTTGGAGGGGTGGCAGGGTAACAAAGCATCATCAAGTGGATGATGTTGAAGTTTAGATGGAGTGGAAGGGATCCATGCTTGATCTTGGTCTTCATTGACTTGGAAGCTTCTAGAACGGATCACTGCAGGAATGATTTGGCTAAGGGTTTTAGATGATCACCTAGTAGCTAGGGATCATATCTAGATTTGTATTCTTGCTT
Organism: Avena eriantha; assembly: GCA_910589775.1. NCBI lineage: Eukaryota > Viridiplantae > Streptophyta > Magnoliopsida > Poales > Poaceae > Avena > Avena eriantha. The sequence continues at coordinate 429,598,004 of OU342743.1, read as the reverse complement.
AGGAGTTGATGATGGTTTGGAAACATCTTGATCCTAGTGATGAGCTCCTAAAGTGGATCATACTACTTCCTAAGAAAACAAGTCAAACGGCAGATCAAGGCAACTCATCTTATAAACTAATCAACAACTACTAGGGGTTACCATCAAGCTTATATTATGGTAAGGTTGGGCATTTTGAGGAGGTTGGATTTTTGAATAGGATGAGAGTCCTTGGTATCTCTACCAAGAGTAGAATTCAAATGCTTTGAAAAGAGGTTTTGGGGAAAACTAGAGATAAGATTAGTTGAGGGTTCTGTCTTGAAAACATAAGGAGGTTATATATCTCCATAGTTTTGTCAATAGAAGCTACTAAGATAGTTTTAGTTGCATAAGCATATTGGCTCACGGAATGCCAGAACGTTTGAGAATATGTAAAATGAGCCAGGATGGTTTTGCTAAATAGCTTTTCTCAACTTAGGGGTGAGGTAAGGATTAGTATATGATATATACTCACATGCACAAACACAAGCAAACAACAGGCAAACACTGCACCAATGAATAAGAAAAACTTTTTGTTCCCACTGATTTTTGCATTCTGGATGACTAATCAGGGTTGCTGAAATTGGGATGTTACAGACCTTTCCCCTTAAAAGAATCTCGTCCCGAGATTCAGGAGAGTAGGATTAGGGGAGTCTCCTTTGAGTTAGTGCTATGTGTTTGTCTCATACTAACTTGTCGGCTTTGTCTTTGAACGGGGTCGTTGCGATGGTGAGGTTGAACTTCCTTTGTCTTGAATCACGGGGGCAGAGCAGTCTTCAACTATGATTTGCAAGGAGGGATTTTCCTACTGTGAGGATTTATGGTGCCTGTTCTAAGGGATTATTGTATTCTAGTATACGTCCTTGGGTCCAAATGTTGGATTGCTTCTGGCAAAGGGTTATTCTAGCTGGAGGGGAAGACGCAGTCTCTCCCCCTTAGGATTAGACTGGGGTAGGTCAGAGAGTTACAAACCGGGGACATCCTTATGAGGGCGGCAAAAGATAGTTCTTAAGGTAGCGGACATCGGCTCAAGAGAGGGTAGCATCATAGGTGTCGTTCCGGGGGGGGGTGGACTAGATTATTACAAGTTGCACTTGCTGGCCTTCAGGGAGTCCTAGAGTAAGTTAAGGAACTTCTCTATATCCTTTCTTCCACAGGGTGCGATCACCTATAGATGCGCGGGAAATCTTTAGTCTTGAGTTGCGGGGCTGAGAGAGGTAGGGTGGTCGTATTTTTTGAAGGTGGGGACCTTGGTGCCTTCGGGCTTCACCTTCGTGGCGGTCTTGATAGGTTTACTCTGGGGGAATTCTCGGCTGAAGTGACTGGGTAGACCACACGTGAAGCAGGTACTTATCCTTCGGCGTAACTTATTCGACGACCTGCCTATGCTAGCACCGGGATGTTGACGAGCCTTGCCAATAAGGGGATATATTGGGCAATTGATGGGGACATGATTTTGGCCTTCACAGAGGAAATATGTGACAAACCGAGTTGGGCAAACTTTGGTCGAGTGAGGTTCTCCGCAGTTTGGGCAGTGGCCGGAACATCTGCTGGCTTGGTGTCTTCTGTCTCCACAACAGCTACATGCCTTCTTCGGGCTTCCGGTCTTCATGGCCATCCTGGGGGGAAGTTCCTGTTGGGGGGGGGGGGTACGCGTCTGGTTTGGGTCTGATGCAAAGTCTTGGGTAAAACACGCAAGAAGAGGACAATCAAGGAGGCATAGCAATTCAAGGAAGTTATTACATACCAACCAATCTGCACCCAAGGGTGTTAATAGTACTTAAGCATTACAAAACGCATTCAGGGACGATACATGACTGTACCCTATTGCTAAACGGGCGAGTACCGCAACGCGGGCGATTACTCAGAGGGTGCATCCGTGGTGTCGGGGCTGGCTTCTAGCAGAGCAGTGGGGGTTTCCCTGCGCCTCCTTGATGGGCTTGAACCTACGGAGGTATTGACTGGCGGTGGTGCACTTCCTGCTTCTCTTGGGGGCGGCTTCTCTCGATATTCCTTTAGTGGTGGTGGTTCATGCTTGATTCCTTTGCAGGGTTTTCGGAGCTTAATTACGGATGAGAATGGATTGTAGGCGACGGAGCTCCATCTGGGAGTGGCGGTATTCCTCAATGCTGTTGTTAACACCTCATTGGTAGAGTAGCTGAAACGGGTTTGAAAGGAGAGAGTAGTGTATGCCAGGCTGGGGTCTTGAGTTCCTCCGGTGCAGTCGACATTTCCCTCCATGGGGAGGTAGAAGGTTTTGGGTTGTCTCATCTCGGGGAGGGAACTACGGATGCGCATCAAATCTTCTCTGGATACCAAATCAACAGCAAGTACGGGACTAGGCATCCGAGGTCCTGTGGAATAGATAGGGCTTCCATTGGTTCCTGGCTTGGCTAGTATGACAACCTGTCCCACATAATCTCCTGATTCCAGTCCTTTGTGCAGGGTGTAGATAGGCTTCAGCTGGTAACCGCAAAGTTGTATCCAGTCCCAGAGGACTCAGCGAAATCCAATATTCAGCCACTCTTCATCAATCGGTTCCATCTACAAAAGTGTTTAGGGCCAGGATGGGTTAGTGGCAAGTGTGCAGGATTTTATGATTATGAAATCATATTAATACAGGTAGTTTTCAAAATGGAGGGGAAAAGACATAAGAACTTTTGCAAATAATCAACTTCTCTCCCTTATCTTGTAGAAAATAGGTTTGTCATTTCCTGCCTAGCGTCCATCCTAACTAAGGTCTCCTACAACCAGTATGGCTCTGATACCAAGTCTGTGGGCTCCCTAGATTAACCATCCGAGAAATCCCTATTATGCATATATCCACGTTCCCATGATCAGTGAGCCGTTGAACATAACCGACAAGTATCATTACAACATTCGAAACATAACAAATTACAAGACTTACATAAATGCCATTATGGCTACACCATCCTTAGCAGCGGAAAATCATCATGCGTAGAGCCCATACGTGCCTCAACCTACAGGCAGCTGACTGGGAAGACGGCCTAGCTCGCTGGACGTCACCTTAATCTTCTGATGTCGAACCTCTAAAGGTCTGGCCAAGGAAATAACCAGGGACAATGCCGTGAGTACTCTTGAATGTACTCGCAAACCACCAAGATAAGTGAAACAAGGAAATGCAATTTTGGCTGTGGCGAGGTAGCTCTATCTGGGGTTACCTTTGAAAAGCCTAAACTAACTCTTGAAGGTATGGCATCTCCATATCTTTGTTGAAAAAGAGTTTTGAAAACAGTTTTGGAGTAAAAACCCTTTTTAAACCTCTTCGACCACCTCGGATCAAAGCAAAGCTTTCGAACTCGGGTTCCCCCGGAACCATCGTCCTTTCAATCCCTTCTTTCCAAACAAACACCGTTTGGGTACTCCTAGACAACACCTTTACAACTGTCCTTGACCGTGGACCTGGCTATTCGAATAGATTATACTCTGTAGAGTTTGCGCACTTTCCCCACAAGAATCAATACATCCACCGGGATACAACCACGGCCCACTACCAACTATAAATGGGGGTCTGGATAATCAAACCTAACCTTTCGCTTGTCGACCCTAGCAAAGGCTGCTTTTCCTTTTGGGTTTGTTCTCCCCGACAACGAGTATGTGGCTCCCAGCCATAGTCCTGCCTTCCGTACACGCGCATACCCAAGAAGCAACTTGGCGTATACCTTAATCTGGTGATCCACTTCCTTCCGTACCACCTAAGTCATACCGTCCGCGGGAGACCCAATTGTTGCACCAGCACTCCTACCAGAACATGCTCACTCTTGCCAAAGCAAGCAACAGGCTTCAGATCCGAGATCTGGTAGCGCCTGCCTGGAATTCCAGGGATCTCTACCTATAAGCATGGTAGAAGTTGCCTCGGCTAATGCAGACAAACTACGAGCTAAGCCCTAGCACCTGGGGTATTGTGGTTGCACTGATAAAAATTGTTCCTGTAAAGGCGTAGAACATCCCTTCACTTTCTCATTCTCATCATCACCATTTCTTTTGTTAAAACCTCCACTGGGAATGATGCCTCTTCCCAGGGATTTTACAAAGCCGTTTTGAAACATTTGAAGTAGGGTAAATCCCCAAAACAGTTTATTTTCTCAAAGTCGGGGTTTTCAACGAGGTAGGACGCTAACCATCGTACTCTCGGTCTAAAGGGATGAAATGGTAGGTACTTCAGGGTGCTGCCACGAGGGGCACAAGGTCATAACTTGGAGGAGCCAAGTTATTAGCGCAGTATTTGTAAAACAAGACATGCTGGTGGATAGTGCAATTTATAAAGGGGATACAAAACAGGTAAAAGAGAGTAGGACAAGTATTAGAGTTCAGGAAGGTTGGCTTGCCTGTGATCAGCAATAAGTCCCTGGACTTCCTTAGATAACCAAGAATACGCAATAAATAATAATAAGAAGTCGCTTCCTTCTTGTCGTCAAACACTCACACTATCGTCGTCATCGGGTATACATGCAAGAAGACAAGTCCACAATCAATACAAGGCATACAAGCATCAAACCATACAGAAAACAACCATACTGAATACTACTGAACTTGGTAGGTTTCAGAGGAATGGGTATTGATAGTGGAATTACTAAATTGCCATGGAGGTGTTTTTCCATTTGGAAGATAGTTGTCAAGGCTAAATACTTTGGACTTGGATTGGGGTTCTAAAGTATGTAGGATACCAAAGTGCGACCATGGTATCCTCAGATAGGTCTTGAAAAAACACCATCACAAGTGGTTTCACTTGATTATCAAATACCTAGATTTAGTTATGATTTTTATAGTGGTAAGCTCTAGTTTGAGGGAATAATTTACCAGAATAGTTCTATAGTTCCAAAAATTATTTCCTTGGGTGGTTTGGTAGGGTTTAATGTACTGAACCACCTAGAGTTGGAATTTTGTCAAAATATTTAAAAGAATGCCCTGGGGAAATTCCCAAAGGTAGTTCCGTAAGGTTTTTCTCTTTTTTACCAGATTAGTTCTACAGAAGCTATTTAGTTTTTTCATAGGGAAGGTGATAGGCATGTGGAGTACCTTTCTGTAGAAATTGGATTCACTCTTTTTGGAGTTGCCAAACTCCTGGAGTGATTTATTTAGCGAAAATACCACTTACAGAAGTATTTAAATCACTAAAATTAAACCAAAGCTCAATAAATTCTGAGCTGCTCGGGTTTAGTAGATACTGATATTATGAGGTACTGGGAGGTGAAATCAGGTCAATACCACATTTGGTTTGACCTTGATAATTTATCTAAGGCAGAAAGTTGTTGTTTTTGTTATTTTTGCTATGGGCACACTTCTATTCACCTGGCATAAGACCTATGCTCGATGATAGGTATTTTAAATACCTTCCAGTAGAGCTTTGTTCCATCTCAAATGAGTAAGGTTAGCTCACAGAGGAAATTATTTAGTGTACCAGATACATTTTAGTGGATTAATTGCCAATCAATAATAAAATTACTTTTGGCAAGGGACCGGTTCTGTATGATGCACAAAACACCCAGGAATATGGGGGATTTTAGATCTGTTAAGTTGGAGTTGCCTATAATTTTTGAAATGATTTAAGCTGGAGGTCAAACTTCTGGGTTTTAAGGATCTACTTAAAAAGAAAAATAAAGGGGCAGTGCTGGGCCGGGAATCTAGTCAAATTGGGCCGAGCAGGGCAATTCCGGCCCATCCAAGGCGAGGCTGCGCGCGGGGTGCCAGTTTTGAATATGATGGGTGTACCCAGGCATCAGCGAGCGACGAGGCACAGAGGGGGTACGGGCGAGTGCTGGCCGTCAGATGTAGTGCAGATCGACAGCCCAGGGGCTTCTCCTTCCTCCGTCTGAACTCGACGGGGAAGGAACCCTAGGGGCGGCGTCGGCAGCGTTAGGGAGCTTACTAGGGGGCGCGTGAGGTGCCAGAGATGGGCGGAGACGACGCGGTACTTGACGACAGTCCTGGCGATGGTCGGCAAGATGGGCTTCGACGCCGGGAGGTGGTTCACACGGGGGTGGCCGACGGTGACCTCGTCGAAGGAGTCGTTCTTGGGCGGTAAAAATGGCACAGTTAGATAGAGGAGGAGGAGCCGGTCATGGCAAGGTGACATGCAGAGGGAGAAGGAGGGAGATGAGGAAGCTACGCTCAGATCTCGAGCAAGGCCGATGCTTCTTCCTCTTCTTTTTCTGAGCAGCACAAAACAGAGGAGGAACAGTGGAGCTGGTGGAGGTGAGTGGGAGGGGAGAGGGGGCAAATGCGGGGCAGGGGCGTGCTGGGGTGCCCTCTGGCCTTTATACCAAGGATGAGGAGTAGATGGTGCAAATGTCCACTTTGTACAAGGGGGAGGGGGTTGATGTCCAGGGATTGGTCCAGGGAACGGTGGGGAGGGGGTAGATAGGGTATTGGTTCGGGCAGAGAGGGCTGGGACAGCTGGGGTAATTAGTTGTGACAAATCTTGTAAGATTTTCTTGCCTCTCTCTCTCTACTAGTACAAGGGTTAAATGGGCAATGCTAGGGTGGAGTTGTAGTGGTGTCGACCTTGGGGGTGTCCTGGTGTTGAGGGGAAGCATTGAGCAAGTTTTGATGAGATTTGTAAGTGGTTTGAGTAGTGGTTTTGTTTACTTGGCAAATTTGATCACATTGGTGGTTATGAAGAAAGTCTAGAAACTTGCATTGGGCAAGATGAGAAATGGTGCTGGTAGGTAGATGCGTTTAAGGTAGACTCCTATGATTTAATTGATATTTTGATAAGGGGTTTTAGTCCTTATAAATCCATTTATTCAAAAAGGGCAGAAGTAGTTTCTAGAAGATAATTTGATAAATTTACATTGGACAAGGTTGGTTTTTGATGTGGGAGGGTCCCAGATGTCAATACACACTTAGGGGAATTTTCCCAAGATTTATAGAGGCATAGAAGTATTTAAAACAATTATTATTCCAATTCAGCCATTTAAGAAAATGGGCAAAAAGAAATAATAAAGCTTCTCAAAAATATTTATTTTTGGGATGAGAAGATAGGGTATTATATATGGAACTCACTTGAGCCAAAAGTTGGAGAAGTGTTTTGGCAAAAACCAAACTTTCCTTTATGGAAGAAGTTTTGGAGGTTTTTGTCTAATAAGGAAAATCAATAGATTTGGGGCCATAATAATTATGGATATTATTTGATAAATCTTTATGATCAAGTTAGATGATGTAGCCAAGGTGTAGCAAGCATTTTCAACCTTGGTAAATTGAAATCCAACTTGAAGTAGATGAAAGAACAAGGTATTGAGGATCTAGGGTGAGGTTATTTTTATACCACCAAAAGTTGGTTAGATCTTGGAGCTCAAAGCTCACCTTGATGAGAGGGATAGATGGATAGTTAGAACAAGTCATATAGATGATCATGGAAGAATTATTTTGAATTATTTTCATTTGAGGTGATCTAGAAATGATGGCAAACTTTGTTGAAAATAAGGCTGCCTTGGAACAAATGAACTAGATTTTTACGGACGTATATGAGTAGATCACAACCATGCAAGTACATGGTCCATATAAGGTTGGATGAGGGTGTTAGCTTCTACCAAAGTAGGCACGATGACTAGAATTGCAGGAAAAAAGTTATTTTCTTATCTGCAAAACCATCAAGAACAAATGGGTTTGAGGATGATCTAACCAAATGAAAAAGTGGGCCTTGGTAGTACTGAGAATGGTTAACAATATGGTTCAGGTGCATTTTCAAAAATGCACATGGTTTGAGAAAAGGAGGCATTCAGAAAGGTGATGTTGAAACAGTTTCCAGACTTAGTCAAATTTGGCAGTTTTGAGGATTTCGACTGGAGTATGAGAGGGAATGTTCTTGGAGGGGTGGCAGGGTACCAAAGCATCATCAAGTGGATGATGTTGAAGTGTAGATTGAGTGTAAGGTATCCATGCTTGATCTTGGTCTTCATTGACTTGGAAGCTTCTAGAATGGATCACTGCCGGAATGATCTGGCTAAGGGTTTTAGATGATCACCTAGTAGCTAGGGATCATATCTATATTTAGGGGTTGATGATAGTTTGGAAACATCTTGATCCTAGTGATGAGCTCCTAGAGTGGATCATACTACTTCCTAAGCAAACAAATCAACCAGCAGATCAAGGCAACTCATCTTATAAACTAATCAACAACTACTAGGGTTACCATCAAGCTTAGCTTATGGTAAGGTTGGGAATTTTTAGGAGGTTGGATTTTTGAATAGGATGAGGGTCCTTGGTATCTCTACCAAGAGTAGAATTCAAATGCTTTGAAAAGAGGTTTTGGGGAAAACTAGAGATAAGATTAGTTGAGGGTTCTGTCTTGAAAACATAAGGAGGTTATATATCTCCATAGTTTTGTCAATAGAAGCTACTAAGATAGTTTTAGTTGCATAAGCATCTTGGCTCATTGAATGCCAGAACGTTTGCGAATATGTAAAATGAGCCAGGATGGTTTTGGTAAATAGCTTTTGTCAACTTAGGGGTGAGGTAAGGAGTAGTATATGATATACACTCACATGCACAAACACAAGCAAACAACAGGAAAACACTGCACCAATGAATAAAAAAAAGATTTTGTTCCCCCTGATTTTTGCATTCTGGATGACTAATTAGGGTTGCTGAAATTGGGATGTTACACTTTTGAGGCGTGAATTTTCGTGTTTCTGCCCCAAGTTGTTATCTAACTTTTGTTAGTTCAACACTTTTCGATTTGAGAAACAGAAGGTCTTCGAAAAAATTCGTCTGTACCTGCTGGTCTGTTTTGACAGATTTTTGCCATTATTTGCATTTGCTTCTTGTTGGCTCCTTTTTGAGTTCTTTTGGGGAATTGAGCTTTTTGAGGGAAGTGCTACAGTAGCTAGTGTTTTAATGGTAGTTTTATTCGTGTTAGAACTGAACCTAACCTAAATACTTATTATCTTGAGTGCACTAATGTTGCTAATAAAGATTGTGTGAAGTTTTGTATGAAGGAAAATTTTCAAGTGTATGGAAGGAATGAGTAATGAGATGAAGAATGGACTAAATCTCAAGCTTGGGGATGCCACGCATGTCACCCCAAGAAATATTTAAGAAGTACAAGCGTCAAAGCTTGGGGATGCCCAAGGCATCCCCTTCTTCATCAATAAAAATCCCAGGTTCCTTCCAAACGCTTCATTTTTATTGTTTCATGCATAGTTGTGTTGTTCATGGAGCGTCTTATTTTTTGTTTTCGTTTTGGTTTTTCATTTGCTTGGTTTGCTTAGTTTGCTGAATAATTGGTTGGAACCCCTCTTTCATACGCTGGTTTTCAAATAGTTTGGTTTGGATTGGAAATGAGTAGGAAGGTTCATGCTTAAGTGTTAAAGAGAGCTTGTTTTTGACTGTGCCTATGCTTTGTCATGCCATGCTTGATATTGTTTTGGCTTTATGCTTAGTATTCTTTGCTGTAGCATGACTTGTTATAAACAATCGAGATTGCTTAATGTGCCTTGGAAGAATCATGGTGTTGTTTTAGCATATTAAATCATAGTATTGTGGTATTCTCCTTTGATGCTTTTTTTGGGTTGACTTGGCACATGCTCACACCATGTTATGACTATCCCAAGTCACCATAAGCCTTTATGATCCTTTAGTTTTCAACTTGTAGTATCACTTTATGCTTTGATCAATGATGTGTTTTCGCTCTACATGATTATGGCCATTATTGCTCTCTCGTTTGTCGCTCCCTTACTATTGCTAGCCTTCACTTACAATGAGTATGTTTTACTCAAGTTTCCAACTCCCTAAAACCAAATATTGCCAAAGTATCCACCATACCTACCTATTAGCATCATTTGCTACTTCCGTGCATATTCAATATGCCTTGTTTTCTTCTGAATAAAATGTTTTCTTCCGAATAAAATGTTTTCTTGTTATGAGAAAGTTAGTTAGTAAAGCTCTCACGAACTTGATGGCAGACTTTATTTTCTTGAATTTAATAAACCTGAACCATTGCGTCCTTCTTTGTTGCGTATATGCTTGCGCTTTATAAGTTGAAGTTAGCAGAACTATGTATCATGGGGAATGCTTTCAACATTGCATTGGTACTTAGTACCTCGTTGATATCATGTTCTTTTGCTTATGGATCCCGGCGGTGTGAAATAAAAGTGGAACTTGTAAGATCATGGAGTTTGTATGTATGTTAGAGAAACGCCTGGGCTGCTAGCCTAAGCCATGCCTAATCATGGTGGAAACTTGCAGCATAACCATAATGAGCATTCTATGAAGCATCCTCAATAAAAATATATGCACATAGTAAATAAAAAGATCGCTGAGATTCTCATTGTCTGCTTGCCTTGTCATTTTGATTATGGGACAGCTCCTGTGTCATGTGCAAGGGGTACCCCGTTGGCGGTTCTCTATGATACGTATATACTTACAATGACAAGAGTTTACTCGTGACTGAAGTTGAGTAGCATGAGGATCGGTCTTCGTAAGTAAGGGGCATGAGACTTCGATTTATAACTTGTTAAGCATATCCTCTTAGTTGTGTCACTTTCACCTTAACCATTTAAAGATTCTTATGATAGGGGCCATGAGAGCTCAAAGCTAATGAGTACCATACTTTCAGCATTTGGAAGACTTTCAAACTTTTCAAAACCTGTTCATTTCCTCGTTGAGTCGCCACACATTCTATGAGCACTTTCTTGAGAGCATAGTGGCCATTCTTAGTTCTATGTGCATTGTCCCAAGACTTGTTGATTGATGCATACCTTGATATTGCTTGTTTTAAACTATTTGTATCTAGTCACTCTTGTAAACTTTAAAGTTGTCCTATGCATTTATGTTTGCTACTCTATGAGGGACAAGCTGAGTGCCATATGCTATGTTTTCTTTATGTGAAACAAACAAACGTCTTGCAAAGCATTGTTATTCATGAATGTTTTGTTTGTGCCTTTTCATGTTGCAACATAGTTGCTATGTCTTATTGCTAGAACTTTTTCTTTCATGTTATGATTGAAGTACTATGATCCCAACTTTGAATGTTTTATAAATACTTTAATCAAGTTTATGATGGTGCATGTCACCTCAAAAATAATTCTTTCTTTTTATCACTTACCTACTCGAGGATGAGCAGGACTTAAGCTTGGCGATGTTGATACATTGCAAATGTATCTATAATTTTTGGTGTTCCATGCTTGGTTTTATCTACTTTCTTATGTTTTGACCACACTTTGGAGCACTTTTCATATGATTTCTTGGACTAACCTATTAACAAGAGCCACAGTGCCAGCTGCCTGTTTTCTGCTATTTTTGGTTCCAGGAAAGTCAGAAAATGAATATTCTCGGAATTGGACGGGACAAAAGCCAAAGTTCCTATTTTACAGAAAGACTCAAGGAGCCATAATATGAGACGGAGGAGGGACAGGGCCTGGCCACACCCCCCAGGCGCGGTACCCCCAGGCCGCGCCAGGGCATAGTGTGGGCCCTCCCGGCACCCCCTCGGTCTCCCTCTTCGCTTATAAGATGCCTTCTGACCTAAAAACTTAGGGGGGTTTCGACGTTTTTCCAGAAGGAGTTCCGCTCCGCCGCCACCACCAGATTCCACAAAACAGCACCAGAAACTCCGTTCTGGCACCCTGTCAGGACGGGGAATTGGAGGAGATCATCGCCATCATCACCATCGCTTCTCCATCGACCATCCATGTTTCCCCCATCTATGAGTGAGTAATCCCCCGCTGTAGGCTATGGGCATGGTAGGGATTGGATGAGATCGTTCATATAATGGTATCAGATTGTTAGGGCATGGTGCCTAGTATCTTCTATTAGTACTTTATGACTTTGTTTCGACTTGTTATGCTTAATGCTTGTCACTAGGGCCCGAGTGTCATGATTTCAGATCTGAACATGTTATTGATTCATTATGATAGTATTGTTTATGGTCTTATCTGCAAGTTGTATACACACGTTGTTGTCCGGAACCAATGGCCCCGAAGTGACAGAAATCGGGATAACTAGAGGGAATGGCTTTGATGTGAGGATCACATGTGTTCATGGAGTGTTAATGCTTTGCTCTGGTGCTCTATTAAAAGGAGCACCTTAATTCCCAGTAGTTCCCTTGAGGCCCCGCTGCAAACGGGCTAGCAGGACAAAAGATGTTGTGCAAGTTCTCACTGCGAGCACGTATGACTATATATGGAACACATGCCTAGGATTATCTAGTACTTGGATGCTTTATCTTATTTATCTGCAATTTCCCTATGCTCTGATTGCTATGTGAATTGTCTTGTCCATGCAACGCCCGTCCATCCATCCCTATGCCTACCGCACTCGAATCCTACTATTTACTACTATTGTTACTACTGTCTTTGCTTTACTACTGCTGCTACTTTGCTATTCCTACTACAAAACTGTTGCTACTGATAAACTGCTGTGAGCAAGATTGTTTCCTGGTGCAGCTGAATTGACAACTCAGTTGTTAAGGCTGATAAATATTCTTTGGCTCCCCTTGTGTCGAATCAATAAATTGGGTTTCACTTCCCTCGAAAATACTGCGATACACCCCCTATACTTGTGGGTCATCAGGAGGTTGAAGACGATGATAGGAAGGAGGCCGAGGACAACAACGAGGAGGTCTCTTCCCCCTCCCAAAGAAGAGTGTTCTAGGAAGCATCTTGGCTTTGGTAAATAATGTTGTCAATGATATTTCCTAACTTTTAGGAAAATGCTTTTCAATTTCCAAGTAATAGGATTTTTTTTGTAATTAAGTACATCCGGATAATTTGGCTTAGAGTGCACTCACTGTATTCTAGCAAAATAAAAAATAATTTCCACTGCATGTTAGTACTATATGAAAATACTTATTTCAATGTGTGTAAATATACATAGTTTTTTGGGGGGGTGTAATGATACATAGTTGAAACTTAAATGGTGTCCTCTTATATTTGTGCTTGTTTGGACGAAAAACTACAAACATGGATTTGGAAAACTTTCAAAAAACGTGCTACACAATATGGTCACAACCATGTATGAATATTGTTCACATTTTAAGCCAAGTTAACAATATCAAGGTCATATATGCACCACTCGTCCCGTTTATTGGGATAAATTAAAGAAAAGTAAAGAAAATAATAAAAAAGTTAAGCACTTATGTATGGTGTCCTCTTCCGTAAATGATAAACCTGAATTTTGACAAGGTTTAAAAATACCTCTTCACAATATGACTAGCGATGTGTTAACATAGTTGGGTTTCAAGTTAAATAATGACAAATGTCGTGTCCATTTCTAGTAGATGGGGTGCATCTTGGCATGGCATACTAATGTTGTTAATTGGACTTTTCAACTTTTATGTATAGAATTTCGTTAAATAATTTTAGAAGTGCCATATATAATTATTTTTTAAAGAAAAGGCAAAAAGTATGGGTCCGAATGCCACAACACACTAAATTTCACACAAAATAGAGTATGTTTCTATTGGGTTCGTAGCATACAAAACAAAAAATTCCTACGATGGGAACTATTATACGCCAATATCTATCTACTAGATACAAGAAATGGGTGGACATACATCCATACAGAACATACCCTTGAAGAGCGACAAAGCATTGTTAACGAAACATATTTCGTGGTTCATGTAGTCGTACACTTGCCGATCTCAAGATCGTGATGAAGTCCAGCGAGTCCACCAGGTCCAACACCAGCAAGTCCAGCACCGCAAAGTTGCGGTGCATCCGTGATCGCACACATGTTTGGTACACCAACAACCTCCGCGTCCTTTCTCTAGCGATGCAGCGGAAGCAGCAACTCCTTTCTAGATAAAGCCACGGGAACATGTATCTCACTAATCCAAGACCATGGGGAATAATTTCTAGAGGGGGAGAGAGATCCTTCATGAGGAGGTGTCAGTGAGAAGTGAGGAGAGGGGGGCCTTTTATAGGATGAAGGGGCACCCCCTCCCATGGCCGGCGGCCATGGAGGATCCCCTCCACTTCCTCTCATTCATGTGGTGGTAACTCCACTCCACATAAATATGACCCTTCACATTCTCCACTTAAAACTCCACTTAATGCATTAAATTTCTCCAAATTTAATACATTCTCATTTAATAAAACTATTTTATTTATTTTATTCAGAATTTTGTTAATTACTTTAATTAACAAACATTCACATAAAACCCCCTGCAACATTTCAATACCACATGCAAAACCAATTTCTGTAATTTCACCCGAAATAATTCCGGTTTCCATCGAAATAATTCCGACGCTTTCTTAAATCTTTATCTGAAATATATTTGCTCCAAATGGTGTCGGTATCCCTTAAGTGTGTCACCCTATGGTTCGTGAATAATGCAGATATGATCGAGACCTTTCTCCGATCAATAATAAGCAGCGGGACCTGGAGATCCATACTGACTCCCACACATTCAATGATGACTCTAGTGATCATGTGAACCTTTAACATCGTAACTAAATCTCTTTGTCTCGTGATATATTACATGTCTAAGATTCTATCATCGGTATCTCCATACCTAGTTTGATCTCGTTACCGAGATGCACTATTTTCTCATTCCCGTGATGTAACATTCAAGTGATCACATCACTTGTTTGCAAGCTATCTCAATGTCATATCACCGAGAGGGCCCTGAGTATATCTATCTGTCATCAGGATGGACAAATCCCACTCTTGATCCATGAGCTTCAACATAACACTTTCAGAGTACCCAAACCAACCTTTATAGTCACCCTGTTATGGTGTGACGTTTGATATTATCAAAGTGCTCTTCAAGTGATAGTAATTAACATGATCTCATGGTCTAAGGACTAGGACTACTTTGTATGATGTTATATCAATTTAAATACAATGACTTTGATTGTAAGACTATACTTTGGATGAATGTTCATCACATCATTCGCCAATGTTGTGAGCTGGTGATTAACAACATTCCAATGTCCATGATCAGGAAACCTTGATCATCTTGCTAATCAACGAGCTAGTTTATAAGAGAGGCATTAGTAGGATCCCTTTATTTTTTTATTAAACACACATGTATGAACATTTCTAATTAATACAATTATAGCATGCAAAATAAACATTTATCATAAATAAGGAATAAGATAATAACCACTTTATTATTGCCTCTCAAGCATATTCCCTTCAGTCTCCCACTTTCACTAGAGTGAATAATCTAGTCTGTAAACTTACGCATTCAACACCTACGGCTTTCTGGTGTTGTATATATGTGTTTACTAGTGGTTAACATAATCTCTGGATCTGACAATTTCTGGTCCGTGTGTATTTGGATGTCTTTGTGTCTCTACGCATCACTCATTCTCTAATGAGAGGGCATTGTATTAAAGTTTAGTCCTTTGGTGACACATTTAGTTCCTTTGGGTTAAAACATGTTGATATAATTTTCGCACAATATATCTTCATAGTACTAGCCCAATGTTAACCACACCTAGTTTGATAACAAACTGTTTAACCAAATCCCCTCCTTTGCTGCTACTATAGCAGTCATATACTTAGCCTTTTGTTGTAGTATCCGTCACAATGTATCAACTTTGGAACTCATCCAAATCCATCATGGAACCTCCTTTCCATTATGTTGAGCCACCCATAGTTTAAATTGAGATAAATTTAATTTGTATCTTGTGCCAAACTAGTATCAATGTAACAATTTTCAATGAACTACTTCGAATAGTTGTCACTTATACATGATATATTCTTAGTTCTTCCAAAGCTCATAATAATATATTTACTATCATCCAATGATCATCTTATGAATCATTCTGGTATATGCTCACAACATTTAGAGCATAGTACATATCATGCTATACATTATTGATCAAAATATTCATGTGATTTCACTCACTAAGTGTCGATACACTTGAACCTTGATACAAACCTTTCCATGCAGCAAGAACCTTTCTTGTCGTGTCCATATTGAACCCTTTCAATATATCATATATGTACGTCTGGCACAACCATATTAGCGCCTTAATCCATATAGAAATTGATGCCAAATATTCTTGTTTTTCCCAAGTCTTTCATCGAAATCCAATTTTAATGAAATTCTTAATCCGTGTTAATAAAAGATACATCATTTCCAATCAACAACATGTCCTCTACATAATGTATTGGAAATATGTCTCAGCGCTCCCACTTAATTTCTTGCAAAATGCAAGCATCTTCATCATCTCTGATGAAATTAAACTCTTTTAACATTTTCATCACGGTGAAGATTCCAACTCCTCTATGCTCACTTCAACCATTGAAGTCTGCACGCCCTTTTAGCATCGTTTGAATTAACAAAACCCTTCGAACCGTGTCATGTACACGTCCTAGGTAACCATTCTATTAGAAGAACATTGTTTTGTTTGTTCGACTACCATATACCATGTAGTGGTTTCTACATTAATCTTTCAATACTAAATATCGCTATGAAATATAAAATCTTGTCATAGTCAACTCCTTGTACATTGTCATAAACTCCTTTCCAACATGTCGACTATTTCATAGATGTCAAACATACATGTCTATTTCTTAATAGACCCAAACATGCCGATAGGCTTCACGCCTTTCCGAAGGGTCTCCCATGTTCAGAAACTTGATTTCTCGTGTATGGATACTATCACGGATTTTATGACTTCTAGTCATTTTATGGAGTCATGGCCCATCATCGCTTCTTCACATGTAGTCGATTCATCATTGTCAAAACAACGCATATGGAAACCACTTTGGTCCTTGCCGGCACAAAAATTCAAACTTTTCTGGTTTTCGAAATTTTCACTTTCTTCCCAAACATTGGGGGGGAAGGTTATTCAAAAGATCGGCCATTCGCAGTACTATACTTCTTAACTTATCTTTATCTTGTCGTATCTCTTACAATACCATACCACTGTTGGAAATATGCCCTAGAGACAAATAGTAATAAGGATTATTATCATATTTCATAAAGTTTATGATTAAGTTTGATATCATGCTATAAATGTATCGAAAGGAAATGTCAATACACGTGTGATATATAAACAACCAAGGGTTCCCGGTGATACTCTAGTCACTGGTTCATTGGTCAACAGATGATCAAGGTTTCCTGATCATGTGGCATTTATGCTAGTTGGAAATGGAGTCACCTCATTTTGAGAATGAGATGATGAACTAATACCCAATCTAAACATCGTGACACGATCATGTCACAAAATTCGGGTTACGACGAAGTTCAAGCTATATCAATCACTATCTCCTAAGGGTACTTTGATATCATCAAACGTCACTTGGTAAAGTAGTGATCATAAAGGTGTGTTTACGTATTAGGAGGAACCGTAGAGGTAATATATGTCAAGATTGGTATTTGTCCATACGCGTGACAGAAAGATACTCGAGGGCCCACTCGGAGAAGTTTTATCCAATAGCTGCGCAGCGTGTGATTTCATCACACATATATCACTTGTCGAAACGAGTTACGTAGCACTTGTCAGTAACGAGATTGAACCCGACATGGTGATGTCATTGATCAGATCTCGGGAAATTAAAGTCCCGAGAGACAAAAGTAATAAGACATGATAGTCACAGTTCAAATGACGAAAGATTTCATGGAATGCACATGGATCACATGGACATCCAGGTACCTCTATTGATCATTGGTCCGGGAGTGTCCCGACCATGTCTAGAGTGTTCCCAAACCGTGGGGTATCACGCTTAAGGGCTTGGTGATGCTTAGAGAGTGTTTACATGATCGGTCAAATCATCAAAGAATAGAAAGAGAGAAAATCACAAGGGTTTCGGTAAGTCCGGGGGATGTACGGAGTGGAGTTGGAAGGTGTTCCATAGCCACCGAGATTGGAGAATATGTGAATGAATGTTAAATCTTAATTTAATCATTTATTCATAATTATTTAATAAACAAAAAACAATTAAAAGGTCAAAAGTCTTAATGGGCCAAATTCTGGAGGGAGAAGGGCCCATGAGGGAAAGGCAAAGAGAGGAAAGAGGGAGGAGATGGCCTGCTGGGCCTAGCTCCCCCCGTGTGGCCCCTTGGGGCCGGCAGCCACCCCCTCTACCCTCTTTCTTGTTTAGTCCCACCCCGGGACTTTGAGGGAGGGAGTACCTCCCCTTCCCCCTATATATAGTGCGGTATTTTGACCAAATAATACACACAATATTCAATAAAGGTTTCCTTACCTTTGGGGAGACCACCAATTGATATTATCTCTCTCTCTATCTCTCTCTCCCTCTCTCTCTCTCTCTCTCTCCCGTGACCGTGGTCCCAAGTTCAGACTCCCCGAACGAGAGACATCTTCACCGTAGAGCACCATCACGCTGCGGGATTCAAATCCAGGAGCTCTACTTCCGCAACTGCTGCTGCATCGGGGAAGTGGGAGTCATCGCCAGGCACTAGATGCATGTAACTCCCTACGAGGTGCAACATTTGAGGCAATAGAAGTTGTTGGAGCCGCAAGAGTGCGAGGACTTCAACATGACCTCAAGGTTGGCTTCGGCTCATCTACATCAACCACGCTCTCCCAAGCGTTAACAATGCTTTTCGGACTTCAAGGGTTAGTTTGCAAAAAGGCCCTCCCATTACTACGTTACTAATAGATAGGTCCTGGCAGCATCAGGGGTTTAGGGGAGTATGGTAAAATTTTATTGTTTTCATACGTGAACCCCTACAATGGTATCAGAGCTAGATCTATGCGTAGTATTGCTAGTACGACTAGAACACACGAGATGTAGTGTGTGGGCGTTGATGTTTTAATTGTTACCCTCCCACATGTACTTGTGAACACCGCAACAATGCTTGATGAAGTGGCCCCAATCGACTTTACGCATTCATTTGCGATACTAGTCCACGCTTAACATACGGCTTGTACCATATAAAGTGGCTTTGGGGGTGTCTGTCTCTCTCACATTAGTTGGTATACCATTTACAATGGATGGCCCTGAAAGGGGTGTACTAGAGACGACTACCTGATCGACATTGTGGTGAACAACAGTTCTTGTGTGAAATCCCATTCATCTACGTAAAACATGCAAAGATAAAGTAAAGGCGTCTAACTTTGTTTTGCATGGGGGTTGCTTTGTGATATGGTTGTGTCAAAGGTAAAGTAATTACCTTATGTTACGAAGTAGTAGTAGATAGTCATGGAGATGATGGACTAGCACGCCAAAGGCACTGGTACCCTGGTGCCTACGATGCCCGAACCCTGGCGCCGGAATCCGGTGACGCTAGATGGAGACCACGACGTGAAGGACCATATCACATCGCATTTACATTCAATGTTATTGTTTGTATAGCTTATTGTGTGCTAGTATTAGATACTTGATGGTAGCCTAATAAGATGATCCCTATTAAAAGACCAATTATTGTGTTCTCCCTTAGCCACGAAGAAAGTTCTTTGGTATGAGGCAGCGCCGTGATGATCGGGTGTTAGACATATCTATGTTCACATACAGTGGGTGTAAGCCATGTTGCACATCGAATACATTAAGGTTGAGTTGGCGATCCTAGCATGTGTAGACATGGCCTCAGAACACGGATGGTCAAAAGATCAAGCACGATTCGCATGAATGAAGTGGCCGACGTTTAGGCGTCCACCCTAGCACCCACATTGAGGGCCATGACGATCGGGGGAGATGTGGGGAAAAGGGGTCGTGTAATCACTAGAACCCTTCAGGGGATAGGAGTTTTTAGTGGAGTTATTATTTAACTCATTTAATTATAAACTTAGTCTAAATTCCTTTTGCAATTATAAATGTAGAAAATGGTTCTCCCTTATGCTACCTGCCATGTTGACGATTGGTTAGATGGAGGGAAGCTCAGGCTAGACGGATCAAACATATATATGTGGATTGCGCGTCTCCATGTTCTCCTTATCGAGAATAACGTGGTCGACTATATACTCAACCAGATGGATTTGGAGTAGCCCAGTATCTTAGAGACCTCAGAGCAGCAGGAAGACCGCTATTACCATCTTGATATGTCCACCTTGATATCAGTGATGATGCATTTCACGATGGTGGATGAGCTGTGGCTAGTCGTGGGTAATCTTGAACCTCGTATGGTAATGGTATAGCTTATGACACATTTCGTGGAACAAGCACGCATATAGGAGCATGAGCTGATGGGAGATTTTCTCTCCATTAAGACAGATGAGAACTCTTCACTTGAAGACCACTTGGAGCACATGCATGATGCGTAAATGAGGCCTACATACTTCCTAGATAGCTGGATGACGAGCTCTTTTGCAAATGGCGTTGTGCTGCGGTCGCTGCTACCAAGCTACCAAGCACATGCTTGGATTTGCATCACGAGAGGCGATGTGGAAACACAGGATTTCCATAGGTTCAGATCACATCTCAGGAATGTGAAGGTTGAACCCATTGCAGGTGAGGTCATCGATGACAAAGGTATATATTCGATATACAGTTTTATAAATGTTATAATCTTGGAAAGACATATTGCAGTGTTAAGTATATTTGATACTTGTTCTGTTTTGCTAAAAACAGCTCCTTCTGCATGAGAGTTGCTTGCTTGAGAGGAGGTGACGTTGCGTGTTGATGGCGAGCATGATGATGATGGCCAACGACACTCTCCCTCGACATTTATCATTTAGTTTATGGTTTTAGGATGATTATTGTAATCGATAGATTATGAACTTCTTTAGTGTGTCTCACACTTCGTGAGACGGTTATTCATATGAGCTTGTAACAAATAGTTGTTCCACTTTTATGAATGATTTCTATTTGTGTTCATATCTTGTTCGATTATGTGTGAATTGTCCTGGTTATGAAACTAATTGATAATACACAAACATTTGTAAAATATTTAAAATGCCTTAAAATACACAACTTAATGATATATTCATTTTGAATGAAACCATTGTTTGAATTCAAAGTTATGTTGATAATATGTGAAAGTCATTCGATTTCTTGTCACATATAAACCATGCCTAAGTTCGGCAAAATAACTTAAACACCGTGTACTGCATGAATACAACGTGTTTGTTGAATTGTTGAAAGTAAATGCATATTCGATGTATTGTGTTTTAAGAAAAATGATAATCATCATTATATGATTATTTAAAATGTGTAAATATTTTACGGAAAGAAACATGCATATGAAACTATTTTATGTGATCAAAGTGTTTCATCAACAAAGTGTGTTAAAGATAAAAGAGAATCAGATTACTACGATTTGATCAATAGTAATGAAATTTGACTTTGTAAGATTGGCATAAATAAATTTGTGGAATGCAATGCGTTTGAAGTGTCAAAATGCAAAGCATCACAATGTGATATTAGATATCAAATTGGGTGAATAGATGGCGCTGATGGCTCAAGATATCTCGAGCTCATTGGGGAACCCCAAGAGGAAGGTATGATGAGCACAGGAGCAAGTTTCCCTCAGTTATGAAACCAAGGTTATCAAACCAGTAGGAGCAAGCAAACACCTCCAAGGTGTTGTTTCCAACTTGGAATCCTGCACAACACAACCACAGAACTTTGCCCCCAACTTACAGTGAGGTTGTCAATCGCACTGGTTTTGCTGAAAACAAAGGATTAAACGTATTGTGTGGAAGATAGTAATAGTTTGCAGAAAGTAAACAGAAAATAGTAAATAGCTTTGTAGATTGATGGTAAAAAAATGGAGCAGGGTCCATAGTTCATTAGTGGAGATTCTCCTTAAGATAGATGACATGTTGGATGAACAAATTACAGCGGGGCAATTGACAGACACCGAGAAAGCATCATGCATATACTAATCATCTTGACTCCTATGACTTTTTGATTGGGCATAACAGCATTATACATAGACCGTAATCGAACTGCATCTATGACTAATAATCCACCTTCAGGTTATCATCCGAACCCCCTCCGGTATTAAGTTGCAAGCAACAGATAATTGCATTAAGCAAAGTGTGTAACTAAACAATACGATTGTTCTATGAACAAAGGATTGTTGTTTTATCCCTAGTAGCAACAACACATCTAGTACCTTAGAGATTTCTATCACTTCCCCAAATTCCTAGAGGCATGAACCCACTATCGAGCATAAATACTCCCTCTTGGAGTTGCTAGAATCTACTTGGCCAAGATAGCTACTAATAACAGAAAGCATGCAAGATCACAAATAACAAAGACATGATAGAATCAATAATCAATCTGAAATAGCATCTCAATATCCATCGGATCCCCGCAAACATAACATGTATGATTACAAATAGATGATCTTTATCATGAACGGAGCTCACGAGATCTAAAAATGGTAGCACAAAGGAGAAGAACCAACCATCTAGCTACTACATGGACCCGTAGTCTAGGGATGAACTACTCACGCATCACACCGAAGGCAGTCATGGTGATGAAGAAGGCCTCCAGGGTAATCTCTCCCCTCCAGCAGGGTGCCGGGAAGAGCTTCAGATCCCTCCCGATCTAGGAATGGAGATGGCGGCGGCTATAGACTCTTTCATGGAATTTTGATCGGGTACTTAGGGTTTTCGTCCCGGAGGCAATATATAGGTGAAGGGACAAGGTTGGTGGAGTTCGAGGGGCCCCACACGACCTGGTGGCGCGGCTAGGGCTGGCCGCACCAGCACCAGGTGTGGCCGACCTAGCTTCCCTCTTCATCTCCCCTTCAGACTCCATGTTCCTTCTAGTGAAATATTGACTTGGGCTTTTGTCTGGTCCAATTCTGAGAATATTTCTTCCTTACTAGCTTTTCCAAAACCAAAAATAGCAGAAAACATGCAAATAGCACTATGGCATCTTGTTAATAGGTTAGTTCCAGAAAATATGTAAAAATACTCCAAAGTGTGGACAAAACATAAGAAAGTAGATATAAAACAAGCATGGAACATCAAAAATTATAGATACGTTTGCAACGTATCAACATCCCCAAGCTTAACTCCTGCCCGTCCTCGAGTAGGTAAGTGATAAAAAGGAAAGAATAATTTTTGAGGTGACATGCACCATCATAATATTGATCAAAGTATTTGTAGAACATTGATAGCTGGGATCATAGTACTTTAACATAGCATGAAAGATATAGTTCTAACAATAAGACATAGCAACTATGTTGTAACATGAAAAGGTACAAACAAAAGATTCATGAATAACAATGCTTTGAAAGACATTTGTTTGTTTCACATAAAGAAAACATAATGAGAATGGTATTCAGCTTGTCCCTCATAGTGTAGCAAAACATAAATGCATAGGACACCTTGAAAGTTCATAAGGGTGACTAGACACAAATAATTTAAGAACAAGCAATATCAAAGTTATGAATCAATCAACAAGTTTTGGGACAATGCACATTAAACTAAGAATGACCACTATGATCTCTTAATAGGTGCACAAAGATAGAAGATGGAGACTCAACATAAAAGTAAAAGAAATGCCTTCATAGAAGGAAGCAGGGATTCAAGTCTCGTAAAGAGCATCCAAAAATTATGGTACTTATTAGCTTTCAGCTCTCATTGCCCCTATCATAAGCATCTTGAAGTGATTAAGGTTAAAGTGAACAAACTATGGAGTATATGCTTGACAAAGTATAAGTTGGCATTCTCATGTCCCTTGAATACAAGGGTCGCTCCTCATGCTACTCAAGTTTAGTTACCGGTAAGTTCTTGTCATAGTAAGTACATGTGTATCATAGAGAAACGCCAACAGGGTACCCATTGCTCGATGATACGGAAGAATCCCCATATCAAAATGACAAGGCAATCAGACAATAAGCATCTTAGCATCTTCTTACTTACCATGGGAAAATGGTGCTTTTTTCTCTCTTTCCTCTTTTCTCTTCTTTTTTTCCTTTTTTTCTCAATCTCTATCTCTTTTTTTATAACAAGAATGCTTCATAGATTGCTCATTATGGTTACGCTGCAGGTTTCCACCATGATTAGGCATGGATTAGACCAGCCGCCCAGGTGTTTCTCTAACACACATACATAACTCCATGGACTTACAAGCTCCCCTTTCATTTCACACCGACGACATCCATAATCAAAAGCGCATGATATCAACTAGGTATAATGTAAAAGTGCAATGTTGAAAGCGTTCCCCATGACAGCATGGTTCTGCTAATCCCAACATATAAGTGCAATAATATACAACATAGATGACACAGTGGTTCAAGTTTATTAAGAGCAATAAAGGTAAAGTGTGCCATCAACTTTGTGAGAGCCTTAATCACTAATTTTCACATAACAAGTTTAATTTGGAAGGTAGATAAAAACATGAATATACTTGGAATAGAAAATGCTAATAGGTAGGTATGGTGGATGTTGGGTCCGCAGCATAGAAAACAAAAAATTTCCTACGATGAGAACTACACGCCGAGATCTATCTACTAGGTACAAAGCAACGGGTGGACATACATCCAACGAGAACTTACCCTCGAAGACAACGAGTTTTGTTAACGCGTAGGAACTCGTGGTTGATGTAGTCGTACACTTGCCGATCTCAATATCGTGAGGAAGTCCGAGCGCCGCAACTCAGCAGCGCATCCGCACTCGCACACACGTTCAAGCCACCGGACAACCTCCACCTCCTCGGTCTAGCGATCCAGCGGAAGCAGCAACTCCTTCTAGACGAAATGCCACCGGGAACATGTATCTCGCTAATCCGAGACCATGGGGAAATAATTCTAGAGGGGGAGAGACATCCTTCACAAGGAGGTGTGTGGATGAAGGAGGGAATGGGTGGCCTTTTATAGGAGGAGGGGGGGTGCCCCTCCTCTCCATGGACGGCGCATAGGGGGTGACCCCTCACCTCCCCCATTCATGTGGTGGTAACCCCTCCACATTAAAATGCCTCTTCACATTCCATTTCCAAGTCTCCACTTCAAATGCATTAAAATTCTCCAAGTTTAATGCTCTCTCAATTAATAAAACTCTTTTATTAAATTTATTCATAATTTTGTTAATTACTTTAATTAACAAATGTTCACATATATCCCCTTGAAATATTTCAATATCACATGCAGAACCACTTTCTGCAATTTCACCCGAAACAATTTCTAGTTTCTATCGAAAAAATTCCTGCGCTTTGCAATTCTTTGAAGTGGTACAAAGCTTGTATATAGTCAAATACTAATACCTTTGGACTCGCACTTTGAAGTGGATCACCATCATCAAATGTTTGGAATTCTTTCAAAAATCCATTCTTTAGTAATCTTTTAGTGTAGTAAACATTTTACTTACATCTTCTATTCATCCTTATCATGACAACTTTCATGATCAAGCTACTGTAGCCTATAAGGGTGAATCGTGAGTATAATATCAATTCCCAAAACCTTTTTGGTAGATTAGGACACCTAGCGTCTCCATCCATCACCAATTCTCATACAATATGAGAACGTGTATTTTGTTAAATTATACTCTATCATATTGCAACCATAAACATTGTTTCAGATATCACAATATCTTCCACACATGGAGCTGGTCGACTATGCCGACGCAGCCTGCAGAGCACGCTCTGTCCCCGCGTGCACAAACCGCCCCTCGGCCGCATCCCGCACCTACCGCTCCGCCATGACCTAGGGAACACCCAGAAACCCCCGCTGGCCTCCCAACGCACCCCAGCCACCGCTCGCCGTCGGACCCGCCGCCTCTCCCGCCCAGAGCGCTTGACCCTCCCGACCAGCACAGAGCCCGCCTTGCCGCGCCTTTAAGCCTCAGCGCACCGCCAGGAGACAGGCCACCGCCCCTACCTCGAGCCTCGCCGCTAGCCCCCTGTGCCGCCTTCGCCGGAGTCGCCTGCCCACACCGTTCGGTCTCACTATCGGGCCTATATAAGCCGGCCTCCCCAGCACCATTTCTCCACACCCACTCACACCCCACCTCGAGTCCAACTCCTCAGTCCAGCGATCCAGCGGAAGCAGCAACTCCTTCGGACGAAATGCCACCGGGAAGATGTATCTCGCTAATACGAAACCATGGGGAAATAATTCTAGAGGGGGAGAGAGATCCTTCACAAGGAGGTGTGTGGATGAAGGAGGGAATGGGTGGCCTTTTATAGGAGGAGGGGGGTGCCCCGCCTCTCCATGGCCGGCGCATGGGGGGGGTGACCCCTCACCTCCCCCATTCATGTGGTGGTAACCCCTCCATATTAAAATGCCTCTTCACATTCCCTTTTAAAGTCTCTACTTTAAATGCATTAAAATTCTCCAAGTTTAATGCTCTCTCATTTAATAAAACTCTTTTATTAAATTTATTCAGAATTTTGTTAATTACTTTTATTAACAAACATTCACATATAGCCCCTTGCAATATTTCAATATCACATGCAGAACCACTTTCTGCAATTTCACCCGAAACAATTTCCGGTTTCTATCGAAACAATTCCTGCGCTTTGCAATTCTTTCGTTTGAAACATATGTGCTCCAAAATGGTGTCCGGTAACTCTTAAGTGTGTCACCCTACGGTTCGCGAATAATGCAGACATGATCGAGACCCCTCTCCGATCAATAATCAGCAGCGAGACCTGGAGATCCGTACTGACTCCTACACATTCAACGATGACTTCTGTGATCGTGAGAACCTTTAACGCTACTAACTAAATCCCTTTGTCTCACGATATATTACATGTCCGAGATTCGTTCATCGGTATCTCCATACCTAGTTTGATCTCGTTACCGACATGCACTCTTTTCTTGTTCCCGTGATATAACATTCTAGTGATCACATCACTTGCTTGCAAGCTATCTCAATGTGATATCACCGAGAGGGCCCAGAGTATATCTATCCGTCATCGGGGTTGACAAATTCCACTCTTGATCCCTGAGCCTCAACATAACACCTTCGTAGCACTGAACCCATCTTTATAGTCACCCAGTTACGGTGTGACGTTTGATGTTATCAAGATACTCTTCAGTTGGTAGTAATTAACATGATCTCATGGTCTAAGGATAAATATTACTTCGTATGATGTTATAGCAATATAAACATAATGAATTTGATCGTAATGCTATACTTCGGATGATTGTTCATCACATCATTCAACTAATGTTGTGACCTTGTTATTAACATCATCCAATGTCCATGATCAGGAAACCTTGATCATCTTGTTAATCAACAAGCTAGTCTATAAGAGAGGCATAACTAGGAACCCTTTTTGTTTATTAAACACACATGTATTGACGTTTCTGATCAATACAATTATAGCATGCAAAATAAACATTTATCGTAAACATGGAATAAGATAATAACCACTTTATTATTGCCTCTCGGGCATATTCCCTTCAGTGGACTCTTTGGAATAACTTGGTTTAATTTGGAGTTGGATGCATGAGTGGAACTCATACTTGGTTATGGAGGCTAGCAAAAGACTGGGAGCGACCAACTAAGAGAGTAGTATAAAGTGATATAAAACTAAATGCAAAGGGAAAAAACATCATTAGTTAAAGCATAAAGTGATATTAAAAGTCGAAAACTAAATGATCATTGAGGCTAGGATGACTTGGTATAGTCTTAACCTGGTGTGAGCATGCCCCAAGTCAGCCCAAATCAAGCATCAAAGGAGAATACCACAATACTATGCTAAAACAACGCATCATTCTTTCAAGGCACATTAAGCAATCTCAATTGTTTATAACAAGTCATGCTACAGCAAAAATCACTAAGCATAAAGCCAAAACAATATAAAGCATGACATGACAAAGCCTAGGCCATAGTCAAAAACAAACTCCTTTTACACCACTTAAGCATCAACTTTCCTACTCTTTTCCAATCCAAAGCAACTTATTTGAAAACTAATGTATGAATGAGGGGGGCCAACCAATTTATTCAAGCAAACTAAGAAAACGAAAACAAAAAACAAAAATGAAGACGCTCCAAGAACAACACAACTGTGCATGAAACTATAAAAATGAAGTGTTTGGAAGAAACCTGAGATTTTTATTGATGAAGAAGGGGATGCCTTGGGAATCCCCAAGCTTTGACGATTGTACTTCTTGGATATTTATTGGGGTGACACGGGTGGCGTCCCCAAGCTTGAGCTTTTTGTCCATACTTCATCTTATCACATTACTCTTCCCTACACTCAAAAATTTCCTTCATACAAAACTTCACACAATCTTCATTAGCAACATTAGTGTACTCAAGATAATAAGTCTGTTGGTTTAGTTTCAACACAAGTAAAACTTTCATTAAAACACAAGATACTGTAGCACTTCCTTTAAAAAGTTCAAATGATCAAAGAGAACTCAAAGAGAAAGAGATTAAGAGGCAAATGCAAATAATGGCAGAAATCTGTCAAAACAGACCAGCAGGTAAAAACCAATTTTTTCTAAGACCTTCTGTTGCTCAAATCGAAGAGTGTTGAACTAACTAAAGTTTTATAACAACCTGGGGAAGAAGCATAAAATATTACAGATCAAACCGACATATAGAGATTTTTCACTCATTTTTACAACAGAGCACAAAAATCTGTTTCAGGACAGCAACTTTCCCAAGTCTTACTTCTCTCTCATTAGAGGTTACTCTTGGCAAAAAAATACACAAAAATGATAAGGAGAGGTTATCAGAGGTAATAACTTCCAAGACTCAACAAAAAGGTTCCTAACGAAATTTTGGTTATCTCCCAATAAGTGCTTTTCTTTAACGCCTTTGAGCTAGGCATAAGAATTTCGATGGTGCTCACATAAGAAATATGAATTGAAGTAAATAAGAGCATCAAGAAGCAAATTCAAAACACATTTAAGTCTAACCCACTTCCTATGCATAGGAATATTATACGCAAATAAATTCGCAAAGAACAAAGTAACAGGCATAGGAAGATAAAACGAGAGTAACTTCAAAACTTTTAGCAAATAGAGAGGTGTTTCAGTACCATGAAAACTTTTACAACCATATTTTCCTCTCTCATAATAATTTTCAGTAGCCTCATGAATAAACTCAACAATATAACTATAACATAAAGCATGCTTTTCATGATCTACAAACACATAATTTTTATCAAGATCAAAAATAGTGGGATTAAAACCTTCATACCCACTTTAGAAAATTTTATAACAAGATGACTGATCAATCTCATTTTCAATAGTAGTACAATTAATATTATCAACCAATATAGGACCATCATATAGAGCTTTATTATAAACATTTTCAAAAGAACCCACATAAACATAGCATTCATCCTCCTTTAGTAAGCATGGGGGACAATCAAATATTGTAAGGGTAAAGAGTTACTCTCATTAGAAGGTAGGAATGGGTAGATACATTCTTCCTCCTCTTGATCATCACTCTCCTCTTATTTTTCATCCAATGAGCTTCCAGGTTCAACAATTTCTTCTTCCATAGGTTCCTGCAAGGCATTAGTCTCTTCCGCTGGTGGAGAGCATCTATTAAGATATTCAAGAATATAGCCATTTTATTCCTTGTAATTATCAAAGAAAAATTTAAATATATCATCAACCTCATATTGATAAGGTGAATCATCAGTATTTTCAAGAAAATAAGCTAATTCGAATGCCCCCTTCCAAGCAATGAATTCTTCAATTTGTTCACATCATAAAAGTCATAATTTCCCTTAACATAAGAAGATATGGTAACATCATCATTATACTTACATTGAAAAGGGAGGTGTTTATACCTCTTAGAGCAACAAGATTCATCAAAGAAATAAGTAACATTATAAGTGGAGCACATGTTTCTAGCAATGGTATAAAATTTATCAAATTGTTCCCATAAGTGTTTCCCTTTTTGTGACAAGCGGTGTTCCTTATAATAATAATTTTGTTCTTCCGTGAACCCACCTTGCCAATTAGATTCAGTTTCAAAGAAACCAACCATTGATAGAAAGCATGATAAAGCAAGACAATAATAGATCAACAGAAATAACTACTATAGCAGGAACTATTTTTTGTGTGTTTTTGATAAAGAAACAAGCAAACAAAGCAGAAATAAACTAAGCAAAACAAATAAAACAAAGTAAAGAGATTGGTTATGAGGGACTCCCCTTGTGAAGATGTCCTTGACTCCCCGGCAATGGCGCCAGAAAAGAGCTTGATGGCTCAAGATATCTCAAGCTCGTTTGGGAATCCCAACAGGAAGGTATGATGAGCACAGTAGCAAGTTTCCCTCAGTAATGAAACCAAGGTTATCGAATTGGTAGGAGCAAGGAAACACATCCAAGGTGTTGTTTCCAACTTGGAATCCTGCACAACACAACCACGGAACTTTGCCCCCAACTTACAGTGAGGTTGCCAATCTCACCGGTTTTGCTGAAAACAAAGGATTAAACGTATTGTGTGGAACATAGTAATAGCTTGCAGAAAGTAAACAGAAAACAGTAAATAGCTTTGTAGATTGATGGTAAAAGAATGGACCAGGGTCCATATTTCACTAGTGGTGATTCTCCTTAAGATAGATGACATGTTGGGTGAACAAATTACAGCGAGGCAATTGACAGACACCGAGAAAGCATCATGCATATACTAATCATCTTGACTCCTATGAGACTTGGTTGGGCATTACAACATTATACATAGATCGTAATCCAACTACATCTATGACTAATAATCCACCTTCAAGTTATCATCCGACCCCCCTCCAGTATTAAGTTGCAAGCAACAGATAATTGCATTAAGAAAAGTGTGTAAAGTAAACAATACGATTGTTCTATGAAGAAAAGATTGATGTTTTCTCCCTAGTAGCAACAACACATCTAGTAACTTAGAGATTTCTGTCACTTCCCCAGATTCCTACAAGCATGAACCCACTATCGAGCATAAATACTCCCTCTTGGAGTTGCTAGAATCTACTTGGCCAAGATAGCTACTAACAACTGTTGGGGATATACTTTCCGGGTATCCTCACTGTACCTCACTAACTAGGTGGCCCACTTCGAGTTAGAGCTTTGCTTCACGGGCGGCCCAGTCAGAGAGAAGAGACGGAGTCTGTAACATCCCAAAACTTCAATCCAAGCTTATCAAGATCTAAATCATCAAAAATAGGGTTAACAGAAACTTTTCCAAATTAAAAATGAAAGCATTCATGTGTATGTGCATTTAAAATAGGAATTGATTTGAATTGCCATGGTTCTGTGATTCTTTGGGTTGTAAAATGATTCTTAGGTGATTTAAACATCAGCTACATCATTCCTAAACTTTTTCCATAGAAAATCAAATCAAAAAGAATTAAAAAGGAGGAATGGTCATTTTGGCCATTTTAATCCACTACACTACTTTGAGTGTTCCTAGCACTCATTTCTTAACAAAAACAATTCATGATCTTTGCACCCCTTGCTAGTACACATAATGAGGTACCAAGGCCCACCTTTTGATCTGCTAAAAACATTCTTTTACTTATTTTAAATGGCATTTGAAAATTGAATCCAATGCATATGCATAGATCATCCCTTTTTCAAAAAACATCTATTTGAGCTCCACTTTCAAAACCCTTGCAACCAGAGACTACCTAGTACTAGTGTAGCTCACTCAAAAAATTTGAACTCAAAATTCAAAAGTTTTTCTCTTTCGGCCATTTCATCAAACAATTTGTGGGCAAGATCAAAGTGGCCTAACTATCACTGTTCTGGGCTTGATCTTGTCTAGAAAACGTGAGTGCTTTGATCACTCTTGTCTCCCTCAAGCCTAACCAGACCAACACCAGCACACCCCCTACCTCCTAGCTGCACTGCATTGCCATGTCGAGCCACTCCTCGCCGGCCAACCATGCACTCGCAGCAGCAAACCGCTTCCTCTCTCTCGCCATGTCTACAAGCTAGCCAATGGTCCACCGGCACCGTCCAACCAGCCCCAGCCCAGAGACAGAGAGCAGAGCGGCTAGGAACCGCCACGCCTGGAGCTGGTCGACTATGCCGACGCAGCCTGCAGAGCACGCTCTGTCCCCGCGTGCACAAACCGCCCCTCGGCCGCAGCCCGCACCTACCGCTCCGCCCTGACCTAGGGAACACCCAGAAACCCCCGCTGGCCTCCCAACGCACCCCAGCCACCGCTCGCCGTCGGACCCGCCGCCTCTCCCGCCCCGAGCGCTTGACCCTCCCGACCAGCACAGAGCCCGCCTTGCCGCGCCTTTAAGCCTCAACGCACCGCCAGGAGACAGGCCACCGCCCCTACCTCGAGCCTCGCCGCTAGCCCCCTGTGCCGCCTTTGCCGGAGTCGCCTGCCCACACCGTTCGGTCTCACTATCGGGCCTATATAAGTCGGCCTCCCCAGCACCATTTCTCCACACCCACTCACACCCCACCTCGAGTCCAACTCCTCAGTCCAGCGATCCAGCGGAAGCAGCAACTCCTTCCGGACAAAATGCCACCGGGAAGATGTATCTCGCTGATACGAAACCATGGGGAAATAATTCTAGAGGGGGAGAGAGATCCTTCACAAGGAGGTGTGTGGATGAAGGAGGGAATGGGTGGCCTTTTATAGGAGGAGGGGGGTGCCCCGCCTCTCCATGGCCGGCGCATGGGGGGGTGACCCCTCACCTCCCCCATTCATGTGGTGGTAACCCCTCCATATTAAAATGCCTCTTCACATTCCCTTTTAAAGTCTCTACTTTAAATGCATTAAAATTCTCCAAGTTTAATGCTCTCTCATTTAATAAAACTCTTTTATTAAATTTATTCAGAATTTTGTTAATTACTTTTATTAACAAACATTCACATATAGCCCCTTGCAATATTTCAATATCACATGCAGAACCACTTTCTGCAATTTCACCCGAAACAATTTCCGGTTTCTATCGAAACAATTCCTGCGCTTTGCAATTCTTTCGTTTGAAACATATGTGCTCCAAAATGGTGTCCGGTAACTCTTAAGTGTGTCACCCTACGGTTCGCGAATAATGCAGACATGATCGAGACCCCTCTCCGATCAATAATCAGCAGCGAGACCTGGAGATCCGTACTGACTCCTACACATTCAACGATGACTTCTGTGATCGTGAGAACCTTTAACGCTACTAACTAAATCCCTTTGTCTCACGATATATTACATGTCCGAGATTCGTTCATCGGTATCTCCATACCTAGTTTGATCTCGTTACCGACATGCACTCTTTTCTTGTTCCCGTGATATAACATTCTAGTGATCACATCACTTGCTTGCAAGCTATCTCAATGTGATATCACCGAGAGGGCCCAGAGTATATCTATCCGTCATCGGGGTTGACAAATTCCACTCTTGATCCCTGAGCCTCAACATAACACCTTCGTAGCACTGAACCCATCTTTATAGTCACCCAGTTACGGTGTGACGTTTGATGTTATCAAGATACTCTTCAGTTGTTAGTAATTAACATGATCTCATGGTCTAAGGATAAATATTACTTCGTATGATGTTATAGCAATATAAACATAATGAATTTGATCGTAATGCTATACTTCGGATGATTGTTCATCACATCATTCAACTAATGTTGTGACCTTGTTATTAACATCATCCAATGTCCATGATCAGGAAACCTTGATCATCTTGTTAATCAACAAGCTAGTCTATAAGAGAGGCATAACTAGGAACCCTTTTTGTTTATTAAACACACATGTATTGACGTTTCTGATCAATACAATTATAGCATGCAAAATAAACATTTATCGTAAACATGGAATAAGATAATAACCACTTTATTATTGCCTCTCGGGCATATTCCCTTCAGTGGACTCTTTGGAATAACTTGGTTTAATTTGGAGTTGGATGCATGAGTGGAACTCATACTTGGTTATGGAGGCTAGCAAAAGACTGGGAGCGACCAACTAAGAGAGTAGTATAAAGTGATATAAAACTAAATGCAAAGGGAAAAACATCATTAGTTAAAGCATAAAGTGATATTAAAAGTCGAAAACTAAATGATCATTGAGGCTAGGATGACTTGGTATAGTCTTAACCTGGTGTGAGCATGCCCCAAGTCAGCCCAAATCAAGCATCAAAGGAGAATACCACAATACTATGCTAAAACAACGCATCATTCTTTCAAGGCACATTAAGCAATCTCAATTGTTTATAACAAGTCATGCTACAGCAAAAATCACTAAGCATAAAGCCAAAACAATATAAAGCATGACATGACAAAGCCTAGGCCATAGTCAAAAACAAACTCCTTTTACACCACTTAAGCATCAACTTTCCTACTCTTTTCCAATCCAAAGCAACTTATTTGAAAACTAATGTATGAATGAGGGGGGCCAACCAATTTATTCAAGCAAAATAAGAAAACGAAAACAAAAAACAAAAATGAAGACGCTCCAAGAACAACACAACTGTGCATGAAACTATAAAAATGAAGTGTTTGGAAGAAACCTGAGATTTTTATTGATGAAGAAGGGGATGCCTTGGGAATCCCCAAGCTTTGACGATTGTACTTCTTGGATATTTATTGGGGTGACACGGGTGGCGTCCCCAAGCTTGAGCTTTTTGTCCATACTTCATCTTATCACATTACTCTTCCCTACACTCAAAAATTTCCTTCATACAAAACTTCACACAATCTTCATTAGCAACATTAGTGTACTCAAGATAATAAGTCTGTTGGTTTAGTTTCAACACAAGTAAAACTTTCATTAAAACACAAGATACTGTAGCACTTCCTTTAAAAAGTTCAAATGATCAAAGAGAACTCAAAGAGAAAGAGATTAAGAGGCAAATGCAAATAATGGCAGAAATCTGTCAAAACAGACCAGCAGGTAAAAACCAATTTTTTCTAAGACCTTCTGTTGCTCAAATCGAAGAGTGTTGAACTAACTAAAGTTTTATAACAACCTGGGGAAGAAGCATAAAATATTACAGATCAAACCGACATATAGAGATTTTTCACTCATTTTTACAACAGAGCACAAAAATCTGTTTCAGGACAGCAACTTTCCCAAGTCTTACTTCTCTCTCATTAGAGGTTACTCTTGGCAAAAAAATACACAAAAATGATAAGGAGAGGTTATCAGAGGTAATAACTTCCAAGACTCAACAAAAAGGTTCCTAACGAAATTTTGGTTATCTCCCAATAAGTGCTTTTCTTTAACGCCTTTGAGCTAGGCATAAGAATTTCGATGGTGCTCACATAAGAAATATGAATTGAAGTAAATAAGAGCATCAAGAAGCAAATTCAAAACACATTTAAGTCTAACCCACTTCCTATGCATAGGAATATTATACGCAAATAAATTCGCAAAGAACAAAGTGACAGGCATAGGAAGATAAAACGAGAGTAACTTCAAAACTTTTAGCAAATAGAGAGGTGTTTCAGTACCATGAAAACTTTTACAACCATATTTTCCTCTCTCATAATAATTTTCAGTAGCCTCATGAATAAACTCAACAATATAACTATAACATAAAGCATGCTTTTCATGATCTACAAACACATAATTTTTATCAAGATCAAAAATAGTTGGATTAAAACCTTCATACCCACTTTAGAAAATTTTATAACAAGATGACTGATCAATCTCATTTTCAATAGTAGTACAATTAATATTATCAACCAATATAGGACCATCATATAGAGCTTTATTATAAACATTTTCAAAAGAACCCACATAAACATAGCATTCATCCTCCTTTAGTAAGCATGGGGGACAATCAAATATTGTAAGGGTAAAGAGTTACTCTCATTAGAAGGTAGGAATGGGTAGATACATTCTTCCTCCTCTTGATCATCACTCTCCTCTTATTTTTCATCCAATGAGCTTCCAGGTTCAACAATTTCTTCTTCCATAGGTTCCTGCAAGGCATTAGTCTCTTCCGCTGGTGGAGAGCATCTATTAAGATATTCAAGAATATAGCCATTTTATTCCTTGTAATTATCAAAGCAAAATTTAAATATATCATCAACCTCATATTTATAAGGTGAATCATCAGTATTTTCAAGAAAATAAGCTAATTCGAATGCCCCCTTCCAAGCAATGAATTCTTCAATTTGTTCACATCATAAAAGTCATAATTTCCCTTAACATAAGAAGATATGGTAACATCATCATTATACTTACATTGAAAAGGGAGGTGTTTATACCTCTTAGAGCAACAAGATTCATCAAAGAAATAAGTAACATTATAAGTGGAGCACATGTTTCTAGCAATGGTATAAAATTTATCAAATTGTTCCCATAAGTGTTTCCCTTTTTGTGACAAGCGGTGTTCCTTATAATAATAATTTTGTTCTTCCGTGAACCCACCTTGCCAATTAGATTCAGTTTCAAAGAAACCAACCATTGATAGAAAGCATGATAAAGCAAGACAATAATAGATCAACAGAAATAACTACTATAGCAGGAACTATTTTTTGTGTGTTTTTGATAAAGAAACAAGCAAACAAAGCAGAAATAAACTAAGCAAAACAAATAAAACAAAGTAAAGAGATTGGTTATGAGGGACTCCCCTTGTGAAGATGTCCTTGACTCCCCGGCAATGGCGCCAGAAAAGAGCTTGATGGCTCAAGATATCTCAAGCTCGTTTGGGAATCCCAACAGGAAGGTATGATGAGCACAGTAGCAAGTTTCCCTCAGTAATGAAACCAAGGTTATCGAATCGGTAGGAGCAAGGAAACACATCCAAGGTGTTGTTTCCAACTTGGAATCCTGCACAACACAACCACGGAACTTTGCCCCCAACTTACAGTGAGGTTGTCAATCTCACCGGTTTTGCTGAAAACAAAGGATTAAACGTATTGTGTGGAACATAGTAATAGCTTGCAGAAAGTAAACAGAAAACAGTAAATAGCTTTGTAGATTGATGGTAAAAGAATGGACCAGGGTCCATATTTCACTAGTGGTGATTCTCCTTAAGATAGATGACATGTTGGGTGAACAAATTACAGCGAGGCAATTGACAGACACCGAGAAAGCATCATGCATATACTAATCATCTTGACTCCTATGAGACTTGGTTGGGCATTACAACATTATACATAGACCGTAATCCAACTACATCTATGACTAATAATCCACCTTCAAGTTATCATCCGACCCTCCTCCAGTATTAAGTTGCAAGCAACAGATAATTGCATTAAGAAAAGTGTGTAAAGTAAACAATACGATTGTTCTATGAACAAAGATTGATGTTTTCTCCCTAGTAGCAACAACACATCTAGTAACTTAGAGATTTCTGTCACTTCCCCAGATTCCTACAAGCATGAACCCACTATCGAGCATAAATACTCCCTCTTGGAGTTGCTAGAATCTACTTGGCCAAGATAGCTACTAACAACTGTTGGGGATATACTTTCCGGGTATCCTCACTGTACCTCACTAACTAGGTGGCCCACTTCGAGTTAGAGCTTTGCTTCACGGGCGGCCCAGTCAGAGAGAAGAGACGGAGTCTGTAACATCCCAAAACTTCAATCCAAGCTTATCAAGATCTAAATCATCAAAAATAGGGTTAACAGAAACTTTTCCAAATTAAAAATGAAAGCATTCATGTGTATGTGCATTTAAAATAGGAATTGATTTGAATTGCCATGGTTCTGTGATTCTTGGGGTTGTAAAATGATTCTTAGGTGATTTAAACATCAGCTACATCATTCCTAAACTTTTTCCATAGAAAATCAAATCAAAAAGAATTAAAAAGGAGGAATGGTCATTTTGGCCATTTTAATCCACTACACTACTTTGAGTGTTCCTGGCACTCATTTCTTAACAAAAACAATTCATGATCTTTGCACCCCTTGCTAGTACACATAATGAGGTACCAAGGCCCACCTTTTGATCTGCTAAAAACATTATTTTACTTATTTTAAATGGCATTTGAAAATTGAATCCAATGCATATGCATAGATAATCCCTTTTTCAAAAAACATCTATTTGAGCTCCACTTTCAAAACCCTTGCAACCAGAGACTACCTAGTACTAGTGTGGCTCACTCAAAAAATTTGAACTCAAAATTCAAAAGTTTTTCTCTTTCGGCCATTTCATCAAACAATTTGTGGGCAAGATCAAAGTGGCCTAACTATCACTGTTCTGGGCTTGATCTTGTCTAGAAAACGTGAGTGCTTTGATCACTCTTGTCTCCCTCAAGCCTAACCAGACCAACACCAGCACACCCCCTACCTCCTAGCTGCACTGCATTGCCATGTCGAGCCACTCCTCGCCGGCCAACCATGCACTCGCAGCAGCAGACCGCTTCCTCTCTCTCGCCATGTCTACAAGCTAGCCAGTGGTCCACCGCCACCGTCCAACCAGCCCCAGCCCAGAGACAGAGAGCAGAGCGGCTAGGAACCGCCACGCCTGGAGCTGGTCGACTATGCCGACGCAGCCTGCAGAGCACGCTCTGTCCCCGCGTGCACAAACCGCCCCTCGGCCGCAGCCCGCACCTACCGCTCCGCCATGACCTAGGGAACACCCAGAAACCCCCGCTGGCCTCCCAACGCACCCCAGCCACCGCTCGCCGTCGGACCCGCCGCCTCTCCCGCCCCGAGCGCTTGACCCTCCCGACCAGCACAGAGCCCGCCTTGCCGCGCCTTTAAGCCTCAGCGCACCGCCAGGAGATAGGCCACCGCCCCTACCTCGAGCCTCGCTGCTAGCCCCCTGTGCCGCCTTCGCCGGAGTCGCCTGCCCACACCGTTCGGTCTCACTATCGGGCCTATATAAGCCGGCCTCCCCAGCACCATTTCTCCACACCCACTCACACCCCACCTCTCTCTGACCGTCCCACACCATTAGCCGGAGCAAGGGGTGCAACAGCTCGCCGAAATTGGAGCCGGAGCCGCCGCCTCTGGAGGAGAAGGGCGCGTGCGATTTAGGGCACCCCAAGCTCGACCGCAACCGCGCCTTGCCTCGCCATCGTCTTCCAAATCATTTGCCCGCCTCGCCGTCGTCGCTGGAGCCCTGTTACGTCGCCGGTAGACCCCCACCGAGCCGCTAGGGCAAACTCTCGCCGGCGACCTGTTCGTCGTCGACGACGACTCTCAACCGTAGATCCCACTTCTAATCCTACGGCCCACAGCGCGCGTACCGTTTCGCGTGTTAAGTGCCGCTGACCAGCGGGACCCCCTGTCAGCCGATCCCCGCGCCGTGGAGCGCCACAGGGCCGGCCCATGTTCGTTCCTGCGCTAGCCCAGCCATTCAAAATTGTATTTTTCTTTTTAAGTTGAATCTAGTTTTTGTCCACTAGTTTAAAATTAAATTCTGGGAGTTTTATAAATCCAAATTGCATGAAATCAATTTTTCCTGAAAGGTATTGAAATGATATATCCAAGCCCGTTGGATTTAATTCAATTAGAGTTATAGATCTCTCCTAGTAAAAATAACAAATTAGAAGCTTTTGCAACTTGCAACATTTTTATAAAATCAACTAAGTTAGCTTTTGAGTTGATTCCAACTCTCAAAAATCACATTTCATCATATCTATCTAAATATGTAATAATATTAAGGTTTACATGCAGTGAATTTGAACTAGTACCAAAATAATGCTATATAGGCATTTCTAGTCACTTTAAATCATTAAATAATGAACTTAAACCAAAGTAATTATGATCCAACCTTTAAATCTCATTCCCACATGTTAGAATATGTGGTGATGGCATGTGTCAATATGATCCCATATTTTAAGTGGTGAATATTAATCTTAGTTAATTTTTCAATGAGTAGAAATTACTTTTCTAAATTAAAAATATGAAACTAGTGATTTAAACTTGTGATGTTTGTGATGATAATAGATCATCAAATGTGTGTCTTAGAATGCTATTTAGCCTAGTTAAGTATTATTTGGTGATTGTGTACTCCGTATGTATTTATGGACGATAGTACCGACCAAGCTTTCGAGGAGAAGGAGTTCTACCAAGAAGAAGAAGAAGAAAACTTCAACCACTTCACTACCCAAGGCAAGCTACTATTAGCAAGCTAGCACTATCCAAGTGCAAGCCACCATTAACAATGCAAGCTAACACTTGCAAGTTTAATGCTTAGCAAGCTAGGATCAAACTAGATGGTTTAGCCAAGATGCTTTAGGCATGCTTTGATCACACCCCTTTGACTAGTACTACCCCAAGTCTTACTTACATGTTTTACCTCCCTTAGTTTACACAAAGTTCTTTACTTGTTTTGAAGGTAGCATAAAAAGTACAAAACTTGACCTATTTAGAACCCTTTAGATGTCATTATATGGCATGAGATTGAACCCATCTTTTCCACCTTAGTGAACACTCTTAACTTAGTAGTTTAGAGTAGATCAAAAACTTGAGTCACTTTAGATGGGAACACTTGATGAAAATGAATTAAGAAAACCTTGGAATGATGAGTCATTCTATTGAGATGTTTTGACATGTGTTGAGAAACACAAATGGTTTATTATGATGAAAATGTTAATGTATGAGCCTTAACCCTTTTATAAAACTGATGGTTGGATTCAGATGCAATACCATTCCAAATTTACCGTACAACCACACTACCTGAATTGGGTAAGGCTTAGCTGGAAATTTATATGCATTAGTATTGGTTCCCTCGCAGGAGAGGTTTGAGCTGAGGCTACCTATCATAATGTCCACCTATGCAGTGCCCAAGATGACATATGGTCATGGTTGGGAGGCCATGCTCATAGGAGAGGTGCTTATACTAGGGTGTGTAAAGGGAAGGTTATGTTTGATTATCTCCATACTAAGTATGATGATTCAGGGTTATCCCTGACAGATGTATCGAATCTTGTGGTGAATGTGTACCACCTCTGCAGAGTGTCAAAATATTCGAATAGCCGCATCCGCGGTTATGGACAGTTGGAATGTCCATAATGTTTCATTGTCAGATGTTTTCCAAATAACTTGAAATAAATGATGAATCTTGACTTGACCACAATAGGGTTGTGTTTATGACCATAGCTTCCCAACTTAAGTGATTCTAGAATTTTACTTTATCTTTCTTTGCTTCAGAACTCAGCTTAGGTTTCAAACTTAATTGTATAGTTAAACTTAGATTTAGCACTTTAACTTAGAATTATAATAATTGTTAGTGGTAGTTTGCGAGTACTTAAAGAGTACTCATGGCTTTTGTCCCTGGCTATTATTATGGCCATACTATGAAGGAGACTATCAAGATGATGGTCAGCAGGACGGCTATGATAACTAGGACTATCTACCTTCGTCAGCATTGCCTGTGCCCCTGAAGATGGACCCCACCGCTACGCTTTATATTTATTTCCGCTGCTTGTTGTATTAACACTGGATCATGAGATCCTTTTTTGTGTAAGACCTTATGTATGGTTTGTAATGGATGATGTACTGTGATATCCAATCCGTTATGTATCACAAAAATGGTAATCCTAGGATTGCGAGGTATGGCATAACGGGCATCCGAGATTAAAAATCCGGGTGTTGACAAGTTGGTATCAGAGCCAGGTTGACCATAGGAGACCCTAGTTAGAATGGACGTTCAAACAAAAACTTAGTTTCAAAACCAAAGTGGGTATTTATGAAAAACTATCTCCCCTCTTACCCTTGGGAATTCTTTCTTTCTCAAAAATTCATGTTCCTGAAAATTATTACACTACTACTTAAAATTTTACACACTTGATCACTTCACTAACTTCCTCATCCTTAATTCTTGTAGATGGAGACTCAGTTCAGCAAGTTTTACCAGTTGGGAAACGG
Organism: Avena eriantha; assembly: GCA_910589775.1. Taxonomy (NCBI): domain Eukaryota; kingdom Viridiplantae; phylum Streptophyta; class Magnoliopsida; order Poales; family Poaceae; genus Avena; species Avena eriantha. The sequence goes on along the minus strand of OU342743.1, from coordinate 429,556,518 downwards.
AGGTCAGCTGATCTTCGAGAGGGATCTGGACTCACTGTCAGAGTTACTAGGACGCCCACATCCGGAATTTCAACTTCTAGGACCTCCAGGAGGAGACTTACAGTGGCTAGTCACCGCAGATCTTAGAGGAAGCATTGAAGCACCAACGCCTGGGAGAATTCAGTTCTCTGTGAGAGAGAACAACTGGCTAGATGGATTAGCCAGGGCAATGCATGAGGCTCTCGCACGTCTATGTGCCCTCAGCGTCAACAAGATCCAAGGAACCCGTTTTGCCCACTACGCAAGACGTGACTTCATGGGAATACCAATAGAGATGCCAACTCACCCAGAGTTGAGGCGTCAAGTGGAGAACCTTGACTTCCTGCTTCATGACAGACAGCAGGAACTGGACAATGCTAGAGAGTTAGCCAACCAGAACCATGCCATTGCCGACCAGAAGGCCCAGAATTTCGCACTGCTCGTCTAGGACCGCCAGTCTCTTTGCCGCCAGCGTGCCAAGAAGGATCGCACCATCGCCCGTCTTCGCAAGAAGGTGGCCGACCTCGAGAAGACCATCAAGGAGCAGGAAGCTCAGCTTGCAGCCAAGGAAGAAGATGAGGGTGAAGACATCCAGGGAGACATGGATTCTTACCTTAGCAACGATGATGACTTTTTGGAGGAAGATGCCGTGGACTTCTACACAGATGATGAGGACTCCGACTTCATCGACGATGAGTAGATGCACTAGAGCACTGTCGTAGCTTGATACGTATCGGTCTCACTATATCGTAGCTTGCAGAATGGTTCTTCAAACCATCTGTTTTCCCTTTGAGTGTTGTGGTGTGTGTTTGTATCGTGTGTTGCTTGCATGAATGAAAATGAAGTTATGTTAAAAACCTGAGTCTAACTCAAAGTTCTAGCTTGAAAACCCAAAACCATGAACATTAGAATTTCCCTCTTACCCCTACATCCATCTCAATCTTCAGATGACTCGTGGAAACCAAGGAGGGAGCAGCTCGTCGCAAGACCCAATGCTCCAGATCTTGCAGAATCTCATCGCTGACCATGAAGCAAGCAGGGCAGAACGCCAAGCTAACTTAGCAACACTGCAGCAGATCGCCCAGATGGCTCTCAACAACCAAGGGCATGGAAATCAGGATCATCAAGGATCCAAGTTGAAGAACTTCCAGAATACCAATCCTCCAATCTTTAGCACCTCTGAAAACCCATTAGATGCTGATGACTGGTTACAAACCATGGAAAACAACCTCGAAGTTGCAAGAGTTGATGAAAACGAGAAAGTTCTCTTCGCCACTCACTATCTAGCGGGATATGCAAGAGCTTGGTGGAATAGTATCCGCCTGATGAACCAAGGTCAAGTGATGACATGGGAAGCATTCAAGGTCAAGTTCAGCCGCACCCACGTGCCGCAAGGTCTAGTCAACAAAATGAGAGATGAGTTCCGCGAATTGAAGCAAGGAAGAATGACTATGGTGGAGTACCATGACAGATTCCTGTCACTTGCCAAATATGCACCGGATGAGATCAACACGGAGGCCAAGAAGAAGGAGAGATTCCTGAACAGACTGCATGATGAGATGCACACTGTCCTTGTCAACATCCGTTTCCAGGATCTCGAAGAGCTAGTCGACTCTGCCATTCAGATGGAAGGGAAGATTAACCAAGCAAACAACAACTACAAGCATCGTATGATGCAGTAGTCTGGATCTAGTAGTCACCAGAAGTACCATCCCAACCCTTTACCTAGATATGCACCAAGGAACAACCGACGCCCAAATTCTAGCCCAAGCTACCCCAACCATAGCGGAGGCAATGTGAAGCCCGGAGGAAACAATCACAACTCCGGTAATGCCAACAATTTCAACCGTGCACCTCCCAAGAACAACAGCAACAACAACAACACTGCACCCAGAACTGGCAGCAATGGTGTGCCTGTCGCAGTCAAGGACAAGTCCCAGATCACTTGTTTCGAGTGTGGAGTGAAGGGTCACTATTCCAATGAGTGTCCCAAGAAGACTGCATCCAATGCCAATGTGAATGCCCCGACTCAGCAGCAGCATCGTGTTCAACCAGGAAGGAGATTTTCCCTAGGGAACCTCACAACCGCAATGGCCGTCTCTTCCACATGAACTCAGAAGAAGCCCAGGAAGCGCCAAATGTAGTGCTGGGTATGTTTTCTGTCAACTCAGTTTTAGCAAGAGTATTGTTTGATTCTGGAGCATCGCATTCATTTGTCACCGAAGAATTTGCATGCACTAGTAAGATTCGCCCAACCAACCTGAAGCATGTCATGATAGTTCAAATTCCCGGTTCAACAACCAAAGCTAGAAAAATTTGCAAAGCGGTGCCCATCAGAATACATGGGATAGATTTTTATGCCAACCTAATTGTACTTGGAACCAAAGGATTGGAAGTAGTACTAGGTATGGACTGGATGTCAAGGCATAAAGGACTGATAGACTGTGCTAAGAAAGCCATCACGATGACCAGTAGTTCTGGAGTCACAATAGAGCATATCTTTGAAACCTTACCCCGTCAATTCAAGTGCAACAAGATTGTAGCCCTGCCCACCATAGACCAGGTCAGAGTAGTCTGTGAATACCCCGACGTATTCCCAGATGAATTGCCAGGTATGCCCCTAGATAAGGATATTGAGTTCATTATCGAACTAATCCCCGGAACCGGACCCATAGCACAGAGACCCTATAGCATGAACCCCTCAGAGTTAGTGGAACTGCAGAAGCAGTTGGATCCCATGTTATAGAAAGGCTTGATTCAACCAAGCACATCGCCATGGAGATCACCAGTGTTATTCGTCGACAAGAAAGATGGAGGCAACTGTCTGTACACAGATTACAGAAAGCTGAATGATGTCACCATCAAGAACAAGTACCCCTTGCCAAAGATAGAGGATCTATTTGATCAGTTGACCGGAGCTCGGGTATTCTCAAAGATTGATCTTAGGACAGGTTATCACCAACTTAAGATTCGTGCAATGGATATTCCGAAGACCGCCTTTACTACTCGCTATGGTTTATACGAGTATACGGTTATGTCTTTTGGATTAACCAATGCCCCTACTTATTTCATGAATCTCATGAATAAGATCTTTATGAATTTCCTATATAAGTTTGTAGTTGTGTTCATCGACGACATCCTTATCTACTCCAAGTCAGAAGAAGAGCATGAGCAACATCTGAGAGTTATCCTAGAAACCCTGAGAGAGCATCAGTTATATGCCAAGTTCAGCAAGTGTGAGTTCTGGCAGAAAGAAGTAGGATTCCTTGGACAGATTGTGTCTGCCAGAGGAGTCTCTGTTGATCCCGCCAAAATCAAAGATGTCGAAGAATGGGAAGCCCCAACCACTCAAACCCAAGTCCGTGCATTTCTCGGATTAGCAGGATACTACCGCAAGTTCGTAGAAGGATTCTCGAGCATAGCCCGACCAATGACCCAATTGTTGAAGAAGGACAAGAAGTTTGAATGGACAGACAAACGTGAAGCCAGTTTTCAGGAACTGAAGAAGAGATTGATATCAGCCCCAATATTGATCATGCCAGACATCAAGAAGCTATTTGATGTATACTGTGATGCATCCTAGATTGGTCTAGGATGTGTATTGATGCAAGAAGGCAAAGTATCACGTATCTGTCTCGACAACTAAAGCAGCATGAGTAGAACTATCCAACCCATGATCTTGAGCTAGCAGCCATGGTTCTAGCATTGAAGATATGGCGTCATTATCTGATGGGAAATCGCTGTGAGATTTACTCAGATCACAAGAGCTTAAAATATATCCTCACTCAAAAGGCACTGAATATGAGACAAAGGAGATGGATAGAGTTAATCAAGGACTATGACCTTGACATTCACTATCACCCCGGCAAAGCCAATGTGGTAGCGGATGCTCTTAGCAGATTGCCATGTAGGCTGAACACCATGATCAAGGAGAAGCAACCAAGTTTGTATGAGGAGTTGCAACAGTTCAGGACGGAATTAGTTAGCAAAGGATTCTTAGCTAGCATTGAACTTCAACCCACTTTGATTAACCAAATCAAGGAAGACCAGAAAGGGAATGAAAGTATCGATGGAATCAAACGTCGTATTGGTACAGGAAAGGTACCTGGATTCACTGTAGACGAAGAAGGTGTACTGTGGTACAATGGTCGTATCTGTGTGCCAGCAGATTCGGAGCTGAAGGAAGTTATCATGAAGGAAGCTCATGATATTCATTATTCTATCCACCCCGGTGGAACAAAGATGTATCAGGATTTGAAAGAGTAATTTTTGTGGCACAAGATGAAGAGAGAAATCGGAAGCTACATCGCCAAATGTGACATCTGTCAAAGAGTGAAAGCAGAGCATCAGACACGTGCAGGACTGTTGCAACCATTGCAGATTCCGGAATGAAAATGGGATTCCGTCGGAATGGACTTTATCACCGGTTTACCTACTTCTATTAGGGGAAATGACTCAATCTGGGTCATAGTTGATAGACTGTCCAAGGTAGCCCAATTTATACCTATCAAGACAACCTACTAGAGTGCAAAGCTAGCAGAACTGTACATCGCTTGAATTGTTAGTCTGCATGGAACCCCCAAGACCATAGTATCAGATCGAGGAACCCAGTTTACCTCGAGGTTTTGGCAGAAAGTCCAAGAAGGATTAGGAACCAAGTTGAACTTCAGCACATCGTATCATCCGCAAACTGATGGACAGACTGAGAGAGTCAACCAGATCCTAGAGGATATGCTTAGAGATTGTGTGTTGGAATACGGCTCAAAATGGGAAGACTTCTTGCCTTTCGGAGAATTCTCATATAACAACAATTATCAAGCTAGTTTGCAGATGGCACCATTTGAATTCCTATACGGAAGAAAGTGTCGTACCCCTTTGAATTGGTTGCAAGTAGGAGAGAGTCAGATCTTTGGACCCGACATTCTTCGAGAAGCATAAGAGAAAGTTCACAAAGTCCGTGAGCACCTGAAGACCACCCAATCTAGACAGAAGAGTTATCCTGACAAAAGAAGGAGAGACCTGACTTTCAATGTCGGAGATTTTGTATATCTCAAGGTTTCACCATTGAAGGGAACTCAACGCTTTAGTCTGAAGGGAAAGTTAGCCCCGAGATATATTGGACCCTTCAAGATTCTGAACCGTCGAGGAGAAGTATCGTATCAACTGGACCTACCTGAAGAGATGTCAGCCATCCACAATGTGTTCCATATCTCGTTACTTCGCAAATGTTTGGAAGTGCCTGAGAAGACTGAAGTTTTCAAGAACATCGACCACAGAGTTGTAGAAATCAACAATGACTTGACCTATAGAGAAGTACCCATCCGTTTCTTAGAAGAAGCCTACAGAACCACGAGGACCAGGAGTATCAAATTTCTCAAGATTCAGTGGAGCAACCATACCGAGGAGGAAGCCACTTGGGAGCGAGAAGATTACATCCGTACAGAGTTCCCAGATCTCTTTAGTTCCTAGTTTTCTTTGTAAATCTCAGGACGAGATTTTGTTTAAGGGGGGAAGGTTTGTAACATCCCAAAACTTCAATCCAAGCTTATCAAGATCTAAATCATCAAAAATAGGGTTAACAAAAACTTTTCTAAATTAAAAATGAAAGCATTCATGTGTATGTGCATTTAAAATAGGAATTGATTTAAATTGCCATGGTTCTGTGATTCTTTGGGTTGTAAAATGATTCTTAGGTGATTGAAACATCATCTACATCATTCCTAAACTTTTTCCGAAGAAAATCAAATAAAAAAGAATTAAAAAGGAGGAATGGTCATTTTGGCCATTTTAATCCACTACACTACTTTGAGTGTTCCTAGCACTCATTTGTTAACAGAAACAATTCATGATGTTTGCACCCCTTGCTAGTACACATAATGAGGTACCAAGGACCACCTTTTGATCTGCTAAAAACATTCGTTTACTTATTTTAAATGGCATTTGAAAATTGAATCCAATGCATATGCATAGATCACCCCTTTTTCAAAAACCATCTATTTGAGCTCCACTTTCAAAACCCTTGCAACCAGAGACTACCTAGTACCAGTGTAGCTCACACAAAAAATTTGAACTCAAAATTCAAAAGTTTTTCTCTTTCGGCCATTTCATCAAACACTTTGTGGGCAAAATCAAAGTGGCCTAACTATTACTGTTTTGGGCTTGATCTTGTCTAGCAAATTGGAGTGCTTATATCACTCCTGTCTCCCTCAAGCCTAACCAGACCAACACCAGCACACCCCCTACCTCCTAGCTGCACTACATTGCCATGCCGAGCCACTCCTCGCCGGCCAACCATGCACTCGCAGCAGCAGACCGCTTCCCCCTCTCTCGCCATGTCTACAAGCTAGCCAGTGGTCCACCGCCACCGTCCAACCAGCCCCAGCCTAGAGACAGAGAGCAGAGCGGCTAGGAACCGCCACGCCTGGAGCTGGTCGACCATGCCGACGCAGCCTGCAGAGCACGCTCTGTCCCCGCGTGCACAAACCGCCCCTCGGCCGCAGCCCGCACCTACCGCTCCGCCATGACCTAGGGAACACCCAGAAACCCCCGCTGGCCTCCCAACGCACCCCAGCCACCGCTCGCCGTCGGACCCGCCGCCTCTCCCGCCCAGAGCGCTTGACCCTCCCGAGCAGCACAGAGCCCGCCTTGCCGCGCCTTTAAGCCTCAGTGCACCGCCAGGAGACAGGCCACCGCCCCTACCTCGAGCCTCGCCGCTAGCCCCCTGTGCCGCCTTCGCCGGAGTGGCCTGCCCACACCGTTCGGTCTCACTATCGGGCCTATATAAGCCGGCCTCCCCAGCACCATTTCTCCACACCCACTCACACCCCACCTCTCTCTGACCGTCCCACACCATTAGCCGGAGGAAGGGGTGCAACAGCTCGCCGGAATTGGAGCCGGAGCCGCCGCCTCTGGAGGAGAAGGGCGCGTGCGATTTAGGGCACCCCAAGCTCGACCGCAACCGCGCCTTGCCTCGCCATCGTCTTCCAAATCATTTGCCCGCCTCGCCGTCATCGCTGGAGCCCTGGTACGTCGCCGGTAGACCCCCACCGAGCCGCTAGGGCAAACTCTCGCTGGCGACCTGTTCGTCGTCGACGACGACTCTCAACCGTAGATCCCACTTCTAATCCTACGGCCCACAGCGCGCGTACCGTTCGCGTGTTAAGTGCCGCTGACCAGCGGGACCCCCTGTCAGCCGAGCCCCGCGCTGCGGAGCGCCACAGGGCCGGCCCATGTTCGTCCCCGCGCTAGCCCAGCCATTCAAAATTGGATTTTTCTTTTTAAGTTGAATCTAGTTTTTGTCCACTAGTTTAAAATTAAATTCTGGGAGTTTTATAAATCAAAATTGCATGAAATCAATTTTTCCTGAAAGGTATTGAAATGATCTATCCAAGACCGTTGGATTTATTTCAATTAGAGTTATAGATCTCTCCTAGTAAAAATAACAAATCAGAAGCTTTTGCAACTTGCAACATTTTTATAAAATCAACTAAGTTAGCTTTTGAGTTGATTCCAACTCTCAAAAATCACATTTCATCATATCTATCTAAATATGTAATAATATTAAGGTTTACATGCAGTGAATTTGTACTAGTACCAAAATAATGCTATATAGGCATTTCTAGTCACTTTAAATCATTAAATAATGAACTTAAACCAAAGTAATTATGATCCAACCTTTAAATCTCATTCCCACATGTTAGAATATGTGGTGATGGAATGTGTCAATATGATCCCATATTTTAAGTGGTGAATATTAATCTTAGTTAATTTTTCAATGAGTAGAAATTACTTTTCTAAATTAAAAATATGAAACTAGTGATTTAAACTTGTGATGTTTGTGATGATAATAGATCATCAAATGTGTGTCTTAGAATGCTATTTAGCCTAGTTAAGTATTATATGGTGATTGTGTACTCCGTATGTATTTATGGACGATAGTACCGACCAAGCTTTCGAGGAGAAGGAGTTCTACCAAGAAGAAGAAGAAGAAAACTTCAACCACTTCACTACCCAAGGCAAGCTACTATTAGCAAGCTAGCACTATCCAAGTGAAAGCCACCATTAACAATGCAAGCTAACACTTGGAAGTTTAATGCTTAGCAAGCTAGGATCAAACTAGATGGTTTAGCCAAGATGCTTTAGGCATGCTTTGATCACACCCCTTTGACTAGTACTACCCCAAGTCTTACTTACATGTTTTACCTCCCTTAGTTTACACAAAGTTCTTTACTTGTTTTGAAGGTAGCATAAAAAGTACAAAACTTGACCTATTTAGAACCCTTTAGATGTCATTCTATGGCATGAGATTGAACCCATCTTTTCCACCTTAGTGAACACTCTTAACTTAGTAGTTTAGAGTAGATCAAAAACTTGAGTCACTTTAGATGAAAATGAATTAAGAAAACCTTGGAATGATGAGTCATTCTATTGAGATGTTTTGACATGTGTTGAGAAACACAAATGGTTTATTATGATGAAAATGTTGAGGTATGAGCCTTAACCCTTTTATAAAACTGATGGTTGGATTTGGATGCGATACCATTCCAAATTTACCGTACAACCACACTACCTGAATTGGGTAAGGCTTAGATGGAAATTTATATGCATTAGTATTGGTTCCCTCATGGGAGAGTTTTGAGCTGAGGCTACCTCTCATAATGTCCACCTATGCAGTGCCCAAGATGACAGATGGTCATGGTTGGGAGGCCATGCTCATGGGAGAGGTGCTTATACTAGGGTGTGTAAAGGGAAGGTTATGTTTGATTATCTACATACTAAGTATGATGATTCAGGGTTATCCCTGATAGATGTATCAAATCTTGTGGTGAAAGTGTACCACCTCTGCAGAGTGTCAACCTATTCGAATAGCCGCGTCCGCGGTTATGGACAGTTGGAATAGCCATACTGTTTCATTGTCAGATGTTTTCCAAATAACTTGAAATGAATGATGAATCTTGACTTGACCACAACAGGGTTGTGTTTATGACCATAGCTTACCAACTTAAGTGATTCTAGAATTTTACTTTATCTTTATTTGCTTCAGAACTCAGCTTAGGTTTCAAACTTAACTCTATAGTTAAACTTAGATTTAGCACTTTAACTTAGAATTATAATACTTGTTAGTGGTAGTTTGCGAGTACTTAAAGAGTACTCATGGCTTTTGTCCTTGGCTATTATTATGGCCAGACTATGAAGGAGACTATCAAGATGATGGTCAGCAGGACGGCTATGATAACTAGGACTATCTGCCTTCGTCAGCATTGCCTATGCCCCTGAAAATGGACCCCACCGCTATGCTTTATATTTATTTTCGCTGCTTGTTGTATTAATACTGGATCATGAGATCCTTATTTGTGTAAGACCTTATGTATGGTTTGTAATGGATGATATACTGTGATATCCAATCCATTATGTCTCGCAAAAATGGTAATCCTGGGATTGAGAGGTATGGCATAACGGGCATCCGAGATTAAAAATCCGGGTGTTGACAGAGTCCAATCCGGCTTCGGGAAGGCCCAGAAGACTTACCGACATAGGTCCATAGTGTAACTTGTAGTTCAAGATGTACTCTGTAACCGACTCTTAGTCGTAGCCGGATAGATCTCTCCTGTAAACCCTCGGCCGGATATCCATATAGGCCATCCTAGGGAGATCCTTTAGGGCAATCAATCAACCAACCAGAAAATAGTCCACAATCTCAACTCGCACATGCAAAACCCTTGTAACCCATATTCCGGCTCTGCCGTATTACTGGATTACTAGAAGGAGTAGGATCCGTCCAAAGCCGGCGGATTCAAACCTGGGTAAACTTGTGTGCTCATCGTCCCGGAATACCGTACGTCTCACACCACTCTCTTCCACACGCCTCGAGGACTCACTCATGGTGTACTTGTCATCAATCCGACGATAGTTGGCGCCCACCGTGGGGCAAGTGAGCTTCGGATCTACGTTCCGAGCGGATGCAAGAATTGGAATCGGCAAGACTATCGTCGTCAGTCGCATCCTCTACGCCAGTAATGTCCCTCTCATCGTTCTCGATGAGACCTAGATTCCGGCTAGGGAGGTTGTGACTACCTACACCATCATGTCTTTCGGTGAAATCGATGTTTACATCGGTTTCACTGAACCTATCCCACCCACCCCGCGGTGATGATAGAGGCAGAAGAAATTTCTGGGTCCACTTTGTCCGCGGAGGCGGCAGAGTTCCGGATCTCAGAAAACCCTAATCCCACCCAACCTGCACCAGTTGTGGAGATAGTGGAGAAAGCTGAACCTGAGGTAGATCTCGTAGTACAAGTCGGATCTAGAGTGGATTATCCTGGTAAAGTCAAATCCTAGATTGATCTACCTGCGCAGGTCGAAATCCAGGAAGAGCAGGAAAACAACTTCGGTTCCAGCTCTAATAATACCGAAACTGATAGACCTCTCCTAAGATACATGTTGAGGCGCATGATGGTTCAATACTCAAGCATGGATGATATTCTCGAGACCATTAGGTGTTTCGAGGAAGCCGACCGCGAGAGCAGCAACTATCTCAGGAGGCGCGCGTCGCACTTCGGTGGATATGTTGGTTCCAGATCCGGCTCTGCCGATGCTGGAGACAACACTGACTCAGTGTTGGAGGCAATCGGAACAAACACCGACTTACCTGCATCCTCAGATGACTTGATGACGTCGGCGGATTTCTGAAAGTCCTCCATGGAATATGAAGAGGAGTATAACTCCAAAGCTGCAGAAGAAGGAGAAGCCATGGATGAAGGATCCGGGGAAAACTCTCCCAAAACGCAGGACGACATGGATATCCGATGTCCAGATGTCCAAAAGTACCGATCAGAGCTTGACTCCGGGAAACGGACCCTAAGTTGTCTTTCCTACCGGCGCTGCCAAGAAGGCAAAGAAGAAGAACCACAAGAACAAGACCCCAGCAAAAGATCTTCCGGTAGAGGAAGTGATTGCCGAGGAATATGAGGATGACTTGGATGGAGCACTTATCCTAGATGAGCCCAAAGAAGAATAGGTGGATGGACACGTGATCACCGAAGGTGCGTGTAAACTCATCGATGCTGCATTGACCACACCTATCCCTACAGCTGCAGAACTCACTCCTGAAGAACTGGATGAAAGGGCCCAAGCCCTAGAAGCGTGTCGCCAAGTACTCCTGGATGAGGCCGAAAACATTGAGGAAGAAAAGAAACGCATGGAAACTACGGAGAAGTACATCTCTCAGCAACATCAGAAGACCCGGAAAACGTCACACTCATGATGACCAATTCCCAGAAGTTCACAAAGTCCTCTTTGGAGAAGACCATGGGATGCCTCGACTCGACAGCAAGGGAGATTGGGCGTATCCAACACCAGTGCAAAACACTGTTGCAGCTCGAGAAATCCTAGCAAATAATCCAGGCCCAGAGCATATTCGATTGGGCATTAAGCTACTCAAGAAGGGTCTAGAGCAGCAGAAGGCCACGATGTCTGGAAGCGGAAAACTGGTCTCCCAATCCGACCAATGTTGCACGGATCCGGCTTGGAATGACGTAAGACCCCAACGTGCTCCGAAACAGCATCATCGTTCTGACCTTCGGGAAGACAATATTCAAGAAACGGATCTTTAGGACAACATCACAGAACTGCACGTGACTAGCGCAATGTTGCTCCAACTGCTGAGCAAGAAGCAATTGCTGCACTGAATCCGAGAAATCCTCCCTGGCGAGAGTCGAACGATCGTAGGGAAGAAGATAAAGAGAAGTGTCGGGAGGAGGACCGTTAGAGAATGCCACCTCCAAGACATGCAAGTCGTCCGGCTGAGCCCCACCGTGGTGGGAGTGACAAACGAAGGAACGATGGACACCGTGCTGAGACAAGCCGGTAGGGGGCTCGTCGTAATGAAGACCCTCCCCGAAACCAGAATAGTGACGCTCCAGACGGAGGCCGGCGTTCAGCTGGAAATAATCCAGCTGCCCCACCTTCTCCACCAAGTAGCCACCACAACGGCTCTCAAGGAGGCCAAGGAGGGCGTCGTGGCGGAGGAGGTGGTGGGATAAGCCGAAGTATGGCTCCAAGGCACCGTAGCCATAGCCATCATTCAGTGCGATCTTTGTCCCCAAGTGACGCGAGGCACATGATGAACTCCAATATAGAGGCGTGACGCTACGAGAATGATGATACGTGGGCCCAAAGTGCTTCGGACCATGCATAAGAGAAACAAAATTCCCGGAAGGATTTGCTATCTCAAGACACATTCAAGCCTACGACGGTATGGCTCGGCCAGATACTTGGCTCTAGGATTTTTTTCAGGCCTGCTTTATCGCCAAAGGCGGAAATAGCCTGGTCACAACCTGATATCTCCCACTCATGTTGCGGAAGACGGCACGATCATGGGTCAATGAACTTCTGGAGAACACCATCCACAACTGGTATGATATGCAAAGCGCGTTCTTTCGGAACTTCGAAGGCATAGACCGGAGGCCCTGTATGGTAGGAGACCTACAGGGTTGCACCCAGAAAGCCGGAGAAACTTGCCGGGATTATCTCGAACGATGGATTGACACAAAGAACTCCTATGAGGGAGTAAATGACCAAACTACGATTGAAGCTTTCATTGCAGGGCTCCCAATTGGTTTACTACGTCATCGCTTAAAGTGTGACAAGGTCACTGATTTGGGAGAGATGATAGAAACAGCGAGCAAGTATGCAGATGCTGACAATGACGCAGAGGGATTACTAAACGCCCTAGCTGTGCCACAGTCGGCAAAACAACCAAAGAAGCAAGCTCAAAAGCGCAAGAACACCTCGGAAGAAAAACCCAACATGGAAACAGCAATAGTTACTGCTACTTTCGGGTCTGGAGGACGAGTTTGACGTGGTGGTGGTAGTGGACACGGTCGTGGGACATCAAGAGTCCAAGGTAGGGGAGACCAGTAGCTTGGCAAAACCTAATCTTGGGCCGACATTGCCAATAACCCATGTGTGCATCATTTAGATGCCAATGGGGGCTTGTCTCACACAAACATCGAGTGTCGTTTTAATGACGACATCAAGAAAGATGATACCGCTGGCTACAGGGCTAAGCGTAAGAAGGCAAAGAAGAATCCTGAAAAAGATAAAGAGACCAAGGATGATTCCGACATGGAAGAAGTCGATGCTTCAAATCCCAAGCCGGAAGGGAAAAAGAACTTCCCGACAAAGAAAGACACTTATGTCACCTTCCTCGGATCTCAACCAGCAAAGGTCAAGAAAGCAGTTCTACATGAGCTCAATGCAATAGTTCCGGCTATCCCTCAATTCTTGGACTGGTCGGAAGTGGCAACCACCTTTGATCGTGCTGATCATCCGCCTAAGTTGCACAGGCAAGGAAAATACGCCTTAGTCGTCAATCCACTTATTGATGGCTATGGTTTCTCCAAGACTCTCATGGACGGCTGTAGTAGGATCAATATTGTGTATGTCGAAATGCTACGCTGGATGCGGATCTCGAAGACCTAGATAAATCACAGCTCTGTGATTTTTCATGGAGTTGTCCCAGGAAGACAAGCAAATTCCCTGGGAGAAATCACTTTGGATGTCACCTTTGGAACTCCAAGGAACTATCGGATGGAAGCACTTTCCTTCGAAGTGGTCCCGTTCAAGAGCACGTACCATGCTATATTCGGACGTTCGGCTTACTGGCCTTTTATGGCTCGTCCGTGTTAGATTTAAAATATGATGAAAATTCCAGGTCCCAACGGTGTGATCACCATCAGGGGAGACCCGAAGAAAGCGCGAGAGTGTGAGGATGGAAATGCCGCCTTTGCTGAAGCCGTGCTGCACGCCCAGGAGTACCAGGAGATCAAGAAGACAATAGATCCATCTGAGATGCCCGCGACAAAGAAGGAGGTGACAAAGCCGAATCCGGAGTTCAAGGCATCAGAAGAGACAAAGAAGACGCCGTTGAAGGATGATGACCCATCCAAGGTGACCCAGATAGGCGTAGGCCTAGATAGCGTATAGGAAAGCGCGCTCGTCAAGTTCCTCCAAGCAAATCAAGATATGTTAGCATGGCAGCCATGTGATATGACCGGAGTACCTAGGGAACTTACCAAGCACTCTCTAAATGTACACCCGAATGCTAAACCCGTCAAACGGTCCGTACGATGTTTTGGCAATGTAAAGCGTAAGGCAATAGCTAAGGAACTAGCCCGACTCGAGTTAGCCTGATTCATAGAAGAGGTCATCCATACTGATTGGTCGGCCAACCCTGTAATGGTCCCTAAAAAGGACACCACTGATTTAAGGATGTGTGTTGACTATACTGCCTTGAACAAGGCTTGTCCCAAAGATCCATTCGCTCTGCCTAGAATTGATCAAGTAATCGATTCTACGGCAGGCTCGGAACTCCTCTGTTTTCTCGACGCGTATTCCGGTTATCACCAAATTCGGATGAAGGAACCAGAGAAAATCAAAACTTCATTCATAACCCCCTTCAGAACCTTCTGTTTCGTTACGATGCCCTTTGGGCTCAAGAATGCAGGAGCTACATACCAGCGCACTATGCAGCGTTGCCTCCACGACCAAATCAGATGCAACGTACATGCATACGTGGACGACATTGCGGTGATTTCCAGAAAGAAGGGAACACTAATTTCCGACTTGGAGGAAACGTTCGCCAATCTATGAAAATACAACATAATGCTTAATTCGAAGAAATGTTTCTTTTTAATCCTAGCCGAAAAATTGTAAGGTTTCATCGTATCTCAAAGAGGCATAGAGGTGAACCGAGATAAAATCAAGGCTATACTCAATATTTCCAGGCCAACTCGCCCGAAGGACGTTCAAAGACTAACTGTTTGCATTGTTGCAGTTAGTCGGTTTGTAAGCCAGCTCGGAGAAAGAGCCGCACCACTTTACAAGCTGCTGAAAAAGACCGAAAAATTCATTTCGACTGATGAAGCTGAAGCTGCACTACAAGAGTTGAAAGAAGTACTCTCGTCTACTCCTATCCTTGCAGCACCAGAACCAAGGGAACCGATGTTGCTCTATCTCGCTACGACAAACATGATCGTTAGTGTTGCCATGGTAGTGGAGAGACCAGGAGAAAATCAGGAACACTTGGTGCAGCGTCTGACTTAATACCTCGGTGAGGTCCTAACAAAATCAAAGCAGCGGTATCCGCACTATCAAAAACTGGCTTATGGTGTGTTTTTTGCATCCCGTAAGTTACAGCATTATTTTCAGGAACACCCAATTACCATGGTGAGCACAGCTCCCATGAGAGATATAATCAACAACAGCGAGGCTACAGGACGCGTTGCAAAATGGGGCATAGAGCTTTCAGCTTTCAATATTGAGTACAAACCACGGACAACAATTAAATCCCAATTCCTTGCTGACTTTGTTGCTGATTGGACAGAGACAAAGGAGAACATAACCCTCCCGGAGTCAGAATATTGGACCTTGTATTTTGACGGGTCTAAGGCTCATGGGGGCTCGGGGGCTGGCGTGGTGCTCAAATCACCCCAAGGAGATAAACTTCTATACGTGTTGCAGATCCACTTCACAATAACAAATAACATTGCCAAGTATGAAGCACTACTGCATGGAATCCGGATTGCTAAGATTATCGGCATCCGACGATTGATGTGTTACGGAGATTCAGATCTTGTTGCTCAACAAGTGTCGGATATTTTTAATGCAAATAAGCACATGGCAGCTTATAAAGATATCGTGGATGATCTATCTAAATCGTTCGAAGGGTTTGAGGTTCAACACATCCCTCAAGCAGAAAATGAGGAAGCAGATGCATTATCTCGGATAGGCTCTGCACAGAAATAGGTCCCGGATGGCGCTTTTTTAGAGCACCTCAAAGTTCCCTCTATAAAGGGAGTCGATGAGGAATATCCGACCAAATTCGACTCAGCTTTAGTAGCAGTACTAGCTATGATTCCCAGCTGGACTCAACCCTACCTTGATTTCCTGGTAGATGGAAAATTACCCGAAGACGAAGTTCTGAGCCGACAGATCATCCGACGAGCAAAATCCTACACTATAATTAGTGGTGAGATCTATAAGAGGAGTGTATCTGGGGTCTTTCAGCATTGTGTATCTCTAGAAGAAGGAGTAGAAATCTTAAGAGAAATCCACGAAGGCGAGTGTGGTCACCACGCTGCAGCCAAATCTCTAGTGGAAAAAGCTTTCCGACACGGTTTTTTCTGGCTTATAGCCAAGGCAGATGCCGAACAGCTGGTCAAGATGTGCAAGGGCTGCCAAAAATATGCCAAACAAGCTCACGTTCCGGCTAATCAGCTGCGAACAATACCTATAACATGGCATTTCGCAGTCTGGGGGCTTGACATGGTAGGACCGTTTAAACGGGCTCCAAGTGGATTTACTCACCTCCTGGGATGGTGGATAAGTTCACCAAATGGATTGAGGCTAAACCCGTCACTAGTTGTGATGGAGCAATAGCTAGAATATTTGTCGAGGATGTCATAATCCGATACGGTTATCCGCATAGCATTATCACGGACAACAGGAGTAACTTCTCTATGGGAGAACTTGCCGAATTCTGCAATGAACAAAATATCTGGCTTGACATTGTGTGAGTCGCACATCCACAAGCTAATGGACAAGTCGAAAGAGCAAATGGTTTAACCCTACAAGGCCTAAAACCAAGACTCAAAGCACCACTACGACGTGCTGTGGCGGCTTGGGAAAAGGAGTTACCTTCTGTAATATGGAGTTTACGAACAACTCCAAATAGGTCAACTGGATACACACCTTTCTTCTTGGTCTATGGCGCAAAAGCAGTTCTTTCTAGTGATTTAATTCACACTTCTCCTAGAGTGGCCGCGTATATTGAAGAGGATGCAAAAATTTCTCGACAAAACAATCTCGACTTAGTCAAATAAGTTTGTGTCGTTGCTGAGATGAGATCAACAGCCTATCAGCAGAAGTTACGCAAGTATCATAGCCAGAGAGTCAGAAACCGGTCTTTCAATAAGGGCGATTTGGTTCTCTAGCTTGTGCAGCAAAGAAAGCACAAACTTTCCCCAGTATGGGAAGGGCCCTTTTTGGTTAGTCGAGTATTGCACAATGGTTCATACTACCTAACTGATATGCGGCCAGTCAAAGAAAGACCTACTACTAAGAAGAGAAAGAGAGCTGGAGGCAGTATAAACCCGGATGAATTAGACAGACCATGGAATATTGCTCAGCTACGTCCCTTTTATTCTTAGTTTATCCTATCATATATGTGTAAATGTTCAAAAAGAAATAAAGTATTGGTTACCTCAAAAAATTTCTGAGAAGTATTTTACCATCTTATTTCCAAATGATCATGTCACAGTCAAAAATCCCAGAATACTTGAAAGTACTTTATGCTCATGTTTGTTCTAGTTTAGATTTCCAATTCTAAAATTGCTACCTTCGGGTATAAATTTAAATTTTATAGTATGTACTTTGGTTATTTGTCTGATTGCCGGATGCGGGCATTTTCCGAGTAGTGAATTGTTGGTACTGGAAGCCGGCTTTGTTTCCGAGTTTAAACTGGTTTAGGAATTGAGCTCCGTTGCTCAGGAAAGTTTCCGTGCTAAAGGTTGGCCGGCTCACGAAAGGGACGAGGCGAAAAGCCAGATAAACGATAAGTATAGACAAAAAACACAAGTGCTTATGCAAACATTTCAGGCACATAATATTTAAGCCAAAAGTGCTGAATAGATAAAATAAAACTTGGCACTAGAAAAAGTATCATACTACTTATTTACAGACCCAAATTGTTTTCAGAATAACACAATTGTTTTTTCTGATATCTATGATGCAGGAGAAAAGGTAGGAGATGCAGGCTCGCTGGATACATCAGCCTCGCCTTGATAACGTTTCGAGATGTTCAAATCCGATGCGGTTTGAGCATTGGCGGAAGCTTCTACTGTTTCTTCGG
This sequence comes from Avena eriantha, assembly GCA_910589775.1. NCBI lineage: Eukaryota > Viridiplantae > Streptophyta > Magnoliopsida > Poales > Poaceae > Avena > Avena eriantha. The sequence continues at coordinate 429,538,589 of OU342743.1, read as the reverse complement.
CAGGCGGAGGTGGCGTGTCCACGCGGGTGAATAAAGGAATGTCGTAGCTGGTTAAATCATCTACGTGACACCCATATCCAGCACTGGAGTCCATGATAGCCTTGATGTCTTGCTCCTGTCCATCTTCATCCACCTTGCAGTACCCTTTGGTTACTTGCCAAATTTCCATGTTTCCATGGGGGCTCATAACCATGGTGAGAGTGTTCTGCACTATGGTTCACACATAGGACATGTTCTAGTCCTGGACAAGCTGCGGCATCTCCTTGGCCTTGTCTCGCAATTCAAAGCCGTACATGCTATGCATGTCCGGAACCTTGAGAACTTCGCTAATATCTTCGAGGGATTGGCGGAAGTCATGAAGCAGATCACCGACTTGTGTAAGCCGGCTGGTGCGAGATTCAGTAGAGGCTGAGTCCGTCAAGTTCATAGGACCTGCACATATAATGCAAAGGGTAGTCAAATAAATTAGGACTCCAAAGAGTCAGAAGATGTAGATAAGTCAGAAAAAAGGGAAACATACCAAAGATGACATCATCGACTTTGGGCTTCTCTTCCCGAATACTTTGGAGTTCAGCCCGGAGTGCCTCGGTAATGTCCCTCTCTCTGAAAATATCATTGCTGACATCCAATATTTTCTTATCCTGGAGCGCAATATTACGATCACGCTCCACGGTGGCCATGGAAGTGGATTCGAGAATTTGAGCAATGCTCTTCTCATGATCCTCCTAAAGCTTATCCAACTCTTGGCGGAGATCTTTCTTTTCCACCACCAAGGTTTTAATATTCTCGGCCTCTTCAATTATAGCACAGGACTGCTTCACCAGTGCTGTAGTCAAAAGAACAACAGTTGAACAATAGTTTGAGTTCTGGAATGTTTACCTTCAGCCTCATCCTTGGAAACTTTCAATTGTGCATTTTCAAGCCGGGGAGCTTTGATTTCTTTCCGCTTGTTGCAAACATTCTTCAATAAATCGTAGTTATAGGAATATACTTTCTATAAGTCAGAACACCTGAAGTCAGAAGTCTACTAAAGACTCGGGCTAATATTTTTACTAATATCAGCACGAGCCTTGGGGGCTACACTAGTGCATTCTTTGGCATCCTAAGAAAGCATAAACCCGGATTGTCTATCCAACTTCATGCTTGGGGACTAGAGGATATGATATAAAGTAACATAAAAGAAAATGTGAGTTGGAATTCTGACTTACATATTGTTCACGAGCGAGCTTGTTCAAACTCACATTCACTTCGGTGGTAACCTTCTTGGCGAGGGTTAGGGGAACAAATGGCGCAGTTGGAAGCTCACCGGTCCTCAGCTTCTCGTCGCCAAGACGGACTTGTTCAAGAAGAGCAGAGTTCTTGATGTGCTCTGCTTCTTGTGCTTCTTCTGCGGCAGAGATGGTCCGGCTTTCAAGGAATTTCCTGGCCAGCCGTTGGATCTCCTCCGCAGATTTCCGAGATAATCCAAATTTGGCAAGTCCCGGATTGCTCAGGAGATTGTCGGTGAAAACCTCTATCGAGGGATCATTACCCGAAGATGGTTCACCCTTATCTAGACCTGAGTCACCCATGGTGACGTCAGTTTGCGATTCAAGGATTGCTGGCTCTGCTGAGGGAGCTGGATCTTCTACAACAATCGGAGATGGAGTAATCTCCGGCGCTGCAGAAGGCTGAGGGGCAGGACTCGGAGGAGCTACGGCAGGAGAAACTAAGTTTAGTTTCTGCTGGCGTAGGGGCTTTGAAGTAACTCCCTTCCCCTTGCCCTTGATGAGTTGTTTAGCTCTGAGAAGGTAATAGAACAAAGAACATTACATCTCAGAAATAATTACAAATAAAGTACAAAGGCAGAAGTTGTGAGGAAAGTTACCTCTTCACAACAGGCACTTCCTTTGTACCGATAGCCACTGTCGGAGCTTTGAGGAACAATGTCCGGCAGTTGAACCAATTCTCCCTCCTCATGATAAAATTCAGGAGGATATCCCTTGATAGGAGCGAGCTCCGACTCGGGGAGGTCGGCAAGCTGAAAAGGAGATAGTATATCAGTATTGCAAAAATTATGTAAAGATGAACATATAAAAAGAGTTGCTGCTGAAGCTTACCAGCACAACGGGATCCTCCGTTGTATACATGTCCAGGGACACTTCCGAAATCTTCCTCTCGATTCGTTCCTTTATTAGCCATTTGATTTGGCATATATAGTCCTTCTCCAAGTAGGTCTTGGGACTGATTCGGAGCGTATCTTTCTTGGACAACGTGATGGAATGCATCAGTCGATCTCCATGATGTTGGAGAGGCTGGATCCGACATGACACCTAGCATTGGACTAAGTCGGACCCTCTAAGGCCCTTGTGTTTCATCAAGTACTTGATCCGCCTCTTGGCGAGAAGCAGATCATCACTGCCAGTCAGAGCGACCTCATCCCAGGATTTTTGGGGCGTGGCGGCTCCATCGACGAAAGCCGGCAAAGTAGTAGCTTTGCTGGGAGCGGGAATATCCTTGTGGTAGAAGAAAGTGGACGGCCATTGCTTGACCAACTCACTGGCCATAATCCAAGGATAGACGCGCTCTCGCCAAACCGAAAAACTAATAGTACCGGTAATATAAGGATTACCCGCAGTTATGGAATTTCTCCGGACATGGAAGTAGCACCGGAAAAGAATAAGGCTCGGCCTAATGTCGAGATACCCCTCGCACAAAGATGCAAACGCGCTCATCTCTAAGATGGAGTTCGGGGGAAGATGATGGAGATGAACTCCGTGGTGATCAATAACCTCGGAAAAGAAATCTGAGAGAGGAAAGCTCAGACCACTGTCAAGGTGAGTGCCAAAGTGCACTCGCTCACTATCACGAGGGTTGGGGATGGTTTCGCCGAGGCCGGTCCGCCAGTCGCTGGCGCGGAGGAGCCCTTTTTCTTCTATGCCGCGGATCTTGGCATCGTGGAGGATGCACGAGATCCAAATCCCGCGATTGCTCTCCTTCTCCGCCGCCGCTGCCGTCGGTGTCGTCGTAGCTGCGCTGGAATATGACGAGGAAGCCATTTTTCTGGTTCACCAGTGACCTTAGATGGGCGGCGTTGGGAATTTCTGGGGCAGAGAAGCTCTGGGTGCATGGGAGGAGTAGAGGAGAAGGAATGGCGCAAGGAACTGGTGAAGGAGATGGGGAAAGGAGATCCTCACCAGTTGTAACCACCGACCGTGTCAAGATTCGTGCAAATACTATAGTAAACGTGCCACCCATCGTGGAAAGGACTGGGAAACCCCCACGCGATGACTACGTCGGCTGGATCTCCACGCACGCATTGAAATGGTGCCTCGATTCCGTGAAAGGCAGACCCACCAACGGTGGTGCTGACAAGAAATGTCTGTCAGTGACGTGACTTGACCATGACAGTTGTCAGGTTACGTCAGAGACCAATTTCCGGCTAAATTTGAATTTCGAGCTGGAAATCCAAATAACGTACTCATAGGTCCGACTCATTTTTGAGACCCGGATCGTATCTTTTCTTTTGAAGTTTCAGGAACCGTTCAAGATTCTACAAGCCGAAGATCAAGCTAGATGATGATGAATCCGACTTTGGATTTTGGAGGCCTCCGGGGGCTGCTGTTGGGGATATACTATCCAGGTATCCTCACTGTACCTCACTGACTAGGGTGGGCCACTTCGGGTTAGAGCTTTGCTTCATGGGCGGTGTCAACACCCGGATTTTTAATCCCAGATGCCCGTTATGCCATACCTCGCAATCCCAGGATTACCATTTTTGCGAGACATAACAGATTGGATATCATAGTACATCATCCATTACAAACCATACATAAGGTATTACACAAATAAGGATCTCATGATCCAGTCTTAATACAACAAGCAACGGAAATAAAAGATAAGCGTAGCGGTGGGGTCCATCTTCAGGGGCACAGGCAATGCTGACGAAGGCAGATAGTCCTAGTTATCATAGCCGTCCTGCTGACCATCATCTTGATAATCTCCTTCATATTCTGGCCATGATAATAGCCAGGGGCAAAATCCATGAGTACTCTTTAAGTACTCGCAAACTACCACTAACAAGCACTATAATTCTAAGTTAAAGGGCTAAATCCAAGTTTAACTATAAAGTTAAGTTTGAAACCTAAACTGAGTTCTGAAGCAAAGAAAGATAAGGTAAAGTTCTAGAATCAATTAAGTGGGAAGCTAAGGTCATAAACACAACCCTGTTGTGGTCAATTCAAAGTTCATCATTCAGTTCATAGGTTGTTTGGAAAACTTCTGACAATGAAACAGTATGGCCATTCCAACTGTCCATAACCACAGACGCGGCTATTCGAATAGTTTGACACTCTGCAGAGGTGGTACACTTTCACCACAAGATTCGATACATCTGTCAGGGATAACCCTGAATAATCATACTTAGTATGCAGATAATCAAACATAATCTTCCCTTTACACACCCTAGTATAAGCACCTCTCCTATGAGCATGGCCTCCCAACCATGACCATTAGTCATCTTGGGCACTGCATAGGTGGACAACATTGAGAGCTAGCCTCAGCTCAAACCTCTCCCATGAGGGAACTAATACCAATGCATATAAATTTCCAGCTAAGCCTTACCCAATTCAGGTAGTGTGGTTGTACGGTAAATTTGGAATAGTATCGCATCCGAATCCAACCATCAGTTTTATAAAAGGGTTAAGGCTCATGCCTCAACATTTTCATCATCATCAACCATTTTTGTGTTTCTCAACACATGTCAAAACATCTCAATAGAATGACTCATCATTCCAAGGTTTTCATAATTCATTTTCACCAAGTTTTCCATCTAAAGTGACTCAAGTTTTGATCTACTCTAAACTACTAAGTTAAGAGTGTTCACTAAGGTGGAAAAGATGGGTTCAATCTCATGCCATAGAATGACAACTAAAGCTTAGCTAAATAGGTCAAGTTTTATACTTTTTATGCTACCCTCAAAACAAGTAAAGATCTTTGTGTAAACTAAGAGAGGTAAAACTTGTAAATGAGACTTTGGGTACTAATAGTCAAAGGAGTGTGATCAAAGTATGCTTAAGGCATCTTTGCTAAACCATCTAGTTTGATCCTAACTTGCGAAGCACTAAACTTGCAAGTGTTAGCTTGCACTGTTAATGGTGGCTTGCCTTGGTTGGTACAGTGGTTGAAGTTTTCTTCTTCTTCTTCTTGGTAGAACTCCTCCTCCTCGAAAGCTTGGTCGGTACTATCGTCTATAAATACATATTGAGTACACAATCACCAAACAATACTTAAATAGGCTAAGTAGCATTCTAAGACACATATTTGATGATCTATTACCATCACAAGCATCACAAGTTTAATTCAATGGGTTCATCCATTTTTATTTTAGAAAAGTAATTTCTACTCATTGAAAAATTAACTAAAATTTAATATTCACCACCTAAAATATGGGATCATGTTGACACATGTCCTCACCACATATTCTAACATGGTGGAATGAGATTTAAAGGTTGGATCAATATTACTTTGGTTTAAGTTCATTATTTAATGATTTAAAGTGACTAGAAATGCCTATATAGCATTATTTTGGTAGTAGTCCAAAATCACTGTACGTAAACCTTAATATTATTACATATTTAGATAGGTATGATGAAATGTGATTTTTGAGAGTTGGAATCAACTCAAAAGCTAAATTGGCTGATTTTATAAAAATGTTGCAAGGTGCAAAAGCTTCTGTCTTATTATTTTTATTAGGAGACATCTACAACTCTAACAGAATTAAATCTAACGGGCTTGGATAGATCATCTTAATATCTTTCAAACAAAATAGGTTTCATGCAATTTGGATTTGTAAAACTCTTAGAATTGAATTTTAAACTAGTGGACAGAAACTAGATTCAACTTAAAAAGAAAAATCAAATTTTGAATGGTTGGGCTAGCACGGGAAAGAACTTGGGCCAGCCCAGTGGCACTCCGCGGCATGAGGCTCAGCTGACAGGGGGTCCCGCCTGTCAGTGGGTCTTAACACGTGAAACGGTATGTGCGTTGTGGGCCGTAGGATTAGAAGGGGGATCTACGGCTGAAAGATATTAAGATGATCTATCCATGGCTGCAGGTGGCGATCGTCAGGCGGTCTCCTGGCAGTGCTCTAGGAAGTGAATGCGGGCGTAGGGGCGGTGGTATGCGGTCTGGGCGAGGTGGCGCTCTGAGCGGCAGAGGCGGCGGTGTCCACGGTGAGCAGTGGCTATGAGGCGTTGGGCGGCCAGCGGGGGTGTCTGGGGTGTTCCCCAGGTCGTGGCGGAGCGGTGGGCGCGGGCTGCAGCCAAGGGGCGGTCTGTGCACGTGGGGGCGGAGTTTGCTCTGCGGGCAGCGTCAGCATGGTTGACAAGCTCCGGGTGAGGCGGTTTCTGGCCGTTCCTGTCTCTAGCCTGGGGCTGGTTGGACGGTGGCAGTGGACCACTGGCGACGTGCTAGACATGGCGAGAGAAGCTGGAGAGGTCTGTTGCTGCGAGTGCACGGTCGGCCGGCGAGGAGTGGCTCGGCCTGGCAATGCAGTGCAGCTAGGAGGTAGGGGATGTGCTGGTGTGGGTCTGGTTGGGCTTGAGGGAGACAAAGATGATCAAAGCACTTCAATTTGCTAGAAAAAACAACCCAAAACAGTAATAGTTAGGCCACTTTGATCTTCCCCACCAAGTGTTTGAAGAAATGGCCGAAAGAGAAAAACTTTTGAATTTTGAGTTCAAATTTTTTGAGTGATCTCCACTGGTGCTAGGTAGTCTCTAGTTTCAAGGGTTTGGAAGTGGAGCTCAAATAGGTGGTTTCTGAAATAGGGGTGATCTATGCATATGCATTGGATTCAATTTTCAAATGCCATCTAAAATAATTAAAAGAATGTTTTTAGCAGATCAAAGGGTGAACCTTGGTACCTTATTATGTGTACCATCAAGGGGTACAAAGATCATGAATTGGTTCTATTAAGAAATGAGTGATAGGAACACTCAAAGTAGTGTAGTGGATTAAAATGGCCAAAATGACCATGCCTCCTTTTTAAATTGTTTTTGATTTGATTGTCTTTAGGAAAAGTTTAGGAATGATGTAGATGATGTTGAAATCACCTAAGAATCATTTTACAACCAAGGAGTCACAGAACCATGGCAATTCAAATCAATCCCTATTTTAAATGCACATACACATGAATGCTCTCATTTTTTATTTGGAAAAGTTTTTGTTAACCCCAAATTTGATGATTTCGATCTTGATAAGCTTGGGTTGAAGTTTTGGGATGTTACAAACCTTCCCCCCTTAAACAAAATCTCGTCCCAAGATTAACAAAGAAAACTAGGAACTAAAGAGATCTGGGAACTCTGTCCTAATGTAATCTTCGTGCTCCCAAGTGGCTTCCTCCTCGGTATGGTTGCTCCAATGAATTTTGAGAAACTTGATACTCCTGGTCCTGGTGGTTCGGTAGGCTTCTTCTAAGATACAGATGGGCACTTCCCGATAGGTCAGGTCATGGTCGATGTTCTTGAAAACTTCTGTCTTCTCGGGCACTTCCAGACATTTGCAAAGTAACGAGATATGGAACACATTGTGGATGGCTGACATCTCTTCAGGCAGTTCCAGTTGATACGATACTTCTCCTCGACGGTTCAGAATTTTGAAGGGCCGATATATCTGGGGGCTAACTTTTCTTTCAGACCAAAGCATTGAGTTCCTTTCAATGGTGAAACCTTGAGATATACAAAATCTCCGACATTGAAAGTCAGGTCTCTCCTTCTCTTGTCAGCATAACTCTTCTGTCTGGATTGGGTGGTCTTGAGGTACTCACGGACTTTGTGAACTTTCTCTTCTGCTTCTCGGAGAATGTCGGGTCCAAAGATCTAACTCTCTCCTACTTGCGAGCAATTCAAAGGGGTACGACACTTTCTTCCATATAGGAATTCAAATGGTGCCATCTGCAAACTAGCTTGATAACTGTTGTTATATGAGAATTCTGCGAAAGGCAGGTAGTCTTCCCATTTTGATCCATATTCCAACACACAAGATCTAAGCATATCCTCTAGGATCTGGTTGACTCTCTTAGTCTGTCCATCTGTTTGTTGGTGATACCCTATGCTTTAGTTCAACTTGGTTCCTAATCCTTCTTGGACTTTCTGCCAAAATCTTGAGGTAAACTGGGTTCCTCGATCTGATACGATGGTCTTGGGGGTTCCATGCAGACTAACAATCCTAGCAATGTATAGCTCTGCTAACTTTGCACTCTGGTAAGTTGTCTTGACAGATATAAAGTGGGCTACCTTGGACAGTCTATCAACTATGAACCAGATTGAGTCATTCCCCTACTAGAAGTAGGGAAACCGGTGATAAAGTCCATTCCGACGGAATCCCATTTCCATTCTGGAATCTGCAATAGTTGTAGCAGTCCTGCAGCTCTCTGATGTTCTGCTTTGACTCTTTGACAGATGTCGCATTTGGCGATGTAGCTTCCGATCTCTCTCTTCATCTTGTGCCACCAAAATTGCTCTTCCAAATCCTGATACATCTTTGTTCCTCCGGGGTGGATAGAACAAAGAGTATCATGAGCTTCCTTCATGATAACTTCCTTCAGCTCCGAATCTGCTGGCACACAGATACGTTCTTTGTACCACAATACTCCTTCATCTTCAGTGCAACCAGGTACCTTTCCTGTACCAATACGATGTTTGATTCCGTTGATACTTTCATTCCCCTTCTAGGCTTCCTTGATTTGGCTAATCAAAGTGGGTTGAAGTTCAATGCTAGCTAAGAATCCTTTGCTAACTAATGTGGTCCTGAATTGCTCCAACTCTTCATACAAACTTGGTTCCTTCTCCTTGATCATGGTGTTTAGCCTACACGGCAATCTGCTAAGAGCATCCGCTACCACATTGGCCTTGCCGGGGTGATAGTGAATGTCAAGGTCATAATCCTTGATTAACTCTATCCATCTTCTTTGCCTCATATTCAGCTCCTTCTGAGTCAAGATATATTTTAAGCTCTTGTGATCTGAGTAAATCTCACAGTGATTACCCATCAAATAATGACGCCATGTTTTCAATGCCAAAACTACGGCTCCTAATTCAAGATCATGGGTTGGATAGTTCTGCTCATGCTGCTTCAGTTGTCGAGACAGATACGCGATGACTTTTCCTACTTGCATCAATACACATCCTAGACCAATTTTGGATGCGTCACAATACACATCAAATGGCTTCTTGATATCAGGCATGACCAATATTGGGGTTGATATCAATCTCTTCTTCAGCTCCTAAAAACTGGCTTCACATTTGTCTGTCCATTCAAACTTCTTGTCCTTCTTCAACAATTGGGTCATGGGCCGGGCGATGCTCGAGAATCCTTCTACGAACTTGCGGTAATATCCCGCTAATCCGAGAAATGCACGGACTTGGGTTTGAGTGGTTGGGGCTTCCCATTCTTCGACATCTTTGATCTTGGCGGGATCAATAGAGACTCCTCCGGCAGACACGATATGTCCTAGGAATCCTACTTCCTTCAGCCAAAACTCACATTTGCTGAACTTGGCATATAGCTGATGCTCTCTCAGGGTTTCTAGGATAACTCTCAGATGTTGCTCATGCTCTTCTTCTGACTTGGAGTACATAAGGATATCGTCGATAAACACAACTACAAACTTATCTAGGAAATTCATAAAGATCTTATTCATGAGATTCATGAAATAAGCAGGGGCATTGGTTAATCTAAAATACATAACCGTATACTCGTATAAACCATAGCGAGTAGTAAAGGCGGTCTTCGGAATATCCATTGCACGAATCTTAAGTTGGTGATAACCAGTCCTAAGATCAATCTTTGAGAATACCTGAGCTCCGGTCAACTAATCAAATAGATCCTCTATCTTTGGCAAAGGGTACTTTTTCTTGATGGTGACATCATTTAACTTTTTGTAATCTGTGCATAGACGGTTGCCTCCATCTTTCTTGTCGACGAATAACACGGGATCTCCATAGCGATGTGCTTGGTTGAATCAAGCCTTTCTCTAACATGGCATCCAATTGCTTCTTCAGTTCCACTAACTCTGAGGGGTTCATGCTATAGGGTCTCTGGGCTATAGGTCGGATTAGTTCGATAATGAACTCAATATCCCTATCCAGGGCATACCTGTAAATTCATCTAGGAATACGCCGGGGTATTCACAGACTACTCTGACTTAGTCTATGGTGGGCAGGACTACACTCTTGTTGCACTTGAATTGACAGGGTAAGGTTTCAGAGATATGCTCTACTGTTACCCCAGAACTACTGGTCATGGTGATGGCTTTCTTAGCATAGTCTATCAGTCCTTTATGCCTTGACATCTAGTCCATACCTAGTACTACTTCCAATCCTTTGGTTCCAAGTACAATTAGGTTGGCATAAAAATCTATCCCATGTATTCTGATAGGTACAGCTTTGCAAATTTTTCTAGCTTTGGTTGTTGAACCGGGGATTTGAACTATCATGACATGCTTCAGGTTGGTTGGACGAATCTTACTAGTGCATGCAAATTCTTCGGTGACAAATGAATGCGATGCTCCCGAATCAAACAATACTCTTGCTAAAACTGAGTTAATAGAAAACATACCCAGCACTACATCTGGCGCTTCCTGGGCTTCTTCTGCGTTCATGTGGAAGAGATGGCCATTGCGGTTGTGAGGGTTCCCTGGGGCAAATCTCCTTCCTGGCTGAACATGACGCTGCTGCTGAGCTGGGGCATTCACATTGACATTGGCTGCAGTCTTCTTGGGACACTTATTAGAGTAGTGACCCTTCACTCCACACTCAAAACAAGTGATCTGGGACTTGTCCTTGACTGCTACAGGCATAGCATTGCTGCCAGTTCTGGGTGCAGTGTTGTTGTTGCTGTTGTCGTTCTTGGGAGGGGCACGGTTGAAATTATTGGCGTTACCGAAGTTGTGATTGTTTCCTCCCGGCTTCACATTGCCTCTGCTACGGTTGGCGTAGCTTGGGCGAGACGTTGGGGGTCGGTTGTTCCTTGGTGCATATCCTTGTGAAGGGTTGGGACGGTACTTCTGGTGACTGTTGGATCCAGACTGCTGCATCATACGACGCTTGCGGTTGTCGTTTGCCTGATTAATCTTCCCTTCCATCTGAATGGCAGTGTCGACTAGCTCTTCGAGATCCTGGAAACGGATGTTGATGAGGACAGTCCGCATCTCATCATGCAGTCCGTTCAAGAATCTCTCCTTCTTCTTGGCCTCCGTGTTGATCTCATCAGGTGCATATCTGGCAAGTGACATGAATCTATCACGGTACTCCACCACAGTCATCCTTCCTTGCTTTAATTCGCGGAACTCATCTCTCATTCTGTTGACTAGACCTTGCGGCACGTGGGTGCGGCTGAAGTTGATTTTGAATGCTTCCCATGTCATCACTTGACCATGGTTCATATTGCAGATGCTATTCCACCAAGCTCTTGCATCTCCTGCCAGATACTGGGTGGCGAAGAGAACTTTCTCATTTTCATCAACTCTGGCAACTTCTAAGTTGTTTTCCATGGTCTGTAACCAGTCATCAGCATCTAATGGGTTTTCAGATTGGTTGAAGATTGGGGGATTGGTGTTCTGAAAGTTTTTGAGTTTGGATCCCTGGTGATCCTGATTTCCGTGCCCTTGGTTGTTGAGGGCCATCTGGGAGATCTGTTGAAGTGTTGCTAAGTTGGCTTGACGTTCTGCCCTGCTTTCTTCACGGTCTGCTATGAGATTCTGCAAGATCTGCAGCATTGGGTCTTGCGACGAGCTACTCCCTCCTTGATTTCCACGAGTCATCTGAAGATTTAGAAGGATATAGAGGTAAGAGGGAAATTCTAAGGTTCATGGTTTTGGGTTTTCAAAGCTAAAACTTTGAGTTAGACTCAGGTTTTTCCACTAACTTCATTTTCATTCATGCAACCAAGCACACGATACAACACACAGCACAACGATCAAAGGGAAAACAAATGGTTTGAAGAACCATTCTGCAAGCTACGATACAGTGAGATCGATACGTCTCATGATACGACAGTGCTCTAGTGCATCTACTCATCGTCGATGAAGTCGGAGTCCGCATCATCAGTGTAGAAGTGCACAACATCCTCCTCTAGAAAGTCATCATCGTTGCTGAGGTAAGAATCCATGTCTCCTTGGATGTCTTCACCCTCATCTTCTTCTTCCTTGGCTGCAAGCTGAGCTTCCTGCTCCTTGATGGTCTTCTCGAGGTCGGACACCTTCTTGCGAAGACGGGCGATGGTGCGATCCTTCTTGGCATGCTGGCGGCGAAGAGACTGGCTGTCTTGGACAAGAAGTGCGAAAGTCTGGGCCTTCTGGTCGGCAATGGCACGGTTCTGGTTGGCTAACTCTCTAGCATTGTCCAGTTCCTGTTGTATGTCATGCAGCAAGAAGTCAAGATTCTCCACTTGACGCCTCAACTCTGGGTGACTTGGCATCTCCATCGGCATCCCCATGAAGTCACGTCTTGCTTAGTGGGCAAAACAAGTTCCTTGGATCTTGTTGACGCTGAGGGCACATAGACGTACGAGAGCTTCATGTATTGCCCTGGCTAATCCATCTAGCCAGTTGTTCTCTCTCACAGAGAACTGAATTCTCCCAGAAGTTGGTGCTTCAATGCTTCCTGTAAGATCCGCGGTGACTATCCACTGTAAGTCTCCTCCTGGGGGTCCTGGAAGTTGAGCTCCAAGAAACTCCGGATGTGGGCGTCCCAGTAACTCCGACAGTGAATCGAGATCCCTCTTGAAGATCAGTTGACCTCCGTTTCCCGACTGGTAAAACTTGCTGAACTGAGACTCCATCTACAAGAATTAAGGATGAGGAAGTTAGTGAAGTGATCAAGTGTGTCAAATTTTAAGTAGTAGTGTAAGAATTTTGAGGAACATGAATTTTTGAAAAAGAGTGAATCCACAAGGATAAGAGAGGAGGTAGTTTTTCATCAATACTCACTTTGGTTTGGAAACTAAGTTTTTGTTTGAACGTCCATTCTAACTAGGGTCTCCTATGGTCAGGATGGCTCTGATACCAACTTGTCAACACCCAGATTTTTAATCCCAGATGCCGGTTATGCCATACCTCGCAATCCCACGATTACCATTTTTGCGAGACATAACAGATTGGATATCACAGTACATCATCCATTACAAACCATACATAAGGTCTTACACAAATAAGGATCTCATGATCCAGTCTTAATACAACAAGCAGCGGAAATAAAAGATAAGCGTAGCGGTGGGGTCCATCTTCAGGGGCACAAGCAATGCTGATGAAGGAAGATAGTCCTAGTTATCATAGCCATCCTGCTGACCATCATCTTGATAATCTCCTTCATAGTCTGCCATGATAATAGCCAGGGACAAAAGCCATGAGTACTCTTTAAGTACTCACAAACTACCACTAACAAGCACTATAATTCTAAGTTAAAGGGCTAAATCCAAGTTTAACTATAAAGTTAAGTTTGAAACCTAAGCTGAGTTCTGAAGCAAAGAAAGATAAAGTAAAGTTCTAGAATCACTTAAGTGGGAAGCTAAGGTCATAAACACAACCCTGTTGTGGTCAAGTCAAAGTTCATCATTCAGTTCATAAGTTGTTTGGAAAACATCTGACAACGAAACAATATGGCCATTCCAACTGCCATAACCGCGAACGCGGCTATTCGAATAGTTTGACACTCTACAGACGTGGTACACTTTCACCACAAGATTCGATACATCTGTCAGGGATAACCCTGAATCATCATACTTAGTATGCAGATAATCAAACATAACCTTCCCTTTACACACCCTAGTATAAGCACCTCTCCAATGAGCATGGCCTCCCAACCATGACCATCAGTCATCTTGGGCACTGCATAGGTGGACAACATTGAGAGCTAGCCTCATCTCAAACCTCTCCCGCGAGGGAACTAATACTAATGCATATAAATTTCCAGCTAACCCTTACCCAATTCAGGTAGTGTGGTTGTACGGTAAATTTGGAATGGTATGGCATCCGAATCCAACCATCAGTTTTATAAAAGGGTTAAGGCTCATGCCTCAACATTTTCATCATCATCAACCATTTTTGTGTTTCTCAACACATGTCAAAACATCTCAATAGAATGACTCATCATTCCAAGGTTTTCATAATTCATTTTCACCATGTTTTCCCATCTAAAGTGACTCAAGTTTTGATCTACTCTAAACTACTAAGTTAAGAGTGTTCACTAAGGTGGAAAAGATGGGTTCAATCTCATGCCATAGAATGACATCTAAAGCTTAGCTAAATAGGTCAAGTTTTATACTTTTTATGCTACCTTCAAAACAAGTAAAGAACTTTGTGTAAACTAAGGGAGGTAAAACTTGTAAATGAGACTTTGGGTACTAATAGTCAAAGGAGTGTGATCAAAGCATGCTTAAGGCATCTTTGCTAAACCATCTAGTTTGATCCTAACTTGCGAAGCACCAAACTTGCAAGTGTTAGCTTGCACGGTTAATGGTGGCATGCCTTGGTTGGTGCAGTGGTTGAAGTTTTCTTCTTCTTCTTCTTCTTCTTCTTCTTCTTGGTAGAACTCCTCCTCCTCGAAAGCTTGGTCGGTACTATCGTCTATAAATACATATGGAGTACACAATCACCAAACAATACTTAACTAGGCTAAGTAGCATTCTAAGACACATATTTGATGATCTATTACCATCACAAGCATCACAAGTTTAATTCAATGGTTTAATCCCTTTTTATTTTAGAGAAGTAATTTCTACTCAATGAAAAATTAACTAAAATTTAATAATCACCACCTAAAATATGGGATCATGTTGACACATGTCCTCACCACATATTCTAACATGGTGGAATGAGATTTAAACGTTGGATCAATATTACTTTGGTTTAAGTTCATTACTTAATGATTTAAACTGACTAGAAATGCCTATATAGCATTATTTTGGTACTAGTCCAAAATCACTGTGTGTAAACCTTAATATTATTACATATTTAGATAGATATGATGCAATGTGATTTTTGAGAGTTGGAATCAACTCAAAAGCTAAATTGGTTGATTTTATAAAAATGTTGCAAGGTGCAAAAGCTTCTGTTTTATTATTTTTATTAGGAGAGATCTATAACTCTAATAGAATTAAATCCAACGGGCTTGGATAGATCATCTTAATATCTTTCAGACAAAACTGGTTTCTTGCAATTTTGATTTGTAAAACTCTCAGAATTGAATTTTAAACTAGTGGAAAGAAACTAGATTCAACTTAAAAAGAAAAATCAAAATTTGAATGGTTGGGCTAGCGCAGGAAAGAACTTGGGCCGGCCCAGTGGCGCTCCACGGCGCGGGGCTCAGCTGACAGGGGGGTCCCGCCAGTTAGTGGGTCTTAACACATGAAACGGTACGCGCGCTGTGGGCCGTAGGATTAGAAGGGGGATCTACGGCTGAGGGTCGTCGTCGACGACGAACAGGTCGCCGGCGAGCTCGAACCCTAGCGGCTCGGTGGGGGTCTGATGGGGACGTACCAGGGCTCTAGCGACGACTGCGAGGCGGGCAAACAAACTAGGAGACGATGGCGAGCTCAGGACGGTCGAGGTAGCTCCGGGGGTGGTCGCAATTAGCAGCGCCCTTCTCCTCCAGAGGCGGGGGCTCCGGCTCCAATTCCGACGAGTTGCTGCTCCCCTTGCTCCGGCTAATGGTGTGGGATGGCCAGTGAGAGGTGGGGAGTGAGTGGGTGTGGATAAAAGAGGCTGGGGAGGCCGGTTTATATAGGCCTGACGGTGAGACCGAAGGGTATGGGCAGGCAACTCCGGTGACACGGCTACGGTTGGCTAGCGGCATGGCTACAGGTGGCGATCGACAGGCGGTCTCCTGGCGGTGCTCTAGGAAGTGAATGCGGGTGTGGGGCGGTGGTATGCGGTCTAGGCGAGGTGGCGCTCTGAGCGGCAGAGGCGGCGGTGTCCACGGTGAGTGGTGGCTGTGAGGCATTGGGCGGCTAGCGGGGGTGTCTGGGGTGTTCCCTAGGTCATGGCGGAGCGATGGGCGCGGGCTGCAGCCAAGAGGCGGTCTGTGCATGCGGGGATGGAGCGTGCTCTGCGGGCGGCGTCGGCATGGTCGACCAGCTCTAGGCGCGGCGGTTTCTGGCCGTTCCTGTCTCTGGCTCTGGTCTGGGGCTGGTTGGACGGTGGCAGTGGACCACTGGCGACGTGCTAGACATGGCGAGAGAGGCTGGAGAGGTCTGCTGCTGCGAGTGCACGGTCGGCCAGCGAGGAGTGGCTCGGCATGGCAATGCAGTGCAGCTAGGAGGTAGGGGATGTGCTGGTGTGGGTCTGGTTGGGCTTGAGGGAGACAAAGATGATCAAAGCACTTCAGTTTGCTAGAAAAAAAACAACCCAAAACAGTAATAGTTAGGCCACTTTGATCTTGCCCACCAAGTGTTTGATGAAATGGCTGAAAGAGAAAAACTTTTGAATTTTGAGTTCAAAATTTTTGAGTGATCTTCACTGGTGCTAGGTAGTCTCTGGTTGCAAGGGTTTGGAAGTGGAGTTCAAATAGGTGGTTTTTGAAATAGGGGTGATCTATGCATATGCATTGGATTCAATTTTCAAATGCCATCTAAAATAAGTAAAAGAATGTTTTTAGCAGATCAAAGGGTGGGCCTTGGTACCTTATTATGTGAACCATCAAGGGGTACAAAGATCATGAATTGGTTCTATTAAGAAATGAGTAATAGGAACACTCAAAGTAGTGTAGTGGATTAAAATGGCCAAAATTACCATTCCTCCTTTTTAAATTGTTTTTGATTTGATTGTCTTTAGGAAAAGTTTAGGAATGATGTAGATGATGTTTAAATCACCTAAGAATCATTTTACAACCAAGGAGTCACAGAACCATGGCAATTCAAATCAATCCCTATTTTAAATGCACATACACATGAATGCTCTCATTTTTAATTTGGAAAAGTTTTTGTTAACCCCAAATTTGATGATTTAGATCTTGATAAGCTTGGATTGAATTTTTGGGATGTTACAGGCGGCCCAGTCAGAGAGAAGATACGGAGTCTAATACGGCTACGGAAGGCCTAGAAGACTTACCGACATAGGCCCATGGTGTTACTTGTAGTTCAAGATGTACTTTGTAACCGACTCTTAGTTGTAGCCGGATAGATCTCTCATGTAAACCCTAGGCTGGATATCTATATAAGCCGTCCTAGGGAGAGCCTTTAGGGCTATCAATCAACCAACCAGACAATAGTCCACAAGGTCAACTCGCACAGGCGAAAGCCTTGTAACCCATATTCTGGCTCTGTCGTATTACTAGGATTACTGCCATTTTCTTTTCTGAAATCCTTTTTGAAAACAAATCCAGCACCGCTCTATAGAAGTTTGTCCAACACGTCCTTAACCGTGGACATGGCTATTCGAATAGATTTACACTCTGCAGAGGTTGTACACTTTACCCACACCATCCGGGTACACAACCCTGATCTTCACCGATCATGGGTTGAGTAACCGATCAAGACTCTCCGGATGCCCACTCCAATATAAGTGCCTACCCTATGAGTGTTATTCCCCTCAAAACCGGGACGTCGGGTACCTAGGACTAACCGGAGCGCATTTTGCACCTCCCAGGTGTTGCGCTTTCAATGAGGGGCTCATAGTAACACATGGAGGCGTGCAGGCCCTTCGTTCCTTCTCCCGGTCGATGTCTTGCATGGACCCTTTGAATGTACTCGCAAACCACCTTAAAATAATAGTAATAAACAGAGGATATGCATTTTGGCTGTGGTAGTAGGAGGGCTCCAGGAAAGGCTCTTTTCTCAAATAGTTTCTCTTGTAGATATAGCATCTACATATCTTTGTTGAAAACTTGGGTAAACCATTTTGGAAACAGCTTTGAAAAGTTTTGGAAAACATTAGGACTGGTTCACCCATTTCTTTCCTTCTCCCGCTCGTCCCACGACCAAACTCCTTCCATACCTGTCTGACCATCCCATGGTTAAGGCAGGTATCCTGTTCGACCACCCCATGGTCAAAGCATTCCCAAAAGCCATTTTCTTTTCTGAAATCCTTTTTGAAAACAAATCCAGCACCGCTCTACAGAAGTTTGTCCAACCCGTCCTTAACCGCGGACACGGCTATTCGAATAGATTTACACTCTGCAGAGGTTGTACACTTTACCCACATCATCCAGGTACACTACCCTGATCTTCACCGATCGTGGGTCGAGTAACCGATCAAGACTCTTCGGATGCCCACTCCAATATAAGTGCCTACCCTATGAGTGTTATTCCCCTCAAAACCGGGACATCGGGTACCTAGGACCAACCGGAGCGCATTTTGCACCTCCCAGGTGTTGCGCTTTCAATGAGGGGCTCATAGTAACGCGTGGAGGCGCGCAGGCCCTTCGTTCCTTCTCCCGGTCGATGTCCCGCATGGACCCTTACGTGAGAAGGCCTCCCTCCTGGGATTCCTGGTCCCTGTAGTTGTTGCGAGGCAGCTTATACCAGAATAGACAAACATCAAATCTAGCCCTGTCCCATACCAGAGTAATGTGGTTGCACAGGTTAAGTTGTTATAGTTAGACTGCAAAGAACCAGGTGCGTTTTTGTAAACCTTTTTCCTCCATCTTTCCTTCAGCATTTTGTAAAACAAAACCTCTTTCTTTCTCAACATCTCTTGGGAGGTCCCACCTCACCAAGGTTTTATCATAAAACATTTGGCAAAACTTTTTCCAGGGTCTTCCCATCCTGTAGCTTTTGCTTTAGCTAAATCGGGGTCTCCAAAGGGGTATGGTGTAACACACCATCTATTCTACTAGGGACAAGTAGGTAACACCAAGGGGGTGGTACTTAGTAGTACAAGGTGTAATGATTCGGAGGAGCAAAACCACTACCAAGTATACATCAACATATAGTAAAACAATGCAGTTTTAGTAAACAGTAGATAAAACATGCATAAGTAAAATAGTAGGACAATGCTTATGAGCAAGAAGGTGGCTTGCCTGATGATCAGCAATATGGCATAAATGTCCCTGGACTTCTTCTTTAGATAACCCAGAATACCAATACCAATAATAAATACCACTTCTTCTGCTCTCCGATTTCATCGCAAGTATTGTCATCCCAACAGCACATGCAAGCAAACCAAACCACAATCAACACAAGGCATACAAGCACCAATAAAATACAACAAGAAATTGGATAATACAGAATTAAGATTCAGATGGTTTTGAGAGGATTGGTTTTAGGAGATTGAGATGGCCTTGGAGAAGGGGAATGAATACCCCTTAGGATTTATAGTCTAGAAACTACCTAAGAGATGGACTTTTGGACAAGACCATATTCTGTATGATACCATTGTGTGAAACTGATACCAACAGATAGGAGTTGATAAAATGAAACCAACAAAAGTGGTTTCTCTATTTTATCACTTACCAAAGATTTCTAGTGATTTTTGATAGTGAATAAAACTCTAGTTTTAGGAAATAATTCACCAGGAAGGTTCTGGAGCCCCAAAAATTATTTCCTTGGAGGGTTAGGTAGGGATTAATATACTTATTCACTTAGAGTTGGAATCATGCCAAAATAATTACCAGAATGCCCTCAAGAAATCCCAAAGGCAGTTTTGTGGTGTTTCTGTCTTTTTACCACATTAAATCTACAATAGCTTCTAATTTGATTCCAATGTCACAGTGTAGGTATTTGAAATACCTTTCTGCAGAAATTTGAATCACCCTAGTCAATTTAGAGGTCAATAAACCATGCACATGATAGTTTAATTCACAGAAAAATATCCAAGGCTCAATAAATCATGAGCTCCTAGATTTCGATAGGACTTAGTGTACCACATCCAGGATAATTGGACTTGGGTCAATTGGAATCATGGTTTGGTGTTGGGAATTTTCTAAAGTGATAAATGAACTATTTTTGTTATTTTCACTCAAGCTAACCTACTATTCACCTTGGCATGAGACCAAGGTCCAGAGATAGGTACATCCAAAAGCTACCAGGGGCACTTGATTTCATTCCATTTGGAGATGTGAATCTCACATAGGAATTTAATTGGTGGGATAGACCCATTTTGGTGGAAATAATGCCCATAAATAATGGAAATTACTTTGGACAAAATACCAGTTCTGCATGATGTGGAAAACCCTAGGGGACCATGTAAAATTGTCACCTGTATGAGATCATGCAGTTTTGTATTTTATTTGGATTTAAACTAACAGGTGTATTTCAGATCTATAATTCCCAGAGAAAAAGAAAAAGGAAAACGCCACAGCCGGGCCTGGACCTGCTGGACACTGGGCCGCACAGTGGAGAATCGGCCCACCCAGGGCGAGCTGGGCGCGGGAAGGGGCTTTTAATGGCCTGGCTAGTGGGGCCCGCCCATCAGCGGCCTGGGAGGCCAAAGGGGTACGGGGGACACCCGAGCCGTCCGATTAAGTTAGGATCGACGGCTCAGGGCCGTCTTCTACCTCTGGCGGCAGCAGGACAGAGGGGAAACCCTAGCTAGGGGTCGGGCGGCACGGGGGAGCTCACCTAGGGCGCGGAAGCCGGCAGGGATGGTGACGGGGCGACGCGGAGCACCATGGCGAGGCCAACGAGGGGCGGAACGACGGGGTTCGACGCCACGATGGACCTCGCACAAGGACGCCCGAAGACCATGTTCGGGAGGTCGATGGCGACGCCGGCAGGGGCTCTCCCTGGAAGAAAAAGGGGCAGGATTAGATAGAGGAGGTCGAGGGGCCCTAGTATAGCGACATGCAGGAGAAGGGGAGCGGAGGAGATGGAGCTTAGCTCAAAACCATGGAGGAGGCCGAGATGCTTCTCTCTCCTTCTCTTGAGCAGGACAGAGCAAGGGGGAGAAGAGAGGGGCTCTGGGAGGTGAGTGGAGGGGAGAGGAAGCAAATGGAGGGGGCAGAGCATGCTGGGAGGGCCTCTGGCTCCTTTATACCGAGGTGAGATCTTGAGAAGGGGAAATGTCCATATTGGACAAGGAGGAGGGGGAGCTGGCTGGGGATTGGTCTAAAGGAGAGGTGGGGAGGGGTAAGAGGGGAATCTGGTCGTGCTGGGAGGGGTGGTTGGCCTGCTGCAGCAACATTGTCCACCAATTGTAATTACCACACTCTCTCACCCTCAATTTAGCTCCAAGCACTAAAGACAAGGGGAGAAAGTTTTTCTACGGTGGTGATACAGTGCATTTCGACCAGAGGGTGAAGAGGTGTGCTGGGGAAGCTTGCTTGACCAGGTTGGTAAGGTTTTGTGGGGGTTTTGAGTGGAGGGTTTGCTTAGATTGCAAACATGAGCCATTGTAAGATTATGAAGGAAGTCTCAAGAGTTGTCTTTGGCAATATGATAGAATGGCACTAATCAATAGATATGGTCAAGGCATAACCCTAGGAATTATTTGGGATTTTTCAGAGGACCTTAAGTCCACTTAAATCCATTTATTCAAAAAGTACAGAAGTAGTTTCTAGGATATAATTTGATATTATTACATTTTACAAGGTGATATTTTGGTGTGAAATGGTCCTAGATTCCATATTACATCTTGGGGAATTTTATTGGGATTTATTGAGGTGAGAAAGTATTTTTAAAGGATTATTTCTTGTTTCTGCCATTTAAGAAAACAGGCAAAAAGAAATAATGAAGAATCTCAAAAATATTTATTTTTGAGATGGAAAGATAGGGTATGATATGTGGAACTCACATGGGCCAAAATTTGGGGAAGTGTTTTGGCAAAAACCAAACTTTCCTTTGTGAGAGGAGTTTTGGAGATTTTGATTAATAAAGAGATTTATTAGATTTGGGGCCCTAATAATTATGGATAAAATTTTGTAAATCTTGATAATCAAGTTAGATGAGGTAGAAAAGGTGTAGCAAGCATTTTCAACTTGGGATTGGATAATCCAAGCTGATTTTGGTGGAATACCCTATATTAAGGATCTAGGGTGAGGTTAATTTCATACCATCAAAACTAGGTTGTATCTTGGAGTTCAGATCTCCCCTTGGTGCATGGGGTAGATGGATGGATAGACCAAGTGATTTAGATCAAAATGGTACAGAGGTTTGAGCTTGATCTGGTTTGAGTTCACCACGGTATGCTTTCAAAATTTGAATAAAATAAGCATGCCAAAGCAGATTATCAACTGGCTTTCAAAATCTTGTGGGTTTAAACAGCTCAATGATGCAATTGGAATAAGTGAAGTAGGTAATGATAGACTTATATGAATAGAACACAACTATGCAAAGAGTTCGTCCATAGAAGGTTGGATGATGGTGTGAGCTTCTATCAAAGTAGGCATGTTGACTAGATTTGTAGGAGAAGTTATTTTCTTGCCTGCAAAACCATCAAGAACAAGTGGGTAGGAGGATGATCTAACCATGGGAAAGAGTGGTCCTTGGTATTCCTAAGGAATGTTAACAATATGGTTCAATTGCGTTACCAAAAATGCACAAGGGTTGAGAAAGGGATACATTCAAAAAGGTGATGTTGGAAACAGATTCCCAGACTTAGCCAAATTTGGCAGATTTAGGGTTTTTGACTAGAACATGAGAGGGGATGTTTTTGATGGGTTGCAAGGTACCCAAGCATCATCAAATGGATGATGTTGAAGTGTAGATTCAGTAGAAAGGATCCATGCTTGATATTGGTCTTCATTGACTTGGAAGCTTCTAGAAGGGATCACTTCAGAATTGTTTTGGTTAAGGGTTTTAGATGATCTCCTAATAGCTAGGGATCATATCCAGATTTGTATTCTTGCTAAGGGGGGATGATTGAGTTGGAAACCTCTTTATCCTAGTGATGAGCTCCTAATGTACGGAGAGTTGAGCAGAGTCCAGCCTTGATTATGAGAGATGACCTTCTTTTCCTTCCGGACTCTATATCATTGAGGGCTTTGACTGGGCAGACTACCTTGATGCTGAACCTCATGGAGTACTCGTCGGAGGATAAAATCTACGGCCTAGTGTACAGATCTACCTTGGGGGCGTAGCGTATCCTATTTAAAGATCTTACGGTTGAAACTCCTGGATTTGCTTCTAGTGAAGGGTTACTCTATTCTTGTGAGAAAGACGCAGTCTTTCCCCCTTAGGATTAAATTGGAGTAGACCGGAGAGTTGTCCTAGTCCTTCCTCCTTGGGGTCGTAGATTGATGTCCTGAAGACTGTCGTCACTCTTTCTCCTAGAGTTGGAATCTTCCGATGACGTCCGCGAGGGTAGGTCCTATGGGGCTGATATACTACTATTATTCGTACTTAGCCTGTGGAAGCCATCGGTGATTTACATCTTCTAAGCATTAAGGGCCTAGGAGTTAGTGGTTCGGCGGTCCTTCGGGTGGCTCTTCAACTGAAGTAGCGGAGGGACTTTGTAGAATCTTCAGTTAGTTTCTCATCGGATAACTCACAGGTTGTTGCTTGGCGGGAAGACTTTGGAGCCGAAGATATTTTCTGAAGTATCTTTTGGTAGACTGTCTTCTAAACATTTTAGTGGAAAGACGCAGTCTTTCCACCTTATAGCTTTACTAAGGTGCTTCGGGAATGGTTTGGAGCTTCTGCTTTGGACGGCTGACTTGCTGTTAGCGGGAGGCTGTATCTTCCCAGAGTCTTGAGGTGGGGTCTTCGAGTGACGCCTTATTTTATCAACCTTGGCGGGGCTGGTTTCCTAATGAAGCCTTTAGGAGGGTTAGCTCAAGGTAATTTAGCAGTTTACGACTCGTCTTGATGGTGCTTCATCAGGGTAGATGCGTCTTGTTTTAGAGAGGTTGTCGTTGCTTGAACACTTGGCGTTGTTTCTTCTCGAAGACGGAGTAGACTAGTGGTCTTCACGCTCCTTATCATCCAGCTTCAGGGGTAGTTCTAACCTTCTAGGGAGAAACTTCCCGTCGGTTTGGGTAGGGTCGACTATAATAGGTATTCTCCTGAGGTGGTCGGAAGTTCTAATACACTAAAGGTTGGGGTGGTTAGGTCTTCACTTCTTGTCTTGGTTGACTTATCAGGTGCTTCTTGTGGATATCAAGGATCCTTCGATGATCGACGTCCAGCTGCAGCAGGATTCTTGCTGTAGTAGACTGAGGAACAAGGGAGTGTGGTGCTATTGACGAGTCTTGTGAGTTGAGTTTGGCGAGCCATGCCTTCCTGCTAAGCTGAAATCTTCGAGTTGATTCTAACTTGATGATGTCGAACTCCTGGTTCTTGCGATGCTTTTCCTCTCATATACTCTCGAGGTTAGTCTGGGTCTTATTACCAACAGCTAACACAGGGTTTTTCTGTCTTATTAGGTGGGTTAGCGCTCCTCGAGTCACATTTTAAAGGAGGTCAAAGCAACCCAGAACATGCAAACTAGGCGAACAAAGCGAGGAGGATCGCCATGTCCTTGGCAAACATCACACATCAAGCAACGCAGGAGGCACTTAGGCAAGCAAACACGGCCAATGCTAGGGACCAAGGAGTTAACTACTCGCGATGTAGGGGAATCCTATTCTTAGGACTAGTGGCCCTAGATATCGTCTTTCTTCAGGTCGGAGTCACTATCTTGTAGATGGAGCCTTCGTCGTATCTTGGACGCTTCTTGATAGTGCAACACCCGATGTCTTCTGATTATGAGGATTCCGCTGGTAGAGGGATATTGTAGTCTCCTTGTGTTTGCTGGTAGTTGCTTGTCTTCATCTTGTTCTCATGGTCTTCACCAGGTTCTAGATCCTAGTTATTTAAAATCTGTGGATTTGAAGTTTTAAGTTTGGACGAGAGTTAGAGGAAACCATTTTCGAAAGCCTTTACTTAGAGTTAGAGAAGAAGTAGAACTTTTTGAAACTCTTTGAGAAACTAGTTTTCGAATACCGGGGTTTTCAAAATAAGGTTCCTGTCTAGCGACCATGCTCACTAAGGTTCTCCTACAGCCAGGATGGCTCTGATACCAAGTCTGTGGGGGCCCCGGATTAATCCTTTGAGAATCCTTGTTATGCATACAACCAAGATCCCATAATCAGTTAGTCGTGGCACATAACCGACAAGTATCATTACAACATCCGAGAATATACCGAATTACAAGACTTACATAAATGTCGTTATGGCTACATCAATAATCAGCAGCCGACTTCATCAAGCGCAGAGCCCGAGCCATGTCTTAACCTACAGGCAACTGACTGGGAGAATGTCCTAGCTCGCACAGTCGCCAACCTCCTCTTCGTCTGGAAATCTAACCAAGTTAATATCCAGGGGCAATGCCAGTGAGTATGTTGAATGTACTCGCAAACCACCTTAAAATAATAGTAATAAACAGAGGATATGCATTTTGGCTGTGGTAGTAGGAGGGCTCCAGGAAAAGCTCTTTTCTCAAATAGTTTCTCTTGTAGATATAGCATCTACATATCTTTGTTGAAAACTTGGGTAAACCATTTTGGAAACAGCTTTGAAAAGTTTTGGAAAACATTAGGACTGGGTCACCCATTTCTTTCCTTCTCCCGTTCGTCCCACGACCAAACTCCTTCCATACCTGTCTGACCATCCCATGGTTAAGGCAGGTATCCTGTTCGACCACCCCATGGTCAAAACATTCCCAAAAGCCATTTTCTTTTTCGAAATCCTTTTTGAAAACAAAACCAGCACCGCTCTACAGAAGTTTGTCCAACCCGTCCTTAACCGCGGACACGGCTATTCGAATAGATTTACACTCTGCAGAGGTTGTACACTTTACCCACATCATCCGGGTACACTACCCTGATCTTCACCGATCGTGGGTCGAGTAACCGATCAAGACTCTCCGGATGCCCACTCCAATATAAGTGCCTACCCTATGAGTGTTATTCCCCTCAAAACCGGGACATCGGGTACCTAGGACCAACCGGAGCGCATTTTGCACCTCCCAGGTGTTGCTCTTTCAATGAGGGGCTCATAGTAACGCGTGGAGGCGCACAGGCCCTTCGTTCCTTCTCCCGGTCGATGTCCCGCATGGACCCTTACGTGAGAAGGCCCACCCTCTAGGGATTTCTGGTCCCCTGTAGTTGTTGCGAGGCAGCTTATACCAGAATAGACAAACATCAAATCCAGCCCTGTCCCATACCAGAGTAATGTGGTTGCACGGGTTAAGTTGTTATAGCTAGACTGCAAAGAACCGGGTGCGTTTTCGTAAACCTTTTTCCTCCATCTTTCCTTCAGCATTTTGTAAAACCAAACCTCTTTCTTTCTCAGCATCTCTTGGGAGGTCCCTCCTCACCAAGGTTTTATCATAAAACATTTGGTAAAACTTTTTCCGGGGTCTTCCCATCCTCTAGCTTTTGCTTCGGCTAAATCAGGGTCTCCAAAGGGGTATGGTATAACACACCATCTATTACTAGGGACAAGTAGGTAACACCTAGGGGGTGGTACTTAGTAGTACAAGGTGTAATGATTCGGAGGAGCCAAATCACTACCAAGTATACATCAACATATAGTAAAACAATGCAGTTTTAGTAAACAGTAGATAAAACATGCATAAGTAAAATAGTAGGACAAGGCTTATGAGCAAGAAGGTGGCTTGCCTGATGATCAGAAATATGGCATAAATGTCCCTGGAATTCTTCTTTAGATAACCCATAATAGCAATACCAATAATAAATACCACTTCTTCTGCTCTCCAATTTCATCGCAACTATCGTCGTCCCGACAACACATGCAAGCAAACCAAACCACAATCAACACAAGGCATACAAGCACCAATAAAATACAACAAGAAATTGGATAATACAGAATTAAGATTCAGATGGTTTTTAGAGGATTGGTTTTAGGATATTGCGATGGCCTTGGAGAAGGGGAATGAATACCCCTTAGGATTTACAGTCTAGAAACTACCTAAGAGATGGACTTTTGGACAAGACCATATTATGTATGATACCATTGTGTGAAAATGATACCAATAGATAGGAGTTGATAAAATGAAACCAACAAAAGTGGTTTCTCTATTTTATCACTTACCAAAGATTTCTAGTGATTTTTATAGTGAATAGAACTCAAGTTTTAGGAAATAATTCACCAGGAAGGTTCTGGAGCTCCAAAAATTATTTCGTAGGAGGTTTAGGTAGGGACTGGTGTACTTGTTCACTGGGAGTTGGAATCCTGCCAAAATAATTACCAGAATGCCCTCAAGAAATTCCCAAAGGCAGTGATGTGGTGTTCCTGTCTTTTTCACCAGATTAAATCTATAATCGATTTTAATTTTATTCCAAAGGCACAGTGTAGATATTTGGAATACCTTTCAGTAGAATTTGGAATCACCCCTTTTGGAGCTGTATAGCTAATGTAGTGAATTTAGAGGTGAATAAACCATACACATAATAGTTTAATTCACAGAAAAATGTCCAAGGCTCAATAAATCATGAGCTCCTGGATTTGGATAGTCCTTAGTGTACCACATCCAGGATAATTGTACTTGGGTCCATTGGACTCATGGTTTGGTGTAGGGAATTTTATGAAGTCATAAATGAACTATTTTTGTTATTTTCACTCAAGCTAACCTACTATTCACCTTGGCATGAGACCAAGGTCCAGAGATAGGTACATCCAGAAGCTACCAGTGGAACTTGATTTCATTCCATTTGGAGATGCGTAGCTAATAGAGGAATTTAATTGGTGGGATAGACACATTTTGGTGGAAATAATGCCCATAAATAATGGAAATTACTTTGGACAAAATACCAGTTCTGCATGATGTGGAAAACCCTAGGGGACCATGTAAAATTGTCACCTGTATGAGATCATGCAGTTTTGTATTTTATTTGGATTTAAACTAACAGGTGTATTTCAGATCTATAATTCCCAGTGAAAAAGAAAAAGGAAAACGCCACAGCCGGGCCTGGATCTGCTGGACACTGGGCCGCACAGTGGAGAATCGGCCCACCCAGGGCGAGCTGGGCGTGGGAAGGGGCTTTGAATGGCCTGGCCAGTAGGGCCCGCCCGTCAGCGGCCTGGGAGGACAAAGGGGTATGGGGGACGCCCGAGCCATCCGATTAAGCTAGGATCGACGCCTCAGGGCCGTGTTCTACCTCTAGCGGCGGCGGGGTAGAGGGGAAACCCTAGCTGGGGGTCAGGCGGCACCGGGGAGCTCACCTAGGGTGCGGAGGCCGGCAGGGATGGTGACGGGGCGACGCGGAGCACCATGGCGAGGCCAACGAGGCGCGGAATGACGGGGTTCGACGCAACGATGGAGCTCGCACAAGGACGCCTGAAGACCACGTTCGGGAGGTCGATGGCGATGCCGGCAGGGGCTCTCCCTGGAAGAAAAAGGGGCAGGATAAGATAGAGGAGGTTGAGGGGCCCCAGTATAGCGACATGCAGGAGGAGGGGATCGGAGGAGAGGGATCTTAGCTCAAAACCAAGGAGGAGGCCGAGATGCTTCTCTCTCCTTCTCTTGAGCAGGACAGAGCAAGAGGGAGAAGAGAGGGGCTCTAGGGAGGTGAGTGGAGGGGAGGGGAAGCAAATGGAGGGGGTAGAGCGTGCTGGGAGGGCCTCTGGCTCCTTTATACCGAGGTGAGATCTTGAGAAGGGGAAATTTCCATCTTGTACAAGGAGGAGGGGAGAGCTGGCTGGGGATTGGTCTAAAGGAGAGTTGGGGAGGGGTAAGAGGGGAATCTGGTCATGCTGGGAGGGGTGGCTAGCCTGCTGCAACAACATTGTCCACCAATTGTAATTACCACACTCTCTCACGCTCAATTTATCTCCAAGCACTAAAGACAAGGGGAAAAAGGTTTGCTACGGTGGTGCTACAGTGCATTTCGACTAGAGGGTGAAGAGGTGTGCTGGGGAAGCTTGCTTGACCAGGTTGGTAAGGTTTTGTGGGGGTTTTGAGTGGAGGGTTTGCTTAGATTACAAACATGAGCCATTGTAAGATCATGAAGGAAGTCTCAAGAGTTTTCTTTGGCAATATGATAGAATGGCACTAATAGGTAGATAGGGTCAATGCATAACCCTAGGAATTATTTGGGATTTTTCAGAGGACTTTAAGTCCACTTAAAACCATTTATTCAAAAAGTACATAAGTAGTTTCTAGGAGATAATTTGATATTATTACATTAGACAAGGTGAGATGTTGGTGTGAAATGGTCCTAGATACCATATTACTTCTTGGGGAATTTTATTGGGATTTATTTATGTGAGAAAGTATTTTTAAAGGATTATTTCTTGTTTGTTCCATTTAGGAAAAGGGGCAAAAAGAAATAATGAAGAATCTCAAAAATATTTATTTTTGAGATGGAAATATAGGGTATGATATGTGGAACTCACATGAGCCAAAATTTGGGGAAGTGTTTTGGCAAAAACCAAACTTTCCTTTGTGAGAGGAGTTTTGGACATTTTGACTAGTAAAGAGATTTATTAGATTTGGGGCCTTAATAATTATGGATAAAATTTGGTAAATCTTGATAATCAAGTTAGATGAGGTAGACAAGCTGTAGCAAGCATTTGAAACCTTGGGATTGTAGAATCCAAGTTCATTTTGGTGGAATACCCTAGATTAAGGATCTAGGGTGAGGTTAATTTCATACCATCAAAACCAGGTTGTATCTTGGAGTTCAGATCGCCCCTTGGGGCATGGGGTAGATGGATGGATAGACCAAGTGATTTATATCAACATGGTACTGAGGTTTGAGCTTGATCTGGTTTGAGTTCACCACGGTATGCTTTTAAAATTTGAATAAAATAAGCCTGCCAAAGTAGATTATCAACTAGCCTTCAAAACCTTGTGGGTTTAAACAGCTCAATGATCCAATTGGAACAAGTGAAGTAGGTAATGATAGACCTATATGAGTAGAACACAACTATGAAAAGAGTTCGTCCATAGAAGGTTGGATGATGGTGTGAGCTTCTATCAAAGTATGCACGTTGACTAGATTTGTAGGAGAAGTTATTTTCTTGCCTGCAAAACCATCAAGACCAAGTGGGTAGGAGGATGATCTAACCAAGGGAAAGAGTGGTCCTTGGTATTCCTAAGGAATGTTAACAATATGGTTCAAGTGCATTACCAAAAATGCACAAGAGTTAAGAAAGGGAGACATTCAAAAAGGTGATGTTGGAAACAGATTCCCAGACTTAGCCAAATTTGGCAGATTTAGGGTTTTTGACTAGAACATGAGAGGGGATGTTTTTGATGGGTTGCAAGGTACCCAAGCATCATCAAATGGATGATGTTGAAGTGTAGATTCAGTAGAAAGGATCCATGCTTGATATTGGTCTTCATTGACTTGGAAGCTTCTAGAAGGGATCACTTTAGAATTGTTTTGGTTAAGGGGTTTTAGATGATCTCCTAATAGCTAGGGATCATATCCAGATTTGTATTCTTGCTAGGGGGGGTGATTGAGTTGGAAACCTCTTGATCCTAGTGATGATCTCCTAGTGTGGCTCATACTACTTCCTAAGCAAACAAGTCAAATAGCAGATCAAGGCAATTCATCTTATAAGCAAATCAACTCCTACTAGGGTTACCACCAAGCTAAGCTTGAGGTAAGGATGGGGTATTTTGAAATAGGTTGGAGTTTGAACAAGGTAAGGTCCTTGGTATCTCTACCAAGAGTAGATTTCAATTCTTTGAAAAGAGTTTTTGGGAAACCTAGAGGTAAGAATAGTTGAAGGTTCTGTCTTGAAAACATAAGGAGATTATAATAGGTTTCTCTCAATAGTTTAGGGAAATAGAAGCTACTAAAATAGTTGGTTTGCAAGGGCTTCTTGGATCAGGTTTTGAAGTGCCAGAACATGTGAGAATATGGAAACTAAGCCAAGGCAGTTTTGGAAAGTAGTGTTTGTCAACTGGTGTTGAGGTAAGGAGCATATCTTCTAATGCACAATCACCAGCATAAACACCTTTAACAACAGGCAAACACTTCATCACTAAACAAGAAAAAGTTTTTGTTCCCCCTGATTTTTGCATTCTGGACAACTAATCAGGGTTGCTGAAATTGGGATGTTACAGCGTAGATCAGATTCGATGGTGGCGTTGTTGGTGAAGTCCCGGACGATGACGACGAAGTGGATCCGAGGGGGGAGGCCGCGGTAGCCTTCCGAGGAAGGTGTAGCAGCCGTCCGGGGTGCGCGGCAGCCTGCCGAGGCAGGCGCAGTAGCGGAGGGGGCAGGCGCACGGACACGATGTAGATCCTCGATGCTGATGGTCGGAGTAGAGGCGCGGCGATGACGACAGCGGTGTGCGACTCAATCCGATCTAAGATTGGTAAACCAAAAAAGAAAACCAATCAAGTGGTCAGAAAAATAGAATCACAGGGCAGCCGATCACGGATCGGCGGATGAACCCTGCGTACGGGTTGCGCGGCCCCTAGTGGAGATCATGGATATCGACCTTCCCGGGAGCGGCGGTACGTGGAAGCATGTACGGCGACTAGTGCAATGCCATGGCTGGCGGTGGCACTAGGGTTTGGTGGCGGGGGAGCCGGCGGCGCCTGGGGAGGGGGCGGTGGCTAGGGTAGGAGAATCATGGTTAGGCTGATACCATGTAGAAGTATAGAGATGTAGATTGAGGGAATATGTTGGATATATTATTGAGCCTCATGGGTGAGTATATATAGGCATATAGAGGATTATCTTGGAGTACGAATCAAGTTAGGCTAGATTCCTAACTATCCTAAACTACCATAATAACCGTGTCCGTATCATACTATCACAAACAGAAAGCATGCAAGATCACAAATAACAAATATATGATAGAATCAATAATCAATCTAAAATAGCATCTCAATATCCACCAGATCCCCGAAAACACAACATGTAGGATTACAAATAGATGATCTTGATCATGAATGGAGCTCACAAGATCTAAACATGGTAGCACAAAGGAGAATAACCAACCATCTAGCTACTACATGGACCCGTAGTCTAGGGATGAACTACTCACGGATCACACCGGAGGCAGTCTTGGTGATGAAGAAGGCCTCCAGGGTAATCTCTCCCCTCCGGAAGGGTGTCGGAAGAGTTTCACATCCCTCCCGGTCTAGGGATGGATATGGCGGCGGCTATAGACTCCTTCGTGGAATTTTGATCGGGTACTTAGGGTTTTCATCTCAGAGGCAATATATAGGCGAAGGGGAAAGGTCGATGGAGTGCTAGGGGGCCCACACCACCTGGTGGTGCTGCTAGGGCTGGCCTTGCCACCACCATGTGTGGCCGGCCTAGCTCCCCTCTTCGTCTCCCCTTCAGACTCCGTGTTCCTTCTGGTGAAATATTGACTTGGGCTTTTGTCCAGTACAATTCCGAGAATATTTCCTTACTAGCTTTTCAGAAACCAAAAACAGCAGAAAACAGGCAACTAGCACTGTGGCATCTTATAAATAGGTTAGTTCCAGAAAATGTGTAAAAATACTCCAAACTATGGACAAAACATAAGAAAGTAGATATAAAACAAGCATGGAACATTAAAAATTATAGATATGATTGCAACGTATCAGGCGCCAAATAAATCGTTGTAGTTCGATGTAAAGACCATTGGTTAGAAATAGTTAGCACTCAATTAGAATATATAGTGAACCATCTATATTCGTGAGATCGATGCCATATCATGTATGGATTGTCATGGAAGTTTTGGAGTTATTCGATATCACCAAAACAAATAGCGAATAAGTCCTTGTAGAGTATTCATTGGAAACTTTGAATACGAATTCCATGGCTAGAACCAAGAGAAAGGCAAAACAAGTATTTGCTTAAATTTTGGTGTTTTTCGAGAAAGTTTTTGTTCTCGGATAAGGAGCTTTTGGAAGATATTGGAAAACACGATGAGGATTCAAAACTCAGCATCAGAGTGTTTAGAAGTGCACGGAAAGCATTCTTGAACGAATCTCTTCATAAAGGAAAGAATCAATGATAATGATCATTGTGTTTTCCCCACTTGTGTTTTCACTACATAAAGTAGGATTCAAAATTTCGCCCATATCTTGTATGGAGACATTATTGAATCATTTGTCATATTGTCGGAGAATGACATACCTACGAACTACTAAGGAAATAATGGTAAACTAAAATTATGAGAAATCCTAAAGATAAAATTCACTTAAGATTAGAAAGCAATTTGTTGCTGAATCTTAACAAGTAAAGGGGTTACTTGAATTTTCTAAATGCTTACAAAGTCATGAAGGAAAAGGTTAATGACAAAGGAACAATTTTTCATGAACAATGTATTGGACAAATTCAAATGAATTTGATTCAAGTGTGCTAAAAGTCTAGTGGATTTAAAACTAGTACGGTACTAGTATCTCATAGTAAATTTTCTCAGTTTGGTAATTTATCAAACGATTTTGAAGTTGTTCAAAATGGTGAGTGGATTTACAATTCGCCTGAAATTGAGTGCGAGCTATGGAAATCTTCCTAAAACAATATGTGAACGACATATTTTTTAGTGGGAGCAATATAAGTCTAGAACTCAAGTATATTGGGAACATATTTTGAGTGGGAGCTTAAAAGAGTGATTCTTAAGTGTGTATACGACACATTAAGAATAAAAGAGCAAGTACCGATAAATAATGATTTAGAGAGATTAAAAGTTGGTAGTAAGTATATTATGATAGTATGTTGTATTCCTAAAAGGGATTCTGAAAAGAGTTTCGGAACAGGAATTGATTTAGGACTAGTGGTTGGTCAATTCAAATTAGGAATAGCACTAAGTTTTACATCGATGGTGGAAAGAAAGAAAAGGATGATCATCATCCACTATGTTGAAGACTGAGGTTCTGTCTTGGAAAACCATGATGACATATTAACATAATATATGCTCCAAGAGGGAATGTTTGAAAAGTGATTGAACACGAATCACGGAACGTTGAGCTAAGTTTGCCCACGATGTCTAATTGAGAACTTTATACATGTTTCCAAATCCATGAAAGATGACATATCTCAAAAGCATAAATGGTTATGTTGTAAGAAGATTGGAAACTCCTATATCGATAATACCGACTAAAGTCAAGTAGGAAGCGAGGTGAACAAAACATTGAAAGTTGCACAAGGTGCACTAGTGTTTCGATAATTTCATTTACAATAAAAGATAAGGGTACCATCTAAAGTGATGTATACTGTTATGGCGGGACTAGTTCGTCTTTAACGTAGAATGATGTGTCCCAGGGCAGAGTGCCCATGAGAAATCGCATTAGGTTGATCTAAAGTCACTGTATGCTCCTGGAAATCGTCCTCGTTCTGCTGCCATAGCTACGATGCATACACAAAGATGTTATCATATGATGATAAAGTATTAATGTCAATCAAGGTGACATTAGTAAGTTGCAAAGGATTTGGGACTATAAAGTACAGGCCCAAGACTCAACCTCTTCCATGAGCAAGCATGTTGAAGGTATAGGGATACATGGTGCCAATGATTAAGAACAAATGCAGCTAGTTTATTTGTACTCTAGTGCAAGTGGGAGACTGTTGGAAATATGCCCTAGAGACAAATAGTAATAAGGATTATTATCATATTTCATAATGTTTATTATTAATTTTTATATCATGCTATAACAGTATTGAAAGGAAATGTCAATACACGTGTGATATATAAAAAACCAATGGTTCCCGGTGATACTCTAGTCACTAGTTCATTGGTTAACAGATGATCAAGGTTTCCTAATCATGTGGCATTTAAGCCAGTTGGAAATGGAGTCACCTCATTCTGAGAATGAGATGATGAACTAATACCCAACCTAAACAATATGACCCGATCATGTCACGGAGTTCAAGTTGCGATGATTAGAATAGACCTAGTAGACTATTCCTTAGACCATGAGGCTATATCAATCACTGTCTCCGAGGGTACTTTGATAACATCAAACGTTACTTGGTAAAATATTGATCATAAAGGTGTGTTCAGGTATTCAGACGAACCGTAGAGGCAATATATGTCAAGAGCGGGATTTGTCCATCCGCGTGACAGAAAGATACTCGAGGGCCCACTCGAAGAAGTTATATCCAATAGCTGCGCATTGTGTGATTTGATCACATGGATATCACTTGTCGAAACGAGTCAAGTAGCATTTGTTGGTAACAAGATTGAACCCGACATGGTGATGTCATTGATCAGATCTCGGGCATAGAAGTACCGAGAGACAAAAGGAATAAGACACGATAGTCACGGTTCAAATGACAAAAGATTTCGTGGAATGCACACGGGTCACATGGCCATCCAAGTCCCTCTATTGATCATTGGTCTTGGAGTGTCCTGACCATGTCTGGAGTATTCCCGAACCGTGGGGTATCACACTTAAGGGCTTGGTGATGCTTAGAGAGTGTTTATATGATTGGTAGAATCACCGAAAAATAGAAAAAGAGAAACTGAAAGGGTTTCGGTAAGTCCGGAGGATATCCGGAGTGGAGGTGGAAGGTGTTCCATAGCCATGGAGATTGGATAATATGTGAATGAATGATAAATATTGATTTAATCATGTATTCATAATTATTTAATAAAGGGAAAATCAATTAAAAGGTCAAAAGTCTTAATGGGCCAAATTTCGGTGGGAGAAGGGCCCATGAGGGAAAGGCAAAGAGAGGAAGGAGGGAGGAGATGGCCGGCTAGGCCTAGCCCCCCCTGTGTGGGGCCCACTAAGGCACCTTAGGGCCAGCGGCCACCCCTCTCCCCCTCTCCTTGTTTAGTCCCACCCCGGGACTGTGCGGGAGGGAGTACCTCCCCTTCCCCTATATATATATAGTGGGGTATTTGGATCAAATAATACACACAATATTCAATAAATGTTTCCTCACTTTTGGGGAGACCTCCAATTTATATTCTCTCTCTCCCGTGAGCTTGGTCGCAAGTTCAGACTACGCGAACGAGAGATATCTTCATCCATCGCCCTGCGGGATTCGGATCGAGGAGCTCTACTTCCGCAACTACTGCTAGATCAGGGAAGCGGGAGTTATCGCCAGGCACCGAATGCATGTAACTCCCTTCGAGGTGCAACATTTGAGGCACTAGGAGTTGTTGGAGCCGCAGGAGCGCGAAGACTTCGACACAACCTTGAGATCGGCTTTGGTCTATATCAACCACGCATTCCCGAGCGTTGACAACTCTTTTCGGTCTTTAAGGGTAAGTTCACGAAAATCCCCTCAAATTACTGCATTACTAATAGATAGGTCATAGTAGCATCAGGGGTTTAGGGGCGTAGGGTAAAATTTTATTGTTTTCATACGTGAACCCCTACAACAACTACATATAGTGTACGGATTAACTTTGAACATTGACCATTGGATCAAGACTGGCAGATCCAAACATTGATAACTATTGGATCTTCTTTTCCATTCTTAGCATCTAGAAAGATTTTACTTATAGTCTTGAGCACGATGAAAGCTAGTATGTGCAAGCCTCAAAATACACACTTAATTCATTGCTCAATTTTAGGGTTACTAAATGCATGGACTTGGATGCAATTTTCATTTTTATGAGGTCCTTGATGTAACTTGTAATTCCACCGACCGTGTTAACTCTCAAGCATCTCACTCCTACGAGACCTACCATTAGATCGACCATTCGCAATACTTCTTATCTTATCTTTATTTTGTCCTATCTCTTACAATACGATACCATACCACTTCATGTAGTGTACGGATTAACTTTGAACATTGACCGTTGCATCAAGACTAGCAAATCCAAACATTTCTAATCGTTGGATCTTCTTTTCCATTCTTAGCATTTATAAAGATTCTACTGATAGTCTTGAGCATGATGAACGCTAGTATGTGCAAACATCAAAACACACACTTAATTCATTGCTTAGTTTCAGGGTCCTTATGCTAATTGCACGAACTTGGATGCAATTTTCATTTTTATGAGGTCCTTGATGTAACTTGTACTTCCACCGACTGTGTTAACTCTCAATCACCTCTCTCCTACGAGACCTACCATTAGATCGGCCATTCGCAATACTTCATATCTTATCTTTATCTTGCATTATCTCTTACGATATCATACCACTTCATATAATGTATGGATTAACTTTAAAAATTGACCGTTGGATCAAGACTGGCAAATCCAAACATTGCTAACCATTGGATCTCTTTTCCACTCTTACCATCTAGGAAGATTCAATTGATAGTCTTTAGCACGATGAATGCGCAAACCTCGAAACACCTAGTACTTCATTGCTCAGTTTCAGGGTCCATGTGCTAAATGCATGGACTTGGATGCAATTAATGTTTTTATGAGGTCCTTTATGTAACTTGTAATTCTACCCACCGTGTTAACTCGCAAGCACCTCGCTCCTATGAGACCTACCATTAAATTAGCCATTGGCAGTGCTTCTTATCTTATCTTTATGTTCTCTTATCTCTTACAATACCATACCACTTCATATAATGTACGTATTAACTTTGAACATTGACCGTTGGATCAAGACTAGCAAATCCAAACATTGCAAACCGTTGGATGATCGATCTTATTTTCCATTCTTAGCATCTAAAAAGATTCTACTGATAGTCTTTAGCACGATGAACGCTAGTATGTGCAAACCTCAAAACACACACTTCATTGCTTATTTTCAGGGTCCTTGTGCCAAATGCATGCACTTGGATGCAATTTTCATTTTTTATGAGGTCCTTGATGTAACTTGTAATTCCACCGACCGTGTTAACTCTCAAACACCTCGCTCCTATGAGACCTACCATTAGATTGGCCATTCACAGTACTTCTTATTTTATCTTTATATTGTCAATCATATCTCTTACAATACCATATATACCACTGTATAGTGTACGAAACATTGACCGTTTGCTCAAGACTACAAAATCCAAGCATTGCTAATAATCAATGGATCTTATTTTCCATTCTTAGCATCTATAAAGATTCTACTTATAGTCTTTAGCACGGTGAATGCCAGTATGGGCAAACCTCAAAACACATAGTACTTCATTGCTCTGTTTTAGGGTCCTTGTGCTAAATGCATGGACTTGGATGCAATTTTCATTTTTATGAGGTTCTTGATGTAACTTGTACTTCCACCGACCGTGTTAACTCTCAAGCATGTCGCTCCTACGAGATCTACCATTAGAGCAGCCATGTGTAGTACTTCTTATCTTATCTTTATCTTGTCTTATCTCTTACAATACCAGACCACTTTATAGTGTATAGAACATTGACCATTTGATCAACATTGGCAAATCCAAGCATTGCCAACCATTGGATCTTCTTTTCATTCTTAGCATCTAGAAATATTCTACTGATACTGTTTAGCTCGATGAACGCTAGTATGCGCAAACCTCAAAACACACACTTCATTGCTCAGTTAAAGGGTCCTTGTGATAAATGCATGGTCTTATTGAATGCAATTTTCATTTTTGTGAGGTCCTTGATGTAACTTGTACTTCCATCGACCGTGTTAACTCTCAAGCACCTCGCTCCTACGAGAACTACCATTAGATCGGCCATTCATAGTAGTACTTCTTATCATATCTTTATCTTGTCTTATCTCTCTTACAATACCATAGCACTATATAGTGTACGAAGCATTAACCATTTGTTCAAGACTGGAAAATGCAAACATTGCTAACCGTTGGATCTTTTGTTCCATTCTTAGCATCTAGAAAGATTCTACTAATATTATAGTCTTTAGCACGATGAACTCTAGTATGCGCAAACCACAAAACACGCATTTCATTGCTCAGTTACAGGGTCCTTGTGCTAAATGCATGGACTTGGATGCAATTTTCATTTTTTATGAGGTCCTTGATGTAAATTGTACTTCCACCCACCATGTTAACTCTCAAGCATCTAGCTCCTATGAGACCTACCATTCGATCGGCCATTGGCAGTACTTATTATCTTATCTTTATCTTGTCTTATCTCTTACAATACCATAACACCACTATATAGTGTACGAATTAACTTTAAACATTGACCGCTGGATCAAGACTGACAAATCCAAACATTGCTAACTGTTAGATCTTTTATTTTCCCTTAGCATCGAGAAAGATTTTATTGATAGTCTTTAGCACGATCAATGCTAGTATCCACAAACCTCAAAACACACACACTTCATTGCTTATTTTTAGGGTCATTGTGCTAAATGCATGGACTTGGATGCAATTTTCATTTTTTATGAGGTCCTTGATGTAACTTGTACTTACATCGATCATGTTAACTCTCAAGCACCTCTCTCCTACGAGACCTACCATAATTAAAAGAAAATGCAACCGCCCCAATTATCACACAAACTGGACCAATGGTTTCTTATACGTAATACCCAAGTTTTTAGTACTAGGATTTTTGAAGCTTCCTAGGAAACATTGCACACTTCAGTGACTTCTTGTCGATTTAACGAAATTAGGTCAAACTTGAGCTCCAAGTAAGCGCGTGACACGTTGCTAACGTATCTATAATTTTTGATGTTCCATGCTTGGTTTATATCTACTTTCTTATGTTTTGTCCACACTTTGGCGTATTTTTATACACTTTCTTGGACTAACCTATTAATAAGATGCCACAGTGCCAGCTGCCTGTTTTCTGCTGTTTTTGGTTCCAGGAAAGTCAGAAAATGAATATTCTCACAATTGGACGGGACAAATGCCAAAGTCAATATTTCACCGTGGGGGACACGGAGCCAGAATACGAGACGGAGAGGGGCCAGAGGCCGGCCACACCACCCCCTGGCACGGGCCAGGCCTGGCCCGCGCTAGGGAGTGGTGTGGCCGCCCCCTCGGCCTCCCCTTTCGCCTATATATTGCCTCCGATACAGAAACCCTAAGTACCCTAAGTATTTATGCTCGATAGTGTGTTCATGCCTCTAGTAATCGGAGGAAGTGACATAAATCTCTAAGGTACTATATGTGTTGTTGTTACTAGGGAGAAAATACCAATCCTTTGATCATAGAAAAATCGTATTGTTTACTTTACACGCAATGCTTAATGCAATTATCTGTTGCTTGCAACTTAATACTATAGGGGGTTCGGATGATAACCTGAAGGTGGATTATTAGTCATAGATGTAGTTGGATTACGGTCTATGTATAATGTCGTAATGCCCAATCAAATCTCAAAGGAGTCAAGATGATTATTATATGCATGTATGCTTTCTCGATGTTTGTCAATTGCCCGCTATAATTCATTCACCCAACATGTCATCTATCTTAAGGAGAATCACCACTAGTGAACTATGGACCCCAGTCCTATCTTTTACCATCAATCTACAACCGTTTTCTGTTTAATTTTTGCTAGCTACTACTATCTTCCACACAATACGTTTAATCCTTTGCTTTCAGCAAAACCGGTGACATTGACAAACTCACTGTAAGTTGGGGACAAAGTTCTGTGGTTGTGTTATGTAGGATTCCAAGTTGGAAACAACACCTTGGAGGTGTTTCCTTTCTCCTACTGGTTCGATAACCTTGGTTTCATAACTGAGGGAAAACTTGCTGTTGTGCTTATCATACCTTCCTCTTGGGGTTCCCCAACGAGCTCAATATATTTTGGGCCATCAAGCTATTTTTCTGGCGCCGTTGCCGGGGAGTCAAGGACATCTTCACAAGGGGAGTCCCTCATAACCAATCTCTTTACTTTG
The DNA here is from genome assembly GCA_910589775.1 of Avena eriantha. Taxonomy (NCBI): domain Eukaryota; kingdom Viridiplantae; phylum Streptophyta; class Magnoliopsida; order Poales; family Poaceae; genus Avena; species Avena eriantha. The sequence goes on along the minus strand of OU342743.1, from coordinate 429,498,099 downwards.
TTATTTTCGTTTTGCTTAGTTTATTTCTGCTTTGTTTGCTTGTTTATTTATCAAAAACACACACAAAATAGTTGCACTAGTTTGTTTTTTTATTAAAACACAAAAAATGACTTCTCTTGAAAACACTAAGTTGTGTGACTTCACTAGCAGCAACAACAATGATTTCATGTGCACACCTATTGCTCCACCTATTCCTGAAGCTACTTTCTTTGAAAGTAAACCTGCTTTACTCAATCTTGTTATGAGAGAACAATTTTCTGGTATTGGTACTGAAGATGCTGCTTCTCATCTAAATAACTTTGTTGAACTTTGTGAGATGCAAAAGCATAGGGATATAGATGGGGATATTATTAAGATTAAATCGTTTCCTTTCTCTTTGAGAGGAAAAGCTAAACAATGGTTGCAATCCCTAACTAGAAATAGTATTGATTCTCGGACTAAATGCAAAGATGCTTTCATTGGAAAATACTATCCTCCTGCTAAGATTATATCTATGAGAAGTGAAATAATGAAATTTAAACAATCTTATAATGAACATGTTGCTCAAGCTTGGGAAAGAATGAAATCTTTGGAAAAAAATTGTCCCACTCATGGACTGACTGCTTGGATGATTATCCAAACCTTTTATGTAGGGTTGAATTATTCTTCAAGAAATCTACTGGATTGTGCTGCTGGAGGTACCTTTATGACCATTACTTTGGGTGCTGCAACAAAACTTCTAGATAATATGATGTTTAAGTATTCTAGATGGCATACCGAGAGAGCTCCACAAGGTAAGAAGGTAAATTATGTTGAAGAAACCTCCTCCTTGAGTGATAAAATTGATGTTATTATGTCTATGCTTGTTAATGGGAAAGCTCATATTGATCCAAATCATGTTCCCTTAGCCTCTTTGGTTGCTCAAGAAGAGCAAGTTGATGTGAACTTTATAAGAAATAATAATTTTAGCAACAATGCCTACAGGAATAATTTTGATAATAATAATTATAGGCCATATCCTCCTAACAATGGTAATACTTATGGAAATTCCTACAACAATAATAGGAGTGCATACTCTGAACTTGATGTTATACTTAAATATTTTATTAGTAAACAAACTACTTTCAATAAAACTATTGAGGAAAAACTCTCTAATGCTGAAAGAAATATAGCATCATTGGCTGAAGCACAATCTTCTTTTAATAAAATGGCTGCTAAACCTAAAACTATTGAAAATCCTTTTGCTGCTACTAATGACATACAAGTTAGAATTGATGAAAATGTTAGACTATTAGCTGAATTGCATCCTAAGTGGGAAAGAGAAGATGAAATTGCTAGAAATATTAGTATTTCTACTATCACTACCACTAAAGTTGAAGCTAGTAAACCCAATGGAACCTTTTCTAATAAAAATGCTGAAATCCTTCGAAATATGGAAAACAATGTCTCTACTACTTTAGATAATAATTATGATTTTGATCTTGATGGTTGCAATATTTCTGAAGTAATTATGTTCCTACAAAATCTTGCCAAAGTCCTAATGCTAGTGCTATGAATATGGCCTTTACAAAACACATTACTGATGCTCTCATAAAAATTAAAGAAGAAAAGATGAAACATAAAGCTTCTATTCCTACAAAATTAGAACATGGTTGGGAACCCATCGTTAATATGAAAGTAAATGATTTTGATTTCAAACTTTATGTGATCTTGATAGTAGTGTTTCTATTATGCCTAGAAGGATTTATGATGTGCTTGATTTGCCACCATTGGAAGATTGTTATCTAAATGTCCCACTTGATGATAATGCTAAAAATAAACTCATGGGGAGTGTTAATGATGTTCTTATTATGGTTAACAATGCCTATGTCCCCATTGATTTTTATGTTTTGGATGTTGAATGCAATACTTCTTGTCCTATTACTTTGGGAAGACCCTTTCTTAGAACTGTTGGTGCCATTATTGATATGAAAGAAGACACCATTAAATATCAACTCCCACTCAAGAAAGGTATAGAGCAGTTCCCTAAGAAGAGAGAGAAGATTCCTTTTGCCTCTCCTATTAAAACAAAATTTGCTCTTAATGCTTCTTCATTTCGAAATACTTGATTCTTTTCTTGCTTCTTATGCCTAACTTAAAGGCGTTAAAGAAAAGTACTTATTGGGAGATAACACAAAAGTTTTACATAGTCTTGGAAGTTACTACCTCTGTAATAACCTCTCCTTATCCTTTTTATTTGCTTTTTTTGCCAAGAGTAACCTCTAATGAGAGAGAAGTAATGCTTGGGAAAGTTGCTGTCCCAAAACAGATTTTTGTGCTTAGCTGTAAAACTTCGTGTAAAATATTTGTACGTTGGTTTGAGCTGTGAATTTTTGTGCTTGTGCCCCAGGTTGTTATCTAACTATTGTTAGTTCAACACTTTTCGATTTGAGAAACAGAAGGTCTTCGAAAAAATTGGTTATTACCTGCTGGTCTGTTTTGACAGATTTCTGGTATTATTTAAATTTGCTTCTTGTTGACTCCTTTTTGGGTTCTTTTTGGGGAATTGAGATTCTTGAGGGAAGTGCTACATTAGGTTGTGTTTTAATGGAAGTTTTATTGGTGTTGTAACTGAACCCAAAGACTTATTATCTTGAGTACATTAATGTTGCTAATAAAGATTGTGTGAAGTTTTGTATAAAGGAAAAAAAATTTGGTGTATGGAAAGAATGATGTAATGAGATGAAGAACGGACTAGAGCTCAAGCTTGGGGATGCCACGCGTGACACCCCAAGAAATATCCAAGAAGTACAAGCGTCAAAGCTTGGGGATGCCGAAGGCATCCACTTCTTCATCAATAAAAATCTTAGGTTTCTTCCAAACACTTCATTTTTATTATTTCATGCATAGTTGTGTTGTTCTTGGAGCTTCTTCATTTTTGTTCTTGGTTTTCATTTGCTTGGTTTTCTTAGTTTTCTTGAATAAATTGATTGGACCACCTCATTCATACATTAGTTTTCAAATAAGTTTGGTTTGGATTTGAAAAGAGTAGGAAAAGTTCATGCTTAAGTGGTAAAAGGAGCTTGTTTTTTACTGTGGCCTATGCTTTGTCATGTCATGCTTGATATTGTTTTGGCTTTATGCTTAGTGATTTTTCTGTATCATGACATGTTATAAACAATTGAGATTGCTTAATGTGCCTTGAAAGAATCAAGCATTGTTTTAGCATATTAAAGCATAGTATTGTGGTATTCTCCTTTGATGCTTTATTTGGGTTGACTTGGTGCATGCTCACACCATGTTATGACTATCCCAAGTCACCATAGCCTTTATGATCCTTTTGTTTTCGACTTGTAATATCACTTTATGCTTTAATCAATGGTGTTTTGTCGTTTTGGATGATTATGGCCATTATTACTCTCTCTATTAGAAAAAACACTAATTTGTGGCGCACCAATTTTATCTAGTCATGGCGCACATGGGTGCGTCACCAGGAGGACGCCACTGCTACGTAATAGGCGTGACGCACATAGACTGCGCTACGCATAATCCAAATTTTGGTAGCGCACCACCACATGCGCCACAACTACACAATATTTTTGGTAGCGCACCACTCCATGCGCCACAATCACACAATCTGGCGCGCCACGCCTGGGACTTTTGGGAAACAAAATGAATTAATATTACAACACATATTTACAGAAAAACCCTAGAAAGAAAGAAGAAAATCAATCTGAGTCCCCGCAGTCCGTCGGAGGCAGACGGCGACACGCTGGTGGCCCTCCGCCCCGGCTGTGGCCACAACCTACCATCGCAGGAACAGGCAGGAGGCTGCAGCTGTTGTAGAGCTCGCGTACGGGAATACACTAGTGGACGCCAGTGCGGCGGCGAAGCTGAGTATCGAAGGAGCTCACCGCCAACCACCGTCCCCTTCCTCGAGAAGCTCCCTTGCTACCCCTCTCCGTCCGAAACCATGCTGCGGCCGATCGCAGCTCCCTTCGGACACGCCTCCGTGCTCTGCTCGCCATCGCCTCTCCGGCCCCATTAAAGGGAGGAGAGCCGCATCTTCGGGGAGAGCTCCGACTATCCCAGTTGCACCGTCGCCATTGTCATCCTCCTTGTAGACCAGGAGCACCAAGAATACTTGAAGAACAACAAGAAAACATCCATGAAATAAATCACATTAATCAAAATCAACCAAGAAATCAGCTGTATGCATCCAAGCACCTATTTCTTGTGTGTTTACACATTAGCACCACCTTATACTTGATTGACTCTAGTAGAATTAGAGGTGGAACCTGTACAAACCAGGTAAACTACTCCTATACATACTCATGTACATACTGCCTTCTATGTTCATGTCCATTATTATGGCGAGTAAAGATGCAAAGTTTTACAGTCAGGCATGTATTTGATAAAGAATCTAAGTTGGTTTATAATAGATAGTCTCATTTCTATGGTCTATTTTTTACTACTCCAAGCACAGTTTCACAGTTCTGATAAACTTGTCTATTGTGTTGAAAAAAACTCAAATATTCATGATATATATATCTAGTTCCTACAATTAGTTGAAGTTATAGCCACGAATAGAAACAACACAAATAGGACCTTGACACAATACCGACGTATGTGATGGAGTAGAACAAGGTGCTGGACCGGCGGGCATATTGCTCCTTCCAAGAACCCATCCACTCCTCCTCCTGGTTCTCCTCCCCTCTGACATAGGCTACCTCTTGGTGCGCCATGCAGTAGCCTCAATATCCTCTGACATGCTCTGAACCTGAACATGTACATAGTTTGAGCATACTGCCAATGCGTAACCGACAACAAACAATCAATGAATAATCGAGCAGCAACAAGTTTCAGTCCATGGTGGTATCGCAAGGTACAATTGAGAATAAGTTTGCTACTGCATATACATGCATCTAGTGCCTATGCGATAGCACGTTTCAGTTGAGATAAAGAAGTCTGAAATCCATACCTACTTGCATGATATCCATCTCTACTGCCTAATCAATCGATCCATTCAATATAGAACATAAAATAATCATTTTTGTCTAGCAAGTATACATGGAGGGATGGGGAGAAGAGGGAGCTCACCTGACTAGGATGGGGAGGTCATCATGATGCAGCTTGCTGGAGTAGTCTCCTCCAGCAGATCGAAGACGCAGAGGCGGGAGGGCCTCCTTCTCCAGCGCTGGCCTACTCCTAGGGCGACCAGAGATATGGCCACTGGCCTGCTTGCCGGCTATTCTCCGCCTGCGTTGATGTTGCCAAGGCGGCGGTACCTTGGGCTGCTGCAGGGACGAGCCTGTGAGGCAGAGGAGGCCACATGAGCTCTGGTGCGTCGGGGTTGCAGGATAGGTGTTGTATCCTATAGCCGGGGAGCCCTAGCGTGTAGCAGAGAGAGATGGAGAGGGTGTTAGATCTGGTGGAGGAGAGGCCACCAGAGAGGAGAGGGCATTCGATCTAGAGGGGGAGAGGCCAGCTGAGAGTATCTCGATGGTGCTCGGAGGTGGGACGGCGGCTTGCTCGCGGGAAGGAGAAGGGCACCAGGGCCTCATTGTTTGTGGGCTTCTCGAGCTGGTCCTTGGGTGGAGGGGAGGCGGATGAAGTGCACCAATACGGCGTTCCCGGAAGGCAGTGGGAGCCTGGCCACCGGCAAGGCTGGGTGGCCAGAGTTGGGGAGGGGCGGCTAGAGTTGCGGATCGCGAGGAACTGAGGGAGGCGGCCCAGGAAGGGATCATGCGGGTGGGGTGCGAGCGACACCTCGGGCAGAAAGGGGATGGAAGGAGGATAGGGGTGGTGTCGGTGTGGTGGTTCCATTGCGAAAGTAGCTATGACGCACCGCATACAACTGCGCTATGCATAGCAAAATACTCGACGCGCACCAGCAGCAGGTGCGGCACGGGTAAGTGGTGTGTGACCCATAACAACATAGTCTACATGCAGTAGTGACGCACCACCTAAGACATGCGTCACGAGTATATTTCTATCCGTGGGGCACTCCAACGCAATGCGACACGACTATTTTACCCGTGGGGCACCTCTCCTCGATGCGCCACGGCTATATGATATAACTATAGTTGTTTTCCTAGTAGTGTCTCTTAGTTGGTCGCCCCAGTCTTTTGCTAGCCTCCATAACCAAGTGTGAGTTCCACTCATGCATGCAATTCCAAATAAAACCAAGTTATTCCAAAGAGTCCACCATACCTACCTATTAGCATTTGCTATTCCAAGTATATTCATGTTTTTAGCTACCTTACAAATTAAACTTGTTATGTGAAAATTAGTGATTAAAGATCTCACGAACTTAATGGCACACTTTACTTTTCTTGCACTTAATAAACTTGAACCATTGTGTCATCTGTGTTGTATATGCTTGCACTTAGATGTTGGGAATTAGCAGAACCATGCTGTCATGGGGAACGCTTTCAACATTGCACTTGTACATTGTACCTAGTTGATATCATGCACTTTTGTCTATGGATGTCGTCGGTGTGAAATGAAAGGGGAGCTTGTAAGTCCATGGAGTTATGTATGTGTGTTAGAGAAACGCCTGGGCTGCTAGTCTAATCCGTGCCTAATCATGGTGGAAACCTGCAGCATAACCATAATGAGCAATCTATGAAGCATTCTTCTTATAAAAAAAGAGATAGAGATTGCGAAAAAAGAGAAAAAGAAAAAAATGAGAAAGAGGAAAGAGAAAAAAAGCACCATTTTCCCATGGTAAATAAGAAGATTGCTAAGATGCTTGTTGTCTGCTTTCCTTGTCATTTTGATATGGGGATTTTTTTGTATCATCGGGCAAGGGGTACCCCGTTGGCGGTTCTCTATGATACACATGTACTTACTATGACAAGAACTTACCGGTAACTAAACTTGAGTAGCATGAGGTGCGACCCTTGTATTCAAGAGAAATGAGATTGCCAACTTATACTTTTTCAAGCATATACTCCATAGTTTGTTCACTTTAACCTTAATCACTTAAAGATGCTTATGATAGGGGCAACGAGAGCTGGAATCTAATAAGTACCATAATTTTTGGAAGCTCTTTATGAGACTTGAATCCCTACTACCTTCCATGAAGGCCTTTCTTTTACTTTTATGTTGAGTCTCCATATTCTATCTTTATGCACCAGTTGAGAGAGCATAGTTGCCATTCTTAATTTAATGTGCATTGTCCCAATACTTGTTGATTGATGCATAACTTTGATATTGCTTGTTCTTAAACTGTTTGTATGTAGTCACCCTTATGAACTTTGAAAGTTCCCCATGCATTTATGTTTTTCTACACTATGAGGGACAAGCTGAATACCATTCTCATTATGCTTTCTTTATGTGAAACAAACAAACGTCTTACAAAGCATTGTTATTTCGGAATCTTTTGTTTGTGCCTTTTCATGTTACAACATAGTTTCTATTTCTTATTGTTAGAACTATATCTTTCATGCTATGTTGAAGTACTATGATCCCAACTATCAATGTTTTACAAATACTTTGATCGAGTTTATGATGGTGCATGTCACCTCAAAAATTATTCTTTCTTTTTATCACTTACCTACTCGAGGACGAGCAAGAATTAAGCTTGGGGATGTTGATACGTTGCTAAAGTATCTATAATTTTTGATGTTCCATGCTTGGTTTATATCTATGTTCTTATGTTTTTTTCACACTTTGGAGTATTTTTATACACTTTCTTGGACTAACATATTAACAAGATGCCATAGTGCTAGTTGCCTGTTTTCTGCTGTTATTGGTTCCAGGAAAGTTAGAAAATGAATATTCTCGAAATTGGACGGGACAAAAGCCAAATTCAATATTTCACCGAGGGGGACACGGAGCCAGAAGACAAGATGGAGACGGGCCAGAGGCCGGCCACACCACCTGGCCACGCGGCTAGGCCTGGCCCATGCCAGGGGGTGGTGTGGCCGCCTAGGGAACCCCTTGGCCTCCCCTTTTGCCTATATATTGCCTCCGATATAGAAACCCTAAGTACCCAATCAAAATTCCATGAAAGAGTATGTAGCCATCATCATCTCCATCCCTAGATCGGGAGGGATCTGAAGCTCTTCTCGGCACCCTGCTGGAGGGGAAATTCACCCTAGAGGCCTTCTTCATCACCATGCAAGCCTCCGGTGTGATGCGTGAGTAGTTCATCCTTGGACTAGGGGTCCATGTAGTAGATAGATGGTTGGTTCTTCTCCTTTGTGCTACCATGTCTAGATCTTGTGAGCTCCGTCCATGATCAAGATCATCTATTTGTAATCCTACATGTTGTGTTTGCGGGGATCCGGTGGATATTGAGATGTTATTTCAGATTAATTATTGATTCTATCATGTCCTTGTTATTTGTGATATTGCATGCTTTCCGTTGTTAGTAGGTATCTTGGCAAAGTAGATGCTAACAACTCCAAGAGTTAGTATTTATGCTCGATAGTGGGTTCATGCCTCTAGTAATCTGGGGAAGTGATAGAAATCTCTAAGGTACTAGATGTGTTGTTGCTACTAGGGAGAAAACAGCAATCCTTCGTTCACAGAACAATCGTTTTGTTTACTTTACACGCAATGCGTAATGCAATTATCTGTTGCTTGAAACTTAATACTTGAGGGGGTTCACATGATAACCTGAAGGTGGATTATCAGTCATAGATGCAGTTGGATTACGGTCTATGTATAATGTTGTAATGCCCAATCAAATCTTAAAGGTGTCAAGATCATTAGTATATGCATGTATGCTTTCTCGATGTTTGTCAATTTCCCTGCTGTAATTCGTTCACCCAACATGTCATCTATCTAAAGGAGAATCACCACTAGTGAACTATGGACCCTGGTCCTTTATTTTACCATCAATCTACAACTGATTACTGTTTTCGGTTTACTTTTTGCAAGCTATTACTATCTTCCACATAATACATTTAATCCTTTATTTTCAGCAAAACCGGTGAGATTGACAACATCACTGTAAGTTGGGTACAAAGTTATGTGGTTGTGTTGGGAAGGATTCCAAGTTGGAAACAACACCTTGGAGGTGTTTCCTTGCTCCTACTGGTTCGATAAACTTGGTTTCATAACTGAGGGCAAACTTGATGTTGTGCTCATCATACCTTCCTCTTGGGGTTCCCCAACGAGCTTGATATATTTTGGGCCATCAGCGCAATAGATTGATCTTGAATTAAATGTATTTTCGGAGGTAGATGGGTGCATCTTCTTGTAGTAAACAATGTCGTTGGTGTTAGATTCTAACTATGAGGAAAGAAAAGTCTCAGTTTTCTGAGTGATGACGAGATGGTTATTTTCCGTAAAGAAAGTATGAAGAATATGGATCTCAATACCATAAGCCAAGCTTCTAGACATATTAAGTGGACAAACGTGTTTTACTTACAATTCCCATGTTTTATGAGGTTTCAACTACATATAGCTAATTAACTTTGCCCCACTTGAATGACTTCATGCCTATATTTATCGAAATTTGGTTAAACTTTGACTATAACAACTAAATTGTACGTTGCTTCTAAAGAATTACAAAAAAAATTGGAGGTGTACCAATTGGGGGGGTCAATTAATATATCAGAAACCAACCGAGAGTTTTGACAATAGGTTTTTAACTTCTTTTTTATTAATATTTTGCATATTGACAATTTAACAAAAAATTAGCTCAAACTTGAGCTACAAGTAAGCGTGATAGATTTTTAATGAATTAAATGTCTCTTTGGAGGTAGATGGTTGCATCTTGTTGTAGTAATTAGTGACGTCGGTGTGAGTTTCCAACTATCATGAAAGAACATTCTCAATTTTCCGAGTGATGATGAGATTATTGTTCGTTTTTGTAAAGGAAGTCTGAAGGATATGGATCTGATTGCCACAAGTCAAGCTTTCAAACATATATAGTGTACCGTCATGTTGTACTTATGATTCTCGTGTTTTATGAGTTTTCAAACTTATTCCCATAGCTAACTTTTCCCACTTGAAAGTGATTTTATGTCGATTTATTGAAATTAGGTCAATTTTGAACTACAAGTAAATTGTAGGTTCCATTGAAAGTTTTACATTTTTTTGGAGGTAACCATTGGGGTCTGATTTAATATATCACAAACCACCACTGATAGTTTTTACAACAAGTTCAACTTCTTGCTAAAATTTTGCATCTTGATAATTTAACGAAATTAGGTCAAACTTGACCTACAAGTAAATGCGATAGATTGCTCTTGAATTAATTGTCTTTTTGGAGGTAGACGCGTGCATCTTATTGTAGTAAAAAATGCCGTCGATGTGAGTTTCCAAATATCAGGAAAGATCATTCTTAATTTTCCGAGTTATGATGAGATTGTTTCTTTCTATAAAGACAGTCCGAAGAGTATGGATCTGAATGCCATAAGCCATGTTTTTATACATCTTACCAGTATATAGTGTAAGCATAACTTTGAATATTGACCGCTAGATCAAGACTCGCGAATCCAAACATTTCTAGCCATTGGGTCTTCTTTTCCATTCTAGCATCTGAAAGATTCTATTGATACTCTTCAACACAATGAATGTTATGCATAAACCTCTCAAAAAACACTTCTCCATCTCACTAGAATCTTCTCCTTCGTTTCTCTAGACCATGTTAAAAAAAATTCAACTGTTAGGTAGCTGATAATCTTTGACTTCTACACATGATGATACAAAGTAGAAGAACCAAATATACACCCATACTTTATAGATGTTGATCAAATTTATATTTTTCTCCTTTACCTATTATAATTTTATATAGTGATGATATGTCAGACGTCTATTATCTGAGCCTCATGTGCAGGGTACATGCAACATACTAGTTTATATAGTGACCAACATATTGTACTAACCATTCATGTGTTTTATGAGTTTTTAAACTAACTATGCCACTTGAATGACTCTATGTAGATTCATCAAAATTAGGTCAAATTTGAACTACAAGTACATTGTAGGTTTCTTTGAAAGTTTTAAGAAAAAACTTTTGGAGGTACGCATCAGACGGTCAATTAATATAGAGATTTCTATTTTCGTGCCCCTGGTTCGTTAGTTGTACTCAGTTTTTCCTAGCTGCTTAGTTTTTCCTCACTTTTCCCCTCCCTCTATTCTAAAACCCTCACAGGAACTCAGACAAGTGGATGCCGTCAGGTCAAAGGCTTGACCATTACATGCTGACCGATGGGACCACGTGGGGGCGGGTCGTGCGTTGAGCATTACGTTATGTTGCCTCGACCGTTACATGCTGTCGGGTGGGGCCAGGATACACGACGGACCAGCTATCCATCTTTTGCTGACTTGTGGGCCCCATATTTCCTGATTGTGTGGTCGGTGGAGCCAATGACAAATGGGGCCGTTCTATGGGGCCGTCAAAGCCCATGAATGATGGGACCGCTATGTGGGGCCGTTCTATGGGGCCGTCGTTGCCAATGACCTATGGGGCCATCATGTGGGGCTGGAGGGGGGACTTGCATATTTGCCACGTTTTACTTTGCAACTTGCATATTTGCCACTTTGTGTGTCACTGTCATGTGGTGGTCATGTAGAAAATATGCAAATTTCAAAGAAAAGGTTTGGCAGATATGCAAAAATTGACAGGTGGGTCATGTATGACACGTCGGCTCTCTCTCTCATCCTCTTGCTCCGAGCCCCTAGTCCCGAGCAGCTACTATCCCACCGGCAGACAGCGCAACCATCATCAGCTCGTTGGCGTGTCGTCGGATCCATCCTATGATGGTATGGGACAGACTTCCACGCTGCAGGTCAACCATGGCTCCAGCACTTGTTTCATCTGCACGCATTTTATGTTGAGGCAGTACTGACCACAGGCAGGTCCGCCGCCCACGACGACCGGGATTTAGTTCCATTGCCATATCTCGACGAACAGTCGCAGAAATTGCTAGTAGTGCTTGGTATGACCTTTGCTCCTGCTTCGCCCACACTAATCTATTCGCTTCCCGTAATGTCTTCGATATTACAGGTGCAAATTAGTCCTCAATGTCTAGCTATAGCGGGTACACCGGTGATGGTGGAGAATCGATCATGTCGTGGCCAGATTCTCCTCCTCCTACCATGTCAGAAGTGCATGTAGCTCCCTCTCTTTGTACTACCGTTAAATTCGAAGTGCTGCCATGGCCTGTTAGACTACAATTGGGTTTGTTTTGGGATTGTTACATTGTGCTATGCAGGCTGATGATCCATGGTACATTGCATACCAAGATGAATAAACCAAGTGGTCTAGCTAGAGGATGGATTTGGAGGAGATGGTTGCCAAGTTAGATGATGAATTAGCAAGTAAAAACCTGTTGATATTCAAACTGAAGCATACTATCATGGAAGAATTTAGAGCTTATTCGCAAAGAGAAGTTGACAATTGAGGCTGATCTTGCCGTATATGATCAAGTGGTAGAAAAATCTAAAACATGAACTTCCAGTGAAGGGGGCGGAGAATAGTAGATTCATGTGGGATTTTTTAGTAGTTGTCATCCGCATCATAGCAGTTACAGTATGTGGTTGTGGTGAAGGGTGGCACATGTAATGATTAGTTTAATAGATAGCTAATTTAGAGAGTAGAATTGTTATTCAACGGATGGTTGTGAGTTCCTGATAATTTAGTCACTTTGCGGTCCCAAAGTTTTTGAGAGAATGCATTGCGGGGTCCGAGTTGCTTGCCATTCAATCTAGCAGTCCCAAAGTGGTCGAGAGAATGCATTGCGGGGCCCGAGTTGCTTACCATTGGCTCTAGCGGTCCCAAAGTTGTCGAGAGAATGCATTGCAGGGCCCGAGTTTCTTACCATTGGACCTCGTTGCCCATAGTTGGTGTGCCAAATGGCTAGAGGGTCAAGTTGGGGCCCTATCAGTTCTGACCGATCTGTCGCTGCCATAGTGCCATCATGGCTGCCATGTAGACTTGCAGCGTTGGTGGCAGCATCCATTCCCCGTCCAAGTTAGTTGACTCAAATTCATCAAGATACAGATGAATCTAATACTAATTCGTGTCTAGATACAATCAAATCTAGAAAAATCTAAATCAACTAATTTGGGTCGGAGGGAGTACTACTTATGAATCAGCTTTAAAGCATATCCACGTACTCACAACTCAAATACATATAAATTTTGATTCAAATCATACATATTTCGATCAAATTTATACAAGCCCACTGGAGATTATCAAAGCAAGTACTACTACTTATGAATAAGCTTTAGTGCATATCCAACGGTCTCACGGCTCAAATACATATCAAATTTATTCAAATTTAAGTTAGTTAACTGAAATTTGTCCGAATTTTAAGTGGACGATGAGCTAGCCACCCTCCCCGCCATATGTGTACTCCAAGAAGTATGGGGAAAGTGCTCCCATCCGGCCACGAGTTACATCCAGCCTTCACCGTCGAAGTGCAGCTCGACGTGCCAGCCACGGCCACGGCTGGCCTCCTAGAGCTTCGGTTCACGAGGGCTTGAACTACGCCGTCGCACTGATGTTGTGGATGATGGCTTCAATCGTCTTTGCATCGATGACCACTGTCGGCCCCACCGCCATCGCACTGACGTTGCGGATGATGGCTTCCATCGGTGTCTTTCATCAGCAATGAATCTAACGATGTGAACGGAAGTGAGACGGACAGAGACAGAAATTTCAGATGGTTGGATCCTCACCGCCACACGCCATTCCTGCATCGCGCCGCTGCAAGCCATTCCGACACCCACGCATAGGTTCGTGCCACCGCACGCCCTTCCGACCGCCTCGCTTAGGTCTGCACCGCCACAAGCCGTTCAGACCGCCACACTTAGATCCACGCTGTCGCACGGTATTCGGACCGCCACTTTTAGATCGATGCCACCGCACGCTATTTGGACTGCCACGATGCCGTACGTCGATAGGAGGGGAGGAAGATGCGGCTAGTATACGTGCGACTGGGAAAGGGAAGGAGAGACATCTAGCCCATTGGGCTCTCCTCTCTGTAGCCCAACGGGAGAGATAGTGAGACCTCCAGCCCGTCGGGTCATGATGTATGCAACGGTGGTTGGCCAAGAGTCGTGTGACATACATCTCGACCAATCAGAGCGCAGCCAAACTGAGCGCTATTTTTTGACAGTAACTAAGCGCTAGTTGATGCGGCTGGTATACGTGCGATAGGGAAAGGGAGGGAGAGACATCCAGCCTGTCAAGCTCTCCTCGTCGTACAAGGTTAGGTGCGCCCATTGGGAGAGAGAGACCTCCAGCCCGTCGGATCATGATATATCCAACGGTGGTTGGCCAATATCTGTGTGACATACATCTCGACCAATCAGAGCACGGCCGAATTGAGACATGAGAGAGGGGAAAAGTGAGGAAATCTTTAGCGAGAGTGGAAAAGTGAGGAAAACTTTAGCGGTAGGGGAAAACCGAGGAAAACTTTAGTGGGAGGGGAAAACTGAGTAGAGCTAAGGAAAATAAGGGCACTTAGATAAAAAATGACTAAGGTAAATTCAAGCTTTTGGCATAACAAATGGAAAATGTGTTATTTGAACAAAATAATCCATGTTGGCCGACATTATATTTTTTGCAACTCAAAGATACACAAGTCTTCCAAATTTGGCCTCATTTAGACAAAGTGTGTTTTGGGATGGGTTAGTTTGGAGGTTGATTGAGTAGAAAGCCATGCATCTTCATAGCTAGTAGCTCATTTCAAGAAGGGTTTAAGAAGTGGTTTAGGGGATAAGTCCATTTCTCTTTATTTCCTTTTCCTTTATTATTCATGCTAGGTTATAGGTAACATTACAAGACTCCATGCGAAGGTTGCACTATGTTTTGACTTTTTTGAATTAAACTAACCCTAAAACCATTTTTTTGAATTTACTCACTTAGAAAAAAATGTGGTTGATTACAAGTAAATACTTAATTTCCAATTTCATATGGTAAATCAATCCAAGAGACACAAGTGTGCCAAATTTTGGATCAATTGGTTAATGTTTGCTATGGTTTAAGCCATGAACTAGCTAAACCCCGTGTGTTGACCACATGTCGAGGGCAAAACTGAGTAGTGCTAAGCAACTAGGTGGATGACCATAGAAACTTGCAATAACACATACATTATGGGATTATCCAACATACAAACTTGGGAGCGTCATACTAGTTCGAATTCAATACAAACATTGATAGTAGTTCAAATTCATCATACAAATTCAAATTAATAATTTAAATTTATTGGCGGAGTGTTTTTCGCTGGGTTCACCACCTTGCTCCGGGTGATCTTAGCTGGAATATTGGCGGAGTCCACCATCAGCTTCTTCCGTTTGTTCTTTTTCTCTGCATCCAATGAATCAAGTGCTTCAGTCTGTCGTACAATTGGTTCAATCACGTTTCGATCCATTGGTTCATACAGTTAAAATATCATTGGCATCATTTATTCAATATCCTCTTGTGTAATTCCCTTACTTTTGAACTCTGCTTCCAATGAATAAATTGCTTTATTCTCCTCTCGATCCATTGGTTCAATCTCCCCAACATTTGGTTCAATCTCATATGCATTTGGTTCAATCTCCTCTCAATCGATTGGTTCAATCTCCCCTGCATTTGGTTCAATCTCCTCTAGATCCACTGGTTCAATCTCCCCTGCATTTGGTTCAATCTCATGTGCATTTGGTTCAATCTCCTCTCGATCAGTTAGTTCAATCTCTAATGTGTCCATTGCATCATTCTCCTCTCATTCAAATACTTCATTCTCATATGTAATTGCTACTACCACCTGATCATCCATTTCATAAGCTGGGTCCACTACATTTTTACAAAACCTAGCAATGTGCCCTAGGATGCCACAATGTTTGCACTTACGTCGTCGAGGTGGTGCACCACCTTCTGCACTAGCTCTTATCCTATTCTTCCTTGGCCTACCTGTTGGTCTAGTAAAAACTAGACGGTATAGCTTGAAGCCTGGATCCACTTCCATCCATTGGTCTTTTCCCAACAAGACTAGAACATTCTAAGCATATGCTGCCCTAAATTTGGCAAGGGAGAAATACTCCGACATGTAATGATCAACTTCACCCTCTTAACCTCCTTGAACACCCATGGAAAACAATGCATGTATGCAGGGTTTGTCACAGAGCTGCCATTGCCTGTAATGGCATGTCCTATCAACTAAACTCACTGGATACCTCCATTGCCTATCTTTACTATTAGCGTACGTTACCTCAGCCTCCATTCCTCTTCTAATGCATTTCATATTCAATTGTTTTGTCCTGGCATGCAAAGCCTTAATCAAAGATGGGAAGATGAGATGGCCAGCATATACTATTGATGCAATTCTTTGACGCAAATCAATCTTTATCATGATCATCTGCCTAATCTTGTCAAATATTTGCCACAACATAAGCCATTTCAATGACTTGACCTTTGCATCGAAACTCTCTGCAAGGTTACTTGTTACATAGTCTACCTCGCAAATTTTATTGAATCGGCTTTTTGACCACACCATTCCATGTTGTGAATCCAAATACTCCTTCACCGCGGGTTTTTGTTTATACAACACTTCCAAATGATAAAGATGCTTCCTCAAACTGCATGTATATGAAGCTGGCCATAGGTTGTCAGTATAAACTTTACCTTTCAATTTCTTTGTAAAATTCTACACTAAGTGTCGCATACATTCCCACTTCGGGGAATACTGCTTCTACAGCTTTCTCCGAACCTTTGCAAGCGTCCATGTGGATAGTAAGTCCTGGTGGACAGCCTAATGTCGCACAAATTCTCTAGAAACCAAGTCCAACTTTCCTCTAACTCAATCTCTAAAATTCCAAAAGCAATAGAGAACATCCAATTGTGGCCATCAACTGCAGTAGCAGTTACTAGCTGTCTTTAAATCTGCCATGAAGAGTTGTTGCATCCACGGCCAAATAAGGCATGCAACCATCCAAAATTCCTTGCCAACAAGCTTTGAAACAAACAAAATCCCTTCTAAAGCACTCCTTCTCCTTTGTCTTTCCTCTTATTTTGTACTAAACTTTATGCCTATCTATCTATACAACACTACCTGGACTAGCCATCTCCACTTCAGCTTTGAACCTGTAAAGCAACTGAAAACCTTCATTCCATGGACCATTGATCCTATCAAGAGCCATTTGCTTTGCATAGAACATCCTCATGTAAGGTAATGTAGTATTAAACTTTTCAGAAACTTCTTTTATGAGCGTTGTTGCACCAAGCGATGGGTTCGCTCTCATCCAATCCATGATTGCATCTTCCAACCACCTAGTCTTTGCTAGTTTTATTTTGTCCTTGGTTGCCTCCCCTGAGGTGGACAAGAATGTTTGAACCGGTTACTTTTTACCAAAAAAATAATGAAAATGTCAGGTACAGTTAACAAACTCTACACAATGATCTAAAATACACAACTGGTTGTAATACCTGAACCAAACTACTTTTGAGCATGTGGATGCATGCATCCTTCACCTACACCTCTTGTATGGGCACTTCACTATGAACCTTGCTGGCTCACTCTTAATAACATCATAATCATTATTGGTCTAGATGAAATATGTAATAAGGGCATTACAACAGTCTCGCATCGTTTCAAATACGATGCCTTCTGAAATCTTAGGATCGTTATTGTCCCACTCAATTACTAGCAAGTCCCCACCATCGTACTCGGCTAAAATGAAACTGTCATTGTTCTCCTCATTCTCTTCGTCATCGCTGTCATCAAATTTTGCACCATGGGCCATTTCCTCCGTGTATTGATCATGTAGTGCCTGTTTACTGAATCTATCTTCCAATTTAGGAAACATCAACTCATCCTCATCTTCTAGTGGAGGCGCTCCCTCACCAGGCTCTGCTTCGTCCTCCATATCGGCCACACGAGCGATTTGGATTATACTCGTAGTGGGAACATATGGTACTACTATGGACCTATAAGGAGCACGGGGGAGCACACTATTAGTAGTGATAACAGAGACACATGATGCCCGACCACCTGATGATGCCTGACCACCTGATGATGCTTTAACCCTCTTTCCCGTATGTTCAACTTTAGCTTGCACATGGAGACAAATTTAACAAAAACGTTCGGAAACATTCAAAGAGAAAAGCATTACCAGATCAGCTTCGCTAGTTAGTGGGAGCAATCTTTGCTCGCTAATGTTGAAATATTGCAAAGCAACTGAATCGCCATTGCTCTAGGGGAATTTAGAATAGATTTTATCTTTCAAATCTCTGAGAGTTATGGAGGTTGCAACCACCACTGGGAAGTAAAATCTAGAGAGATATTCTTCACAACCACAAATTACGCTAGTATCTAGTCTAACCGCCAGCCGAAATGCCAGCGCTGGATCAATCCTATTTGAAAAGCAAGGCAGTTAGCTGAGCACTAGCGATTCACGCTCAATTACTGCCCATAATAAATCCACAAATGGAAACAATTGTTACCCAGATGGAATCCATGCGTTACATCCCTCTGCTCGCTAATAATTCCACCCAATATTCTCCGTGCTCAATAGGGAGGACCCGTACACCAGCCGGTGTTGCATACTGTTGTAACATCCCAAAACTATTAATCAACCTGATCAGGCTCTAATCACCCAAGTTTAGGGTTAACAAAAACTTTTATTATTAAACTTAATAAGAGTGCATGTGTGATTTGCATTAGTGTAGGATTACTTGTAGTTGCCATGATTGATTGTTAAAAATGCTAAGGATTAATTTAAAAACGTTTACAACATCATCTAAATCATTTCCAAGCAGAATCCAATGAAAAGAAAATCAAATATAAGTTATATGACCAAATGGTCATTTTGGCGAAACTTATCCACGAAACCACTTTGAGTGTTTCTAGTAAAGGATTTCTAATAGAAAAAATTCCCATTATTTTCATCCCTTGCTAGACCAAGTAAAAGTGAATCCAAGCAAACATTACAAAAGGACAGAAACTATTTTCGAACCTATTTGAGAGACATTGCAAAATTGAATCAAGTTCATATGCATAGATCACCACTTTCAAAAACTACTCAAATCAATTCCCCTTGACCTATCCCAACAACCAGAGACTACTAAGCAAGTAACAAGATCACTCACCAAAAATCTTTCAAAAATTCAAAAGATGAATTCATGCGGCCATTTGGTCGAACACCTGGTAAGCACAGTACATCTACCAACTATCTACTGTTTGTGATCAATCATTTTATCACCTCTTGTACCTTATTTACACTCCACTACTTATCCATGATCATCCTTGGTACTTGGCCGTGTAGTGGAGAGACTCCTCTCCACTGTTGCACTAGTGGTACGCCCGTATCGAGACGACCATGCCGGTCGAGCATGAACCACTCGTTGCGCGCTGTGCCACCCTCTCACATGATGTCCAACAAGTAGCCATGACCTCACCGCAATCCCTGGCCATGCTGAGAGCACGATAGATCGCCGCAGCTGCCTCGCACGCACATGCCATGCGTCGCTCTCTCCGCTTGTACCCACGATCGCCGTAGCACCAGTGACCACCGTACAAAGTGACAAACGCCCGCGTACTTGAACATAGCGCCGACATTGCCCGACCATTAGAGATCGCCCCTAGTCGTGTCGTCACTCGTGTGACGGTCGCCATAGTCCACCGCACTGACCGATGCCCTCCACCATGATGAACGTGACCTGTAGCAACATCGCCAGAGGAGCCAGACCATGCCGCCCTGCCTCCACCCTTGGGGTATAAATAGAGGCCACCCCAGACCTCAATCTCCACACCATTCCACTCCCCACTCACCCAGGAACCTCACCGACCATTCTCCGGAGCAAGGCGAGCACCACGACGCCGGAATTTGGCCGAAGTCCACCGCGGCAGTCGAGGAACGAAGTCGTTGATTGCAGCCACGCCAGGAGCCGCCGTGGCCGCTAATAGAACCACCGTCATCGACAACCCCATTCGCCCCCATCGCTGACCATAGCTGGAGCCCCGGTAAGTCGCCAGCGAGCCCCACCGCCGTGTTAGGGTTTGTTTCTCGCCGGAGCAGTTCGACGGAGATGACGAACCACAGCCGTAGATCCTAGTCTAATCATAGGGCTAAGATTGAAAGATACCGTTTCGGCTTAGTTAGGTCACTGACAAGTGGGACCATTTTGTCAGCAGCCCGCTGCGCCAGCGTAGTGCAGTTGGGCCAGCCCTTGTCTTTTCCCGCGCAGAGCCGTTGATTCAAATAAGCTTTTTCCATTTTAGTTAAAACCAGATTCTGTCAGTAGATTCAAAATTCAATTCCAAGAGATTAACTGAACCAAAATGCATGTTTCCAATTTTGTTGGAAAGGTATTGAAATTATCCAATCACTCCGGTTGGATTCAAACCATTTAGAATTCTAGATCACCTATACCGAAAATAACAAGACAGAGACTTTTGACACTTCAAACATTTTTCTAAAATAAACTATTAATGTTTTTGAGATGATTCCACCACTCAAAAATCACATTTGCCATGTTCTACATGAATATGTAAAAAGATTTGGTTTTACAAATATGAAACATGTCTTAGTATTAAAAGAGTTCTATATAGGCATTTGTAGTCACTTTAATATTATTAAATAGTAATATTAAATCTTGTAATATATGATCACCATTTTAAATCACATTCCCAAGTATTGGAATAGATGGTGATAACATGTGTCAACATTATCCACTATTTTAATTGTAGAATATTAAATCTTAAGGATTTAAAATGAGTAGACATTACTTTTCTAAAATAAGAAAATTTACGAAAATGTTAATATTCCATATGATGATTGAGATGATGCTAGATCATCTAGTATGAGCCTTGTGTGCTAAATAGACGTAGTGAATTGTTGTTTGGTGATTGTGTACATTGAATGTATTTATAGACGCTAGTACTGACCCGGGCTACAACGAAGAGGAGTACTTTCAGGAGGAGGAGGAGAACTTCAACGACTGCAACAACTTCCCTGCTCAAGGCAAGCCATCACTAATGCAAGCTAGAGCTATGCATGCTATATATGCAAACCCCTTATGCCAAATGCACTAGGCATACCTGGTTATGCAACTTTACCAATTCTGAGTTTTACTCCAAGCTTTACTTTCGCTTTACTACTATTCTTACTTAGTTAATGAATTGTGATTAGTGGAAACTAGATTGGATCCTATCAGGATCATAGGATTACTCTTAGATACTTATACTTTATCAGAAAACCCAATAGGTGATACTCTCAATACTAGTGGCTAGTGCTAAGCATAAAACTGGATCACTTTAGATGGGAATACTTGGTGAAAATGATTATGAAAACCTTGGAATGAAGATTCATTATATTGAAATGTTTTGACATGTGTTGTGAAACACAATTGTTTGATGATGAAACTGTTGAGGCATGAGCCTTGACTTTAATAAAAACTAATGGTTGGGTTCGGATGCGATACCATTCCAATTTTATCGTATAACCACAATACCTGAGTTGGGTAGGGCTTGATTGGAAGTTTACATGCCTTAGTATGGGTTCCCTTGCGGAAGAGGTTGAGCTGAGGCTACCTCGTGATGAATGTCCACCTATGCAATACCCAAGATGGCAGATGGCCATGGCTGGGAGGCCAAACTCATAGGGGAGGTGCCTATACTAGGTTGTGTAATTCAAAGGTTAAGATTGGTTATCCGCATACTAAATGATGATTCAGGGTTATCCCTAACGAATGTATCGAATTTTGTGGTGAAAGTGTACCACCTCTACAGAGTGTCAAACTATTCAAATAGCCGCGTCCGCGGTTATGGACAGTTGGAGTGGCCATACTGTTCTGTTGTCAGATGTTTTCAAAATGATTTGTGACTTGAAAGATGACTTTGACTTGACCACAACAGAGTTGTGGACATGAGATCTAATTTCCCACTTAAGTGATGTAGAGAACTAAATTAGGTCTTTACTCTTGAAGCTTTATGGAAATAAACCTGGCTTTTTGCAAACACACCTAGAGCTTATGATTCCTACTAGCTTTACCTTTACTTATACTAGTGCTAGTTTGCGAGTACTTAAAGAGTACTCATGGCTTTGTCCCTGGCTATTCCCATGCTCAGACTATGAGGAGTATTACCCAGAAGAGGGACAGTAGGAGGTCTATGACAACTAGGATCATCTCCCATCGTCATCATCACCTATCATTATGAAGATGAAGCCCCACTACATTTACTTTCTGCTGCTTTGATTGTATTAAGACTAGATCATGAGATCCTTTATTTGTAAGACCTCTATTATGGTTTGTAATGGATGATGTATTGTGGTACTACTTCTGTTATGTCTCGCAAAAATGGTAATCCTGGGATTGCGATGTATGGCATACCAGGCATCTGGACTTAACAATTTGGGTGTTGACAAGCTGGTATCAGAGCCATCCTGACCATAGGATACCCTAGTTAGAATGGATGCCTGGAAACCTAGCTTCAAAACAAAGAAAGTGAGTATTTACAAAAACCTATTCTCATTCTTATCCTTGAAATTCTTTCCAAAAGAGATCACTTGTTCCTCCAAAAATCTTATGAGTCTACCTAAAACTTGACACACTTGATCACCTCACTAACTTACTCATCCTAATCTCTTAAAGATGGAGGTCAAATACACCAAGTTTTACCAGTTGGGCAACGGAGGACATCCTATCTTTGAGAGGGATATGGATTCTCTTTCAGAGTATCTTGGATGCCCGCACCCGGAGTTCTTTGGATCACAGCTCAAGGACCACGCTGGAGGGGAGCTATAGTGGTTGATTGTTGCCGACTTGAGAGGAAAAATGGAGCCACCTCTTTTTGACAGGATTCAGTTCAGCGTTCGGGAGAACAACTGGCTAGAAGGATTAGCCAGGGCTATGCAAGAAGCTCTTGCTCGCATGTGTGCTTAGAACATCAACTAGATTATCAGCACCCGTTTTGCTCACTATGAAAGACGTGACTCAATGGGACAGGCTCTATCCATGCCAGCCCATCTAGAGTTGAAGCACTACGTGGATCACATGGACTTCATGCTACATGAGACATAGAAGGAATTGGACAATGCCCGTGATCACGCCAACCATAGCAATGCTGAAGTTGTTGAGAGGAAGCAAACCCTCACCATCCTCGCCAAGGAGCGCACGTCACTTCATCGCCAACGTGGAAAAAAGGATCGCATCATTGCCTGTCTTTGTCAGAAGATAACCACCTTGGAGGAGACCATCCACGACCAGGAGATCCAGCTGGAGGAACAGCAGGAGGAGGAGGGTGAAGACATCCAGGGGGATATTCACTCTTACCTCAGCGATGACAATGACTACCTAGAGGACGAAGCCATGGAGGACAACAAGGATGAGGATGATGCTAACTTCATTGATGATGGTTAGTCGCACCTGAGCACTATCGTAGGTGTGAGATGTACCCAGTCCCACTGTATCGTAGCTTCACAAAATGGTTCTTAAAACCATATGTTTTCCTTGTTCTGGTGTGTGTTTGTATTGTGTGCTATGAATGAATGAATGAAAGAAAGTTGCTAGTTTTCAAAAAACCTGAGATATACTCAAAGCTTAAAGTTTTGAAATAAACCCATGAACCCTAGAAACTTCCCTCTTGTCTCACTATCTATCTCAATCTTCAGATGACTCGCGGAAATCCCGGAGGAAGCAGTTCATCTCAGGACCCCATGCTGCAGATTTTGCAAATGTTAGTTTCTGACCGTGAAGCTGGTAGAGCTGAACGTCAAACCAACTTAGCCACTCTTCAACAGGTAGCCCAGATGGCCCACAATAATCAAGGCCATGGAAACCAAGATCACCATGGATCTAAACTCAAGAACTTCCAGAATGCCTACCCACCCATGTTTAGCAAGTCTGAGGGGCCTCTAGATGCTGATGATTGGTTGCAAACCATGGAGAAAAATCTAGAAGTTGTAGGAGTTGATGCTAATGAGAAGTTGCTGTTTGCCACCCACTATATGTCCAGCTATGCCAAATCATGGTGGAATAGTACCCGTACAATGAACGGAGGTCAGGTGATGACTTGGGAGGAGTTCAAAATCAAGTTCAGTAGGACCCATGTGCCCTCGGGTCTAATCAAGAGGATGAGAGATGAATTCAGAGACTTGAAGCAAGGAAGGATGACTGTGGTTGAGTACCATGACAAATTTCTGTCATTAGCTAGGTATGCACCTAATGAGATTGACAATGAAGCCAAGAAGAAGGAAAGATTCTTGAATGGTCTACATGATGAGATGCAGAAAGTGCTAGTCAACATTCCATTTGATGACCTTGAAGCCTTAGTGGATTCTGCAATCCAGATGGAAGGCAAGATCAACCAGGCCAGTGAGAACCCAAGGCCCGGAGGAAACAACAACAACCCTAGCAACTCCAATAATTTCAACCGTGCACCGCCAAAGTCCAACAACAACAACAACAATAATACTACCCCAAGGACTGGAAGCAATGATGTGCCTGTCGCAGGGAAAGACAAGTCAATGATCACTTGCTTTGAATGCAGAGTCACGGGTCACTACTCCAACGAGTGCCCTAAGAAGCTTGCCACAACAACCAATGTGAATGCACCTGCCCAACAGCAACGCCGTGTCCAGCCTGGAAAGACATTCGCCCCAGGAAACCCACACAAACGTAATGGTCGTCTGTTCGACATGAATGCTGAGGAAGCCCAAGAAGCGCCAGATGTCGTGCTGGGTATGTTTTTTGTTAACTCAGTATTAGCCCAAGTGTTGTTTGATTCTGGAGCAGCGCACTCGTTTGTTAGAGAAGAATTTGCATGCACTAGTAAGATTCAACCAACCAATCTGAAGCATGTTATGATAGTTCAAATCCTTGGTTTAACCACCAAAGCTAGAAAAATTTGCAAGGCCGTACCTATCAGAATACATGGGATAGATATTTATGCCAATCTAATAGTACTTGGAACCAAAGGTTTGGAAGTAGAGCTAGGGATGGATTGGATGTCGAAACATCAAGGATTAATCGACTGTGCTAAGAAAGACATAACCATGACCAGTAGCACCGGAGTATCAGTAGAACATGTATCTGAGACTTTCCCCATCAATTCAAGTGCAACAAGAGTCTAGCCAAAATCCACCATTGACCAAGTCCGAGTAGTCTATGAATACCCCGCTATGTTCCTAGATGAATTGCCCGGTATGCCCCAAGATCGGGATATCGAGTTTATCATTGAACTAATCCCTGGAACCGGACCCATAGCTCAGAGACCCTATAGTATGAACCCATCTAAATTGGTGGAACTAAAGAAGCAACTTGATGATATGTTGGGGAAAGGACTGATTCAACCAAGTGCATATCCATGGAGATCACCCGTTCTATTTGTTGATAAGAAGGATGGTACCAACCGTCTTTGTACGGATTAAGCTGAATGATGTCACCATCAAGAACAAGTACCCTTTGCCGAAGATAGAAGATTTGTTCGATCAGCTGACTAGTGCCAGAGTGTTTTCTAAGATTGACATTAGAACTGGTTATCATCAACTGAATATTCGTGCAACAGATATCCCAAAGACAGCCTTCACCACCAGATATGGATTGTATGAGTACAATGTCATGTCTTTTGGATTAACCAATGCCCCTGCTTATTTCATGAATCTCATGAATAATATTTTTATGAATTTTGTGGATAAGTTTGTCATTGTGTTTATCAATGACATTCTAGTCTACTCCAAATCAGAAGAGGACCCTGAGCAACACCTAAGAACCATCCTTGAAACCCTTAGAGAGCATCAGCTGTATGCCAAGTTCAGCAAGTGTGAATTCTGGTTAAAAGAAGTAGGATTCCTAGGCCATATTCTGTCGGCAGGAGGAGTCACTGTTGATCCCGCCAAGATCAAAGATGTTGAAGAATGGAAAGCCCCAACCACCCAAATAGAAGTCCGCACATTTCTTGGAGTAGCCGGATACTACCACAAGTTTGTGGAAGGATTCTCAAGCATCACAAGACCGATGACCCAATTGTTGAATAAAGATAAGAAGTTTGAATGGACTGACAAATGTGAAGCAAGCTTTCAAGACCTGAAGAAGAGATTGGTTTTGGTCCCAATTTTGATCATGCCCGATATAAAGAAAGCTTTTGATGTGTATTCTGATGCATCCAAGATTGGTCTCAGATGTGTATTGATGTGAGAAGGAAAAGTCATATACTATCTATTTAGACAACTGAAATAACATGAGTAGAACTACCCCACCCATGACCTTGACCTAGCAGCCGTAGTTTTAGCTTTGAAGACCTGGCGTCATTATCTTATGGGTAACCGCTGTGAGATTTATTCAGATCACAAGAGTTTGAAGTATATCTTCACCCATAAGGAGCTAAATATGAGGCAAAGGACATGGATTGAGTTAATCAAGGATTATGAACTTGACATTCACTATCACCCCGGCAAAGCCAATGTGGTAGCGGATGCTCTTAGCAGATTGCCGTATAGATTAAATATCATGATAAAGGATGCCCAGCCAAGTCTGCGTGAAGAAATGGAAAATTTCAGAGTGGAGCTAGTTAGCAAAGGATTTTTAGCTAGCATAGAACTCCAACCCCCTTTGATTAGTCAGATAAAATAGGCCCAAAAAGGAAACGCAAGTATCGATGGAATCAAGTGTAACATCCCAATTTTAGCAACCCTGATTAGTTGACCAGAATGCAAAAATCAGGGGGAACCAAAACTTTTTCTTGTTCATTGGTGCAGTGTTTGATTGTTGATTGTTTGTGCTTGTGATTCTGAGTATATACCAAATGATACTCCTTACCTCACCATCAGTTGATAGAAGCTATTTACCAAAACCACCTTGGCTCATTTTACATATTCTCAAACGTTCTAGCATTTCATGAGCCAAGATGCTTATGCAACTAAAACCATTTTAGTAGCGTCTATTGACGAAACTATGGAGAGATATATAATATAAACCTCCTTATATTTTCAAGACAGAACCTTCAACTAATCTTACCTCTAGTTCGCCCAAAACATCTTTTAAAAGCTTTTGAATTCTACTCTTGGTAGAAATACCAAGGACTCTCTTCCTATTCAAACTCTAACCTTCTCAAAATACCCCTCCCTACCCGAAGCTACGCTTGATGGTAACCCTAGTAGTGGAGTTGCTTAGTTTATAAGATGAGTTTCCTTGATCTGATGTTTGACTTGTTTGCTTAGGAAGTAGTATGAGCCAATCTAGGAGCTCATAATTAGGATCAAGAGGTTTCAAAATCTCCACATCCTAAGCATGATAACAAAGCAAGATCAAATCACTAGATACTAGATGATCATCCAAAACCCTTAGCCAGATCAATTCTGTAGTGATCCATTTTAGAAGATTCCAAGTCAACAAACACCAATATCAAGCGGGGATCCCTTGTACTCAATCTCCTCTTCAACATCATCCACTTTATGATGCTTTGGTACCTTGCAACCTCTCAAAAACATCCCCTCTCCTACTCTAGTCAAAATCCTCAAAACTGCCAAAATTTGACTAAGTCTGGAAACTGTTTCAACATTACCGTTTTGGATGTCTCCCTTTCTCAACCCTTGTGCATTTTTGACAATGCACTTGACCCATCCTGTGAACCATCATAAGGAATACCAAATCCCACTCTTGCCTTGGTTCGATCCTCCTCCAACCCACTTTTTCTTGATGGTTTTGCAGGCAGGAAAATAACTTTTCCTACAAATCTAGTCATCATGCCTACTTTGGTAGAAGCTCATAGCTTCATCCAACCTTCTATGGACCAACTCTTTGCATTGTTGTGACCTACTCATATAGGTCTATCAACATCTGCTTCACTTGTTCCAAGTGGATCCTTGTGATTCTTAAACCCACATGGTTTATAAGGCATCATGACTCATCTGGTATGGCAGCCTTATTTTCAACAAAGTTTGCCATCCCTTCTAGATCACCTCAAATGTAACCAATCCAAACTTATTCTGCCATGATCATACATATGACTTGCTCTACCTACCCATCTAGCCCTTGTGCCAAGGTGAGCTCTGAGCTCCATGTATCCAACAAGGTTTAAGTGATATAAAAATAACATCTCCCTAGATCCGCAACTCCTTGTTTTCCATCTAATTCAAGTTGGAATTCCATTCCACAAGGTTGCAAATGCTTGATACACCTTGTCCACATCCTCTACCTTGATCATCAAGATTTATCAAATATTACCCATAATTATTATGGCTCCAAATCTACTTAATTCCTTTAATAGGCTAAATCTCAAAAACCCTTCCAAATTGAACGTTTGGTTTCTTTCAAAACACTTCCCCAACTTTTGGCTCATGTGAGTTCCATATATCATACCCTATCTTCCCATCCAAAAAATAATTATGTTTGAAGAGCTTTATTATTTCTTTTTTCCCATTTTTTTAATGGCTGAATTGGAATAATAATTGTTTTAAATATTTTTAATCCCTAATAAATCTTGGGAAAATTCCCCTAAGTGTGTATTCACATCTAGGACCATCTCACATCAAAAACCCCACCTGTCCAATGCAAATTTATCAAACGATCTTGTAAAATCTACTTCTGCCCTTTTTGAATAAATAGGGTTAAGTGGACTAAAACTCCTCTGAAAAATCCCAAATAATTCCTGGATATCTAAATTAACCTCATCTATCTCCCAGTACCATTTCCTCCTCTGATCCAATGCAAGTTTTAGAACTTCCTTCACAACCACCTATTTACTCAATTTGGCAAATCTAACTAATATTGAGTCAAAACAAGATCAAACTCCCACCAATCTTGCAAAGCAATGCATCATAGCCTTCACCCCTCCCCTGGTTGACCAGCACTGTAGCTAAGCTACTGTAGCAATCCCTTGTCCCATGTGCTTGGAAGTGAGAAGTAGAGAGAGAAAGAGACAAGCTCTTGAGATAAATTGCAACAGCTACCACTCCCTCCCTCTCTGAGCTCCAGCACGACCAAATAACGTTCCTACCCCTCCCCACCGTCCTCTGGGCCAATCCCTGGCCAGCACTACCCCTCCCGCATGTCCAAATTGGGCATTCACACCATCTAGCTATCCTCCTTGGTATAAAGGCCAGAGGCCACCCCAGCACGCCCCCTGCCCCTCATTTGCTCCCTCTCCTCCCCACTCACCTCCCCAAGTAACCCCTCTCCGTCCCCTGCTCTCGGCTGCATGGAAGAAGGAGAAGGAGAAGCTTCGGCCTCTAACAAAAATCAAGCAAGGCTCTCTTCCCTTGCTCCCCTTCCGCTGCATGTCACATGCTTGACTCCCCTCTTCCTCCTCTATCTAACCGTGGGCTTTTTCTTGCCCAGATTTGTCCCCTCCGCCGTCATTGTCGAGCTCCGACGAGGTACCCGTCGGTCTCCATCGCACGAGCTTCTTCCCAGAGGCCAACCCCGCCGTGCCGCCCCTCGATCTGCTCGCCGTCGCCGACCGCGTTGTCCTGCCACCTCCCCAACCTCCCTCCAACGCAGGTGAGCCTCCCGGCCGAGCTCCGCCGCCGCGGGCTTTGTCTTGTCGAGGACGACGACGCTTCGCCGTCCATCTCCACTTAATCGAACGGCCACCATCGCTCGATACCGCTTCGGCCGCCCGCTCCCACTGACCACCGGACCATGCCTGGCAGGTTCAAGCCGCTGGCTCCCGCGCATCGCACCGCCGCCATGGGCCGAATCCCCTCCATGCGGCCCATTTCCCCACAGATCCAGCCTAGCTGCCCTGTTGCCTTTTCTTTTTATTCTAGATCCACAAAAAGACCAGTAGGATTAAATCCTTTTGAAAATGGAAAAAATCCAATTGCCAAAATATAAATTTCTGGTTGTACTCTGATGTTTTCTTAAGCATGTAGAAGCAACACCAAGTTAAAAATAAATTCCATTATTTGCTAGAATTTATTCTCCTGCCAGGTGTGCCTTGCACTAGATAATTTCCTCAGAGAGTTTTATATCTCCATCTGGGGAGAACCAAGGCTCTAATGGAAGGTATTTCATATACCTAACTTCTAGCATAGGTCCTATGCCAAGGTGAATAGTTGTTTGCCCTTAACAAAAATAACAAAAATAGGATTTATCTGTCTTAAGAAATTTCTCTAGAACAAACCAAAGGAGGTATGGACAAGATTCCACCTCCCAGTACACCATAATATCAACATCTATCAAACCCCAGCAGCTTAGATTTTATTGAGCTCTGGTTGAATTCTAGTGATTTAATTACTTCTATAAGTACTTTTATCACTAAATAAATCACTCTAGGAGTTTGGCAACTCCAAAATGAGTGAATCCAATTCCCACATAAAGGTATTCAAAATGCCTACCACATCCCCTTGGAATCAACTCAAGAGCTTCTGTGGAATTAATCTGGTCAAAAAGAGAAAAACCAGACATAACTGCCTTTGATGTTTTATTAAAGGCATTCTGGTAATTGTTTAGACTTGATTCCAACTCTATATAGTTCAGTACATCAAACTCTACCTAACCACACAAGGAAATAAT
Source organism: Avena eriantha (assembly GCA_910589775.1). Taxonomy (NCBI): domain Eukaryota; kingdom Viridiplantae; phylum Streptophyta; class Magnoliopsida; order Poales; family Poaceae; genus Avena; species Avena eriantha. The sequence continues at coordinate 429,467,735 of OU342743.1, read as the reverse complement.
TTTTGGGCCTCCAGATAAATTCTAGTGAATTATTTCCTCAAACTAGAGTTTATTCAACTATAAAAAGCATAACTAAAACTAGGAAGTTGATAATCTAGTGAAACCACTTGTGTTGGTTTTGTGTTGTCAAGACTCATCTGAGGATATCATTGTTGCACATTGGTATCCTACAGATCTCAGAACCCCACTCCAAGTTCGTGGTATTTAGCCTTGACAACTATCCTCCAAGGGAAAAATACCTCAATGGCAATCTAGTAATTCCACTACTAGTATTCCACCTATCCAAACCTACTAAATTAAGTAGGATTCAGTATGTTTTTTGCTGTATGGTTTGATGCATGTATGCCATGTATTGATTGTGGTATTCTCTGCTTGCATGTGTACCCGATGACGGCGACAGTGTGAGTGATTGACAACAAGAAGGAAGGGACTTCTTATTGTTATTTATTGGGTATTCTTGGTTATCTAAGGAAGTCCAGGGACTTATTTCTGAACATAGGCAAGCCACCATTCCCGAATTCCCATACTTGTCCTACTCTGTTCATTACCTGTTTTGTATCCTCTTTATAAATTGCATTATTTAGCTGCATGTCTTGTTTTATGAATACTGCGATATAACTTGGCTCCTCCAAGTTATAATTGTGTGCCCCTCGTGGCACCACCCTGTTGTACACACCATTTTATCCCTTTAGACTGAGAGTATGGTGGTTAGCATCCTACCTCATTGGAACCCCGGCTTTGAGTGTTTCAAAACTACTTTGTAAAACCCTTGGGAAGAGCCATCGTCCCTAGTTGATATTTTAACAAAAGAAATGGTGATGATGAGAAATGACAAAGTGAAGGGATGTTCTACGCCTTTACCGGAACAACTCTATCAGTGCAACCACATTACCCCATGTGCTGGGGCTTAGCTCGTAGTTTGTCCTCATTAGCCGAGGCAGCTTGTACCATGCTTATAGGGAGAGATCCCTTGAATTCCGGGCAGGCGCTAACAGATCTTGGGTCTGAAGCTTGTAGCTTGCTTCGGCAAGAGTGAGCCTATCTTGGCAGGAGTGCCGGTGCAACAATTGGGTCTCCCGTAGACGGTATGACTTAGGCGGTACGGAAGAAAGTGGAGTCACCAAGTTAAGGTATACGCCAAGTTGCGGCTTGGGTATACGCGTGTACAGAAGGCATGACTATGGCTGGGAGCCACATACTCGTTGCCAGGGAGAACAAACCCAAAAGGAAAAGCAGCCTTTGCTAGGGTCGACATGCGAAAAGTTAGGTTTGATTATCCGGACCCCCCCCATCTATAGTGTGTAGTGGGCCATGGTTTTATCCCGGTGGATGTATTGATTCTTGTGGGGAAAGTGCGCAAACTCTACAGAGTATAATCTATTCGAATAGTCGTGTCCACGGTCAAGGACGGGTGTAAAGGTGTTGGCTAGGAGTACCCAAACGATGTTTGTTTGGAAAGAAAGGATGAAAATATGAAGGTTCTGGGGGAACCTGAGCTTAAAGTGTTGTTTTCACCAAAGGTGGTCAAAGAGGCTTAAAAAGCGTTTTTACTCCAAAACTGTTTTCAAAACTCTTTTTCAACAAAGATATGGAGATGTCTTGAATTATAAAACAGAGGCATGTTTCAAAAACTCTTTTTCAACAAAGATATGGAGATGCCATAACTTCAAGAGATACTCTAGGATTTTCGAAAGCAACCCTAGATAGAGCTATTTCGCCATAGCCAGAATTGCATTTTCCTTCTTTCACTTATCTTGGTGGTTTGCGAGTACATTCAAAAGTACTCACGGCTTTGTCCCTGGCTATTTACTTGGCCAGACTTTCGAAGGTTTGACATCAGAAGATTAAGGTGACGTCTAGTGATCTAGGTCATCTTCCCAGTCAGTCGCCTGTAGGTTGAGGTACGATTGGGCTCTACGCGTGATGATGTTCCGCTGCTAAAGATGATGTAGCCATAATGGAATTTATGTAAGTCTTGTATTTTTGTTATGTTTTGGATGTTGTAATAATACTGGTCGGTTATGTTCCACGGCTCACTAATCATGGGAACATGGATATTCGCATAACAGGGATTTCTCGGATGGATAATCCGGGGAGCCCACAGACTTGGATCAGAGCCATCCTGACTGTAGGAGACCTTAGTTAGCATGGACATTAGACAGGAAACCACAAATCTATTCTCTAAAAGACAAAGGAGAAGAGTTGACTATTTACAAATGTGCTTATGCCTTTTCCCCTCCATTTTGAAAACTACTTGCATTAATATGATTTGCTAATCTTAAAATCCTGCACACTTGTCACTAACCCACCCTGGCCCTAAAAACTTTTGTAGATGCAACCTATTGATGAAGAGTGGTTGAATATCGGATTTCCCCGACTCCTCTGGGACTCTCTGCAACTATGCGGTTACCAGCAGAAACCTATCTATACCCTCCACAAGGGAATGGAATCAGGAGATTATGTGGGACAAATTGTCATACTAGTCAAGCCAGGAACCAATGGAAGCCCTATCTATTCCACCGGACCTCGGATGACCAGTCCCGTACTTGCTGTTGATTTGGTAGCCAGAGAAGCTTTGATGCGCATCCGTGGTTCCCTCCCAGAGATGAGACAGCCCACAACCTTCTACCTCCCCATGAAGGGAAATGTCGACTGCACCGGAGGAACTCAAGACCCCAGCCTGGCATACCCTGCTCTCTCCTTTCAGACCCGTTTTAGCTACTCCAGCAACGAGGTGCTAACAGAAGTCGTGGACGAATACCGTCACTCCCAGATGGAGCTCCATCGCCTACAAGCCATTCTCACCCATCAGGAAGCTCTAGAAACCCTGCAAAGGAATCAAGCACGAACCACCGCCATTGAAGGAACATCGAGGGAAGCCGCCCCCAAGAGAAGCAGGAAGTGCATCACCACCAGTCAGTATCTCCGTAGGTTCAAGCCCATCCAGGAAGTGCAGGAAACCTCTACTGCTCCGCTAGAAGCCAGCCACGACACCATAGATGCACCTTCCGAGTAATCCCCGCGTCGCGTTACTCGCCCATCTAGCAATATGGTAGAGTCATGTATCGTCCCTGAACACATTTTGTAATGCTTAAGTACAATTAACACCCTCGGGTGCGGGTTGTTCGGTTATGTAATAACTTCCCTGGATTGCTATGCTTGCTTGATTTGCTTTCCTTCTTGCGTGTTTTACCCAAGACGTTGCATCAGACCCAACCCGGAACACGCACCACCAACAGGAACCCCCCCCCCCCTAGGATGGCCATGAAGACCGGAAGCTCGATGAAGGCATGTAGCCGTTGTGGAGATGAAACACACCAAGCCAGCAGGTGCTCCGGCCACTGCCCAAACTACGGGAAACCCCATTCGTCCAAAGTTTGACCAACTTGGTTCGTCACTTGTTTCCTCTGCGAAGGCCCTGACCATGTCCATGTCAATTGCCAATATATCCCCTCATTGGCAAGGCCTGTCAACCTCCCGATGTCAGCATCGGCGGGTTGTCAACTCAGTTACGCCAAAAGAAAAGTACTTGTTTCACGTGCGGTCAACCCGGTCACTTCAGCCGAGAATGCCCCCAGAGTAAACCAGTCAAAACCTCCGCGAAAGTGAAGCCCGAAGGCACCTAGGGCCCTTATCTTTAGAAAATACGGTCACCCTATCTCTCGCAGCCCTGAAACTCAAGACTGAAGATTTCCCGTGCATCTACAGGCGACAACACCCCGTTGGAAGTAAAGATCAAGAGAAGCTCCTTAACTCACTCTAGGACTCCCTGAACGTCGGCAAGTGCAACTTGTTATAAAGCTAGTCCATATCCCTCCCTTGGAACGACACCTATGATGCTACCCTCTCGCTTGTCGTTGTACGCTACCTGAAGAACTATCTTTTGCTGCCCCCATAAGGATGCCCCCGACTCGTAACTCTCTGATCTACCCCAGTCTGATCCTAAGGGGGAAAGACTGCGTCTTTCCTGCAAAATAGAATAACCCTCTGCTAGGAGCAACCTCAGGAGTCCCGGCCCTAAAATCGTAAATAGGACACGTTACGACCCTAAGGAAGAGCTGTGAATCCTTAGACAGAGTACTCCTAGTTGTAGATTCTATCCTTCGACAAGTACTCCGTGAAGTTCAGCATCGAGATAGTCTGCCCAGTCTAAGCCCTCGAGATATAGAACTCGGAAGGAAAAGAAGGGCATCCTCATAATCGGAACTGGACTCTGCTCAAATCTCCATGCATCCCGGAAGACTGAAGCTCAACTTCGCCGACAGAGTAGCCACTATTAAAGACGGATTCTGTAAGATAGTATGCCTAAGACACCTAGTATCAACCCGACTCACAATCCCCTGACCCTACTCTCCTGAATCTCGGGACGAGATTCTTTTAAGGGGAAAGGTCTGTAACATCCAAATTTCAGCAACCCTGATTAGTTGACCAGAATGCAAAAATCGGGGCGAACAATAACTTTTCTTGTTCATTGGTGCAGTGTTTGCTTGTTGATTGTTTGTGCTTGTGATTGTGAGTATATACCAAGTGATACTCCTTACCTCACCATCAGTTGACAAAAGTTATTTACCAAAACCACCCTGGCTCATTTTTACATATTCTCAAACGTTCTGGCATTTCATGAGCCAAGATGCTTATGCAACTAAAACCATTTTAGTAGCTTCTATTGACAAAACTATGGAGAGATATAATATAAACCTCCTTATGTTTTCAAGACAGAACCTTCAACTAATCTTACCTCTAGTTCTCCCAAAACATTTTTTAAAAGCTTTTGAATTCTACTCGTGGTAGAAATACCAAGTACTCTCTTCCTATTCAAACTCTAACCTTTTCAAAATACCCCTCCCTACCCCAAGCTACGCTTAATGGTAGCCCTAGTAGTGGAGTTTCTTAGTTTATAAGATGAGTTGCCTTGATCTGCTGTTTGACTTGTTTGCTTAGGAAGTAGTATGAGCCACTCTAGGAGCTCATCACTAGGATCAAGAGGTTTCTAAATCTCCACATCCTAAGCATGATAACAAAGCAAGATCAAATCACTAGATACCAGGTGAACATCCAAAACCATTAGCCAGATCAATTCTGTTGTGATCCATTCTAGAAGCTTCCAAGTCAACAAAGACCAATATCTAGCAGGGATCCCTTCTACTCAATATACTCTTCAACATCATCCACTTGATGATGCTTTGGTACCTTGCAACCTCTCAAAAACATCCCCTCTCCTAGTCTAGTCAATATCCTCAAAACTGCCAAAATTTGACAAAGTCTGGAAACTGTTTCAACATTACCTTTTTGGATGTCTCCCTTTCTCAACCCTTGTGCATTTTTGACAATGCACTTGACCCATCCTGTGAACCATCATAAGGAATACCAAGTCCCACTCTTGCCCTTGGTTCGATCCTCCTCCAACCCACTTTTTCTTGATGGTTTTGCAGGCAGGAAAATAACTTTTCCTACAAATCTAGTCATCATGCCTACTTTGGTAGAAGCTCATAGCTTCATCCAACCTTCTATGGACCAACTCTTTGCATTGTTGTGACCTACTCATATAGGTCTATCAACATCTGCTTCACTTGTTCCAAGTGGATCCTTGTGATTCTTAAACCCACATGGTTTATAAGGCATCATGACTCATCTGGTATGGCAGCCTTATTTTCAACAAAGTTTGCCATCCCTTCTAGATCACCTCAAATGTAACCAATCCAAACTTATTCTGCCATGATCATACATATGACTTGCTCTACCTACCCATCTAGCCCTTGTGCCAAGGTGAGCTCTGAGCTCCATGTATCCAACAAGGTTTAAGTGATATAAAAATAACATCTCCCTAGATCCGCAACTCCTTGTTTTCCATCTAATTCAAGTTGGAATTCCATTCCACAAGGTTGCAAATGCTTGATACACCTTGTCTACATCCTCTACCTTGATCATCAAGATTTATCAAATATTACCCATAATTATTATGGCTCCAAATCTACTTAATTCCTTTAATAGGCTAAATCTCAAAAACCCTTTCCAAATTGAAAGTTTGGTTTCTGTCAAAACACTTCCCCAACTTTTGGCTCATGTGAGTTCCATATATCATACCCTATCTTCCCATACGAAAAATAATTATGTTTGAAGAGCTTTATTATTTCTTTTTGCCCATTTTCTTAAATGGCTGAATTGGAATAATAATTGTTTTAAATATTTTTAATCCCCAATAAATCTTGGGAAAATTCCCCTAAGTGTGTATTCACATCTAGGACCATCTCACATCAAAAACCCCACCTTTCCAATGTAAATTCATCAAACAATCTTCTAAAATCTACTTCTGCCCTTTTTGAATAAATAGGGTTAAGTGGACTAAAACTCCTCTAAAAAATCCCAAATAATTCCTGGATATCTAAATTAACCTCATATATCTCCCAGTACCATTTCCGCCTCTGATCCAATGGTAGTTTTTGAAATTTCGTCACAACCACCTATTTACTCAATTTGGCAAATCTAACTAATATGGAGTCAAAAAAAGATCAAACCCCCACCAATCTTGCAAAGCAATGCATCATAGCCTTCACCCCTTCCCTGGTTGACTAGCATTGTAGCTAAGCTACTGTAGAAATCCGTTTTCCCATGTTCTTGGAAGTGAGAAGTAGAGAGAGAAAGAGAAAAGCTCTTGAGATGAATTGCAACAGCTGCCACTCCATCCCTCTCTGAGCCCTAGCACGACGAAATACCGATTCTACCCCTCCCCACCGCCCTTTGGGCCAATCCCTAGCCAGCACTACCCCTCCCCCACGTCCAAATTGGACACTCACACCATCTAGCTCCCCTCCTTGGTATAAAGGCCAGAGGCCACCCCAGCACGCCCCCTGTCCCTCATTTTCTCCCTCTCCTCTCCACTCACCTCCCCCAGTAACCCCTCTTCCTCCCCTACTATGTGCTGCCTGGAAGAAGGAGAAGGAGAAGCTTCGGCCTCCAACAAAAATCGAGCAAGGCTCTCTCCCCCTTGCTCCCCCTCCGCTGCTTGTCACATGGTCGACTCCCCTCTTCCTCCTCTATCTAACTGTGGGCTTTTTCTTGCCCAGGGTCGTCCCCTCCGCCGTCGCCGTCGAGCTCCTCCGAGCTACCCCTCGGTCTCCATCGCGTGAGCTTGTTCCTAGAGGCCAACCCCATCGTGCCGCCCCTCGATCTGCTCGCCGTCGTCGATCGCGTCGTCCTGCCACCTTCCCGACCTCCCTCGAGCCCAGGTGAGCCTCCTGGCCGAGCTCCGCCATCCCCTAGGGTTCCGCCGCCGCGGGCTTATTTTTGTCGAGGACGACGACGCCCCCGCCGTCCATCTCCACTTAATCGAACGGCCACCGTTGCTCGATACCGATTCGGCCACTCGCTCCCACTGACCACCGGGCCCCGCCTGGCAGGTTCAAGCCGCTGGCTCCCGCGCGCCGCACCGCTGCCGTGGGCCGAATCCCCTCCATGCTGCCCATTTCCCCACAGATCCAGCCCAGCTGCCCTGTTGCCTTTTCTTTTTATTCTAGATCCACAAAAAGACCAGTAGGATTAAATCCTTTTGAAAATGCAAATAAAATCCAATTGCCAAAATATAAATTTTTGGTTTTACTCTGATGTTTTCTTAAGCATGCAAAAGCAACACCAAGTTAAAAATAAATCCCATTATTTCCTAGAATTTATTCTGTTGCCAGGTGGGCCTTGCACTAGATAATTTCCTCAGAGAGTTTTATATCTCCATCTGGGGAGAACCAAGGCTCTACTGGAAGGTATTTGATATACCTGACATCTAGCATAGGTCCTATGCCAAGGTGAATAGTAGTTTTCCCTTAGAAAAAATAACAAAAATAGCCTTTATCTGTCATAATAAATTTCTCTAGAAAAAACCAAAGGTGGTATGGACAAGATTCCACCTCCCAGTATACCATAATATCAACATCTATCAAACCCAAGCAGCTCATATTTTATTGAGCTCTGGTTGAATTCTAGTGATTTAATTACTTCTATAAGTGATTTTATCACTAAATAAATCACTCCAGGAGTTTGGAAATGCCAAAATGAGTGAATACAATCCCCACAGAAAGGTATTCTAAATTCCTACCACATCCCCTTGGAATCAACTCAAGAGCTTCTGTGGAATTAATCTGGTGAAAAAGAGAAAAACAAGACAGAACTGCCTTCGATGTTTTATTAAGGGCATTCTGGTAATTTTTTAGACTTTATTCCAACTCTATTTAGTTCAGTACATCAAACTCTACCTAACCACCGAAGGAAATAATTTTTAGGCCTCCAGATAGATTCTGGTGAATTATTTCCTCAAACTAGAGTTTATTCCACTGTAAAGAGCATAACTAAAACTAGGAAATTGATAATCTAGTGAAACCACTTGTGTTGGTTTTGTGTTGTCAAGACTCATCTGAGGATATCATTGTTGCACATTGGTATCCTACATACCTCAGAACACCACACCAAGGTCGTGGTATTTAGCCTTGACAACTATCCTCCAAGGGAAAAATACCTCAATGGGAATCTAGTAATTCCACTACTAGTATTCCACCTATCCAAACCTACTAAATTAAGTAGGATTCAGTATGCTTGTCGCTGTATGGTTTGATGCATGTATGCCGTGTATTGATTGTGGTATTGTCTGCTTGCATGTGTACCCAAGGACGGCGATAGTATGAGTGATTGATGACAAGAAGGAAGGGACTTCTTATTGTTATTTATTGGGTATTCTTGGTTATCTAAGGAAGTCCAGGGACTTATTTCTGATCACAGGCAAGCCACCATTCCCGAATTCCCATACTTGTCCTACTTTGTTCATTACCTATTTTGTATCCTCTTTATAAATTGCATTATTTAGCTGCATGTCTTGTTTTATGAATACTACGATATAACTTGGCTCCTCCAAGTTATAATTGTGTGCCCCTCGTGGCACCACCCTGTTGTACCATTTTATCCCTTTAGACTGAGAGTATGGTGGTTAGCATCCTACCTCATTGGAACCTCGGCTTTGAGAAAATAAACTGTTTTGAGATTTACCCTACTACAAATGTTTCAAAACTACTTTGTAAAACCCTTGGGAAGAGCCATCATACCTAGTGGATGTTTTAACAAAAGAAATGGTGATGATGAGAAATGAGAAAGTGAAGGGATGTTCTACGCTTTTACCGGAACAACTCTATCAGTGCAACCACATTACCCTAGGTGCTGGGGCTTAGCTCGTAGTTTGTCCTCATTAGCCGACGCAGCTTGTACCATACTTATAGGGAGAGATCCCTTGAATTCCGGGCAGGCGCTAACAGATCTCGGATCTGAAGCTGATGACCCACAAGTATAGGGGGTGTATCGCAGAATTTTCGATAAGTAAGAGTGTCGAACCCAACGAGGAGCAGAAGGTGCTGGCTAGTGGTATGGATCAGGAATTCTCTGCAAATACTTAGCAAATGGATTTTAGGTATTTTCGATAAAGCAAGTAAACAAAGTACGAGTAAATAAAAGATAGTAGAAATAAATGCAGCAAGTGGCCCAATCCTTTATGCAGCAAAGGACAAGCCGGTTGTATTACTTAAGATGACAAAACATTCTCGAGGACACATGGGAAGACTGTCAAGTGATTTCGCTTCATATAGTCGATTAATCTTCTTCAGCTTGCTAAGTGTTGTGTGGGTGAACTTGTGCTAATGTACTGCCCCATCCAAGACTAATACATACTTGTGATTATACCCCTTGCAAACATCTGTAAGTACAAGAAAGTAATTAAGGTAGAAACCTAACCACAACTTTAAACTCTAAGACCCTTATGTCCCTTGTGTAATGGTTTCCTAACGGGGGTTCAGGTTTCTGTCACTCCGGCAACACCTACGATTAGTAGCCAAATACACAATGCATTTCCCTAGGACCTTATAGGTGAAGTGTCATGTAGTCGACGTTCACATGACACCACTAGAAGAAGTACACCACAACTTAAATAACAATCTATTGAATCTTTCTCAACGCAACTCCACTACTAACAACAAGACTTCTCCCATGTCCTCAAGAACAAAACGAACTACTCACAAGACATCATATGGATCATGATCAGAGATGGAATAATGATGTATAACAATCTAAACATAAACAGTAATTCAATGGTTCACTCAATAGAATCAATTACAAAGAGTAATCAACACCGGGAAAGTTTCCCATATGAACTGTAGCAAGATTCAACCAATTGTTACAGCAATATGGAGATGGTGATGAGGGTGCTGATGGTGATGATGGTGATGATGATGATCCCGATGAAGTCCAGCTTGATGGTGGTGTTGATGGCGACGATCTCCCCTCTCTGGGAAGGAATTCCCCCGGCAGAAATCTGTCTGCTGGAGAGATCTTTCTCTCTCGGTGTTTCCCGCCCCGCAGAGGCGGCGAAAGCTTTCTGTGGTCGCTCCCCGAGTCTTAGGGTTTCGGGAGGATGATATACGCCAGAGGGGAGAGGCTGGAGTGGGCCAGGGCGGCCAAACCACCTCCAGGCGCGGCCTAGGCCTGCCCACACCATGGGGTGGTGTGGTCCCCCTATGGCCCACCTCCACTCCATCTTCTGGCATCCTTAGTCTTCTGGAAAAATAGGATTTTCCGTATATTTTCCCGGATTTTCTGATCTTCGCGAATTTTGCCTCCAAACAACACCTTTTCCATCAGAATCCTGACTGCCGTGGTCCATGCTCCAAAAGTCATCAACCATGCAAAAATAGATGAAATAACATAAGTATCACCTCTCAATTCGTAATATATCAATTAATAATAGTGAATTAAGACATAGAACAGTGATGCAAAATGGACGTATCAACTCCCCCCTTGCTTAGACTTCGCTTGTCCCCAAGCGAAACTGAGCTCAATAAACATGGCCTCAGGTTTATGGAGTGAAGAGTCGATAAAATAATACGGACAAGAAGCATCACATTCATCAAATACATAGATCATAATAGAAGACAACTCACTATTATACAACTCAACTTGCAATGAGTAAAGGAAACACAATAAAGATACATAAAGTGAATCATAATTGGTAATGGCAAACTTAGCTCTTGGTCGAAGAATAGTTGATAATTTGCTGGAGTTCACAAATAGCTGGTTTTTCAATGATAGCTTTCAAAGTAGTAAACATCAAGATAAGATCAATGTGCAAAACAAGGAACATAAGAGACATGATTGAATAAATCATCATATGAATGAATGAAACACATCAACTCAAAATACTTGCTGAGATAGAAGGGAATAGGTTTATTGACTCAACTACAAAGTAAAAGAAAGGCCCTTCAAAGAGGGAAGCAGGGATTGCAAGTCTCATAAAGAGCTCCCAAAAATTATGATACTTACTAGCTTTCAGCTCTCATTACCCCTATCATAGGCATCTTTAGGTGATTAAGGTTAAAGTGATCAAAAATGAGGATATGCATTGACAAGTTGTAAGTTGAGAATCTCATATCCCTTGAATACGAGGGCCGCTCCTCAGGCTACTCAAGTTTAGTCACCGGTAAGTTCTTGTCATCGTAAGCATATGTGTATCATTGAGAACCGCCAACGGGGTACCCCTTGCCCGATGATACGGAAGAATCCCCATATCAAAATGACAAGGCAAGCAGACAACAAGTATCTCAACAATCTTCTTATTTACCATGGGAATATGGAGCTTTTTTCTCTCTTTCCTATTTTCATAATATCTCTTTTTTTCTTTTCTTTTTTCTCAATATCGGACTCTTTTTTTATAAGAAGAATGCTTCATAGATACTCGTTATGGTTACGTTGCAGGTTTCCACCATGTCAGCATGGATTAGACCAGCGGCCCAGGCGTTTCTCTAACACATATGCATAAGTCCCATGGACTTACAAGCTCCCCTTTCATTTCACACCGACGACATCCATAGACAAAAGAACATGATATCAACTTGGTACAAAGTACCAGTGCAATGTTGAAAGCGTTCCCCATGACAACATGGTTCTGCTAATTCACAACTTACAAAGCGCAAGCATATACGCAACATAGGTGAGCACAGTGGTTCAAGTTTATTAAATGCAAGAAAGTAAAGTGTGCCATCAAGTTCGTGAGAGCTTTAATCACTAATTTTCACATAACAAGTTTAATTTGGGAGGTAGACAAAACAAGAATTTACTTGGAATAGCAATAATGCTACTAGGTAGGTATGGTGGACGCAAATGGCAAGGGTTTTGGTTTAAAGGAGGTGGATGCATGAGAAGAATACCCTCTAGTACAAGTTTTTGGCTAGCAAGGCTGGGTAGCAAGTACAAGAGTTGAAAGAAACAAACAAACATACAAGTGATAAAGACAAACATGCAATCTTCCTTGGAATCACAAAAGATCTTAACTAGAGAATACTAGACTTATGAGCAAATCAAGATAGAAAGATGATGAAATTATTTTTCTCTAGAGTACTTCTATCTTTTTCTTTTCAACTCTCAAAAAGGTGTTGCTACTGACCGAGCCAGGTTTGCCAAAACCAACTAAATTAACTCAATGATCCCAGAGAGCTACCAATACTAACAACAAGATCAATCATATAACCACGAATTGAAAACTAACATAAGCTATGCAAAAGAGTGAATGATAGAACTTCTCATTAATATTCCATAACGGAAACTCACACCAAGGGATACATATCTAACAAGAGAGGGGACACTTCCATAATGCAAACCATACTACATAATAACTCCTCTATTCATGATATGACTTACTAATAAGTTAAAAAGATAGAAGATAGTGATATGATACCGCAACACTCCCCCAAGCTTGGAACAAACCAAGGGGATGCCAAACCTGATGACGAATTACTCCTTCGGTGGTGGTGGTAATATTTGCTTAGTTGACGTGAGGTAATCTTCCAGCATCTTGTGAAGCCTATTATTCTCCCATTGAAGCATGTCCACCTTCCTCTGCAAGTCTCGGTACTTATTGCAGAACTCCTTAGTGACTCGTAGGGCTTCCGTTGATGCAGGGCAAGTAACAAAAGGTACCAGCCCCTGCTTGGGGTCTTGGAGGTCTTCCTCAATAGGCTTCTTCCCTTTATCCTTGGCAGACACCATTGTGCTTCTAAACCTTCAAAGAGTAAGTCCTGGCAGAAATAGATCGAAACAAACACACGAAAAAAACACGATATACGGACCTCGGGGGATCCGGGGGGTTATATATTACGAAGTTTCATATCAAAAGGAAGGTACTGGGAGAAAACAAGTCAGAGGTAGAGTCCTGGGTGGACTCACCACCTGGTGGCGCGGCCAGGGTGGGACCGCTCCACAGGGTGGTGTGAGCCACCCTGGCTCCGTTTCCGTCCCTTTTTCGCTTCGTAGCTTTCCTTATTGACTGAAAACTACAAAAATATAGTTGGATTGTATTTTCTAGGAACTTTTCTTACCAGAACTATTACCTAGTTGGAAACGGACTCTGCAGGTCTCTGAATTTGGTATCTAGTAGATTCTTCCGAAGTCATCACTTGAATAACATCAATATCTTCATCTTCATACACTTACTACTTGAATCATAAAACCTTTCTCTTCCTTATTACACCATTATCTCCACTTCCTGGAAATTTCTTTCACACAAAACTTCACACAGTTCTCATTAGCAACATTAATATAAGTGAAGTGATAAAACCTTTTGAGTCCAACTTCAACTGAAAACCATCAAAACAAAAGCTACTGTAGCAAATCCTTCCGAAGACCCAAAAAGAATTCAAGAAGGAAATTGAATAAAGAAGCAAATGCAAGATTGGCAAAATCTGTCAAAACAGACCAGCAGGTAAAGATCAATTATTTCGAAAATCTTATGTTGCTCAAATCAAAAAGTGCAAAACTAACGAAAGTTAAATAACAACCTGGGTCAGAAGCACAAAAAATTACAGCTCAATCCGACATACAGACATGTCTCACGAATTTTTACGATGAAGCACAAAAATCTGTTTCGAGACAGCAACTTCCCCAAATATTACTTCTCTCTCATTAGAGGTTGATCTTGACTCAAAAACCAAACAAAACGGATAAGGAGCGGTTATTACCGAAGTAATAACTTCCAAGACTCGAATAAACAAAAACAAACTGAAAGCAAAAACAAATTGGGTTGTCTCCCATAAAGCTCTTTCTTTATAGCCATTAAGAGGGGCATGATAATTTTGAAGAAGCTCTCATAGGGATATGAATTGAAGTGAAAGAGATCATTAAGAAGGAAAAACACACACACATTTAAGTCTAACCCACTTCCTATGCAAGGGGATTTTGTAAACAAACAAGTTATTGAAACCAAAGGCAACTTGCATAAGAAGGCAAAAGAAGTGCAACATAAAAACTTTCAGCATAAAACGAGGAAACTTGATATTATTGAGATACATAAGAACACTTTTTCCTCTCTCATAGTAGCTTTCAGTATCATGCATAAACTTAACAATATAGCTATCACAAGGACCATCATAGCAATGATCGCTTATTCTAACAGAAAACACAGGAATACTAGCTCTCATAACACTACTATGTGAAACAATATTAGAGTCATCCTTACAAAGGATAGTGTGTCCTTCTTACTCATACTTAGTGACAAAGTCTTTCACATTTGCTATTATAGGTTCATCAACCATTTGTTTATCAGGTTCAACAGCTTTATTCATACTTCCATCTACCATACTAGCTATCATAGAATGTTCCTTTACCTTAACTGGGAAGGGCATTTTCTCAATGTAAGGTTTGGATAAGACATGATTAGTAGTATAAACTTCAGTATTTCTTGCAGGAACACTCTTAGCAACATCTTTATAAGGTTCATGATACTTATTCCACTTCTTTTTAGGCACTTCAATGTAGGAAGCAAAAGCCTTAAAATAAGAAGCAATAGCTTGAGAATCTAAACCATAAGCATTTTTAATATTTTGAAAGTCATCACTTTCCATAAAAGATTCAATGCATTCATAATCATAATTTATACCTGACTTTCTACCTTTGTCATTCTCCCAAGCTTCAGCATTGTCTTGAATACGGTCTAGAAGGTCCCATTTAGCTTCTTCTTCCATGCGAGTGAATGATCCAGCACAAGAAGCAGCCAATAAATCCTTGTCATGTAGAGGGAGCCTTGCATAAAAGTTGTTGATAATAATATTGTTGGGGAGCTCATGAATGGGACATTTGAGCATTAGTAACTTCAATCTGCCCCAAGCTTGAGTTGTACTCTCTCCATCAAGAGGCCAAAAGTTGTATATTTGATTCCGATCTTTATGAATCTCACTAGGAGGATAAAACTTTGAATAAAAGAGAGGCACTATTTCCTCCCATTCCAGAGCTTGACCATTCTTCAGCAGCTTATACCATTCCTCAGCTCTTCCTTTCAGTGATAATGAGAATAACTTCTTCTTAACTTGATCTGTAGTAATACCTGCACACTTGAACAACCCGCATAATTCGTGTATAAAGAGTAAATGATCACCGGGATGGACAGTTCCATCCCCAACATAGTAGTTATCCATAACACGATCAATAATTCTTGTAGGTATTTTGAAAACATCTTTCTCAGCAGGTGGTGGCTTATCTACTACCTTAGCAGTGGTAGTAGCATTACCAAATAAGAAACTCAGCGAATTATCCATAACGAAAATAAAGCAACTAGCAGAAGTAAACAATACTCACAGTAGAAGTTTCCTTTACCAGTTCCACTCTCTAATAGCACTTCACTCCCCTGCAACGGCGCCAGACAATAGTCTTGATGACCCACAAGTATAGGGGGTGTATCGTAGTATTTTCGATAAGTAAGAGTGTCTAACCCAACGAGGAGCAGAAGGTGCTGGCTAGTGGTATGGATCAGGAATTCTCTGCAAATACTTAGCAAATGGATTTTTAGGTATTTTCGATAAAGCAAGTAAACAAAGTACGAGTAACTAAAAGACAGTAGAAATAAATGCAGCAAGTGGCCCAATCCTTTATGCAGCAAAGGACAAGCCGGTTGTATTACTTAAGATGACCAAACGTTCTCGAGGACACATGGGAAGACTGTCAAGTGATTTCTCTTCATATAGTCGATTAATCTTCTTTAGCTTGCTAAGTGTTATGTGGGTGCACCTGTGCTAATGTACCACCCCATCCAAGACTAATACGTACTTGTGATTATACCCCTTGCAAACATCTGTAAGTATAAGGAAGTAATTAAGGTAGAAACCTAACCACAACTTTAAACTCTAAGACCCTTATGTCCCTTGTGCCATGGTTTCCTAACGGGGGTGCAGGTTTCTGTCACTCCGGCAACGCCTACGATTAGTAGCCAAATACACAATGCATTCCCCTAGGACCTTATAGGTGAAGTGTCATGTAGTCAACGTTCACATGACACCACTAGAAGAAGTACACCACAACTTAAATAACAATCTATTGAATCTTTCTCAACGCAACTCCACTACTAACAACAAGACTTCTCCCATGTCCTCAAGAACAAAACGAACTACTCACAAGACATCATATGGATCATGATCAGAGATGAAATAATGATGTATAACAATCTGAACATAAACAATAATTCAATGGTTCACTCAATAGAATCAATTACAAAGAGTAATCAACATCGGGAAAGTTTCCCCTATGAACTATAGCAAGATTCAACCAATTGTTACAGCAATATGGAGATGGTGATGAGGGTGCTGATGGTGATGATGGTGATGATGATGATCCCGATGAAGTCCAGCTTGATGGTGGTGTTGATGGCGACGATCTCCCCTCTCTAGGAAGGAATTCCCCCGGCAGAAATCTGTCTACTGGAGAGATCTTTCTCTCTCGGTGTTTCCCGCCCTGCAGAGGCGGCGAAAGCTTTCTGTGGTCACTCCTCGAGTCTTAGGGTTTCGGGAGGATGATATACGCCAGAGGGGAGAGGCTGGAGTGGGACAGGGTGGCCACACCACCTCCAGTCAGGGCCTAGGCCTGCCCACGCCATGGGGTGGTGTGGGCCCCCTGTGGCCCACCTCCACTCCATCTTCTGGCATCCTTAGTCTTCTGGAAAAATAGGATTTTACGTATATTTTCCTGGATTTTCTAATCTTCACGAATTTTGCCTCCAAACAGCACCTTTTCCATCAGAATCTTGACTGCAGCGGTCCATACCCAAAAGTCATCAACCATGCAAAAATAGATGAAATAATATAAGTATCACCTCTCAATACAAAATATATCAATGAATAATAGTGAATTAAGACATAGAATAGTGATGCAAAAGGGACGTATCAGAAGCCTGTAGCTTGCTTCGGCAAGAGTGAGCCTGTCTTGGCAGGAGTGCCGGTGCAACAATTGGGTCTCCCGCGGACGGTATGACTTAGGCGGTACGGAAGGAAGTGGAGTCACCAAGTTAAGGTATACGACAAGTTGCGGCTTGGGTATACGCGTGTACGGAAGGCAGGACTATGGCTGGGAGCCACATACTCGTTGCCGGGGAGAACACACCCAAAAGGAAAAGCAGCCTTTGCTAGGGTCGATAAGCGGAAGGTTAGGTTTGATTATCCAGACCCCCCCCCATCTACAGTGTGTAGTGGGCCGTGGTTTTATCCCAGCGGATGTATTGATTCTTGTGGGGGAAGTGTGCAAACTCTGTAGAGTATAATCTATTTGAATAGCCGTTTCCACGGTCAAGGACGGTTGTAAAGGTCTTGGCTAGGAGTACCCCAAACGATGTTTTTTGGAAAGAAATGATGAAAATATGAAGGTTCCGGGGGAACCTGAGCTTAAAGTGTTGTTTTGACCAGAGGTGGTCAAAGAGGCTTAAAAAGGGTTTTTACTCCAAAACTGTTTTCAAAACTCTTTTCAACAAAGATATGGAGATGTCTTGAATTATAAAACAGAGGCATGTTTCAAAAACTCTTTTTCAACAAAGATATGGAGATGCCATAACTTCAAGACATACTCTAGGATTTTGGAAAGCAACCCAGGATAGAGCTATTTCGCCTCAGCCAGAATTGCATTTTCCTTCTTTCACTTATCTTGGTGGTTTGCGAGTACATTCAAAAGTACTCACGGCTTTGTCCCTGGCTATTTACTTGGCCAGACTTTCAGAGGTTCGACATCAGAAGATTAAGGTCACGTCCAGCGAGCTAGGCTATCTTCCCAGTCAGTCGCCTATAGGTTGAGGCACGATTGGGCTCTGCGCGTGATGATGTCCCGCTGCTAAAGATGATGTAGCCATAATGGCATTTATGTAAGTCTTGTATTTTCGTTATGTTTCGGATGTTGTAATAATACTGGTCGGTTATGTTTCACGGCTCACTGATCATGGGAACATGGATATTTGCATAACAGGGATTTCTCGGATGGATAATCCGGGGAGCCCACATCAAGCGTCGTATCGGAACAGGGAAGGTACCCGGATTCACCGAATATGAAGAAGGAGTGTTGTGGTACAAAGGACGTATCTGTGTTCCAGCAGATTCAGAATTGAAACAAGTCATTATGCAGGAAGCTCATGATACTCTTTACTCTATCCACCCGGGAGGAACGAAGATGTATTAGGATTTGAAGGAGCAATTCTGGTGGCACAAAATGAAGAGAGAAGTCGGAAGCTACATAGCCAAGTGTGATATTTGTCAGAGAGTCAAAGCGAAACATCAAAGACCCGCGGGACTTTTGCAACCATTGCAGATTCTAGAATGAAAATGGGATTCCGTCGGAATGAACTTTATCACAGGTTTGCCAACATCTAGTAGGGGAAATTACTCTATTTGGGTCATAGTAGATAGACTGTCTAAGGTAGCCCATTTCATACCTGTCAAGACAACCTACCAAACTTCGAAGCTAGCGGAGTTGTATATCGCTAGAATAGTTAGTTTGCATGGAACCCCCAAGACCATAGTGTCAGATCGAGGAACCCAGTTTACCTCAAGATTTTGGCAGAAAGTCCAAGAAGGATTAGGAACCAAACTAAATTTCAGCACAGCTTTTCACCCGCAAACCGACGGACAAACTGAAAGAGTCAACCAAATCTTAGAAGATATGTTGAGATATTATGTGTTAGAGTATGGATCTAAGTGGGAAGATTGTCTGCCTTTCGCGGAATTCTCTTACAACAATAGTTATCAAGCCAGTTTGCAAATGCCCCATGTGAATTTCTGTATGGAAGGAAGTGTCATACCCTATTGAATTAGTCGCAAGTAGGAGAGAGTCAGACCTTCGGACTCGACATTCTACGAGAAGCTGAAGAGAAGGTTCACAAAGTCCGTGAGCACCTCAAGACCGCTCAATCCAGATAAAAGAGTTATGCAGATAAAAGACGTTGAGACCTGACCTTCAATGTCGGAGATTTTGTGTATCTCAAAGTATCACCCTTGAAGGGAATGTAGTGTTTTCATCTAAAAGGAAAGCTAGCCCCCAGATATATTGGACCCTTCAAGATTTTGAATCACCGAGGAGAAGTATCCTATCAACTGGAACTTCCCGAGGACATGTCAGCCGTGCATAATGTGTTCCATATCTCATTACTTCGAAAATACTTAGAAGTTCTGGAGAATACGGAAGTTTTCAAGAACATCGATCACAGAGCCATTGATATCGACAAGGATCTAACTTATCATGAAGTACCCATCCGTATCTTGGAAGAAGCATTTAGAACCACCCGGACCAGAAGTATCAAGTTTCTCAAGATCCAATGGAGCAACCATACCGAAGAAGAAGCCACCTGGGAACAAGAAGACTATATTAGGATTGAGTTTCCAAATCTCTTTAGCTCCTATATTAAGGAGGGAAGGTTTGTAACATCCCAAAACTATTAATCAAGCTTATCAAGCTCTAATCACCCAAGTTTAGGGTTAACAAAAACTTTTATTATTAAATGTAATAAGAGTGCATGTGTGATTTGCATTAGTGTAGGATTGCTTGCAATTGCCATGATTGATTGTTACAAGTGCTAAGGGATTAATTTAAAAAGGTTTACAACATCATCTAGATCATTTCCAAGAAGAATCCAATGAAAAGAAAATCAAATATAAGTTATATGACCAAATGGTCATTTTGGCCAAACTTATCCACTAGACCACTTTGAGTGTTTCTAGTAAAGGATTTCTAACAGAAACAATTCCCATTCTTTTCACCCCTTGTTAGACCAAGTAAAAGTGAATCCAAGAATCCCTTCGAAAAGGACAGAAACTATTTTCAAACCTATTTGAGAGGCATTGCAAAATTTAATCAAGTTCATATGCATAGATCACCACTTTTCAAAAACTACTCAAATCAATTGGCCTTGACCTATCACAGCAACCAGAGACTACTAAGAAAGTAACAAGATCACTCACCAAAAATATTTCAAAAATTCAAAATATGATTTCATGCGACCATTTGGTTGAACACCTGGCAAGCATAGTACATCTACCAACTATCTACTATTTGTGATCAATCATTTGATCATCTCTTGTACCTCATTTCCACTCCACTAATTGTCCATGATCATCCTTGGTACTTGGCCGTGCAGTGGAGAGCCTCCTCTCCACCATTGCACCAGTGGCATGCCCGTACCAAGCCATCCATGTCGGTCGAGCACGAATCACTCATTGCATGCTACGCCACCCTCTCCCACGATGTCTAGCAAGTAGCCATGACCTCATCGCCTTCCCCTGTCCACCCCTTGACCAACGACGAGGCGAGAAGGAGCCAGACCAGCCGTGCCCATTTAAACCCTGGCCATGCCGAGAGCACGATGGATCGCCGTAGCTGCCTGGCACGAAAACGCCGTGCCTCGCTCTCTCTGCTCGTACCCACGATCGTCGTAGCACCAGTGATCTCCCAGACATGACCGTTCATCGCCGCGAGCCCTGTGACCACCGTACCAAGTGACAAACACCCGCGTACACGAACAGAGCGCCGACCTCGCCCGACCAATGGAGACCGCCCCTTGCCATGTCGTCACTCGCGTGACAAACGCCATAGTCCACCGCACCGACCCATGCCCTCCGACATGACAAACGCGACCTGTAGAAACATCGCCGGAGGAGCCAGACCATGCCACCCTTCCTCCACCCTTGGGGTATAAATAGAGGCCACCCCAAACCTCAATCTGTTGGGTTCGCAGCATAGAAAACAAAAAACTCCTACGATGAGAACTATACACCAAGATCTATCTACTAGATACAGAGCAACGGGTAGATATACATCCATAGAGAGCTTACCCTCGAAGACAACAGAGTTTTGTTAACGAGTTGGAACTCCTGGATGATATTATCGTACGCTTGCCGATCTCAAGATCGTGTGGAAGTCCTAGCGCCGCAAATCAGCAGTGCATCCGTCCTCGCACACACTTTCAAGCCATCAGACAACCTCCACCTCCTCGCTCTAGCAAATCAGTGGAAGCAGCAACTCCTTCCAGACGCAAGGCCACCGAGAACATATATCTCGCTAATCCATGACCATGGGGGAATATCTAGAGGGGGAGAGAGATCGTTCATGAGGAGGTGTGCTTTGTGAGGGAGGAGAGGGGGGCTTTTTATAGGAGAGGGGGCTCTTCCCCTCCCATGGACGGCGGCCAAGGGGGGTGCCCGCACCTCTTCCTCATTCATGTGGTGGAAGTTCCACTCACATCAATTCAAGCTCCACCAAAAATTCCACTCAAATGCATTAAATTTCCACCAAATTTAATGCAACTCTCAATTAATAAAACTCTTTTATTTATTTTATTCAGAATTTTGTTAATTACTTTAATTAACAAACATTCACACAAAACCCCTTGCAACATTTCAATATCACATGCATAACCACTTTCTGCAATTTCACCCGAAACAATTCCGGTTTCTATCGAAACAATTCCTGCGCTTTGCAATTCTTTCGTCTGAAACATATGTGCTCCAAAATGGTGTTCGGTAACCCTTAAGTGTGTCACCCTACAGTTCGTGAATAATGCAGACATGATTTAGACTCCTCTCAGATCAATAATCAGAAGCGGGACCTGGAGATCCATACTGACACCTGCACATTCAATGATGACTTCTGTGATCGTGAGAACTTTTAACTCTAGCAACTTAATCCCTTTGTCTCACGATATAATACATGTCCGAGATTCGATCATCGGTATCCAAATACCTAGTTTGATCTCGTTACCGACATGCACTCTTTTCTTGTTCCCGTGATATAACATTCTAGTGATCACATCACTTGCTTTCAAGCTATCTTAATGTGATATCACCGAGAGGGCCCAGAGTATATCTATTCGTCATCAGGATTGACAAATTCCACTCTTGATCCATGAGCCTCAACATAATACCTTCATAGCACTGAACCCACCTTTATAGTCACCATGTTACGGTGTGACGTTTGATGTTATGAAGATACTCTTCCGGTGTTAGCAATTAACATGATCTCATGGTCTAAGGACTAAGATTACTTCGTATGATGTTATTGCAATATAAACATAATGAATTTGATCGTAATGCTTTACTTCGGATGAATGTTCATCACATCATTTCACAAATGATGTGACCTCGTTATTAACAACATCCAATGTCCATGATCAGGAAACTTTGATCATCTTGTTAATCAACGAGCTAGTCTATAAGAGAGGCATAACTAGGAACCTTTTTGTTTATTAAACACACATGTATTGACGTTTCCTATCAATACAATTATAGCATGCAAAATAAACATCTGTCATATATAAGGAATACATAATAACAACTTTAATATTGCCTCTTAGGGCATATTTCCTCCAGTCTCCCACTTACACTAGAGACAATAATCTTGTTCACATAGTGATAAATCTAACACCCATGGAGTTCTGGTGTTCATCATGTTTTGCCCTAGGGAGAACTTTAGTCAACGGATCTACTACATTTAGGTCCGTGTGTACTTTAAAAATATTTATATCTCCATCCTTGACATGCTCGCGGATGGAGTGAAACCGGCGCTTAATATGCTTGGAATTCTTGTGAGACCTTGGTTCCTTTGCATTGGCTATGGCTCCATTGTTGTCACAATATATCACCATTGGGTCAAATGCACTAGGAACCACACCTAGTTCCGTTATGAACTCCTTCATTCAAACCGCTTCCTGCGCCGCTTCTGAAGCAGCAACATATTCTGCCTCTGTCGTTCATCCAGCCAACATAGGTTGTTTGGAACTCCTCCAACTAACTGTTCCTCCGTTCAAGAGAAATACATATCCAGATTGAGACTTAGAGTCATCCGGATCGGTGTCAAATCTAGTATCGACATAACACTTAGCGACTAGCTCTTCTTCACCTCCGTATACAAGAAACATATCCTTAGTTCTTCTTAAGTACTTAAGGATATTCTTGACCGCTATCCAGTGTTCTTAACCTGTATCAGATTGGTACCTACTAGTCAAACTAATAGCATGTGCCACATCCAGTCTTGTACATAGCATGGAGTACATTATAGAGCCTATGGCTGAGGCATAGGGGATCTTATCCATTATCTCTCTTTCTTCCGTCGTAGCCGGCCTTTGAGTCTTACTCAATGTCTTGCCTTGCAACATCGGTAAGAACCCCTTCTTACTTCAGTCCATATTAAACGTCTTTAATATCTTATCAAGGTATGTACTTTGCGGTAGCCCAATTAGGCACCTTGATCTATCTCTATATATTTTAATGCCTAATATATATGAAGCTTCACCAAGGTCTTTCATCGAAAATTTGCTGTTTAGATAACTTTTAACACTATTTAAAAGATCTATATCATTTCCAATCAATAATATGTCATCCACATATAATATCAAAAATGCCTCTCCACTCACTTTCTTGTCAATACAAGCCTCTCCATAAGTTTGGACAAATCCAAACTCTTTGATCACCTCATCAAAGCGGAGATTCCAACTCCGGGATGCTTGCTTCAGTCCATAGATGGATCGCTGAAGCTTGCATACCTTATCAGCATCCTTACGATCGACAAAACCCTTAGGTTGTATCATATACAACTCTTCTTCAATATTACCATTGAGGAACGTGGTTTTTATATCCATCTGCCATATTTCATAATCGAAATATGCAGCAATTGCTAACATAATCCTAACCGACTTTAGCATCACTACGGGAGAGAATGTCTCATCATAGTCAACTCCTTGAATTTGTCGAACCCCTTTTGCGACAAGTCGAGCTTTATACATGGTCACATTACCACCAGCATCAGTTTTTCTTTTGAAAATCCATTTATTCTCAACGGCCTTTCGATCGTGAGGTAAGTCCACCAAGGTCCAAACCTAGTTTTCGTACATGGATTCCATCTCGGATTTCATGGCTTCTAGCCATTTGATGGAATCCAGGCTCATCATCGCTTCTTCATACGTTGTACGGTCATCTATTTCATCAATCATGAAATAAAAGGATTGTCGTACAGTTCAGGAGCTGCACGTGTCCTGCTTGACCTGCGAGGTTCGGGAGTTTCCTCTTTTGGAGTTTCATGATCAATATCATTAGCTCTCTCTTCATTAGGTGAAGTTAAGTCCGAAACAACTTCTGGTGCTGCGCTACTCGCCATTTCATGAAGAGAAGGTTCAATAACCTCTTCGAGTTCTACCTTCCGACTACTCACACCTTTCGTGAGAATCTCCTTCTCAAGAAAGGATCCATTCTTGGCAACAGAAAACCTTGCCCTCGGATCTGTGATAGAAGGTATACCCAATTGTTTCCTTAGGGTATCCTATGAAGATGCATTTTTCCGCTTTGGGTTCGAGTTTATCCGGCTGAAGTTTCTTCACATAAACATCGCATCCCCAAACTCTAAGAAATGACACCTTAGGTTTGTTTCCAAACCATAATTCATATGGTGTCGTTTTGACGGATTTAGATGGTGCCCGATTTAAAGTGAATGCAGCGGTTTCCAGTGCATAACCCCAAAATGATATTGGCAAGTCAGTCAGAGACATCATAGATCGAACCATATCCAATAAAGTACGATTACGATGTTCCGACACACCATTACGTTGTGGTGTTCCGGTAGGCATGAGTTGTGAAACTACTCCACACTCTTTCATATGTGTGCTAAACTCGTAACTAAGATACTCTCCTCCACGGTCGGACCGCAGATATTTGATCTTTCTGTTATGATGATTTTCCACTCTATTCTGAAATTCCTTGAACTTTTCAAAGGTTTCAGACTTATGTTTCATCAAATATATATACCCGTATCTACTAAAATCATCCGTGAAAGTAAAAAAATAACGATATCCACCTCGCGTCGATACACTCATTGGTCCACACACATCAGTATGTATGATTTCCAAAAATCTGTCGCCCGTTCCATTGAACCGGAAAACGGTGTTCTAGTCATCTTGCCCATAAGGCATGGCTCACATGTATTAAATGATTCAAAATCAAGTGATTCCAAAAGTCCATCAGAATGGAGTTTCTTCATGCGCTTAATGCCAATATGACCTAAACGGCAGTGCCACATATATGCAAATATATCATTATCATGTTTAATCCTTTTAGCATCAACATTATGAATATGCGTAATACTACTATCGAGATCCAACAGAAATAAACCATTCAACACAAGTGCATGACCATAAAAGATATCATTCATATAAATCGAACAACCATTGTTTTCAGATTTAAAGGAATAACCACTTCGCATCAAACACGATCCGGATACAATATTCATGCTCAGTGCAGGCACCAAATAACAATTATTTAAATTTATCACTAATCCCGACAGCATATGGAGAGGCAGCATTCTGACAGCGATCACATCAACTCTTGATCCATTGTCGACCCGCATCGTGACCTCATCCCTTGCGAGCTGTCGCTTGTTCCGCAGCCCCTGAATCGAGTTACATATATTAGCAACCGATCTCGTATCAAATACCCAGGTGCTACTGCGAGTACTAGTCAAGTACACATCAATAACATGTATATCGCATATACCTTTGTTTGCCTTGCCGGCCTTCTTGTCTGCCAAATACTTGGGGTAGTTGTGCTTCCAATGGCCAGTCCCCTTGCAATAGTAGCACTCGGTATCAGACTTAGGGCCAGCTCGGGGTTTATTTTCAGGTGCGGCAGTAGATTTGCCGCCCTTCTTTCCCTTCTGCTTGCCTTTCTTGTCCTTCTTGAAACCGGTGGTCTTATTGATCATCAACACTTGATGTTCTTTCCTAATCTCCACTTCTGCAGTCTTAAGCATTAACAGAAGCTCGGGAAAAGACTTATTCATGCCTTGCATGTTATAGTTCATCACGAAGATCTTGTAGCTAGGTGGCAGATATTAGAGAACATGATGTATGCCTAAGTTAATGGGAATCGTTATTCCCAAGGACACAAGCTTATCGGCGTACCCAGACATTTTGAGTACGTGCTCACTAACAGAGTTTTTCTCCTCCATCATGCAGCTAAAGAACTTTTCAGAAGCATTATAACTCTCTACGGCAGCATGGGTATCAAAAATCATTTTCAATTCTCCCATGGTATCAAAGGCATTGCCATTTTCAAAACGCTTTCGAAGTTCTGGCTCTAGCCCATACAGTATGCCGCAATGAACTAAGTTGTGGTCCTCCTGACGAGTTATATAGACATTCTTTTCCTTGTCAGGGGCATCAGGAGCTGGTGGGGGCCTAGCGGTGCCTCTAGCACATATTGCTTTTGTGCAGCAGTGAAGAGAATCCTCAAATTCATAGCCCAGTTGGTGAAGTTGCTACCATTCACAGCAAGTTTTACATGGCTTAGGGATTTCAGAGATAGAACCGGTCTTACCTACGAACATGGAACCACAACGAGGATAACCAAGTTGTTAGCAACTCGCTGTAAATCAGATATTGACTATAGTAGGAGAGACAGACACCCGCCAGCCATTTATGCAAAACTAGTTGCATGTTAGTCGTGGAACCGGTCTGATGTGCGATGACATGTAAGGTTCGTCCGGGCCGCTTCATCCCACTATGCCACCAATATCCAAAATACATAGAAGATGCAATAACATGATCATCATCGCCCACATATAAAAATATGTGTACTACCCGTGCAAAGCACCTACGCATAGATCAGGCTCCGATACCACTGTTGGGTCAGCAGCATAGAAAACAAAAAAAATCCTACGATGAGAACTATACGCCAAGATCTATCTACTAGATATAGAGCAACAGCTGGATATACATCCATAGAGAACTTACCCTCGAAGACAACAGAGTTTTGTTAATGAGTTGGAACTCATGGATGATGTAGTCGTACGCTTGCCGATCTCAAGATCGTGTGGAAATCCTGGCGCCGCAAATCAGCAGTGCATCTGTCCTCGCACACACGTTCAAGCCATGGGACAACCTCCACCTCCTCGCTCCAGCGAATCAGCAGAAGCAGCAACTCCTTCTAGACGCAAGGCCACCGGGAACATGTATCTCGCTAATCCGAGACCATGGGGGAATATCTAGAGGGGGAGAGAGATCCTTCACGAGGACGTGTGCTTTGTGAGGGAGGAGAGGGGGGCTTTTTATAGGAGAGGGGGGCTCCTCCCCTCCCATGCCGGTGGCCAAGGGGGGTGCCCCCACCTCTTCCTCATTCATGTGGTGGAAGTTCCACTCACATCAATTCAAGCTCTACCCAAAATTCCATGCACATGCATTAAATTTCCACCAAATTTAATGCAACTCTCAATTAATAAAACTCTTTTATTTATTTTATTCAGAATTTTGTTAATTACTTTAATTAACAAACATTCACATAAAACCCCTTGCAACATTTCAATATCACATGCAGAACCACTTTCTGCAATTTCACCCGAGACA
This sequence comes from Avena eriantha, assembly GCA_910589775.1. Lineage (NCBI taxonomy): Eukaryota > Viridiplantae > Streptophyta > Magnoliopsida > Poales > Poaceae > Avena > Avena eriantha. The sequence goes on along the minus strand of OU342743.1, from coordinate 429,440,041 downwards.
ATTCCGGTTTCTATCGAAACAATTACTGCGCTTTGCAATTCTTTCATTTGAAACATATGTGCTCCAAAATGGTGTCCGGCAACCCTTAAGTGTGTCACCCTATGGTTGGCGAATAATGCAGACATGATTGAGACTCCTCTCCGATCAATAAACAGAAGCGGGACATGGAGATCCATACTGACTCCTACACATTCAATGATGACTTCTGTGATCGTGAGAACCTTTAACGCTATTAACTTAATCCCTTTGTCTCATGATAAAATACATGTCCGTGATTCGATCATCGGTATCCAAATACCTAGTTTGATCTCGTTACTGACATGCACTCTTTTCTTGTTCCCGTGATATTGATCACATCACTTGCTTGCAAGCTATCTTAATGTGATATCACCGAGAGGGCCTAGAGTATATCTATTCGTCATCGGGATTGACAAATTCCACTCTTGATCCATGAGCCTCAAGATAACATCTTCGTAGCACTGAACCCACCTTTATGGTCACCCTGTTATGGTGTGACGTTTGATGTTATCAAGATACTCTTCCGATGTTAGAAATTAACATGATCTCATGGTCTAAGGACTAAGATTACTTCGTATGATGTTATAGAAATATAAACATAATGACTTTGATCATAATGCTATACTTTGGATGAATGTTCATCACATCATTTCACAAATGTTGTGACCTCGTTATTAACAACATCCAATGTCCATGATCAGGAAACTTTGAACATCTTGTTAATCAACGAGCTAGTCTATAAGAGAGGCATAACTAGGAACCTTTTTGTTTATTAAACACACATGTATTGACGTTTCCTATCAATACAATTATAGCATGCAAAATAAACATCTATCATATACAAGCAATACATAATAACAACTTTATTATTGCCTCTCAGGTCATATTTCCTTCACAATATCCACACCATTCCACTCCCCACTCACCCAGGAACCTCACTGACCCTTCCCTTGAGCAAGGAGTAAATCACAAAGCCGAAATTTGGTCGGCGTCCGTCGTTGTAGTCGAGGAAGGAAGCCGTTGATTGCGGCCACCCCAGGAGCTACCATGACCGCCAATCGAACCGCCGTAATCAACGGCCCCATTCGCCCCCATCGCCGACCATAGCTGGAGCCCCGGTAAGTCCGCAGCGATCCACACCGCCATGTTAGGGTTCGTTTCTTGCCGGAGCAGTTCGACGGAGGCGACGAACCATAGCCGTAGATCCTAGTCTAATCGTAGGGCTAAGATGGAAAGATACTGTTTCGGCTTAGTTAGGTCACTAACGCGTGGGACCATTTTGTCAGCAACCCACTACACCAGCATAGTGCAGTTTGGTCAGCCCATGTCTTTTGCCCCGCAGAGCCTGTTGATTCAAATAAGATTTTTCCATTTTAGTTAAAACCAGATTCTGTCGGTAGATTCAAAATTCAATTCAAAGAGATTCACTGCACCAAAATGCATGATTCCATTTTTTTTAGAAAGGTATTGAAATTATCTAATCACTCCCGTTGGATTCAAACCATTTAGAATTCTAGATCACCTATACCAAAAATAACAAGACAGAGACTTTTGACACTTCAAGCATTTTTCTAAAATAAACTATAAATGTTTTTGAGATGATTCAACCTCTCAGAAATCACATTTGCCATGCTCTACATGAATATGTAAAAATATTTGGTTTTACAAATATGAAACATGGCTTAGTATTAAAAGAGTGCTATATAGGCATTTCTAGTCACTTTAATATTATTAAGTACTAATATTAAATCTTGTAATATATGATGACCATTTTAAATCACATTCCCAAGTATTGGAATAGATGGTGATGACATGGGTGAACATGATCCACTATTTTAATTGGAGAATATTAAATCTTAAGGATTTAAAATGAGTAGAAATTACTTTTCTAAAATAAGAAAATTTAAGAAAATGTTAATATTCCATATGATGATTGAGATGATGCTAGATCATCTAGTATGAGCCTTGTGTGCTAAATAGAGGTAGTGAAGTGTTGTTTGGTGATTGTGTACATAGAATGTATTTATAGACGCTAGTACTGACCCGGGCTACAACGAAGAGTTGTACTTCGAGGAGGAGGAGGAGAACTTCAACGACTGAAACAACTACATTGCTCAAGGAAAGCCATCACCAATGCAAGCTAGAGCTATGCATGCTATATATGCAAACCCCTTATACCAGATGCACTAGGAATACATGGTTACGCAACTTTACCAATTCCCAGTTTTACTCCAAGCTTTACTTCCCCTTTACTACTGTTCTTACTTAGTTAATGAATTGTGATTAGTGGAAACTAGATTGGATCCTATAAATACCATAGGATTAGTCTTGGATACTTATACTTTATTAGCACACCCAATAGTGATACTCTCAATACTAATGGCTAGTGCTAAGCATAAAACTGGATCACTTTAGATGGGAATACTTGGTGAAAATGATTATGAAAACCTTGGAATGTTTTGTCGTGTGTTGTGAAACACAATTGTTTGATGATGAAACTGTTGAGGCATGAGCCTTGACTTTAATAAAAACTGATGGTTGGGTTCGGATGCGATAACATTCCAATTTTACCGTACAACCACAATACCTGAGTTGGGTAGGGCTTGACTGGAAGTTTATATGCCTTAGTATGGGTTCCCTTGCGGAAGAGGTTGAGCTGAGGCTACCTCGTGATGAATGTCCACCTATGTAGTACCCAGGATGGCAGATGGCCATGGCTGGGAGGCCAAAATCATAGGGGAGGTGCCTATAGTAGGGTGTGTAATTGAAAGGTTAAGATTGATTATCCGCATACTAAGTATGATGATTCAAAGTTATCCCTGTTGGATGTATTGAATTTTGTGGTGAAAGTGTACCACCTCTGCAGAGTGTCAAACTATTCATATAGCCGCGTCCGCGGTTATGGACAGTTGGAGTGGCCATACTGTTCTGTTGTCAAATGTTTTCAAAATGATTTCTGACTTGAAATATGACTTTGACTTAACCACAACTGAGTTGTGGACATGAGATCTAATTTCCCACTTAAGTGTTGTAGAGAACTAAATTAGGTCTTTACTCTTGAAGCTTTATGAAATAAACCTGGCTTTTTGCAAACAAACCTAGAGCTTATGATTCCTACTAGCCTTACCTTTACTTATACTAGTGTTAGTTTGCGAGTACTTAAAGAGTACTCATGGCTTTGTCCCTGGTTATTCCCATGGCCAGACTATGAGGAGGATTACCGGAAGAGGGATATCATGAGGTCTATGACAACTAGGATCATCTCCCATCATCAGCATTGCCTGCGATTATGAAGATGAAGCCCCACTACGTTTACTTTCTGCTGCTTTGATTGTATTAAGACTAGATCATGAGGTCCTTTATTTGTAAGACCTCTATTATGGTTTGTAATGGATGATGTACTGTGGTACCACTTCTGTTATGTCTCGCAAAAATGGTGATCCTGGGATTGTAATGTACGGCATAACGGGCATCTGGACTTAAAAATCCGTGTGTTGACTTATACATTGCAAATGTATCTATAATTTTTGATGTTCCATGCTTGGTTTGATCTACTTTCTTATGTTAGAAACATACAAACGTCTTGCAAAGCATTGTTATTCATGAATCTTTTGTTTATGCCTTTTCATGTTGCAACTTAGTTGCTTTGTCTTATTGCTAGAACTTTGTCTTTCATGTTTTGATTGAAGTACTATGATCCCAGCTATCAATGTTTTACAAATACTTTGATCAAGTTTATGATGGTGCATGTAACTTCAAAAATTATTCTTTCTTTTATCACTTACCTACTCGAGGACGAGCAGGAGTTAAGCTTGGGGATGTTGATACATTGCAAATGTATCTATAATTTTTGATGTTCCATGCTTGGTTTTATCTACTTTCTTATGTTTTGTCCACACTTTGGAGTACTTTTGATATGATTTCTTGGACTAACCTATTAACAAGATGCCACAGTGCTAGTTGCTTGTTTTCTACTGTTTTTGGTTCCAGGAAAGTCAGAAAATGAATATTCTCGGAATTGGATGGGACAAAAGCCAAAGTTCCTATTTTACCGGAAGACTCACGGAGCCAGAATACGAGACGGAGGAGGGCCAGGGCCTGGCCAGACCACCCCTAGGCGTAGGTCCCCCTGGCCGCACCAAGGCATGGTGTGGGCCCCCTGGCCGCCCACTGACCTTGCCATTTCGCCTATATATTCCTCCCGAGGCAAAAACCCTAAGTCGTCAATCAGAAATCCACGAAAAGTTCTGCACCACCGCTGCCACCGAAGGGGAGATTCGGGGGACAGAAAGTCTCTGTTCTGGCACCCTGCCGAGACGGGGAAGTGCCCCCGGAGCCATCTCCATTGATCTCCACAACCATCTCCATCGTTGTTGCTGATTCCCATGATGAGGAGGGAGTAGTTCTCTCTCGAGGCTAAGGGTTCTACCGGTAGCTATGTGTTCATCTCTCTCTCTATGCATGATCATATTGTGATCATGAGCTTTGTAATCAAGTAGATCAACCTTGCTACTCAAGTGCTTTAATATATCTCTACTCTCCCCATGTGTGTGAAAGTGACAGCGTGCATACCATGGTGGCACTTAGGCTAGAGATTACAAGTACTTGTTATGAGTTATATTTGGAGTTGGATGTCTTTATGAAATTGTGGTGTTTGTTGGAACCATCTAGTGCTCAAGGTGACGGTGTGGGGTTTTCTAAATGGGAAAGGCTTACTTTGAGGTGTGTTGTTATAGCCCTGCCATGGATTAGAGTGTCCAACTGGAGAGTAGTTTAGAGTAGTATCATAAAGAGAAGATATTTATATGAGAGTGTTCACTAGCGAAAGTATGATCCCTAGGCCTTGTTTCTAAGCATTGAAACACCGTTTGCAACTAGATCTGTTACATCTTTGCTTGCTTCCATCTTTATTTCAGTTTGCCTTTAGTCTCTTCCACGCCATCAAGTTATTTTCTATCACCGTTACCACTTATAATTATCTATACCACTTGTATTTCACTATCTCTTCGCCGAACTAGTGCACCTATACACCTGACAAGTGTATTGGGTGTGTTGGGGACACAAGAGACTTCTTGTATCTTGATTGCAGGATTGCTTGAGAGGGGATACCTTTGAACACTTCCTCCCTGAGTTCGATAAACCTTGGGTGATCCACTTAGGGGAAAACTTGATGATGTTCTACAAACCTCTGCACTTGGAGGCCCAACAACTGTCTACAAGAATAGAAGTGCGTAGACATCATTGAAATTTGTTCCGCGAAAGGGGTAGATCTAGCGGGGGCAGGAGCGGAGCCGGAGGTGGAGTGGGCTCCGTGGCTAGGGGAAGGGGGCGACTCAGCGGCCGAGGACAACATAAGGTAATAGGGGACGACTGCGGGGGAGCAGAGGGGCGGTGTGGGAGCAGTTCCAGCCTCGGGGGAAGCGAATGCTTTGGGTGAGCGAGAATGGCCGGTCAGACGTGTCACCATGCGGCCCCACCCTTCACCACGTATGCAAGACCCATCCCAACGCTGCCCCACCCTTCACCATGAATGCAAGACCTGTCCCAATTGACAAGTGCATATTTGCATCATGTTTTACATTATTATTTTGCCTTGTAGATGTAGGATCTTGGTATTTTACAGCGCTTAGGCGCACATTTTATGTATGTTTTCACCAAGATCAGGACAGATGATGGATCCAGTGGATACAATTCTTGGAGCAGTTGTTCTACGAAGAAAAGGAGTCAAAAGAACATAAATCGCTTATTTGGGAAATGTTAATAATACCAGAAGAATACCAGAAGCGAACAAGGGAGGCAGAAGGTTCAATGACCAACTATACGGCGTGAGCAAACTTTCTAGTTGTATAGCTCAGGCCGAATAGTTGGCGCCGCCTCCGACTCGTCAAATAGTTTCACCCCGTGCAATTGGTTCGAGGGTACAACATAAAGAACACCTAGAAATCGCAAAAACCTCACCTCCGGAAGGCATATGGAGGGGGAACTCATCCACAAGTGATCCATCTTTGCCCTGCACAGATCCAGGAGGCTAAGGCACCGATCTTCATCATCCACCGCTGCATCACCACCATCTCCATCCATCCCATCTACATCTTGTCTAGATCTTGTTGTCATTCCTATACTCGTTGTGGATTTATACAAGTACTATTCATCTATGATTTTTTCCATTACCATTTCCATGATGTTGATTGCCTCCATGTCTGAGTAGATCATTAGTTCTTGGGGAGATGGTGAAACCCTAGTATGAGATTGAAATAAGATAAAGTCTATTATGATACTCATCACTGTGACCACGTGTTAGATTCTACATCTGGATGTTGAGAGAAGTCGACCTCTCATTATTTGCCTCTCGTGGGGACTTGATGGAGGGAACTACTTGTTGGTCCATGGAGGCGTGCTAACACTTATAGTAACTATAAAGCTGTTGGCACCCCTTACGTATCAACTTGGGAAACCGAGGAAACTCACGGAACACTATCCATGCCATGGGATACATCCTACGGGATTATGTCCCTTAATAGTGCAGTAATTTGATTGATGTTGATTGTTGACTGCTGTGGTTATGAGGATGATGTGAGCAGCGGTTGCTGCCTATTAATCCAAATACGGAGTTCCTCCCACACATACATAGTTGAGAATGTTCATGATGATAATATTTATCTTAAATCTTTACAATACTAGTGGTGTATCCGCTACTCCCTCAGAACGATTTTTCCCTACTGCAGTTCCAATCTTTCTTACATACACGATACTTACTTTATGTATTAAGTTATTTTTATTTACTTTATTATTGCTCTTATACTCAAAACCCAAAAACACCTTTTTACACAATACTCGCATTTTATCTTGTTACTTAGTACTTTATCTAGCATTTCTATCGCAATATTTATTTCAAGAATTATTAGACTTCAGACTCCTGCTCCTAGTGGGATTGATATCTTTATTTCGAAACTAGCTACAAATGATCTGTGCACTTGCAGTCATCACCAATGCGGCCCCAACTGTCAGCATGTAATGGTCGTGGCGACGTAACGTAACGATCAACGCACAAACCGGCCCAGCGTGGTCCCACCGGTCAGCATGTAACGGTCAAGCCTTTGACCTGACGGCATCCCCCCGTCTAAGTGCATGTGAGGGTTTTAGAATAGAGGGAGGGGAAAAGTGAGGAAAAACTAAGCGGCTGGGGAAAACTGTACAACTAATGAACCGAGGGCACGAAAATAGAAATCTCATTAATATACTCCCTCTAACCAAAATTAGTTGCCTTGGATTTGTCTAGATTCGGTTGTATCTAGACATGATTTAGTATTAGATACATCCGAATCTTAACAAATTTGAGTCAACTAATTTGGATCGGAGGGAGTATCAGAAACCACAGAGAGTTTTGACAAAAGGTTCAACTTCTTCCTAAGATTTTGCATCTTGACAAACTTGAACTACAAGTATGCGTATATACTTGTCTCAAATTAAATGTCTTTTTAGAGTTAATTAATGAAAAAAGAAAGGGACGTAATAACTTAGTTAGTTATTATAACATCACACAAACCAAGACTAGTATATGATTCTACAACCTAATTAATTAGGCCTTTGCGTGACACTACACAAATGTTATTACCCACTATGAAGGTACATGTGTAAGTTACTAGTCTAAGTTATTTAGCACTATGTGACCATCCTAAATCAGAATGGAGGTGTATGTAATGTATTCCTTAAAGGCACCTATTCTGATGTGCTTCAAGCTGTTCACCACTCGTGTCGGCTCTCACTGGTCAGATGGATAAAGCCACTGACTTGTTGATTTTGTACTGTATATCGTCGATCTTCTTCCATCACTGAAAGAGAATAAATTCTTCTGCTGCTTCCAGGCGAGTGATTTTGTGGAGCTACAACCAGTAGCTCAGACGACTACTCCCGCGGCACTCGAGCAATTGTGACCGTCCATTCATAATGAACGGGAAGCATTAGACAATGGATTTTTTGTTGAATGGTTGATTTTTTAGAGATTGTTGAATTTTTTTCTTTATTGAACGGAGAGATGGTCGATTTGGGGTCCAGTAACAGGGGCGTAGAGGCCGACATGGGAGACGAAATTGGTGGTGTGGTAGGCAAGCTTATTTGAGGTGGCAGCGTGTAGATGTACAGATGGTACTGGTAGCCCATTTTTTGAATATTTTGTTGTTGTACTACAAGAGTTCGAGAGTAGTATTCCAGTTTTGGTTCCTTAATTACCGGTAGAACCTTTATGTGTTTATTAGTTACAGTAGTACAATACTAGTTCCAAATGTGCCTGCACAAGATGCTGAATGTAGAAGATCCAAGGATTATTACGTCCCACAAGAGGAGCTCCGAGTATACTCCAAACCGTCTCTCTGCCATGACCATTTATTTGACAGGACTGGTCAGCTTCATCCCGTGCTAGGATAGCTATACTGTACTACTAGAAAGGCCTGACCTATTTACTCGATAGGCACTAGGAAATGCAAAGAAGAGAGAAAAATCACGCTCGGTAGGCGATACGATTTCAATCAATTTATTCTATTTTCCTTTTCTCTCCATCCTCTTCTCTCCATCTTCTTGCTGATCCCCACTCGCCCACCTTAGCAAAGGCCAACACCGCCATGCCGCTTTCGGAGCATCTCTGTAGCTCAGTTTGATAGGCACAGTAGATTTAGCGGAGAGAAAGAAAGCATGCTTGGTTTTATTTCATTCTGTATTTCTCTTTGCCTCGATCTCCATCTTCACTTCACCACCATCGTCCCGGCGATGGCTATTCCCACTCGCACACCAATACAGGCACGCGCCAACAACGCCATGTCGCGTTAGGATCAGCTCCACCGCCATGTTTCATGGACTATTTTTCGTCTCGCCCTGCCAACTTCCGCTCGCTCTCTCCTCCAAAACCCCAATAAAAACCAAACACCATTGCTCTCCACCTATTCGAGCTCTTCCTCGTGATCGACCAATTGATCGATGACAGTGACACTTCTAGGGTGTTTTCTGATGGCCCCCTTGAAGAAATCTCAGCCAGATGCGATGTCATCACCGCCACGAGCCTCGTCTCCTGCTGCAAACGTTATCTTTACTCCGCAAAACATAGTGCATCCCTGGCAAAATCTCATTCGTTTAGTCTCCCATGTGTTCTTCACCCTCACCCAACTGAGTTATCGTGTGAGTACAATGTCTTCTACCATGACAATCGCATGAAGCAGTTCTATAGGGGCAGCTACTATTGTGGTAGGGGCAAGAAGAATCCACAAAAGAAGTTCAGGTGGACCTTGTGTGAGCTGACGTCGCTGGACAGGTCCTCCTCCGATGCTATAATGCCAGATTGTGAGGGTAAGAAGTCGGCAGGCGCCCATGGATATTGGATCGCCATTTTTGGCCTCGCCTGCAACTGGGAGCTTGTGAATGTGTTCACTTGTCGCCGGATTCCTCTACCAGCGATCTTCGATTTTGAGGCCATGATGGCTCAGTATACGGCGCCAGAAAAGTGCTGGTGCGGTGTTGATGTAGAGCTCATTGGGAACCCCAAGAGGAAGGTATGATGAGCACAGCAGCAAGTTTCCCTCAGTTATGAAACCAAGGTTTAATCGAACCAATAGGAGCAAGGAAACACCCCAAAGGTGTTGCTAGCTGAGCCTTGGCAGGGTGCACTACCGGTGCTAGTAGCAATGTGGAGACCTGCACAACACAACCACAAAACTTTGTCCCCAACTTGTGATGAGGTTGTCAATCTCACCATGTTTTGCGGAAAACAAAGGATTAAACGTATTGAATGGAAAGAAGTAATAGTTTGCAGAAAGTAAACACAAAGCAGTAAACAGTTTGTAGATTGTATGTAAAGAAAAAGGACCGGGATCCATAGTTCAATAGAGGTGGCTCTCCTTAGGTAGATAACATGTTGGGTGAACAAATTACAGTGGGGCAATTGACAAACATCGAGAAAGCAATACATGCATATACTAATCATCTTGACTCCTTTGATATTCGATTGGGCATTACAACATTATACATAGACCGCCATCCAACTACATCTATGACTAATAATCCACCTTTAGGTTATCATCCGAACCCCCTCCAGTTTTAAGTTGTAAGCAACAGATTATTGCTTTACGAACTGCATGTAAAGTAAACAATACGATTGTTCTATCAACAAAGGATTGTTGTTTTCTCCCTAGTAGCAACAGCACATCTAGTACCTTAGAGATTTCTGCCAGTTCCCCAGATTACCAGAGGCATGAACCCACTATCGAGCATAAATACTAACTCTTGGAGTTGCTAGCATCTACTTAGCCAAGATAGCTACCAACAACGGAAAGCATGCAAGATCACAAATAACAAAGAAATGATAGAATCAATAATCAATCTGAAATAGCATCTCAATATCCATCGGATACCCGCAAACACAACATGCAGAATTACAAATAGATGATCTTGATCATGAACGGAGCTCACAAGATCTAGACATGAAAGCACAAAGGAGGAGAACCAGCCATCTAGCTACTACATGGATCCGTAGTCCAAGGATGAACTACTCACGCATCACACCGGAGGCTTGCGTGGTGATGAAGAAGTCCTCCAGGGTGAATTCCCCTCTCCGGCAGGGTGCCGGGAAGAGCTTCAGATCCCTCTCGATATAGGGATGGAGATGATGGTGGCTACAGACTCTTTCGTGGATTTTTGATCGGTCCCTTAGAGTTTTTGTCCCGAGGGCATCTTATAGTCAAGGGGAGGCCGAGGGGGTGCCAGGGGCCACCACACCACCCCCTGGCGCGAGCCAAGCCTGGCCACGTGGCCAGGTGGTGTGGCTGGCCTCTGGCCCTCTCCGTCTCGTATTCTGGCATCTGATAACTTCCGCAAAAATAGGCACTTTGGTTTTTGTCCCGTCCAATTCCGAGAATAATCATTTTCTGACTTTCCTAGAACCAAAAACAGCAGAAAACAGGCAGCTGGCACTGTGGCTCTTGTTAATGGGTTAGTCCAAGAAATCATATGAAAAGTACTCCAAAGTTGGAACAAAACACAAGAAAGTGGATAAAACCAAGCATAGAACATCCAAAATTATAGATACATTTGCAATGTATCAACATCCCCAAGCTTAACTCCTACTCGTCCTCGAGTAGGTAAGTGATAAAAAAAGAATAATTTTTGAGGTGACATGCACCATCAAAGACTTGATCAAAGTATTTGTAAAACATTTAAATTTGGGATCATAGTACTTCAATCATAACATGAAAGACAAAGTTCTAGCAATAAGACAAAGAAACTATGATGCAACATGAAAAGGCACAAACAAAAGATTCATGATTAACAATGCTTTGCAAGACGTTTGTTTGTTTCACATAAAGAAAACATAGCATACTAGTATTCAGCTTGTCCCTCAATAGAGTACCAAATATAAATGCATAGAACACCTTCAAAGTTCCTAAGAGTGACTAGATACAAATAGTTTAAAACAAGCAATATCAAGTTATGCATCAATCAACTAGTCTTGGGACAATGCACATAGAACTAAGAATGGCCACTATGCTGTCAAAGTAGGTACATAAAGATAGAAAGTGGAGACTCAATATAATGGTGGAAGAAAGGCCTTCATAGAAGGAAGTAGGGATTCAAGTCTCATAAAGAGCTTCCAAAAATTATGGTACTTATAGCTTTCAGCTCTCATTGCCCCTATCATAAGCATCTTTAAGGTGATTGTTGGGGGGATACCCCCATGTAGGGCCACGCCGGGGTATAAAGGCCTAGTTAGCCGAGGTACGGCAAGGTCAAATAAAGTGCTGGCCGAGTCACCTCAAGGCATGCCGGATCATGGAGTAACCCGGACCAGGGGACGTCCACCTAACTTGGTCTCAACCGACTTAGCCATATGTCGGTAAGATGTATCTAACTTGTATGCAGGAACAGGTCTGGCCGGATCAACTATGTGGGATCCGGGTTATATCAAGCTTGTAAGAGAAGGAAGGTATCTCACTGGTCAAAGGTGACTACTGTACGTAGAGTGTGAGCGAAGCAGACAGAGGTTGGACCATCGGGGCGTGGCCGACAAAGGTGACGAAGCCAATGTCGGGTGACGCAGGCGCCGTAGAGGCTCATATAGCCTCTGCATGGATGACGCAGGAGAAAAGTGACCCGGTCGGCTTACTATTTTGGGAGGAGGCATATTCCTTGGAATATGCCTCCACGTATGCCCTAAGTGGAGACCTAGCCACCCCTATATAAGGAGGGCTAGGACCTCTGTAGAAGGGGTTGAATTCTGGGAGGTTGGTCTTGACTAGGTTGAGCTCTAGGGTGTTGTGATTTACTAGTTAGTTCCTGAGGGCAAGCTAGTGGTTAGAGTAAGAGAGTCCCTTCTTCCTCCTCTCTCCAATACAGCTCTAGGAGCACTTGTAATCTGCGAAGGTGAATCAAATACAAAGCTTCTGTGTGTGGAATCACCACACTATCCCTCCCTGGATTCCCCTAGTGCATTTAGTCCCCACCTTTAGCCTATCCATGGCATCTGCCGTGACACCACCACGACAGCTGGCGCCCACCGTGGGGCTAGCGGCGCTAGGAGGGGTGAAGATCCGGACGGGAAACCTCATCGGCACTGGCGAACGCATCGTCTCCGGGCTCGTTCAGTGCTTTGGAACGCTGGACTTTGTCAGCAACAATGTTGGCTGCTTCGGCACGCGACCTCTTCTGCGCAACGGCCTCTTCGTCAAGCTCGGCGCGCACAAGGTCTACGTCGATGTTGATGTGTCGTGCTCTCATCCGCGGCACGTCGTCGAAGTAGGCGAGCCACCCCTTAGCGTGGTTCATGGGGAGCGCATCACTCGCTCCCCAGACCATGCAGAGGTGATGATGACTGCGCCAGGTGTGGGCGCAAGCAAGGATCCTGCACCAGATCCGGAGGTAACACCTAAGGCACCGAGGAAAAGTAGAGGACCTCCGCTAGAGAGGCCTGAGAATGTGCTGCAGCAGGCAATGGATAGCTTGGCAAACCCAGTAGTAGCAGCAGTAGATCCGGCTCGGGCACAGGCCGAGCTAGAGGAAACTAGGCAGAAAATACTAGAGGGTGCGAAAAAAATAGCCGTGGCTCAGCAGTCGTTGAGCATGACACTGCGTGAGTACACTAAGGCAAATAAGGTTGATGCTGTAAAAGTGAAAGGGAGAAATCTCATGAGTGAGATAAACAGAGAGGGTGATACTAGGATTGAGGAATCAGAGAACTGTTTGTCTGTGGGGCTGCCGAGGTATAGTACCCTGGCAAAGAACCTCAGAGCAGCGGATGCAGCTGCGTCCGAACTAGAGGGTCTGACGGGTGAAGCCCGTCAAAGACAACAAGAAAGAGTCAATTAGTTGGTTCGGATCGCGAACAGGCAAAACGAGGAGTTGCTCAGGGCTAACTCGGAGAGAGCTGGGGCCTCCAAGATCGTTCATTCGGCAGTGGGTAACCCGGAAAAATACGCTGGAGCCGCATCGTCTCCTCATGGTGGTCCTAGGAGAGAAGAGGTAGTAACTTCGTCCAGGAGGAATAAACAGATAGTCCCATATGACCCGGCAAGGGCAGGGAAAGGAAAAGAAGTGCAGAGAGATGAGGATCGAAGGAGTGTGAGTCGAGGTGAAGCTGGCTGAGGAAACCGCGACCAAGGCAATGCCGGTCAAGGAAATGATGTAAACGGCAATGCCGGACAGCGCAATTCAGTAGGTGCAGGCCAACCGCAGTAGTGGAATATAGCAAGAGCGCAGTGCCGGCCAAGGTATGCAACAGAGAGCAGCTCCACAGGAGCAAGATTGATACAATGGTGGAGATTTGGAGATGGTGAACGCCGGCTATCCCAGACCGGACTATCACGTGATAGGGTCAAGATTGGGAGGCAGAAACTTGATGCCTAATGACGCCAGGTTAAAACTGGATCGGCTGTATAGGTCGGCGCAAATTGAGTGTCAAGGTCCTCCTGGTCCAGCTTGTTTTGGGTCTCGGATCATGAAGGAACCTCCGGTACCTAACTTCCAGTTACCTAGAGGCACAAAGACGTATGACGGCAGCACTAAGCCAGATGATTGGTTAATTAACTATGCAAATGCGGTCAAAATTGCTACAGGCAACTTGAGGTGGGCAGTGAGATATGTGCCCTAGATGTTGGAGGGGCCAGCAAGGGTATGGCTAAACAATTTGCCACTCGGAAGTATTAACAGTTGGATCGATTTTGAGGAGATGTTTGTTAGCAATTTCTCAAGTACGTATCAGAGGCCCAACAGGCCACAAGCCCTAGCAATGTGCAGCCAGAGACCAAATGAGACAGACCAGGAGTTCTTAACCCCTTGGTGCACTGTGCGAAACTCGTGTGAGGGTGTGATTGAGTCACAGGCCATAACCTGGTTTGCGCAAGTATGCAGATATGCAAGCATGCTATGGCAAAGGTTGCAAAGGGATATGCCAACCGCCTTGGCAGAAACGGTCCGGATTGCTGATTCATATGCTTTGGGTGATCCGACGCAACCTAGGCTCACCTCAAACGATTCAAGCGAGGAGTATTGTCAGCGAGATGGGGCCGGGTCATCCGGAAGAAATGATTACCGAGGTAAAAGAAGAGATGACAAACCGGATTACTAGTACAGTTCGCAACAAGTTGCAGCTGTGAATCAGGATCAACCCGGAGCAGGAGGCAGTCCACGTCAGAAAACGGCAGCAATGGACACCAAAAAATTATGGGAAGAAAACTTGGACGCTAGAGCAGAAAAAGCAGTGGCAAGAGAAGAACGATTGTCCGAGGTATACCTATGAGGCAATGCTGGATCAGCCGTGTAAGTTTCACACGCCTAATCCGAGTAACCCAGCGGGTCACACAACCAGACAGTGTGAGTGGATGTGAAAGATAGAACAAAGTGGCTCGGGGAATGCTCAGGCACCTCGGAATGATCAACCTCGGCAGGAGTTACCCCGGCAGCAATTGCTCTCCGGAGCGAACACGCAGCAGTTAATGTTGCCTCCCCCTCCGTCGAGGTATGACAACCATGAGAGAAGGGATGCAGTGCATCAGGTGGAGAACCAAGACCAACAGGATCAGAGGTACCCCAGAAACGAGGGGAGAAATGAGTACAGAGAGCACCATCAGAGTTACTGTGTGTTCACTACGGAAGAGACAGACGGAAAGAGCTTGCAGCGCAGACATATGGAAGTCAATGCAGTAATGCCGGCAGTGACGAGGTATATGCCTTGGTCGGACCAGGAAATTACCTGGAGCATCAAAGATCATCCCAAGCTTATGCCAAGTCCTGGTTCTTATGCACTGGTGCTGGATCCGACATTCATTGGGCCTAACATCAACGTGAGATTCTCCAAGGTGCTGATTGATAATGGTAGTAGCATCAACATCATGTATGTGGACACGATGCGAAAATTGGGCATCTCGGAAAACATGCTCCAAGCTACAAGGACAACTTTCCATGGCATTGTGCGAGGCATTTCGTGTGAGCCCATAGGCAAGGTCCGGGTTGACGTTTTGTTCGGCATAAGAGATAACTGTCGAACTGAGAATTTAGAGTTCGAAGTGGTGAACTTAGAAAGTGTGTATCACGCGTTACTCGGTAGACCAGCTCTGAACAAGTTTATGGCAAGTTGTCACATCAGTTACTTGAAGATGAAGCTGCCTGGGCCAAATGGTGTAATTACCATAGCTGGGGATTTTCGACTTTCAATGGAGTGTGCATCTGCCAGATCTTACCTAGCCGAGTCACTCGTGATTGCGCAAGAAAAGAGAAAGATCCAAGAAGTGGCAGCATTGGCTCAGTCCGCGCAGCAGTATATGCCGGCGTTGAGTAACCCGCATGGTAGTGTATCATTCCAAGCAACAAAAGATACCAAGAAGGTGCCTGTTGATGATATGTTCCCTGAGCGTACCGTAACAATTGGTGCCGGGTTAAATGATAAATAGGAAAGCGAGCTTGTCAACTTCCTCCGTGAGAATCGGGATATTTTTTGCTTGGTCCACGCAAGACTTGCAAGGTGTTCCGAGGGAGTTGGCCGAGCACTCTTTGAATGTCAGACCCGGAGCAAAGCCGGTGAAGCAACCTCTCCGCCGCTTCGCCGAAGATAGGAGAAAGGTCATAGGAGATGAAATAGCTCGGTTGTTGGCTGCAGGATTTATTATGGAAGTGCTTTACCTGGATTGGCTATCTAATCCAGTGCTGGTGGAGAAGAAGAAAGATGATCCGAACGTGGCAGTGGTTTGGCGTATGTGTATCAATTACACGAACCTGAATAAGGCGTGTCCAAAAGATCAATTCCCACTGCCAAGGATAGACCAAGTCATAGATTCCACTGCTGGGTGTGAGTTGTTGTTGTTCATTGATGCATATTTTGGTTTCCACCAGATACCTCTGAACCCAAGTGATCAAATAAAGACTGCGTTTATCACCCCGTATGGGGCTTATTGCTATCGCACCATGCCTTTTGGTTTACGTAATGCAGGCGCAACGTACCAAAGATGTATGCAAAAATGTTTACATGACCAAATTGGTCAAAATGTGTAGATGTATGTGGATGATGTTGTGATAAAGACCAAGGAAAGCAAAACGCTCATTGACGATATCAGGCAGACGTTCGCGAACCTAAGGAGGTTCTCGATGAAGCTTAACCCGGAAAAATGTACCTTCGGTGTCCCGGCTGGAAAATTACTCGGATTCCTCGTCTCCAGCCGGGGTATTGGGGTCAATCCAACTAAAATCTGGGCATAGAGCGAATGGAGCTGCCGAAGTGTCTTAACGATGTCTAGAAGTTCACTGGTTGCCTGGCATCGTTGAGTCGGTTTGTATGTCGGTTGGGAGAAAAGGCACTGCCTCTCTATCAACTCATGAAAAAGTCGAATAAGTTCATTTGGACGCCGCAGGCCAATGAAGCCTTTGCTCACTTAAAGAAAATGTTAGCCACTGCACCAGTGTGAGCCTCTCCACTATCAAAGGAGCCAATGTTGCTCTATATAGCTGCAACCAACCAAGTTGTAAGTGCAGTGATTGTGGTAGAGTGCGATGAAGAGGGTAAGTAGGTGCAAAGGCCAGTGTATTATCTGAGCGAGGTATTATCAGCCTCAAAGCAGAACTATCCTCACTATCAAAAAGTGGAATATGGTGTGTATATGGCAGCTAAGAAGCTAAAGCACTATTTCGAGGAACACCCAATCAAGGTAATATGTGAAGCTCCCATATCCGAGATAATGAGCAATAAGGATGCGAGTGGAAGGATTGCGAAATGGGCAATTGAACTAGCACCTTATGCGCCACAATATGACAGAAGAGAGGCAATTAAATCTCAAGCTGTGGCGGACTTTTTTGTGGATTGGGCCGAGGTGCAATATGTTCCTAGTAAGAGTTGTGCCAGCTTGGGCATTGCCAATATTCCAATTCCTAAAAGATGGAACCTTACCCACTGAGGAGGTACTTTCCAGGAAAACTCAGAGGAGAGCAAAAGCATACACGATGATCAACTTCGAGCTATACAAAAGGAGTGTGACTAATGTCCTCCAGCGATGTGTTGACCCAGAGGAAGGACTTGACATCCTCCGAGATATACATCAAGGGGAATGTGGGCATCATGCCTCATCCAGAGCCTTGGTAGCAAAAGCTTTCCGCCATGGGTTTTACTGGCCAAGTGCCTTAGAACAAGCAGAAGATCTGGTGAAAAAATGCAATGGCTGTCAGAGATATGCGACAAAAACACATATGCCAATGTCGGAGCTCAAGACCATACCAATTACATGGCCATTTGCCATATGGTGCTTGGATATGGTTGGCCCGTTTAAACCAGCGAAGGGAAATATGACTCACATTTTGGTCATGGTGGACAAATTTACAAAGTGGATTGAAGTGAAGCCAATAAGAAAATGTGATGGAGCTACGGCCGTAACATTTCTCAATGACATCATCTTGAGATACGGTTATCCTCACAGTATCATAACAGATAATGGCACAAACTTTGCTAAAGGAGCATTTGCGCGTTTCTGCCGGGATAAGAAGATCCGGCTGGACGTTGCCTCGGTAGCCCATCCCGCATCGAACGGACAAGTGGAAAGATCCAACGGATTAGTATTATCCGGGATAAGACCCCGGCTCATTGAGCCGCTGCAAAGATCAGCGGGGTGCTGGATAGAAGAACTACCAGCGGTACTGTGGAGTTTAAGAACAACTCCGAATCGATGAACAGGCTATACGCCATTCTTTCTGGTATATGGGGCAGAAGCTGTATTACCAGCCGACATAGAGCATGACTCGCCTAGAGTCACCCAATACACAGAAGCCGAAGTGCAAGAGGCCCAGCAAAATGATGTTGATCTGCTGGAAGAAGCGAGAGAATTGGCATTGTCCAGATTCGCCATATATCAACAAAATCTCCGACGCTATCATAGCCGGAAAGTAAACCCTCGAGTTTTCTGGGAAGGTGATCTGGTACTCCGGTTGGCACAATGTACTGCTGGCATGCACAAATTATCCCCCCCCCCATGGGAAGGGCCATTCATTGTGAGCAAAGCATTGCACAATGATTCTTATTATCTTATCGATGCAAAACCACATGAGAAGAACAAGGCGGACAGGTCCGGCGAGGAATCCAAACGTCCATGGAATGTAGCTCTACTTCGTCCTTTCTACACTTAGCAGAGAAGTGTTTGTATCCGAGTCTCTCATATGTCGGTATTTATGCCGGCAATGAGCTTATCAATGAAATCTTGGCACCTCGAGAAGTAACTCGGGGACTGCCTCAGTAATTTTAGTTGTCTTCTATATTTCTTATTTATACGTCGGCTGGCGTAAGTTGCTTCTACTTAGGCCGGACTAGTAGTGTGTGAGCACCAAAAACCTAACTCTTCGACTTGCTGTTGTCCAACAAGATTTGGCTTCATGGCAAGCAAGAGAACAAGTTTGGAATTGCGTAGCACATGAAAAACGACTAAGGGAAAAAACTTAATCGAGCCGACGTTTGTTTTTCGGACTAACATTGTGTGTACTTTAAATTTATCATGCTGAATTATTTTGAGCTAAACCTAAAGTTTCCAAGTACTGTTAAATCAATTTTTGAAGCTCGGACTCGTAAGTCATAAACTGAACCAAGGTGGACACGAGCCGAGCCAAAAATTGGAGGAACAAGAAAATGAAACTCGGGGACTACGCCCAAGTTAATCCAGCATAGAAACTTAGTAACAAAATACCACTGACGTGCTTAATACAATTGCACCCCGCATACCGGGGATCTGATGAAATTTCAAGTGTTTATAATCAAGGAGCAGCAGGAGGAGGAAGTTTGGCGTCATCTTCGCTGTCTTCGACGTCCGAGGCATCGTCCTCTTCGTCCTCATCCAAGCCATCTTCAACGTTTTGAACGTTTTCGGCATCGACGGCATCTAGGAAGCTTGGTCTCTTGTTCCATTCATGAATGGGGGCATATTGAATGAGGCTATGGGCGCAAGCCTTACGCTGAGAAACCCAGTCTGGGTCGCTGGACCATCTGGATCCGGTGCGCTTGCGAGCTAGGAGTTTGAGCTCAATCTTCTCGTACCACGTCAGCACGTAGTGAAGAACGGTCTCAGCTCTAGCGCGTCCAGCGGATTCTCTCCAGAGATCGAGCTGAGTCTCGCATTCCATAAGTCGGGAAAAAAGAACAGCCAGATTCTCCGGAGTATCCTCCTCAGGCCAAAAGGCGTTGAAGATCCGGATTACCACATCCAAGATATCCTTGCCATAGTTCCTCACGACTTCGACTCGGGCGGACAAACTAACTATCAAGTCCTCGAGATCAAGAGGAATGGAGCCAGGGCCAGATGGAGTACCCCTCTACTGGTAGAACTTGGTAACGGCATTGGATCCAATGACATCGCTCTCTGGGAATTTGCCTGGGAAGATAAAACAAGTGGGGTAAGTAAAGGAAGCAGCCCCGGAAAGATCAACGTCGGTTGAAGGAAAAGAACTTACTAGAGATATGGTTGTGAACCCGAGACAGCTCCTTGATGCAGTTGCCGTGCCTCTCCCAGAGTTGCACAAGTTCAGCATTCGCCGACTCAAGCTTGACGTCAGCCTCCTTAAGTAATTCTTGGTCCTTGGCAATCTGGAGGTTGAGGCGCTCACGCTCTTCAGTAAAATCCTGGCCAGCTTTTTGAAATTCGGTTTGGTGCTGTGCTTTTAGTTTCTTCATATATTCCTTGAGCTTGGTAATCCCATCATCTTTGGCTCGGAGGAGGGCGAGCTCATCATCTTTCTTTTTTAGCTCGGCCTGATGTTGCCCTGCTTGTTCGAGAAAATGCAGCATCTTATCAGGCATGGGCACACTATCTTCAAGAGATGCTGAAATAGTTTGTTGACCCGGCAAAGCCGAGGTATGAATGTTTGCTGAGACAAGGAGAAAAAGAGATAGAAAGCGTAGCAAGCTTGAACAAAAAAGACTTACCCTTGATTTGATCCAAAATTTTCCTCATGATGGTATTCTCAGCTTCCACCCCAGCTGCGAAAAACCGAAGGATGGGTTAGCTCGGCAGACAAAGAAGAAATGAAAATATGCCGAGGAAGAAACTTACCCCTTTTCTCGTGTTCAGCAAGGAGTGCATTATGTTTTGAACGCAACATCTTGTGAGTATCAAGGAGACGCTGAAACTCAGCGCCCCGGCGGTTGGTGGTCACCTGAAAGAGCAAAGATGAACAGCTTAGTCTTGTGCATATTCGAAGTGTACAAGATCCAGGCCAAGTGGAACTTAACCCGGCTCTAGGTGTGTGCATATTCGAAGTGTACAAGATCCGGGCCAAGTGGAACTTAACCAGGCTCTAGGAGTGTGCATATTCGAAGTGTACGAGATCCGGGCCAAGTGGAACTTCACCCAGCTCTAGGTGTGTGCATATTCGAAGTGTACAAGATTCGGGCCAAGTGGAACTTAACCCGGCTCTAGGTGTGTGCATATTCGAAGTGTACGAGATCCGGGCCAAGTGGAACTTAACCCGGCTCTAGGTGTGTGCATATTCGAAGTGTACAAGATCCGGGCCAAGTGGAACTTAACCTAGCTCTAGGTGTGTGCATATTCGAAGTGTACAAGATCCGGCCCAAGTGGAACTTAACCCGGCTCTAGGTGTGTGCATATTTAAAGTGTACAAGATCTGGGCCAAGTAGAACTGAACCCGGCTCTAGGTGCGTGCATATTCGAAGTTATTAAGGAGCTATGCTAGTTCTCTAAGGAGCATCCGGCCGAGTAACAAGTTACTCCCCCGGAGGCTCGGGGACTAATGGTTATATCACTAATGTCTACAACATGTTAAGGAAAAGACGAACTAACATACCTCCATCATCCGACCCACAAGGTTAATTGCCTTGGCGGCAGTATTCATTTGTGCAGAAAATTCGGCGGGACCAAACTTCTCCGGGAGATCGTCGTTCTGGACGAACTCCGCCTTGTTCTAGTTATTTACAAACTCGATCAAGGTCGGAGGGTATCGTTCGCCGCTTAGCATGTGTGGCGCCACTAAACCCTTGCCATGCGCCTCCCTCCTCTCAACTTGGGCAAGGGCCGGGCTGGTGTGCAAAACAAGTTGCGCATCAGCTGGCTCGGCAGGGGCGTCCTTTGGCGGTGGAGTCTTCTTCGGAAGCATGGACGCAAGTGTGCGTTGTCCAGCCTTGACGGACGCTGCCCTGGTAGTTTAGGGTGCCTTCTTGCCCTTGGGCTGCTGCTGAGAGGTTGAGGTTGCTGCAGCGGATTTTCCCTTGGGAGTTGCCTTGGCGCCAGCCTTGGTGCTGCTGATGTCTTCTCGCCGAGCCTTGCAAGACTCGGACGAGCTAGAGGGGCTTGGTGCTGCTGCTGTTGCTTTTGCTGCTGGTGATGGGGTTGGTGCTGGTACTGGTGTTGGTTTCTGCTTCGGCGGAGGTGCTGAGGGAACTTCGATGGTAGCTGGTTGCGGCGGAGCCGAAGTGGTGGTTGTTGCCTCGGCAGAGCCTGTCTCCCCTGCTCCGAGGTTGCCCTCCGGAATGGGGCTCAACAGGCGAGAATCATCACCACAAGGAGGAGAAGGGTTGTGTCGGAGCGGCGATGCAATGCCGGATCCACTCTGTGGGACCTCCACCGCGGCCCTGCCAAATCAAATGATGAATAATGAGAAACTATAACACAAAAAGAACAAGTGAATGACAAAGAAAGAAGAGGCCTACTCATCCGAGGTCAGGGGCTCCTTGGGCTTCCGAGCCCTCTGGGCCGTGGCTTTAGTTGGAGGTTTGGTGGCAGTTTTATCCCCGGCCTTCTTCCGCCTTTTAGCCGGCTGAGAAGGTCCGGAGGAGGATGCAGAGGCAGCCCCCCTTTTCTTCTTCAGCGCCACCGGTACAGGATCACCCACGGCAATGGGAGGGTCTTCATGGATCTGCCCACCGACGTTAGCTGATGCCGGAAAAGCATAAGAAAGGGGGACAGCGTCAAATGCTTCCATCACCTCAACATCCGAATCATCTTCATCGTCGGGCCAATCTCTAATAGAAGAGAGTTTACTGGTGGGTCGTTTCGTTGCATCTGCCATCAGAAGGAACATCTCCTGATCCGGTTCTTCCTCGTCCGAGGTATCCCGGTCAGGCGCCCATTTGAGGGAAGGCTCGGTACCATCCTTGATGGTTTGCTGAAGAAACATCTAAGGAAAAGAAAAGGCAGCAGGATTAAGACCTACAACAAATGACCGACATAAGATTTAACACGGAAAGAGTTTAGGGCACAAGATTTACCGA
This sequence comes from Avena eriantha, assembly GCA_910589775.1. Taxonomy (NCBI): domain Eukaryota; kingdom Viridiplantae; phylum Streptophyta; class Magnoliopsida; order Poales; family Poaceae; genus Avena; species Avena eriantha. The sequence continues at coordinate 429,417,303 of OU342743.1, read as the reverse complement.
AGGAGGAAGCCTATCTCGGCAAAAATGTTCAATTCCCCACGTCCACTCAGAGGAGAAGTCCTTGTGAGTGGTGAAGAGGGCCTTGACCCGGCGGTAGATTTCTGTATTGCTCAACTCAAAAGACGAGGTCCGATTGGGGTCGCGGCCCTAGCTCATGTGACACACTTTATGTGTGCGTTTCTGGAGGGGGAGATCCGGTTGCGGACAAATGTGATCATGGTGTCCTCGTTGCGCAGTCCGAGTTCCTTCGGCTCCTTGAATCTCTTGTTGACCTGGTTAGCCAAAACTATGGGCTTCTTGGGGATAACGTCCCACAAATCCAGGTTAGGAGGACCCGGAGTATAGGGGAGCAGCCGGATCAGGTCCTCGGTGGTGCTGTTCTGGACGTAGAAGAAAGTCCGGGCCCATCCCTTGCAAGAGTCAAGCCCTGTGACTCGGGGAAAGACAGACAACTTCTGAGGAGAGATTGACGCAGCCCCGAACTGCGTGAGTTGTTTATCCGTCGGCTCTAGATCTACATTCGGAATTACGTTCCGGCAAAAGCCACAGAACCGGATCCATAGCTCCTTTGTGAGCCATAATCCGGCATAACCTTCGATCGTGGAGGCGAAGGCGGAGAGAGATGTGATGGCATTGGCAGGAAGGTGGTGCTGCTGGAGCTCGTATGTGTTTAACCAGTCATGGAAAAAATCGCTAACTGGCAGACCGAACCCCCGCTGGAAGTGTGATAGGAACACCACATACTCACCCGGATTGGGTGAGGGGGCCAGTTCGGCGGAAGCAAGGCGTGCGGTGACGCCCTCCGGGATGCGCCTGGTGCGGTAGAGCTAATCCAGGTCATCCTGGCAGACCCAGGATCCAGCCCACGCGCCACGATCGGCGTGCGCCACGTCTTCTTCCATCTCCTTCTCGGCGATGGTGAGTTCCTCCTCAGTCATTTCGAGGTTGCTCTCCTCACTTGCGCTAGCGGCGGAGGGAGGCAGTGGCCTGGACTGGCGGGGACCCGTGGCGGAGAGGATGAGTGGAGGTGCCGAGAGCGCTGGAGTGCGTGGAAGAAGTACGGCAGCGGCGCTGCTGCTCAGATGCTGTGGCGGCGGCGCTGTCGACGGAGAAGAAGAGGAAAAAGGCAGAGGCAGAGGGGCGCGGGAGCAGGGAAATGACCCAAGGGACGCGCCCCTCCCCTATTTAACCACTCCCGTAAGGGGGTAGTGGGATCGCATTTTGCGGGCGAGCCACACGGTGTGGCCGTGTATGGTCCGGATCAGCCAATCAGCGACGATCCACATGAAGGGCCACAGGGCGCAGCGGATCCCACGACGTGACGTAATGATGCAGTTAATGAGGAGGCAGGCACGATGTGACATGCGCTACAGTGATAACTGACAATTACTGCGGCGGTTACTGTAGCTGGCCCTTAAAATGAGGCGATGTGATGATTAGCCTCCACGGGGGGAAGCGTACGAGAGAAGGAAGAATGACCCGGATGGGTATGTGGTAACCCGGCCAGCAAGTAAAAACTTGGAATGTGCCAAGGGAAAGTAAACCCATAGAATCTGGAGTAGGAGGTAACTCAGAGAAGGAGCAAGAAGCTCAGTGAAATTGAACCTGTTGTGGCCTTAGCGGCTAAGGTAGCTAAGACCGCACCAGCTTTGGGGACTAATGTTGGGGGGATACCCCCGGGTAGGATCACCCCGGGTGATGGGTTCGTAGCATGGAAAACAAAAAAATTCTACCGCAAGAACGAACAAAACCCAGATCTAATCTAGATAAAAGCCAAGATCTAATATATTAGACATGTGCAACGAGATAGATCTGTACTAACCCTTGTAGACCCGAAAGCGTTACGAGATTGGATCTCGTGGTTGATGTAGTTGATCACTTGCCGATCTCAAGATCGTGTGGACGAACCTTCCGGTGCCGCGTTCCGGCAGCACTTCTGCAGTCGGTCACACGTACGGAGTCGAAGCAGACCTTCCTCTCCTCGTTCCAGCGAGCAGCGGAGGTAGTAGATCTTCTCCACGGAATCTCAGCAGCACGACGGCGTGGTGGTGGTGGTGGAGTAGAGAATTCTGCAGGGCTTCGCCTAAGCCTGAGCAGAAGAAAGGAGGAGGAGAGAGGCGGCTAGGATTGGAGTAGTGGAGGATAGGCAAGGGGTGGCGCCTCCCCCTTCTATTTAAAGGAGGGAGGACGCCTTGGGAGGGGGATTCCTAGTAGGACTCCCCACCTCCTTGGCTGGCGGATTGGGGAGGGGGAAGGAGTCCTCCTCCCCCACGACTCCTTGTCTTGACCCACCAGGATTCCTTGATCCCTTCCTTGGTTTTCAAGCAAACTCCAAGAAACCTTCCAGAACCTTCCGGAACATTCCGAAACCTTCTAGAATCCTCATACAAATACTCCGGAACATTTCCTAACTCATAAAATGATCCCCAATATATGAATCTTATTCTCCGGACAGTTCCAGATCTCCTCGTGATGTCCCGGATCCATTCCGAGACTCCGAACAGCATTCGGTCTCCAACGCATATTCCATATCTACTTAAAACAACTTCGAACCTTAAGTGTGTCACCCTACGGTTCGTGAATATGTAGACATGATAGAGACACATCTCCTATCAATAACCATCAGCGGGACCTAGAGATCCATAATGGCTCCCACATACTCAACGATGACTTCGTGATCGATAGAACCATTTACATACGAAACCAATTCCCTTTGTCACGCGATACTGTACTTATACGAGGTTTGATCGTCGGTATCTCCATACCTAGTTCCACCTCGTTACTGATAAGTACTCTTTACTCGTTCCGTGATATGTCATCCCTTGTGACCCAGTCACATGCTTGCAAGCTAACTAGATGACATTCCACCGAGAGGGCCCAGAGCATATCTATCCGTCATATGGATGGACAAATCCCAATCTTGGTCCATGCGCTTCAACACATACTTTCAGAATACCCAATGACACCTTTATGACCACCCAGTTATGAAGCGGTGTTTGATGTCATCAAAGTACCCATCCGGTGATGGTGATTAACATAACCTCATGGTCGAAGGATTAGGTTACTATGTATTTTAAAGCTTATAGCAAATGAACTTAATGACTTGATCTTATGCTATGCTTACTACGGGTGTGTGTGTCCATCACATCATTCTCCTAATGATATGATCTTGTTATTAATGACATCCAATGTCCATGATCAGGAAACCATGATCATCCATTAATCAACAAGCTAGTTTAACAAGAGGCTTACTAGGGACTCTTTTATGTTTACAAAACACACAAGTCTTAATGTTTCCAGTTAATACAATTATAGCATGGGATGTAAACATTTATCATAAACATAAAGATATAATAATAACCACTTTATTATTGCCTCTTGGGCATATCTCCAACAGTATCCCACTTGCACTAGAGTCAATAATCTAGTTAAAAAACTTGTGCATTCAACACCTATGGCTTTCAGGTGTTGTATAGACAATATTGCTAGTGGTAAACATAATCTTCGGATCTGACACTTCCAGGTCCGTGTGTATTTGCATGTCCTTGCGTCTCTACGCATTACTCATTCTCCAATGAGATGGCATTGTCTAAATTTGGTCCTTTGGTGAGACCTTTAGTTCCTTGGGATTAAATCATGTTGATACAATTGTCGTACAATGTATCTTCATAGTATTATCCCACTATGAACCACACCTAGTTTGATAACAAACTACTTAACACAAATGCCCTCCTTTGCTGCTACTATAGCAGTTATATACTTAGCCTTTTGTTGTAGTATCCGTCACAATATCTCAACTTTGGAACTCATCCAAATCCATCATGGAACATCCTTTCCATTATATTGTGCCACCCATAGTCTAAATTGAGATAAATTTAATTTGTATCTTGTGACAAAACTAGTATCAATGTAACACTTTACAATGAACTACCTTTAATTATTTGTCACTTATACATGATATATTCTTAGTTCTTCCAAAGCTCATAAGAATATCTTTACTATTGTCCAATGATCATCTTATGAATCATTCTGGTATATGCTCATAACATTTAGAGCATAGGACATATCTGGATGTGTACATCTCAAAGAATGATTGATCAAAATATTCTTGTGATTTCACCAAGTGTCAAAACACTTGAATCTCGTGTCAACACACTTGAATCTTGATTTAGTCCTTTCCGTGCGTCAAGAACCTTTCTTGTTGTTTCCATATTGAACTCATTCAACATCTTATCTATGTACATTTGGCAAAACCATATTAGCGCCTCAATCTATTCATATAGACATTGATGCCTAATTCTTGAGTTATGCCTAAGTCTTTCATCGAAATGAAATTCTTAACCTGTGTCAATAAAAGATACATTATTTCTAATCAACAATATGTCTTTCACATAATGTATTAGAAATATGTCTTAGCGCTCCCACTTAATTTCTTGCAAAATGCAAACATCTTCATCGTCTCTGAAGATTACAACTCCGCGATGCTCACTTCAACCATTGAAGTTTTGCATACTCTTTTAGCATCCTTTGAATTAACAAAACCCTTTGGATCGTGTCATGTACACGTCCTAGGTAACCATTCTATTAGAAGAACTTGTTTTGTTTGTTCAACTACCATATACCAAAATATATGTAGTGGTTGCTACATTAATCCGTCCAGACTAAATATCGCTATGAAAGATCAAATCTTATCATAGTCAATTCCTTGAACATTGTCGTAAACTCTTTCCGACATGTCGACTATTTCATAGATTTGAAACATCCATGTCTATTTCTTTATAGATCCAAACACGACCGATAGGCTTCACGCCTTTCCGGAGGGTCTTCAAAGTTCAGAAACTTGATTTCTCGTGTATGGATACTATCACGGATTCCATGACTTCTAGTCATTTTATGGAGTCAGGGCCCATCATCGCTTCTTTGCATGTAGTCGGTTCATCATTGTCAAAACAATAACGACTTGCTTATCTAATCTTACTATTTGATTCTTACCGACCCACATGGTTCTATAGGAACTCTAATCTCCGAGATCACACCTTTTGTAATCACGAGAGCCATGAGCATTGTGGCCGCCACCGGGACACTTTCCGGCGCTGCGCTACTTAGCACATATAGCTAAGGTTCAACAACCTTATCAAAGTTCTATTGTCCTCCCACTTAACTTTTCACGAAAAATTCCTTCTCAAGAAACTTGACGTTCCAAGCGACAAACTCTTTTGTCCTCGGCGTTATGGAGAAATTCCCAACAAATTCTTTGGAATAACCCACAAAGACGTGCTTATCCGACTTTGGTTGTAAATATTTTACTTATGCCTAGCATACCAAAAATTTAAGAAAGGACAACCTGGGTTTTATCCCAAACCATGACTTATATGGTGTCATTTCAACGGATCACGATGGAGCTCTTTTCAGTGTAAAAGCGGTAGTCACTAAAGCTTTAATCTTTAAAATATAATGGCAGTTTTATAAATGACACCTTTGATCTTACCATGTAAAACAAGGTTTCATTACATATCTCGAACACTCCATAATCCTATGGTGTTTTGGGAAATGGAAATCCATGGAACGATTCCTCAAATCTTAGGTGTTTTGCTAAACTTGTAACTCAAACATCTTTCTTTATGATCCAATCATAAACTCTTTTATTTTCTTGTTACAATGATTTTCCACTTCATCTTGAAAGTCTTTGAACATTTTTCAAATGTTTCATACTTCTTCCTTATTGAGTAAGTATATACATATACTCACTTAAATCTTCGGAGAAAGCATATGAAGTTGAAATCCATCGCCCACGACTACACATAATGGACTATATACATCAATATGTACAAATTCCAAGCAGTTAGTCGTCCGTTCCTCTTTTGGCCTACGAACGGAGTTTTAATTATCTCCAGGAAAGTATCACAAGCGTCATTTGATCCAAATCAAAGACTCCAAAATCCATCAACATGGAGTTTCTTCATGTATCCCTTTCAATATAATTTAAATGGCGATGTCACTTCGCAAGTGATCTTTCAATCATTTGTCTTGCGACATTTTTAGCATTAGTTTCATGGTCGTTATTTCTCCAACCAGACTTGTATATCATCCATCTATTATGGAATACGGTAATTATTTGAACAACCTTTTGTCGTCATAATACCTGATCAAAATAACAATTATTGAAATAAATCTTGAAGGCAAGCTTTGATGTTAACGAGCAACACAACAACCCTTTGTTTGTTTTCGATGAACATCATCACATATTCTCTTGCTAGTTACTTAGGCCATTGCAGTTCATGAATTGTGTTGTCCTGTATGACACTTCATACCAACCAATTCGGTTTCCAATACCGGAGAACCACATTGTTTAACAAGCAAGGAATGCAACCATAACATGTATATCTTCTATATGCCTAAGTTGGACATCTCCAACCTTTTATTTTCTGCCAAATATTTTATAGATTCTCTTTCAGCAATTCCTTTTCTTTTAAAAGAATCTATCAACATCAATAGTGGTGTCATCAACATGACACATGGTACAAAGCGTATATAGTCAACTACTAATACCTTTGTACTTGCACTTTGAGGTGGATCACCATCATCAAATGTTTGGTGTTCTTTCAAAAAATCCATTCTTTAGTAATCTTTTAGTGTAGTAAACATTTTATTTACATCTTCTATTCATCCTTATCATGACAACTTTCATGATCAAGCTGCTACAGCTTATAAAGGTGAATTGCGAGTATAATGTTTCTTTTTAAAAACCTTTGGAGGATTAGGATGACTAGCGTCTCCAACCTTCACAAATTCTCATCAAATATGAGGACGTATACTCTATCATGTTGTAACCAACACATTGTTTTAGATATCGCAATACCTTTCACATATGATGATTTCTGAAACATTGCTTTCAGCTCTTAGATAAACTTGATATTAAAAACAATCTTTTGAGTATCAAGAATCATGGAGGCAAACATGATACATTAGAAACTAACACTGGAATTGTTACTCTTGATTTAATACTATTTATTAAACTTCATGGAGTAAATGGAGTTTGCTGAAAGTTTGCAATAGGACTTAAAAACTTTAAATTGACATTCAAAACAATACGATACCAGTTCGTAAAGTAAATGTCCAGAATTTCTATAGTTCCACTATCTCAACTATAACTAAGCGTAAGGTGGTGAACGGATGCCAGTGACTACAACAAACTATGCAAATTCACTTTGATTGTGTTTATGATAAATTGAGTTCGACTAATCCAAATTACAAATGAACTCCCACTCAAAACAACATCCCTCGAGTTGTTTTAGTGATTACACGAACCAAATCCACTACACCAAGTCCGATCATCACGTGAGATGATGTAGCTTTAAAGGCGAACAATCAACATGTTCATCATATCATCCATATGACTCATGCTTTAACTTTCGGTATTCCGTGTTCCGAGACCATGTCTGTACATGCTAGGCTCGTCAAGGTTAACCTTAGTTTCCGCATGTGCAAATCTGGCTTGCACCCGTTGTATGCACACGTAGAGTCTATCACACCCGATCATCACGAGATGCTTCGAAACGACGAGTCTTAGCAACGGTGCCAACTAAGGACGAACACTTTATTACTTGATATTTAGTGAGAGGGATCATCTTATAATGCTACCGTCGCGATCTAAGCAATTCAAGATGCATAAAGGATTAACATCACAGGCAATTCATAATTAGTGTGATATGATATGGCCCTTTCTTCTCGCGCCTTTGATCTCCATCTCCAAAGCACGAACATGATCTCCATCATCACCAGCATTGCGTCAAGGTCAGTGGCGCCGCTTCATGGTTGTCCATCATCACTAGTAACTATTACAACTACTTGGAATAAAGCTATTACAAGATCAATAGACACGCAGGTCTTAACAGAATTAAAAGACAACCATTAGGCTCTTGCCGGTTGCCATATTACAACAAGGATCATTGCATACATCAAATATAATCACAATCACATGATGGCCATATCACATCACAAAACCCCTGCAAAAACAAGTTAGACGCCTCTAATTTTCTTTGCATGTTTTACGTGGTTTGGGGCTTTCGCATAAGACCGATCTTACCTACGAACAAGAACCACAACATTGATACAAGTGTTGTCAGATGCTCATTGTAAATTGAATCTTAACTGTGGTGGGAGAGACAGACACCTGCAAAGCCACTTGTGCAAAGCAAGTGGCACGTCAAGCGTGGAGCAAGTCTCATGTGCGATGACATGTAATGTTAGCCCGAGCCGCTTCATCCCATCATGCCGCAAGATGCAAAGTACACGCTAAGACACCGACAACAAAAACATCAACACCCACAAAAACATTGTGTTCTACTCGTGCAACAGATCTACGCATAGATACGGCTCTAATACCACTGATGGGTTCGTAGCATGGAAAACAAAAAATTTCTACCGCAAGAACGAACAAAACCCATATCTAATCTAGATAAAAGCCAAGATCTAATCTATTAGACATGTGCAACGAGATAGATCTGTACTAACCCTTGTAGACCTGAAAGCGTTATGAGATTGGATCTCGTGGTTGATGTAGTCGATCACTTGCCGATCTCAAGATCGTGTGGACGATCCTTCCGGCGCCGCGTTCCGGCAGCGCTTCCACAGTCGGTCACACGTACGGAGTCGAAGTAGACCTTCCTCTCCTCGTTCCAGCGAGCAGCGGAGGTAGTAGATCTTCTCCACGGAATCTCAGCAGCACGACGGCGTGGTGGTGGTGGTGGAGTAGAGAATTCTGCAGGGCTTCGCCTAAGCCTGAGCAGAAGAAAGGAGGAGGAGAGAGGCGGCTAGGATTGGAGTAGTGGAGGATAGGCAAGGGGTGGCGCCTCCCCCTTATATTTAAAGGAGGGAGGGCGCCTTGGGAGGGGGAGTCCTAGTAGGACTCCCCACCTCCTTGGCCGGCGGATTGGGGAGGGGGAAGGAGTCCTCCTCCCCCACGACTCCTTGTCTTGACCCACCAGGATTCCTTGATCCCTTCCTTGGTTTTCAAGCAAACTCCAAGAAACCTTCCAGAACCTTCCGGAACATTCCGAAACCTTCTAGAATCCTCATACAAATACTCCAGAACATTTCCTAACTCAGAAAATGATCCCCAATATATGAATCTTATTCTCTGGACAATTCCGGATCTCCTCATGATGTCCCGGATCCATTCCGAGACTCCGAACAGCATTCGGTCTCCAACGCATATTCCATATCTACTTAAAACAACTTCGAATATGTAGACATGACAGAGACACATCTCCTATCAATAACCATCAACGGGACCTAGAGATCCATAATGGCTCCCACATACTCAACGATGACTTCGTGATCGATAGAACCATTTACATACGAAACCAATTCCCTTTGTCACGCGATACTGTACTTATCCGAGGTTTGATCGTCGGTATCTCCGTACCTAGTTCTACCTCGTTACTGATAAGTACTCTTTACTCGTTCCGTGATATGTCATCCCTTGTGACCCAGTCACATGCTTGCAAGCTAACTAGATGACATTCCACCGAGAGGGCCCAAAGCATATCTATTCATCATATGGATGGACAAATCCCAATCTTGGTCCATGCGCTTCAACACATACTTTCAGAATACCCAATGACACCTTTATGACAACCCAGTTACGAAGCGGTGTTTGATGTCATCAAAGTACCCATCCGGTGATGGTGATTAACATAACCTCATGGTCGAAGGATTAGGTTACTATGTATTTTAAAGCTTATAGCAAACGAACTTAATGACTTGATCTTATGCTATGCTTACTACGGGTGTGTGTCCATCACATCATTCTCCTAATGATATGATCTTGTTATTAATGACATCCAATGTCCATGATCAGGAAACCATGATCATCCATTAATCAACAAGCTAGTTTAACAAGAGGCTTACTAGGGACTCTTTTATGTTTACAAAACACACAAGTATTAATGTTTCCGGTTAATACAACTATAGCATGGGATGTAAACATTTATCATAAACATAAATATATAATAATAACCACTTTATTATTGCCTCTTGGGCATATCTCCAACACCGGGGTATAAAGGCCTAGTTAGCCGAGGTACGGCAAGGTCAAAGCAAGTGCTGGCTGAGTCACCTCAAGGCAGGCCGGATCACGGAGTAACCTGGACCAGGGGACGTCCACCTAACTTGGTCTCAACCGACATAAGCCATATGTCGGTAAGATGTATCTAACTTGTATGCAGGAACAGGTGTGGCCGGATCAACTATGTGGGATCTGGGTTATATCAAGCTTGTAAGAGAAGGAAGGTATCTCGCTGGTCAAAGGTGACTACTGTACGTAGAGTGTGAGCGAAGCGGACAGAGACCGGACCACCGAGGCGTGGCCAACAAAGGTGACGAAGCCAATGTGGGGTGTTGCAGGCGCCGCATAGGCTCACGTAGCCTCTGCATGGATGACGCGGGGAAAAGTGACCCGGTCGGCTTACTATTTTGGGAGGAAGCATATTCCTTGGAATATGCCTCCACGTATGCCCTAAGTGGAGACCTAGCCACCCCTATATAAGGAGGTCTAGGACCTCTGTAGAAGGGGTTGAATTCAGGGAGGTTGGTCTTGACTGGGTTGAGCTCTAGGGTGTTGTGATTTACTAGTTAGTTCCTGAGGGCAAGCTAGTGGTGAGAGTAAGAGAGTCCCTTCTTCCTCCTCTCTCCAATACAGCTCTAGGAGCACTTGTAATCTGTGAAGGTGAATCAAATACAAAGCTTCCGTGTGTGGAATCACCACACTTTCCCTCCCTGGATTCCCCTAGTGCATTTAGTCCCCACATTTAGCCTATCCATGGCATCTGCCATGACACCACCACGACAGTGATTAAGGTTAAAGTGACACAACTAAGAGGATATGCTTGACAAGTTATAAACCAAAATCTCATGCCCCTTACTTACGAAGACCGAACCTCATGCTACTCAACTTTAGTCATGAGTAAGCTCTTATCATTGTAAGTACATATGTATCATTAAGAACCTCCAACGGGGTACCCCTTGCACATGATACGGGAGCTTTTCCATAATCAAAATGACAAGGCAAGCAGACAATGAGCATCTCAGTGATCTTTTTATTTGCTATTTGCATAGGTTTTTATTGAGGATGATTCATAGAGTGCTCATTATGGTGATGTTGCAAGTTTCCACCATGATTAGGCATGGCATAGGCTAGCGGCCCAGGCGTTTCTCTAACACACATACAAAGTCCATGATCTTACAAGTTCCACTTTTATTTCACACCACCGGGATCCGTAAGCAAAAGAACATGATATCAACGGGGTACAAAGTACAAGTGCAATGTTGACAGCGTTCCCCATGATACATGGTTCTGCTAATTTCAACATATAAAGCGCAAGCATATACGCAACAGAGAAGGACCTAATGGTTCAAGTTTATTAGATGCAAAAAAGTAAAGTGTGCCATCAAGTTCGTGAGAGCTTTAATCACTAGTTTTCTCATAACAAGTTTAATTTGGAAGGTAAACAAAAGCATGAATATACTTGGAATAGCATAATCTAGTAGGTAGGTATGGTGGACTCTTTGGAATAACTTGGTTTAGGGAGTTGGATGCATGAGTGAAACTCATACTTGGTTGTGGAGGCTAGCAAAAGACTGGGAGCGACAAACTAAGAGAGCAATAATGGCCATAATCATGCAGAGCGACAAAACACCATTGATCAAAGCATAAAGTGATACTACAAGTTGAAAACTAAAGGATCATAAAGGCCATGGTGACTTGATATAGTCATAACATGGTGTGAGCATGCGCCAAGTCAACCCAAATAAAGCATCAAAGGAGAATACCACTATATTATGCTTTAATATGCTAAAACAACGCATGATTCATCCAAGGCACATTAAGCAATCTCAATTGTTTATAACAAGTCATGCTACAGCAAAGAATACTAAGCATAAGGCTAAAACAATATCAAGCATGGCATGACAGAGCATAGGCCACAGTCAAAAAACGAGCTCTTTTTACCAAATAAGTACAAACTTTCCTACTCTTTTCCGAACCAAACCAAACTATTTGCAAACCAATGTATGAAAGAGGGGTTCCAACCAATATATTCAGCAAACTAAGCAAACCAAGCAAACAAAAACGAAAAACAAGATTCTCCAAGAACAACACAAATGTGCATGAAACAATAAAAATGAAGCGTTTGGAAGAAACCTGGGATTTTTATTGATGAAGAAGGGGATGCCTTGGGCATCCTCAAGCTTTGACGCTTGTACTTCTTGGATATTTCTTGGAGTGACACGTGTGGCATCCCCAAGCTTGAGCTTTAATCCATCCTTCATCTCATTACTCATTCTTTCCATACACCTGAAATTTTTCCTTCATACAAAACTTCACACAATCTTTACTAGCAACATTAGTGCACTCAAGATAAAAGGTCTTAAGGTTCAGTCCTAACACCAAATAAACTTCCATTAGAACACTAGCTACTGTAGCACTTCCCTCAAAAAACTCAATTCCCCAAAAGAACTCAAAAAGGAACCAACAAGAAGCAAATGCAGAAAATGGCAGAAATCTGTCAAACCAGACCAGCAGGTAAAGACGAATTTTTTTGAAGACCTTCTGTTGCTCAACTCCGAAAGTGTTGAACTAAAGAAAGTTAGAAAACAACCTGGGGCAGAAGCACAAAACTTCACGCTTCAAAAGGACGTATAGAGATTTTACACGAATTTTTACGGTGAAGCACAGAAATCTGTTTCGGGACAGCAACTTTCCCAACCATTACTTCTCTCTCATTAGAGGTTACTCTTGGCACAAAAAGAAAATAAAAAGGATAAGGAGCGGTTATTACAGTTCCAAGACTCATCTAGAACTTTTGGGTTATCTCCCAATTAGTACTTTTCTTTAACGCCTTTAAGTTAGGCATAAGAAACAAGAAAAAGAATCAAGTGTTTTCAAATGAAGAAGCATTAAGACCAAATTTTGTTTTCATAGGAGAAGGAAAAGAAATCTTCGCTCTCTTCTTAGGGAAGTGTTCTATACCTTTCTTGAGTGGGAGTTGATATTTAATGGTGCCTTCTTTCATATCAATGATGGCACCAACAGTTCTAAGAAAAGGTCTTCCCAAAGTAATAGGACAAGAAGCATTGTATTCAACATCCAAAACATAGAAATCAACGGGGACACAGGCATTGTCAACCATAATAAGAACATCATTAAGACTCCTCGTGAGTTTCTTTTTAGCATTATCATCAAGTGGGACATTCAAATAACAATCTTCAAGTGGAGGCAAATCAAGCATATCATAAATCCTTTTAGGCATAATAGAAACACTACTATCAAGATCACATAAAGCTTTGAAATAAAAGTCATTCATTTTCATAGTAATGATGGGTTCCCAACCATCCTCTTGTTTTATAGGAATAGAAGTTTTATGTTTCATCTTTTCTTCTTTAATCTTTATGAGAGCATCAGTAATGTGTTTTGGAAAGGCCATGTTCATAGCACTAGCATCAGGACTTTTAGCAAGCTTTTGTAGGAACTTAATAACTTCAAAGATGTTGGAACCATCAAGATCAAAACCATACTTATCATCTAAAGTAGTAGGACTATTACTAGCCTCAACACTAGTGGTGGTAATAGTAGAAACACTAATGTTTCTAGCAATTTCATCTTCTCTTTCCCACTTAGCATGTAATTCAGCTAATAGTCTAACATTTTCATCAATTCTTACTTGTATGGTATTAGTGGCTGCAAAGGGATTATCATTCGTTTTAGGTTTAGCAGCCATTTTATTCAAAGAAGATTGAGCTTCAGCCAAAGATGTTATATTTCTTTCAGCATTAGAGAGTTTTTCCTCAATAGTTTTATTGAAAGCAGTTTGTTTACTAATAAACTCTTTAAGCATGACTTCAAGTTCAGAGGCAGCACTCCTATTATTGTTGTAAGAATTTCCATAAGCATTACCATTGTTGGGAGGATATGGCTTATAATTGTTGTTACCAAAATTACTCCTATAAGCATTATTGCCAAAGTTATTATTTCTTATGAAGTTCACATCAACTTGCTCTTCTTGAGCAACCAAAGAGGCTAAAGGAACATTATTTGGATCAATATGGGCTTTCCCATTAACAAGCATAGACATAATAATATCAATCTTATCACTCAAGGAGGAGGTTTCCTCAACAGAATTTACCTTCCTACCTTGTCGAGCTCTCTCAGTATGCCATTCAGAATAATTAACCATCATATTGTCCAGAAGTTTTGTTGCAGCACCCAAAGTAATGGTCAAAAAGGTACCTCCAGCAGCAAAATCCAATAGGTTCCTTCAAGAATAGTTCAATCCTGCATAAAAAGTTTGGATGATCATCCAAGCAGTCAGTCCATGAGTGGGACAATTCTTTACCAAAGATTTCATTCTTTCCCAAGCTTGAGCAACATGCTCATTATCAGATTGTTTAAACTTCATTATTTCACTTCTGATAGATATAATCTTAGCAGGAGGATAGTATTTTCCAATGAAAGCATCTTTGCATTTAGTCCAAGAATCAATACTATTTCTAGTTAAGGAATTCAACCGTTCTTTAGCTTTTCCTCTCAAAGAGAAAGGAAACAATTTAAGCTTAATAATATCACCATCTATATCCTTATGCTTTTGCATCTCACAAAGTTCAACAAAATTATTTAGATGGGAAGCAGCATCTTCATTACCAATACCAGAGAATTGTTCTCTCATAACAAGATTGAGCAAAGCAGGTTTTATCTCAAAGAAAGTAGCTTCAGGAACATGTGGAGCAATAGGTGTGCTCATAAAATCATTGTTGTAGGTGCTAGTGAAGTCACACAACTTATTGTTTTCAAGAGTAGTCATTTTTTGTGTTTTCAAATAAGAAAGCAAACTAGTAAAACTAAATTTTTTTGTGTTTTTGATAAAGAAACAAGCAAACAAAGCAAAAAGAAAGTGAGCAAAACAAAAATAACATAGTAAAGAGATTGGTTATAAGGGACTCCCCTTGTGAAGATGTCCTTGACTCCCCGGCAACGGCGCCAGAAAAATGCTTGATCGCTCAGTCTACGGCGCCAGAAAATTGCTGGTGCGGTGTTGATGTAGAGCTCGTTGGGAACCCCAAGAGGAAGGTATGATGAGCACAGCAGCAAGTTTCCCTCAGTTATGAAACCAAGGTTTAATTGAACCAGTAGGAGCAAGGAAACACCCCAAAGGTGTTGCTAGCTGAGCCTTGGCAGGGCGCACTACCGGTGCTAGTAGCAACATGGAGACATGCACAACACAACCACAGAACTTTGTCCCCAAATTGCGATGAGGTTGTCAATCTCACCGTGTTTTGCGGAAAACAAAGGATTAAACATATCGAATGGAAAGAAGTAATAGTTTGCAGAAAGTAAACACAAAGCAGTAAACAGTTTGTAGATTGTATGTAAAGAAAAAGGACCGAGATCCATAGTTCACTAGAGGTGGCTCTCCTTAGATAGATAACTTGCTGGGTGAACAAATTACATCGGGGCAATTGACAAACATCGAGAAAGCAATACATGCATATACTAATCATCTTGACACCTTTGAGATTCGATTGGGCATTACAACATTATACATAGACCGCCATCCAACTACATCTATGACTAATAATCCACCTTCAGGTTATCATCCGAACCCCCTCTAGTATTAAGTTGCAAGCAACAGATTATTGCTTTACAAACTGCGTGTAAAGTAAATAATACGATTGTTCTATGATCAAAGGATTGTTGTTTTCTCCCTAGTAGCAACAACACATCTAGTACCTTAGAGATTTTTGTCACTTCCCCGGATTACTACAGGCATGAACCCACTATCGAGCATAAATACTAACTCTTGGAGTTGCTAGCATCTACTTGGCCAAGATAGCTACGAACAACGGAAAGCATGCAAGATCACAAATAACAAAGACATGATAGAATCAATAATCAATCTAAAATAGCATCTCAATATCCATCGGATCCCCGCAAACACAACATGCAGAATTACAAATAGATGATCTTGATCGTGAACGGAGCTCACAAGATCTAGACATGAAAGCACAAAGGAGGAGAACCAGCCATCTAGCTACTACATGGATCCTTAGTCCAAGGATGAACTACTCATGCATCACACCGAAGGCTTGCATGGTGATGACGAAGGCCTCCAGGGTGAATTCCCCTCTCCGGCAGGGTGCCGGGAAGAGCTTTAGATCCCTCCCGATCTAGGGATGGAGATGACGGTGGCTACAGACTCTTTCGTGGATTTTTGATCGGACCCTTAGGGTTTTCGTCCCGAGGGCATCTTATAGTCGGAAGGGGAGGCCGAGGGGGTGCCAGGGGCCACCACACCACCCCCTGGCGCGAGCCAAGCCTGGCCACGTGGCCCGATGGTGTGGCTGGCCTCTGGCCCTCTCCGTCTCGTATTCTGGCATCTGATGACTTCCAGAAAAATAGGCACTTTGGTTTTTGTCCCGTCCAATTCCGAGAATATTCATTTTCTGACTTTCCTGGAACCAAAAACAGCAGAAAACAGGCAGCTAGCACTGTGGCTCTTGTTAATAGGTTAGTCCAAGAAATCATATAAAAAGTACTCCAAAGTTGGAACAAACGACAAGAAAGTGGATAAAACCAAGCATAGAACATCAAAAATTATAGATACATTTGCAATGTATTAGGCCACACTCGAGGTACTTAAGTTTAAGGCGGCTGGTCAGCCTAGTAATCTACTGAAGATAGCCATTTGCCGAGTTCCCACAGTTGCTGGGAATTATAAGGATTTCTCTGTCCTGGCCATCTTCGACACGATAATTGCCTTCCTTGATGGTTCTCATGGTATGTGGATGGTTCTTGAAAACCAGTTCAGCATGTTCAGCTACTGCGATGCAATTATCCATAAGGGAGTTGTCTATGTTGTAACTTAGATTGGCAATGTTTATGCATGGGATCCTCGGGCATGGGGTAAAATTTCCATCCTTAAATTTTCAAGCTTTATCATTCAAATTTTACTCAACTAACCTCTAAATGTGCTTTCGTTGCAAGGTCATGTGCGTCTTCTAAGGCCACCTGATTTTGATGGTAATCGTGAGTACAGTCCTGATCTGTGGTGGTTAGCAAGATCTCCTGATGGTGGTAGCCTTATTCTGATCAATACTGTGGGCGTTAGTGATAGGCGGTATGACACTACTTATGGTGGTTATCATGTCGCTGAAAATGTTGGTTATCATCACGGCCGCAATATTCACACCTATTCTACTAGGTTTTTCTCCCATGTGTTCTCGATTGACACTAGTAGGTTACTTCCACCGAGGCAATGGCGGAGGATTTTAGACCTTGGAGCATTTTCTATCTTCCTTGGATTGCACTATCCGATTACTATTCCAGTTGGCGTGGCAGGACTTGACCCTGGAGATCTAATGAGGAGTAACTGTGTATACACCTCGCCGCATGCAGTTAGTCTTGGTATATTTCATCTTTGTCCTGAAATATGTCGCTTCAGTATGAATGCTCAAGACGCCGTTGTTGGTTTCTCAACCAACATTGGCTGGAATCGGAGGCATACTCCCAAGCTTGTCCAACGTGAAGGATTGAAACCGGCATAATTAATGGTTCAAGGGAGAGGTGTTGAACATAGTGATCCTATGGAATAGGGATTTGCGTATCTTGAATTATTTCCTTCGTCTGATTTGTATCGTATGGCCTCAATCGTTAACTTGCTATACTCTAACACTCATTTCACCGCAATTTATTGTAAGGCTTGCGATTTGATCAAACTCCTTTTGTATGCAAGCCATAGTTTTAGTCAGTGCGGTTCGAATATTCTGCAACTCGTTGCGCCCGCACCCCGTTATTATTTGTTGCACTTTCGAGTTCTCAAAAAAGGTGAAATAAATTGGTAACATTGGCTATGTCATATCTTGCGCATAACGGTGACTGGCTCGCCGCCGTGGACCAGCCGGGGCCCGGTGCCTAGAGAACATCTACACCTATCGAGTAATCAACATTTTTCCATCGACGCATACTTGTGGCATTCAGGTTGCCTCACATCCAGTATATAATATGTAATTCTACTATCCAGCTAGGGTTCCCCCAGTTACCTATACTCATTTCTAAAATCATGCATATTTTAAAAGTTCTTTTTGGCGAATCCGCAGGTATGGAGAAAAGTTCAATAAGTCGTGGGATGGATGTCTTGACCTGTTGAAGATCGTAGTCTGCAGAGTGCACACAGAAGTTGGGGGTTACATAGACTATGAGTTCCTCGCATTGTTCGACGGTAAAATCGCCTACCTAGAAGGTGGTAGCCAATTTTGGAGATGTCTACAGCATTCAGGTCATGGAAGACGATAGTACTATGATGCCATTGAACACGGTGGCCTCAATTTTGCAGTCGCAAGTCAAGGCTGCACCTACTGCTGGGCTCCCACATTAGAAGGTAATTCTAGTTCCATGATGATACATTGTTAGTGATTCAATGAAGTTGTTCTTTAACTACCTTGTTTATGTTTTACCTTTCATATGACTGAATGAGCACACCCTTTATGTCCTAAAAAATGAATGAACCATTGCCAGTAATGAATTAGTACAAGTAATATGTCTTCCAAAAATATAGTGTATGATGGCATCCTTGCACTAGTAAGTTCGTTCATTGTTAGAATATGAAAGGTATTATTAACCAGCATCTCAATCATGAGTGCAATACAATGATGCTGGGTTTCTTTATCTGTTTGTATATTCAGGCCCTCCTCGGATTGTAGCAATCACATATGATTTTTGTAAGACACCAATCTTTCCTTTTTGTATTTTGCCTTCGGATTTTGAGGAATTGTGTAGGTTTTTGTAGGATTTGGATCCTTAGGATTTTGTTCTATAAAATGCTGTCTGATTCGAAAGAGTATAGTTTGTAGGAATTACTTCAAAGGATTCCTTCGCACTCTATTTTGGAGGAAAATTTCCATCCACTCCAACCTCTTTTTACAATTCCTTTGGATTTCATGTGCAATCAAACACCACTTGATCCAAAATACTATAGGCATCTAATCCTATAGGATTCAAGTGGACATGCCTCTATATCAATAAAAAGTGGCGCTTCTTCTTTTGACACTTACAACAACTAGGAAACTAAGATAAGAAAAATTCAAATATTCGGAATAGCTGAATAAGAAATGCAATTTCCAATGTTTATAATTTATTGAGTAATATTATTGACAGGATTTGCCTATTCACATTGTTAGCATGAACAATGAAGAATGCTGGTGTTAGAATATGTATGCAAATAATGCACATTTTGTCTCGAATTCGGATGTTACAAGAAACAAGGAGCTTTCATTTGTAATCCCAACACCTATTCTGAATGATCGGCCAGGCATGTGGTTCCTCGCTCGATCGGCTGATGGTGAATGCTTGATGATCATAATTACAACATATGGCATGGGGGTTTACCATGGCGAAGAGGGTGAAATCATTCCCCATGCTCAAAATGGGACTAACCTACGCCTATATCCTGCCTCTCGTGTCTACATTTTTGAAGAGGATTCGAGCTCTGCTAGACCTCCAAGGGTCATCATTTGGAGGCAGGTGATACATTGAAAATGTATCTATAATTTTTGATGTTCCATGCTTGGTTTTATCCACTTTCTTGTGTTTTGTGCACACTTTGGAGTACTTTTCATCTGATTTCTTGGACTAACCTATTAACAAGAGCCACAGTGCCAGCTGCCTGTTTTCTGATGTTTTTGGTTCCAGGAAAGTCAGAAAATGAATATTCTTGGAATGGGACAGGACAAAAGCCAAAGTGCCTATTTTTCCGGAAGTTGTCAAGTGCCAGAATACGAGACAGAGAGGGGCCAGAGGGCAGCCACACCACCTGGCCGCACAGCCAGGCCTGGCCCACGCCAGGGGGTGGTGTGGCCAGCCTAGGCACCCCCTCGGGACATAAACCCTAAGTGCCCGATCAAAAATCCACGAAAGAGTCTATAGCCGCCGTCATTCCATCTCTAGATCGGGAGGGATCTGAAGCTCTTCCCGGCACCCTGCCGGAGAGGGGAATTCACCCTGGACGCCTTCTTCATCACCATGCAAGCCTCCGGTGTGATGCGTGAGTAGTTCATCCTTGGACTACAGATCCATGTAGTAGCTAGATGGCTAGTTCTCCTCCTTTGTGCTTTCATGTCTAGATCTTGTGAGCTCCGTTCATGATCAAGATCATCTATTTGTAATCATACATGTTGTGTTTGCGGGGATCCGATGAATATTGAGATGCTATTTCATATTGATTATTGATTCTATCATGTCTTTGTTATTTGTGATCTTGCATGCTTTCCGTTGTTAGTAGCTATCTTGGCCAAGTAGATGCTAGCAACTCCAAGAGTTAGTATTTATGCTCGATAGTGGGTTCATGCCTCTGGTAATCTAGGGAAGTGACTGAAATCTCTAAGGTACTAGATGTGATGTTGCTACTAGGGAGAAAACAACAATCCTTTGTTCATAGAACAATCGTATTGTTTACTTTACACGCAGTTCGTAAAGCAATAATCTGTTGCTTGCAACTTAATACTGGAGGAGGTTCAGATGATAACCTGAAGGTGGATTATTAGTCATAGATGTAGTTGGATGGCGGTCTATGTATAATGTTGTAATGCCCAATCAAGTCTCAAAGGAGTCAAGATGATTAGTATATGCATGTATTGCTTTCTCGGTGTTTGTTAATTGCCCCGCTGTAATTTGTTCACCCAGCATGTTATCTATCTTAAGGAGAGCCGCCTCTAGTGAACTATGGATCCCGGTATTTTTTCTTTACATACAATCTATAAACTATTTACTATTTTGTGTTTACTTTCTATAAACTTTTACTTCTTTCCATTCGATACGTTTAATCCTTTGTTTTCCGCAAAACACAGTGAGATTGACAACCTCATCGCAAGTTGGGGACAAATTTTTGTGGTTGTGTTGTGCAGGTCTCCATGTTGCTTCTAGCACCGGTAGTGCGCCCTGCCAAAGCTCGGGTAGTAACACCTTTAGGGTGTTTCCTTGCTCCTACTAGTTCGATTAAACCTTGGTTTCATAACTGAGGGAAACTTGCTATTGTGCTCATCATACCTTCCTATTGGGGTTCCCAACGAGCTCTACATCAACACCGCCATCAAGCATTTTTCTCGGCGTCGTGCACTGAGCCATCAGCAGGTTAACAGCCTGGGCAACAACTCTCTGTTTCTCTGTCTCAATTATCCAATCATTGACAAGATGATGAAGAAACGCGGATGCAAGGGTCCTAATGGCACATTGTTCCCATTCATGCCGAAAAACGGTGTGTCCACAACATACAGGAGCTTTCGCGGAATACAATTCCCTCAGATTAAATGATGCAAACCTGTAGCCAACTAAAGGTGATCCTGTGGCAGTTATCAGCCCTCCCAAAGATGGTTGGAATATTGTGCGACATGCGGCAATTTGGTTTAGGTCTAGTTTAGGTATGGTAGGCTCGTTGCTCTGTCCCTAGACTGAGCTGTGGATCTTTCTGGTGTATCGTTGTGTCATATTTTTTTGCATCATGGTTCAACAGTTGATTGTTAGTACACTGGTTTTAGTGGCCAGCTTTAATCATTTTATATGAGCCCTGCCATGCTTTTCTAATTAGTATTGTGTTCCACGGTATAATCCATGTAGCGGTGCATATTTCGTAGCGTGATTTCTATACTATAGTTTTCAGTACTGTTACTGGCTTGTATATACGCAACTCGTGCAGATTTTTTTTGAACCATCGCACCTCGTGCAGCCTTATGTTTGGAGAGGAATATTCCTTCTTTCCTCTTAGCGAATAGGGGAAAGTAGGTCACTTCTTCTTATAGGGCCACGAAACAAGCCTTAACTAGGCCGTAATTGATCTTGTATTGGTATGCCAAAGCAGGCCGAGACTCCCTAGGATGATAGCCGCAAATGTTTATGTAGGTTTTCTAGAAGAAAATTTATGCAGACCCTGACCCCATATTGTCTCTGATACATGGCACACTTTCAGTCCGGTCCTTGTATCGTAAGTTGTGTAGAGGCACCCCGATGAAACACTTCAGCGACATCTGGCGTATCCAGGTGCCCCTGAAGATCTGGGTCTTCCTCTGGCAGCTTGCGTGCAATAGGCTCCCAACCAACATGAACATTAGGCATTGTAAGGGGCCGTCCAACAGGCGCAGTGCGTTCTGCACGGAGTTCGAGGATGAGGACCATATTTTCTTCTCCTGTCCTTTGGCGGTGTTTTCGTGGAGTGTAGTTAGGGAACTGCTCTCCTGCTCTTGGAACCCTCAATCCTTCCCGGAGGTGTTCCACTTTATGCAGGCCCAGTGGGGGCAGGCTAAGCGGGTCGTTTGGTTTTGCTGTGCAACCTTGCTTTGGTCCCTTTGGACTACTAGGAACAAATTATCCATCGAGGGGACCTTTCCGACCCAGCCGGCTGACGTTCTGTACAAAATGTCCTATTTCATGCAGGTGTGGAGACCAGTGGCTATAAGACAAGACTCTGACATGGCAGAGTTGACGATTGGGAGGATTCACCAATTTCAGAGCAGCTTGCGAGATGCCCAGTCCTAGTGGGGGAGGCATCTCATTTTCCATGTATCTGGGTGTGTCTTCTGTATGTGTGCGTGGGGGCACCTGTGCCTTAGATATTCACGTGAGCCGGTTAGTTGGTATGTGTGTGGCGATATGCCCGCCTATGTTGTTGTGGTGTTTGTTTGACATGTTGTACTCTACCGTTGGTGGCTTAATTAAGTTAAAGTTGGGCTCGTGTTGAGCATACTGTCTTAAAAAAGGGGGACCCAGCAGCGTGAGAAAACAGCAGATTCGTCAGGCAATGTTATCTAGTTCAGAACAGGGTAGCGCTAGAGAAGAAAAAATTCCATCATACCCACGATTCTTCTAATGTGAGGCTGACATAAAGGACCCACCAGCCTAAATAAACGGCTGATGCATTGAGCAATGTTATCAAGTTCGGAACACGAAGGCGCAACAGAGGGTAAAGAATCTATTATACACATGTTTTTTCTAATGAGAGGATGGCATGTGGGGCCCAGTAGCGTTATTAAACGGTAAATGCATCGAGCCGCGCTATCAAGTTCTGAACAGGGTAGCGTGAGCGAAGGAAAAAAAACCATCATACACACGTTTCTTCTAATGAGAGGATGACATGTGGAGCTTAGGAGGTTTGTTATACGGTATATGCGTCGAGCAGCGCTATCAACTTTGTAACAGGGTAGCGCCAGCAAAGGAAAAAATTCCATCATACACATGTTTCTTTTAATGAGAGGATGACTTGTGGGTCCCAGGAGGTTGATTAAACGTTAGATTCATCGAGCATTGCTATCAATTTTGGAACTGGTTAGCGCGAGCGAAGGAAAAAATCCATCATACACATGATTCTTCTAATGAGAGGCTGACATGTGGGACCTAGGAGCCTGACTAAACGGCAAACGCATCGAGCAACGTTATCGAGTTCAAATCAGGGAGGCACGACCAAAAAGTATGGTCTACTAGACACTGACATCCGGGACCCACACGTCTCCACTACAAAGAATGTGCTAACCGGTGACCCCAAATATTGGTCATAGAAAGGTCATAGTAATTTATCTATGAACTTTCTATGACCAAAAATAGTAGGACATATAACAAGGGTCACTATAGACAGCTAGCGACCTTTTTTTTAATTGGTCATGGACTACTATGATCAAAGTAGATGGTCATAGAACCTATGACCAAAATATGGTCATGGTAATCTATCCTATCCACATAAGCCTATCCTACGTGGAATCCAACGTGGAAGCAAATTCATCCTGACCCAGTTCGACTTTTTAAATGGGTCTAGCCCAAACTTTGGCCTTTTTAACTTTCTAGGCTGAATTAGGTTGAACCTTATTTATAGTATAATTTATTTTGGGCTTTTTAGGCCAGAACTAAACGGGCCAAACCCAACATTTTAGCCATTTTATTTTCTAGGCCAAAGCCTTTTTACAATCAATATTCATTTTTATTTTTAGCCTTTCTAATCTTGATCAGGTCCCACTTGTCAGATTTGTTCCGTTAATTCATCCTATATTTCAAATTATAAATATACATGGGGTCCCAGTGGAATATTGTATACGTAAACAATATTTCAAAAAGAAGACAACAGATGAAATTACTCACAAAACGGCCAAAAATCAGTGTATTACAATATTATTAGTCTATTACGACCCAGATATGCCAAATATTACACAACCTTCTTGGAGACAGGGAAGAGGAAGTACAAATGATGAAGAAAATGGCCAAAAAGTAGTCTATTATTACAATATTGTCACTGGCATGCTAATGAAGGAAGCCGTGTTGTTGGAGATGTCCCAGTCAAGGAAGGCACGTGAAGCAGGTCGTATTGTACGCATGCAGCAACAACTGGGCGATGAGAACCCCAGAAGGACCACCATTGTAAGCATAAACGCAAGCAGAGAACATTGTCCAGTAAATGATAAGATACTCTCTAATTTAATGAAACAATGGATACGCTAGCATTGAATAGAAAATTAACATGTATTATGCGAAAACAACATTTACTAAGCAAAATCATTATTATATATCCCCACAAGAAACTTGCATATGCTTATGGTTCCATCAAAAAGAATTAATCGTCAAAGATGTTCTATAGATAGTTATCCAAAAGAAGAGCACATTCCTTTCCGGAAGAACAAGAACTACTCCCAGTAATTATAGTACATTCAAACTATCAAACATGTGTATGCTCTTAGGTTCATCCCATTTCAGCTTGAAGGAAACTCTGGAAACTTATAGAATATGTTTCTTCAACCAAAAACAAACCATGAATCAAGTAAATGTATGATTTTCATGAGAACATGCAGCTAGCTTTTTTGGCATACATGAATAGCAGCACCACTACTTGTTCCAAGGTATCAATGAAAGATTCATCTCTTAAGTCACCAGGGGCACACACCTATGAGCAAAGCCACTATGAAAATACATATTCTACCAAGGGAACAAACACACAGCAAGCTTTTCAGTCAGGCGCACAGCGAGTTACTCCGAATCACCTAATAGCATGTTGTTTACACACTATCAAACAGATGGTACAATCCATCCACTTCCTATAACCACACAGCATCAATGCAACCAGCAAAAAATGTTCTTGGCATCTAGGTAGTAACCATTTTCACCATGAGCACATAGCTCACATAGTCAGACACCATCAAACAGTAGCTACAAATAGTCCTATAGCCGAGACAGGAAAGTAGGAGTTTTCTTACCAGTAGATCCGGCACAGCATATGCTCCTTCAACCAACACCATCGTTGATCTGTAGCAGCTTGCCCTCTTCATGCTACGATAGGCATCACATGATACATGCACCAAACACATTGGGATATTAGATTTCTAAATGATCCCGCAAGAATAATAGAAAACAACAAACCAAAACCAGCGCTAATTTCTAATCGCAAAAGGGCACATGGACACTACTTCTCACAGAATAATAGACATCATATAAACAGTTATTGGTATGTATCTATTATGCAAGAACAAGTCAGATACACGTGGTGCATAGGAAGGTAATCATCAGGAAACACATATGTTTAGCTACCAAACTTAACTGGCGACGCGCTGATCATGGACTAACTGTCGTGACATGCTTACTTGAGAGGGGATTACCTTTGATGAAGAAAGCTAGCGGTTTTTAATCTAGAAAGAAAATAAGCAAGAACTAACAGCAAAATGATCAATAATTAGAAGTTTAGAAAATAGCATCTCTAGCTCTATATTTCACCCAGGTTAATTCTTTGCTTAGATATATGAGAAAACTTATACATGACAGATAGGAAACTAAAATCATCAAGGTAGTAACAGTAGGAAACTTAAAGGGTCCTAAACAGCGGTAATCGGGACAAGGTGGATCCGGTTATTCTCGGGAGGGAGCCGCTCCTACATTAACATCTCCAGTAGAGGTTTGCTACTAGAACTCCTATAATGAGGAAAAGCCACGTGTTTAGAATCTATAGAATAAGGTTTCCATCCACCCTTGGCAAAAAAGACAAATGGCTGCTGAATCAGTAGGAAGTGGGTCCATTTTGAACTACAGCTACATGATCTAATGCTACTGATTTTTTGCAAAAATATTTTTTAATCTCACAATATGATGTTTCTTCAGAGATTTGATGCAATTTTAGCGAGGATCATTCCCTATCTATGAACCTTCGTGCCCGTCGTTTTGACCATAGTTTGAAATAGGAATTAAAAATTAAAAAACGGTCCAAACAATGTAAAACCCTCGCGTGGTGTCATATTATGTGACATATTTTCAATGAAAAATACCAAACGTGGTATATTGCAAACATCTCGAAAAAACCTTCACAAAATTGACCTATCTTGTTCGAGGTTTTACAGCTTTTAGATCAAACGACCAATGTTATGGCTAGAATCGTGACATAGTTTGTAATAATGTGCCCATATTATGTATTCATGTGCATATTGTTATGGAGAACAATGTTGTAGGAGGAAGTTTTCCTTTTCGTCGCACGGAAAAAGCATTTTCTATTTTCTGAGTGCCGAAAATAGGGAGTTTTGTGAAGCAACCATCAAATGGTTAATTCAAAATGCTACCAACATATTTTTCAAAAATACTAGACCACCTTATATGTACAATGTCCCAAGTAGGATATCTCAAACCTTTTCGTCCACCCTTGGCAAAAAAACAAATGTCAGCCGAATCGGGAGGAAGTGGGTCTGGTTTGAACTACAGCTGCAAGATCTAATGTTCATGATTTTTTGAAAAAAATCATTTTTAATATCAGAATATGATGTTTCTTTAGAGATCCGATGCAATTTTAGCGAGGATCATCCCCTGTCTATGAAACTTCGTGCCCGCCGTTTTGACCATAGTTTGAAACAGGAATTAAAAATTAAAAGATGGTCCAAACAATGTAAAACCTTCGCGTGGTGTCATATTATGTGACATATTTTCATTGAAAAATACCAAACTTGGTATATTGCGAACATCTCGAAAAAAACCTTCACAAAAATGACCTATCTTGTTCGAGGTTTCATTACCTTTAGATCAAATGACCAATGTTATGTCTAGAATCGTGACATAGTTTATGATAATGTACCCATATTGTGCATGCAAGTGCATCTTAGGATGGCGAACAATGTTGTAGGAGGAAGTTTTCCTTTTCGTCGCACAGAAAAAGCATTTTCCATTTTCTGAGTGCCCAAAACAAGGCGTTTTGTGAAGCAACCACCAAATGGTTAATTGAAAATTCTACCACCATATTTTTCAAAAATACTAGACCACCTTATATGTACAATTTCCCAAGTAGGATATCTCAAACCTTTCCGTCCACCCTTGGCAAAAAAAGACAAATGTCAGCCGAATCGGTAGGAAGTGGATCTGGTTTGAACTACAGCTACAAGATCCAATGCTCATGATTTTTTGTAAAAATCATTTTCAATATCACAATATGATGTTTCTTTAGAGATCCGATGCAATTTTAGCGAGGATCAACCCCTATCTATGAACCTTCGTGTCCGCCATTTTGACCATAGTTTGAAACGGGCATTGAAAATTTCAAAAACGGTTCAAGCAATGTAAAACCTTCACATGGTGTCATATTATGTGACATATTTTTAAGGAAAAATACCAAACTTGGTATATTGCGAACATCTTGAAAAAACCTTCACAAAAATGACCTATTTTGTTCGAGGTTTCATGGCTTTTAGGTTTAACGACCAATATTATGGCAATAATAGTGACATAGTTTGTGATAATATGCTCACATTGTGCACGCATGTGCATCTTGGGATGGCGAACAATGTTGCAGGAGGAATTTTTATTTTTTGTCGCATAGAAAAAGCATTTTCCATTTTCTGAGTGCAAAAAGTAGGGCGTTTTGTGAAGCAACCACCAAATGGTTAATTCAGAATGCTGCCACCATAATTTTCATAAATACTAGACCACCTTACATGGAAAATGTCCCAAGTAGGATATCTCAAACCTTGACGTCCACCCTTGGCAAGAAAAAGACAAATGTTTGTCGAATCGGTAAGAAATGGGTCCGGTTTGAACTACACCTACATGATATAATCTCACAGTATGATGTTTCTTCAGAGATCCGATGCAATTTTAGTGAGGCTAAACAAAAAAATCGATTTCAAACCCTATTGTCAAAACAATGATTCAAAAATCTCTATTTATACCTATTAAGGTTTGAGAAGAAATATATGTCCTTGTGTTTTTCTTGGAAAATAAAAGTGTTCCATAATGTTCTAACAATATTCTCTAAAATTTTACAAATTCACTTAATTTTATTTGACTCAATTTGGAGTTATGAATAAAAAGATACAAACTAATACAAAAAAGGAAACAAAGAGAAAAAAGAGCTGGAGATGGCCGGTTGGGCGAACCCACTAGGAAAACTGGCAAGCCCATGAAGCAATGCATTCTCACGCGCTGCTGTGGCCCAAGGCGAGCCCAGTGTAGAACCCACGGAGGCACAAGTCGAAGGCCATAATAGCCTTTGGCCCAAGCCCACCAGAAATGGTTTGCACTTATACTTGACGTGTGGATAAGTTGCAAACTAAGTCGACGTGGTGTGGTGGTTGAGGGTGGACACGAGAAGATGGAGGTCTGGGGCTCTAGTCCCCATCTCCTTATTTTTGCCCGGTTTAATTTGGGACGGGCGGGGCATGCATGGGTCCTGCCTCCACGTAGTGGTGGGGCTTGCATGTCAGTCTAAATGTTCTTTCTTGGTCAGCAAAAATACATAGGCCCCATATGTACGTGGTAGGTTTCAAAACTATGTAGACATGACACGTGGACGAAAACTGACACTTGGATATGACACATAATCAAAAGTTGACACGTGGACATGACATGTAGGTGAATCTGGTTTGTTGGCAGTCTAGTTGTTTAAAAAATTAAGTATTAGCAGTAGTGACTATTTAAATTGGTCGTAGTCACATAAAACTAAGATCATAGACTAGTGTTGTGACCAATTGGTGCAATCAAGTTATGACATTCTTTAGAAAAAAGGTCGTTCGTTTTTAAGGTTTGGACCCTCCCAAATGGCCTATGACCATCTGGTTTGAAATGGTCATAGTTCTATGACCAAAAAAACCATGGTCATTAAGGAAAGGTCACTAGTTGACACATTTCTTGTAGTGCTCAAAAGACTTCGGCGAGTCAGCGTCGTGTGAGGAAATGAAAATCTTGCTTCTGCCACACGCTGGCCGAGCTTCCTCCATGTTTATAGCGGCTCCATGTAGTATAGGGCCATGAAACCGGAAAAAAAAAGTTTTTCATCGACTGTGGTCGAGCCGAGGATTTTGTCGCGGAAGACGCACCTTCTACGACGACCGTTGGGCCAAGTCGTTGCGGAAGGAAACTTTTCTTGTAGGGGATGTTTGTAAAGGTCCAACCATGTCAAACCCCTAGGCTTCAAACAGCCAATAATTGGTATTGTTCGTAATTCTTCAACTGGACATGTGGTTGCCTTGCATAAAACTGACACACAACACAATTTTGCACCAGCATGTCAGCCTTCGTCTTGGCATTCAATCAATAGAATCATTGTTGGAAGGCTTTGGAGACCTACGATCAGGGAGCGGCATGATGCCCGCAATCTCTGAGATGTATCTCCCTAAGGATATCCATACCTTGCTGCTAGGAGACACATCGTAGGAATACTTCGGTGGTACTTATTTTATATAGCTAGTTGTCTATTATGACATAGCCTTTTGCTCTGCGTACTATCTGTTGGCTTTTGACTTCGTCGGCGAACAGTGTTCCGTCTTGAAGGTAGTCCATGAACGGTCCGTCCAAGCTGGAGAGGTCACTTTTACTGTGTTAACAAATGAGTCCACTCTATCTGGGTTGTCGGGGTCCTTTCCTTTCACGGATGGAGTGCGTAAATGCTCCAGGAAAACGCCAAGCAGAATTGGTTGGCGAGCTGATCCAAGCTTAGACAACAGATATGCCGCCTCATTGTCCTCCCTTTTGACACACTTGACTTTGTAGCCATCGAAGCACTTGGCTATCTCGTCTACTTCATCTCGATATATCACCATCATAGGGTTCCACGCGTTCTAGGTGCTAGCCACTTGCTAGGCAACCAAGTCGGAATCTCCACAATAAACTATGTGCTTGATGCTAATATCATTGGCCACATGAAGTCCATGAATGAGGGCCTCATATTCTACCATGTTGTTGGTAGCGTTGAAGTGGATCTGCAGGACATGCTGTAGCTTCTCCCCTGTTGGTGATTCCAGTAATACACCAGCCCCCGAGCCATTGAGTAACTTGGATCCGTCAAAGTGCATGACCTAATATTCTGGCTTTGGCATAGGAGTGTCTTCCAGCAGTTCTGTCTAATCTACGGTAAAATCCGCCAATGTTTGAGATTTGGTAGTGTGTCGCCTCTTGTAGGTGATTTGGAAGGCCACAAGCTCGATGCCCCACTTCGCCACCTTTCTTGTAGCGTTGATGTTATTGATAATGTTGAACAGTCGAGCTTTTCTCACCACTGTGATAGGGTGCTCCTGGAAGTAGTGCCTTAGCTTCCATAAAGCAAGGAAAACTCCATTAGCTAGCTTCTGGTAGAGAGGGTAACGTTGCTTGGATTCCGTCTAGACCTCACTTACCTAGTAAACTAGTTGCTGAACTCCGTGCGCGTTCGTTGGTTCCTTGCACTCCACCACGATGACGATGCTGATGACCCAGTCGGTTGCCTCCATGTATATTAACATTGGCTCAATTGACTCCGGTGCTGCAAGTATTGGTGTAGAGGAGAGTATTCTCTTCAACTCATAAAGTGATGCATCTGCCTTGTCCGTCCATATGAATTGGTTTGCCTTCTTGAGTAACTTGTAGGGCGGCATTGCCTTCTCTCCAAGTTGGCTGATGAACTGGCTAACTACTGCGACGCATCCCATAAGCCGATATATGTCCTTCAAGAATGTCAGGTGTTTGATGTCGAAGATGGCCTTGATCTTCTCCGGGTTTACCTCAATTCCGCGATGTGAAACTATGAAGCCCAACATTTGCCGTTCATGAAACTATGTTTCTTGGGGTTGAGCATCATGTTGTACTTCCGAATATTGTTAAAGGTTTCCTGCAAGTCAGCGATGAGATCATTTGATTTCTTTTACATCACCACAATTTTGTCCACATAAGCGTGTACGTTGTGACCTATTTGGTCATGTAGACAACACTACATTGTCCGTTGGTATGTAGCGTGATGACATCAAGTGCAAAATCAATTGTAGCTAATTTCGATATAAAGATATCAAACCCACGGAGAGCTATTGGTAAAGGTCTTTATGCCCCTCGTCACTATCTACCAAAGGATAATTATAAGCTTCCTTTGATATCAAGTAATGGGTGTTTGAAAGGTTTTTGGTTGTTTGAAGAAAAGTAACTAAAAGAAGTAACAAGGTTGTGTGAAAACGTGGTTGAACTCAATAGCACTAAAACGTTCTCGGGGATGTAGGATACAGCACTATCATAGTATTGTTGTTATTAATAATCAAGATAACATACTTCTTGTGTCATGAGAAGTGTGGAGAGAGCTCCATAACAAGATGTTCACCACAAGGCTCGTAGGAAGCCACTTTGTTGAGCCAAGAGTGAGGTCACCTCTAAATAACCACTGCGAGGTCTGAGAGCAGTCCCCCATACAAACCACCACGATTAAGGGTTTCCCTGTGGATATCGTAATTAGCTTAGGGAGTCCCTCTTTTATCCTCCTTTGACCGTGTAGGTTACGAGCCGATGTCAATCTATCACGGGGCCATTCTAGGTACGATCCCAAGACATGTCCAAAGGATTTCTCCCTCCCTTTAGTCCCAAGGGCAAATGATATGTGACTAACTACACATACCATCTAAAGAAAGAGATCAAACACAAATCATAAATCTATCTTAGACCAGCAAGTCATACGGACAAAAGAATAGATCATCTTTATTACAAATTCATAATGGTGATAGGGTTTGTCCATTTGGAAGAAATCAACAACATCATCATAATCAAATGAATGGATAAAAGTCAAAGATAGATCTAATGCAAACCAGAATTGAATCTAGAATTACAACAAGATCTAGTGGATGAGAGATGGGGGTAATGGGGGTAATGGAGATGTAGCGGTCGATGATGAAGGTGATGATGTGTTGTACTCCAATGATCCGTGAAGTACCTAGGATTTTGCCCCAGCCAAGTTCCTCCTTCATATCCCTTTCAGGTGTGGTTTTTCATGGTTTCAGGTGGTTGTGAATGTTGGGTCTTCCTCTCATCTTCGCCAGGAGAAAGTACTTGATGAGGCAATCACGCTGACACCTAGTACAGGCGGACGGTACGGGGGGGGGCTCCGCCCGTACCACCGGTCGTTATCGGTATTGATTGCTTCTCCTTGTTTGGTATTTTCCCAGGTGCGAAGGTAAATCCATAAAATGACTTTTATCACTTAGAAATATCATATTATAACACAATATGACAGTTCCAATTAATATATTCAATAAGACTTAGTGATTTGGGATCTTGTTAAAAAAACAGCAAAATGGTGCGTGCAAACACAATGAAATACAAAGATCCCTACTCTATTTATGCAAAAACAAAAGGTAAAAATGCTTCAATTTTGGACTCATCAACTCCCCCAAGCTAGGCTCTTGCTCTTCCCGAGCAAGATGGTGGCTTATGGACAAGATCATCATGTTCATGAGACACGAGTCGTTACAATAAATCAGGTAGAAATTGAAACAGGAATACAACATCGGATGTAGAGATACTTCATGGGTATTACCATACCCTTACACATCACATGACTTGGAGGGTTCCACACCTTCTCTAGTATTAATGAAATCATAAGAATCTTCTAGTGATTCAACATATCATATAATCACAAAATTTAGAGATATCGAGCTCTTAGTTTAGTAATGAAGATTCATGATCATTTTTTTCTACACTTGATTCTTTTGGTAGTCGTTCTCTCTTATTTCTTATTTTCTCTCTCTTTTCTTTTATATATATACATGTATATATTCTTACTTTCTTCCCTTCCTCTTTTTCTTTTAATATAGTTATTTGATCATGCTCACTACTTCAATGGCTTTGAAAAACTCTTAATTATAATATGCTACCATAATTCTTCTTCTCATAACTCAATCAATACTTTTATTGGTGTGGAAGTACCTAAAATCATGACAGTTGTGCAAGTATCATAACACTCAACCTAGTTTAATCATCTAATATAATAAGCATGAACCAAAACACAACTTCAATTATCATAAAGTCTCGCAAATCAATGGATATAAATCTTCTCTTGAACAAAGGGAGCTCGAAGTTGATGCAACTAATGCAAATTCTAGATTTAAAGTCTAACATGCCTCTGGGAAAGTAAACATGCTAAAAACTGTAAGATAGGTTACAAGGCTCTCACAGATCCCCCAAGCTTGGAATCAAGACGGGTGGATCAAATAATTCCTTGCGATTATTTGAAATCATGTTGTCCATCATGGTGAAGTAGTTTTGTTGCAGACCGCTGCGCGAAGCTTCTTGTTTGTCTCTTCTAGGGCGGATATGCGTCGAAGACACTTTTGCAGATCTGAATGCAAGAGGAACATCCCATCAACGACCTTGCTCATCACGTCATTGAGTTCCTTCTGGCCTTCAAGATCCAAGAGACGCTTATGCACGATCTCCTTGTGGATGAGCTCTTCTTCCTAGTACTTCTCTAACTTGTGAAGATGATGTTTAGTTTCTAGAACGTGTGCGCCTACTGGCACGTCTTGAAGGTTGAACCCCCAATCCTCTTATGGCTTCACTCTCATGCATGCGTTCATTGTGATCTTCTTTTTTGTTGGGGTATCTTCCATAGTCTCCTGATAAGTTCCTGCATCAGGATGGTTAGATTTCTTACGCTTTGGTGAAGAGTAGTTGACGGCGATGATATTTAGTGACACCATGCACCACTTCCCATGAGGTTTATTGGCTTCTTCCTCATCTTTAGGCTTCACCATGGCCAGGTAATTCGGCTGCTTCTGTCCCCTCTTTGATTGTACCATGAAGGTCTTGAACTCCTCGTCATCAGAATCATCATCGGAATCATATGTGTACCGCTTGTTCTTTGGTCTTAGGCCTTGAGCTTCACGATCATCAACTTCATTGGAGGAGATCTAGAAACTATCCCACGAAGGAGCCATGAGGTTTAGAGGCTTGCCTTTGCCTTAAACTTGGTAGTGCATCAAGTAGATTAGACTTGTCGATATAAGAGGGATGAGGACCTCTAGGGAGGCTTATTAAGAGTCCGAAGCAGGTAGACACTCCTACTGGAAGAAAAAGGGTCGCCCAAAAAAATAATCCCAACAAGTATGGAAACAAATAAGTGCAAAAGAAGGAAATTGCAATCGTAACGACCAGATGGTATAGGTGGATGCCCGTACGACGTGCCCATACCGAGGCGTTTCCAAAAACATGACGGGTCAAAGTCGGCAAATAGTCAACCAACTAAGTGGTACAGGCGGGTTCCGCCCATACTGGCCGTCCGTACTGACTTTACGACTTCATTTTTTAATGCAACGAAACAAACAAAGAATAGAAGAAAAGACACATAACTGATAACGACCAATTGTACAGGGGGTTGTGCCCATACCACGAGGCCATACCGTTTATGCAAAAACGAAATGAGTGCTCCCGCGGGCTTAACGACCAGCGGTACAGTTAAATCCGGCTGTACTGCTTGCACGTACCGACCTCGTAAGACCGGCAATAAACTCAGAAAAACAAAGGGAATATAGAGATGCAAAAAGAAAAGGCAGAAAATCATCCAAAACAAAGATGTGGTTAGGATTTCATACGCTTTGATCATCGAGGGAACATGAGTTCATTTGGGGTACCTTTTCCTTCCTGGATCACATTTCTTCTTCTTCTCTTCGAACAAAGTAGGTTGTAGAAAATCACCAAAACCATTGAAAGAAGAAATTAAGAACTTCTTCTTTGGTAGTGTGGTTCCTGCAGGTATATAAACGGATGACACCTCTTTATGATGAGAAATTTCTTGAGTGTCCTTCGATATTTCCTCTATCTCTTCCTTTCTTTGTAGAATTTGTATGTCAAATTCTTGCAAAAGTAAAGTCCACCAGATCATCCTTTGCTTAATGTCAGTCCTTTCTAGGATTTCCTTAATCCAACACAATTAGTGTGTACTCTTACTTTAGAGTCAATGATGTGAGATCTAAACTTGTCGGGAGAAAACCACTGCCAAAAATTATTTTTCTACCATAGGGTAATTATTTTGGGCCCCATTTATGGTGCAATGAGCATGATGAATGATATTAAGATCATCACTATCATACTAACAAGAATTGCTCCTACAACTTCAGGAATGGCCTCACAAAATAGCTCGAAAGATTTCTTCCAATTAGGTGGTTTAATAATGGGAGCTTCAAGGAGAGATTCTTTTAATATGTTGAAAGAAGCGAGACACTTTTCATCAAAATTAAAATGAACATCCTTTTGAAGAAGGTTAGTTAAAGGTCTAGAAGTTTTTGAAAAATTCTTAATGAACCTTCTATAAAATCCAGCATGGCCTAGGAAACTTCTTATACCTTTTATGTCTCGAGGAGGGGGTAACCTTTCTATTGCTTCAATTTTTTCTTTATCAACTTCTATACCCATACCTGAGACTTTGTGACCAAGCACTATGCCTTCTTGGACCATAAAATGACATTTTTCCTAGTTCAAGACTAAGTTAGTCTCTTCACATCTCTGCAAAACTTTATGAAGAATATGAAGACAATGATTAAAGGAAGTTCCATAAACATAGAAGTCATCCATGAATACTTCCATAATACTTTCAACATAATTAGCAAATATAGCAGTCATCCATCCTTGAAAAGTGGCAGGAGCATTGCACAGACCAAAAGGCATACGTCGATAAGCATAAAGGCCATAGGGACAAATAAAAGTAGTCTTAAGTTGTTCATCAGGGTGACCAGCAATTTGGGGAAAACTGGAATATCCGTCTAAGTATCAAAAAATGAGAATGCATAGCAAGCCTTTCTAAAGTTTGATATATAAACGGTAAAGGGTAATGATCCTTCCTAGTTTCCTTGTTAAGTTTTTATAGTCAATGCACATCCTGTGGACAACAATAGTTCTAGTAGGTACCATTTCATTATGTTCATTTCGACAACCCTAAATCCACCTTTCTTAGGAACACAATGAACAGGACTTACCCATTCACTCTCTTCTACATGAAAGATGACACCTGCATCTAGCAAACGTATTATTACTTTTCTTACCTCCTCTTTCATGTGAAGTTTAACTCATCGATGAAAATCTACGATCGGCTGAGCTCCTTCTTCCATGAATATTATATGGGTGGCTATCAAAGGACTAGTCCCCTTCAAGTCACTCATTGAATACCCAAGAGCATTTCGATGCATCCAGAGAACCTTCATTAAATGTTTCTCCTTTTTCTCTTCAAGGTTAGAACTTTTAATAACAGGAAATTTATTTGTCTCATCAATAAACCTATATTTTAGTTCCTTTGGCAAAGTTTTAAGGATTGGAGGGGGGAGCCGCATCTCCCTTCCTTATGGGTTCTTCATATTTTTGATTAATCTCGGCATCCATCTCAGGTGTGGAGTCAATATAATCATCCATTTCAACTTTTTCTATGTCCTGGAGGATATTATCATTACTGACTAAGCTTCTTGCAAAATCATCATCAGGAGTCTCGGTGACTAATGGGGCTAAATTAACGATATTACCTTCTTCATCATGTTTGTACTCATCGTTGTCTAATTCTTCAATAGCCAGCTTATGGTTAAATTTGGAGAAATGAAAATCCATTTTCTCTTCACCAAACTTGAGGGACATAGTTTGTCTCTTGCAATCTATGTTTGCTCCTATGGTATTTAGAAAAGTTCTTCCAAAAGTGATGGGACAATAAACATTAGTAGGCATATCAATAAGCACAAAATCAATGGGGTATTTGTATGGTCCAACAAAAATTGAAACATTTCTAATTATTCCCATGGGGACTCTGAGTGTTTTATCTGCAAGCGTTGTAGTCATGTCTGTATCTTCCAGTTCGGATGGTGTTAGTTCATTTTGAATTTTTAAATAAAAATTATAAGGGATCATGTTAACAGCTATCCCTATGTCACAAAGGACATAATAGGAAGTTCCTCCAAAAGTACAAGGGAGAATAGGTTTACCAACTTCTTTAGCTTTTACCTTTCTTTCGACGAATTGTGAAGCTTCAGTATCTAGCTCAATTATATTGCAGTCTGCAAACATGGTTAAAATATCTTCCTTTGTTGATGCCTCTACCTCTTGTGCACTTACTTCTTTAGTTTTCCTTCTTTGTGTCTCCTCTTCCAGCTCCTTGAGAAATAGTTCTTCTTCTTTGCGTTGATCCTCTAGTTCCTGAGCCATCATATCTTTTCTCACCATCCTTGGGAAAGGAAGGGGTTCAACATATGGTGATACCTCCTTTAATGGTTCGATAGGGGCTGTGATTATTGGATCATCTTCTACAACTGGCTTAGGTGGTGGAGTGTAATGAAGCCAGTCCTTCTTAGGAGCCTCAATATGTTCTATAAAAGATAGAAGCATTTGCAAAATAATATCATCATCAAGTTGAAGTTCATAAGCAGTTTATTTTACTTTACCGGAGTCTTTATAAGCATTGAGACAATCATATTCAATTTCTATACCTCCTTTGCCTCCTAAATCAAATCCCCATGTTTCTCTATTACGCCGAATTTTTTCTAAATGTTCCCAAGCTTTAATTATACTTAAATCCATGAAAGAGCCTCTGGAGTTCCTGTCAAGCTCATGCTTAATTTCTTGATTAAGGGCTCCATAGGAAATATGTAAAACGTACCATTCAGGTAAATCATGATGGGGACATATATTAAGTGGGGACTTATACCTTTTGAAGGCCCTTACCAAGCCTTCACCTAGGCAGTTTTTGAAGTTTGAAATTGCCCTTCTTACTTCAGCAGTTTTTACCTTGGTAAAGAATTGAAACACAAATTCTCCTTTTAGTTTGTCCCAAGTATCAATTTTCTCCATAGGGAAAATTCTATACCAAGCCAAAGCAGTGCTGGTTAGAGATTGGCTAAACAGTTTAAGTTTCAATTCATGATCAGAATAGCCTCTCAGTTTAAGAGTCCAACATAGCTCAGTAAAACACATTAAATGAGTGTAAGGATCCTCACCTAGATCATCTCCTATAATTTTTTTCTTTAGTAATAGCGATAAAATTTGGATTGGCCTCGTATTCTAGTTCGCTACCACATGGTAATTCCTTGATTAGTCCTCTATTGAACTTACCAAGGTATTTAGTAGCATCGAGCTAATTAATCAGTCCGAGTGTAGTCATGGTGCTTACCTGAAACTAATAAGCAACTTTAGTTAAACAATTAGTAAAATAAGTAACTAAGAACAAAGAACAAAAGCGCTTAGCTCCCCGGCAACGGTGTTAGAAAATAGCTTGATGACTACAAGTGCACAAATCAATTGTAGCTAGTTTCGAAGTAAAGATCTTGAACCCAAAGAGAGATATTGGTAAAGGTCTTTATGCCCCTCGTCACTATCTACCAAACGATACTTATAAGATGCCTTTGATCTCAAATAAAGGGTGTTTGAAAGGTTTTTGGTTGTTTACAGAAAATTAATTAAAACAAGTAAATGAAAACAAATAACAAGGGTGTGCCAAAACTTGGTTGAACTCAATAGGGCTAAAACGTTCTCAGGGATGTAGGACACACCACTAGCATAGTATTGTTGTTATTAATAATCAATATAACATACTTCTTGTGTCATGAGATGTGTGGAGAGAGCTCCACAATAAGATGTTCACTACAAGGCTCGTAGGAAGCAACTTTGGTTAGCCATGGGTGAGGTCACCTCTAAATAACCACTGCGATGTCTGAGAGCAGTCACCCATACAAACCACCACAATTAAGGGTTTCCCCGTGGATACCTTAATTAGCTTAGGGAATTCCTATTTTATGCTACTTTGACCATGTAGGTTACGAGCCGGTGTCAAACTGTCACGAGGTCATTCCGGGTATGATCCCAAGACACGTCCAAAGGATTTCTCCCTCCCTTTAGTCCCAAGGGCAAATGATATGTGAAAGACTACACATACCATCTAAAGAAAGAGATCAAACACAAATCATAAATCTAGCATAGACCACCAAGTCATATGGACACAAGAATAGATCATCTTTATTAAAAATTCATAATGGTGCTAGTGTTTCTCCATCTACCCAAGAACAAAGGAACTACTAACACATGGATGCAATCAACAACATCATCATAATCAAATGAATGGATAAAACTACAAAGATAGATCTAATGCAAACCACAATTGGATATGGAATTACAACAAGATCTCGTAGATAAGATATGGGGGTAATGGTATTAATGGAGATACAGCGGTTGATGATGAAGGGGATGATGTGTTTTCCTCTAATGATCTGTGAAGCTCGTGGGATTTTGCCCCAGCCAAGTTCCTCCTTCAGATCCCTTTCAAATTTGGTTTTTCGTGGTTTCTGGTGGATGTGATTGTCGGATCTTCCTCTCGTCTTCGCCAGGAGAAAGTACTTGACGAGGCAATCATGCCGACACCTGGTACGGACAGACGGTACGGGCGGGCTCCACCCGTACCACCGGTCGTTATTAGTATTGATTGATTCTCCTTGTTTAGTATTTTCCCAGGTGCGAAGGTAAATCCATAAAAAGACTTTTATCACTTAGATATATCATATTATAACGCAATATGACAGTTCCAATTGATATGTTCATATAAGACTTAGTGATTTGGGATCTTGTTAAAACAAGAACACAATAGTGCGTGCAAACACAGTGAAATATAAAGATCCCTACTCTATTTATGCAAAAACAAAAGGTAAAAATGTTTCAACTTTGGACTCTTCATAGCCCCAGTGTTTTTCAGCCCAAAGGGCATCGTGATGTAGAAGTACATGCCATAAGGTATGATGAACGTAGTGGCCAATTGGTCTGACTTTTGCATCTTGATTTGGTGGTATCCTCAGTATGCATCGAGAAAACACAGAAGTTCTAAGCTAACCGTGGAGTCAATGAGGTTGTCAATGCAAAGCAAACGGATCGTTCGGGCATGATTTGTTCAAGCATGTGTAATCAATGCCATTCTTAATTCTTTTATTCCATTTTTGGGGACAAGTATAGGATTTTCCACCCACTAGGTGTGAATAACTTCTCGGATAAAACTAGCCCTAAGTAACCTAGCTAGATCCTTAACTATGGCTCATCATTTTTCATCACTGAAGCATCATAGAGATTGTTTCACCGGTTTTGCTTTAGGATCGATTTTTAAGTTGTGCTCGGCAAGTTCCCTAGGTACACCCTTCATGTTGGTAGGTTGCCAGGCGAAGATGTCCCTATTATCATGGAGGAAATCGACAAGCACGCTTTCCTATTTGGGATCCAGATCTGTTCTGATGGAGGTGGTCTTGGAGGAATCTCCTTCAACAAGTTCCACCTGCTTGGTCTTCATGGCGGACTTGAATGCGGGTTTGGAGTCAGAAATTTGCTTCCTTGAATCCGGCATCTCCGAGGCATTGACCTGGCGCTCGATCTCTTGAAACTCTTCATCATAGAGGACTGCTTCAGCGAAGGCAGCTTCACTCAGCTCTTACTCCCTTGCCTTGGTGAAGCTTCCGGCAATAGTAATTATGTTGTTTGGTCTAGGTATCTTGAGTTTGTTGTAGACGAAACATGGCCTGGCGACGAAAGAGTGGAAGATGTCGTGTCCAAATATGACATGGTACACGCTCTTGAAGGGCACCACTTCAAATGTCATGCGCTCTTGTCGGTAGTTGTTGACATCAACAAAGGCGACCAGAAGGGTGATGCGGCCAAGGGACTGAGCTTGCTGGCTAGGACCGATGCCATGGAACAGGTGTTGCTCCTCCTTAGCTCTGTCTCCATCAAGTTCATCTAGTGCAGTATATCAAGGTACATAATGTTGATGCTGCTTCCATTGTCCACGAGGCACTTGGTGAAATCGCTGTCGTTAATCAGGGGATTTATGACCATGGCATAGTGGTTCTCTGTTGGGATGAGCTCTGGGTGATCTTCTCTGTCCCAAGTAACTGGAATTTCCGACCACCTAATGTTCCGTGGAACTGCGGGGAGGGTGGCCATCAGTATCCTCAGGGAGGTTTTCTGGGCCTGGACAGTGGGAGTGCCAAGGAAGGTGTGGTAGACTGCAGCCTTCTTTTCAAAGGGATTCTTTCCCTTGCCATCGCTCTTGTCAGCGGACTTGGGGTCCATGTCTTCATCCATATCATTTGAATCCTTGGAATCTTCCTCCTTCTTCCCCTTGCCCTTTCCGCGGGGTCTATTCTTCCGACTTTGCTTGTAGGTAGACTCAGGGTCTTCCTTGAATTCGTTGACGAACTTGCATTGGCAGTTGGTGTGAGTGGCTTTGATGTTTGCGTTGAGATGGACGAAACATGGCATATCATGGTATTCCTCGTACGTCTGGGGAACGTGGGGGGCTGCAGGTGTAGAGTCACTCCGCTGTAGCCCACGACTAGCCCCTCAGCCACGACCATGTTGTCCTCCATCGCCTCTACCAGCGAAAGTTGTGGCGACCATGTCGGTTGTCTGCTTGTCTCTGGTGGATTCTTCCACTTGTTATTATTATTCTTCTTAGCCTAGGTTGGAATAGCCAGCGCTGGCAATGATCCGCGAGCATCATCATCAGCACCGGCGAACTCACTAGCCATGGAAATCATTGAGTTGAGGTCAAGTTTGCCTCTGTCCTGAGTGTGCTTTAGCATATGTCAGAGAAGTGTACTCCCACGCATGAAGTTTTCACATCAAGCCAATGATATAGGTAGGCACGAGAAGATTCGTCATGTTCTTGCACACACCGCTATAGTTCACCGATAGTACAGGGACGTGTGTAGGTACCCTCGAAGTTCTTAGTGAATGCTTCATGCATGTCCAACCAATTACAGATTGATTTCTCCAGTAAGTCATCGATGCACTATCGAGCAGTGCTGGTGAGCATGAGTGGGAGGTACTTGACAGCGACATTGGGGTTTCCCCTAGAGATTTGTATCGCTTCGCGGTAGTCCCGTAACCATGTGAATGGCCTAGCAGTGTCGTCATAGGGCTTGATAGTCTTGTTAATTCGGAGGCCCTTAGGGTAGGTTGTGGCCTGAATGACTGGCCCAAGACAATGTGGCCATAAGTATGGCTCTTCCTGGGCTTCTTGGGTCTTATCAAGGCACGTGTGTGGTATGGCTTGGGTTGTTGCTTGTTCCCATTTCTGCCATGGGGAGGAGAGTTGTGGTGCGAGTCGTGAGACCTGCGTGGTCCTCCGCCGTGGTGGTTGTTGGCTGGCGATGGTGGTAGTAGCGGCGGTGGTTAGCCTTCTTGCTACTTCCTCCATGTGAATCCTCACACCTGTCACGGTTGCTTGTCGGACAAGGGGCTTCCTTGTGATATCTACTCATGTGTCTGTTGCTGTTGCGCTCTTTGTCATGTCAAGGCTGCTCTCCCTAGTCTGGTAGAATGATGTTGCCCTAGGACGCCTAGGAGGTGGCATGCTCGTATAGTGGTGTGGCTGTGGTTCCTCACAATGTCAGGACTCTGGGAGTGGCGGCGAGTGATGAGGGTGAGCCTTGTCTCCATTGCTGGAGGATACTAGGATAGCATCGGTCCTATTGTACGCGTCTCTCCACCTTCGTTCCGTGGAGCCTGTGTGGGATCCTTCATCATGAGGAGATCTTGGTCTTCGGCGATTGTTCATGCTTGACTGGCAAAGCTCCGGATTGGACTTAAGCATCTATGAGGTGGCTTTCTCATGTTGCTTGCAAGCTTTGGTTACAAGGTCATAGACCTGGGCCACCGCTTCAGGCGACCTATCATGTTCGAGTAAGTTCTTCGTGATGACCATATTGAGGGCAGGGGTTGGCATGAATTGATTCCCAGTTAAATCGATGTAGGGAGTTGCTTCTGCCAGTTTGGATGGAGCCCACCCCAAATTGTGTCAGACGCCGGGATCATCGAAGACGTGAGATGGAGCTTTCTTTTCCTTGTGCATCAAGAACAATTGTTTGTACTCAGCCTCCATTTCTCTTGCCACCTTGATTGATTGTTGCACCTTGGCCATATCCCTGTCTAGCTGGGCACCCTTTTCGGCGATGCAGTTGGCCTCTGCAAGGATCTCATGGCACTTCTCATCAAGCTCCATAACGCTTCGGATATGGGAGACGGTTATTGGTCAGACGAGGAATTGGCCGTACATCACCTTGTTGGTGGGAGTGACCAAGGGGTTTCCAACTGCTGACATGGATGACGGAGGCGGTAGATTTGTTTGGCTCGCAACACTGGGTCTGGTAGGAGTTCCTACGGCTGCTGCGGGGGGATAGCCGGAGGGAGCATGGCTTTGGCCGGACCCGGAGGATCATCGGCTTTTTACAATTGGCCACCACAGCTCTAGCATCGTCCACTAGTGGTGGAGTTTTTCCGGATCCCTAGTCCTGCTAATCTTCTTCTATCAGGTTCCCGATGACCACCAGTATCTGGAGGGAAGTGACGGCTTTCTTGATGCACTCCTCCTTCTCAAACTTCTTCTCAATCTCCCTCATATCACCATCATATTCCTCTGAGTTGGTCTCTTAACCATTGCCATCCATGTTGATGTCGATGTAAAGTGCATCAAGGACTGAGTCAGAGTTGGCCTCGGTGTTTTCTATGGTGGAGTTAGAGGTGGTGGGTGCAGGGCCGGTAGTCTTGGCTTCTCCGATTGTGGTGTCCATCTCGGCCTCAGCTTCTTCATTAGCATCAGCTAAACTATTAATAGTTGTGATCATCTCATTGAGGGTAAGCAAGCCGGCAGGCTGTCGCATCTTGAGCATATGCCAGAGAAGTGTGCCGGGCGTAAGCCCTTCCACAAAGTGGTATACGATTTCGTCAGTGCAGTCACCTTCCAGGGTTTCCCTCACCCTCATCCACTTGGTGAGGTACTCTTCTGGGGATTCCCCCGTCCTCTGGACACATCTAGCTAGGTCAAAGATGGTGATGATACCAACAAACTGTGACCTCTACTTCTCGAACACTCGGTGAAGCCAAGTGGATCTGTGGGGTCCTTCCACCATTATATCATGCACATGGGTGGTTTGGGTGGGCCTTGCTTTTTCCTGAACCGAGCAGGCAAACTCCGAATAGAGATCCAAGGCCGATCCTTCCTTGAAGGTGTCCTGCCCGAAGGTGGTTCGTGTGGGGCTTGCCATGTATCCAACTTCCTGTGAGCTAGGACCTGAGTCGGTTTCACCGATGAAGAGATGGATTTCCTCGATTGGAACAATGGAATAGCAGGTGGGGTTCGTCTTTGCCAGGATCTAGAACTTGTACGGAGGGATGATCGGAATATTGCCAGAGAAGAGAACATGCCCAATGGTTACAGTGTCGCCGATTCCCGCGAAGAGATTGGACCTCACCCGTGTAGAGCTCGAAGCGCCTCTTTCCCCAAGATGGGCGACAACTATCGTGGT
This sequence comes from Avena eriantha, assembly GCA_910589775.1. Taxonomy (NCBI): domain Eukaryota; kingdom Viridiplantae; phylum Streptophyta; class Magnoliopsida; order Poales; family Poaceae; genus Avena; species Avena eriantha. The sequence continues at coordinate 429,372,726 of OU342743.1, read as the reverse complement.
ATCGCCGACGAGTACGCCATAGAGGGGTCCTCACATAGCATCTTTAGAGAGGTGGGGGAAGGCGGTGAGTTGACGATTACGAGGTAACACAACTTAACTAGGTTCAAGTCCCACAACGGTGGTGGAACGCTACTCCTGCTATAATCACTATAATGGCAATTTGTCGAGTTACAGGGATCGGTTCGCTGTGCGACGTGTTGTGCTAAGAACTATGATTGTTGCCCTAAAGGCTCCCACAGGTCTAGCTTATAAAGGCGCCAAAACCTAGGGTTACAGGGAAAGGACCTTGCCGGACAGGTTAAAGAGTCCTACACTAATACTAACTAGTATTGGTCTCTTGTACTCCAAGGCTCCGGGTTAGTCGGTAACTGCAGCGTAGCCTTCCTTCTTCCGGCAAGGGCCAGGGAAGTGCAATGGTGATACCCATTTAGCATATCCCCAACAGGGAGGTCAATAGAACTTTGATTAGGTTGATGAACCTAAGCAACATGTGCAAAGTAACACAGCACCAAAAAGTGTCCTAGAGGCAGCCACAATGGTCATGGATCCCGTGACTACAAAGGTTGTGATCTTGGAAATTAGAGTTCCGATTTAACTATATGGGCCGAGTGAGAATCAAATAGTAAGATATGAAACAAGCCGTTATTGTTTCGACAATGATGAACCGACTGCATGCAAAGAAGCGATGATGGGCCCCGACTCCATCAAGTGTCTAGAAATCATCAAATCTGTGATAGTTTCCATAGACAAGGAATCATGTTTTTGAGCTTGTTCGCATTTGGATCTATAAAAAAATAGACATGGATGTTTCACATCTTTGAAATTGTCAACATGTCAAAAAAGAGTTTACATAAATGTTCAAGGAGTTGACTATGACAAGATTTGATCTTTCATAGCTATATTTAGTCTGGGCGGATTAATGTGGCAACCACTACATATGTCAATTTTAGTATATGGTAGTTGAACAAACAAAACAAAGTTATTTTAATAGAATTGTTACCTAGGACGTGTACATGACATAGTCCGAAGGGTTTTGTTAATTCAAAGGATGCTAAAAGGACATGCAAACTTCAATGGTTGAAATAAGCATCGTGGAGTTGGAATCTTCATCATGATGAAACTATTAAAAAGGTTTAATTTCATCAGAAGTGATAAAGATGACTGCATTTGCAAGAAATTTAGTGGGAGCATTGAGACATATTTCTAATACACTATGTGGAAGACATGTTGTTGATTGGAAATGATGTATCTTTTATTGACACAAGTTAAGAATTTTAATAAAATTAGATTTTGATGAAAGGCTTGGCAAAACCAGAATATTAGGCATCAATGTCTATATGGATAGATTGAGGTGCTAATATGGTTGTGCCAAATGTACATAGATGAGATGTTGAATGAGTTCAATATGGAAACGAAAAGAAATGTTCTTGCCTCATGGGAAAAGTTGAATCAATATTCAAGTGTATTGACACTTGGTGAGTGAAACGAGATTCAAGTGTTTTGACACTTGGTGAGTGAAATCACATGAGTATTTTGATCAATCATGTATATCGTGATATCTACATATCCAGGTAATCATAAGATGATCATTGGATGATATTAAGGATATTCTTATGATCTTTGGAAGAACTGAGAATATGTACTGTATGTAGAGGTGACAAATAGTTCATTGTAAAGTGTTACATTGGTACTAGTTTTGTCACAAGATAGAAGAAGTTTATCCCAATTTAGACTATGGGTGACACAATGTAGTGGAAAGGAGGTTCCATGATGGATTTGGATGAGTTCCAAATTTAAGACATTGTGACGGATACTACAACAAAAGACCGAGTATATGAATGTTCTAGAAGCAACAGAAGAGGGCATTTGTGTCAAGTAGTTTGTTACCAAACTAGGTGTGGTTCACTACAGGCTAATACTGTGAAGATATATTGTATGACAATAGTATCAACATGATTTAACCCCAATGGATTAAGGTCTCACCAAAGGACCAAATATATACAATGCCATCTCATTTGAGAATGAGTGATGCGTAGAGACGCAAAGACATGCAAAGACACACAGACCTGAAAGTTTCAGATTTGAAGACTAGATTTACCACAAGCAACGCGTATGTACAACACCAGAAAGCCATAGGTGTTGAATGCGCAAGTTTTTCAAACTAGATTATTGACACTAGTGCAAGTGGGAGATTGAACAGAATATGCCCAATAGGTAATAAGAAAGTGGTTATTATGTTATTCCATATTTATGATAAATGTTTATTTCTCATGCTATAATTGTGTTAATCGGAAACGTTAATACATGTGTGTTTAATAAACAAATAGGAGTTCCTGGTTGTTCCTCTCATTTAAAATAGCTCGTTGATTAATGGGTAATCAAGGTTTCCTAATCATGGACACTAGATATTGTTAATAACGAGGTCAAAACATTGGTGGAATGATGTGATGAACATTCACCCAAAGTATAGAAATACGATCAAATTTATTATGTTTACATTGATATAATATATCATGCGAAGTACCCCTAATCCTTAGACCGTGAGATCATGTTAATTGCTAACACCAGAAGTGTACTTTTGATAACATCAAATGTCACATTGTAACCGGGTGACTATAAAGGTGTGTTTGGGTACTCCAAAAGTGTTATGTTGAGGCTCATGGATCAAGAGTGGAATTTCTCCAATGATGGAGAGATATACTCTGGGCCCTCTAGGTGATATCACATTTACACAGCTTGCAAGCATGTGACTGGATCACATAGAATGTTATATAACGGGAACGAGAAAATAGTAATTGTCAATAACAAGATCAAACAAGGTATGGGGATACCGATGATCGAATATTAGACATGTAATATATCGTGAGACAAAGGGATTTATTTATTACATAAATGGTTCCCACGATCACAAGAAATCATCGTTGAATATGTGGGAGTCAGTACGGATCTCTAGGTCCTGCTACTGATTATTGATCGGAGAGGAGTCCCGATCATGTCTGCATCATTCACGAACCATAGGGTGACACACTTAAGGTATACCAACACCAAATGGAGCAGATATAATACTAGAGAAAAATTTTGATAGCGCAAGGATTATTTTGATAAGCACCAGAATTGTTTCCGGTCAAATTGCTGATAATGGTTTCAGATGTGATGTCATAGTAATGAAAGATTTTTTTGCAGATGTTTGTTAATTAAATTAATTAACAAAATTCTGATTAAAAATAAATAAAAGTATTTTATTTAAAGAGAAAAATGCATTTAAATTAGTGGGTAATTAATGAAAGGAATATGTCTGAGAGGCAATAATAAAGTGGTTATTGATACGTCCAAAACGTATCTACTTTCCCGAACACTTTTGCTATTGTTTTTCCTCTAAACTTGTGTGATTTGGATACAACTAACACGGACTGACGTAGTTTTCAGCATAATTATCTTGGTGTCTAGTTTTTGTGCAGAAAAGCAACTATCATGAAAAATCTCGAAAAATATGCGAAAAATCCTATTTCACCAGAAGACTCACGAAGCCAGAAGACGAGACGGAGTAGGGCCACAAGGGGCCCACACCACCTAGCCGTGCGGGCCAGGCCAGGTCGCGCCCGGGGGTGGTGTGGCCGCCTCGGCTGCCCCCTCGCCTCCCTCTTTGCCTATAAGATACCTCTTGACCTAAAACCCAAGGGGGGTTCGACGTTTTTTCCAGAAAGAGTTCCGTGGCGCCGTCACCACCAGATTCCGTGATTCGGAACTAGAAACTCTGTTCTGGCACCCTACCGGAACGAGGAATTGGAGGAGATCATCGCCATCATCACCATCGCTTCTCCATCGACCATCCATGTTTCCCCCATCTATGAGTGAGTAATCCCCCGCTGGCTATGGGGATGGTAGGGATTGGATGAGATCTTTCATGTAAAGGCATCGGATTGTTAGGGCATGGTGCCTAGTATCTATTATTAGTGCTTTTTGACTTCTTTTGCAACTTGTTAAGCTTAATGCTTGTCACTAGGGCTCGAGTGCCATGATTTTAGATCTGAACATGTTATTGATTCATTATGATAGTATTGTTTATGGTCTTACCTGCAAGTTGTATACACACGTTGTTGTCCGGAACCAAAGGCCCCGATGTGACAGAAATCGCGATAACCGGAGGGAATGGCTTTGATGTGAGGATCACATGTGTTCATGGAGTGTTAATGCTTTGCTCTGGTGCTCTATTAAAAGGAGCACCTTAATTGCCAGTAGTTCCCTTGAGGCCCCGCTGCAAACGGGCTGGCAGGACAAAAGATGCTGTGCAAGTTCTCATTGCGAGCATGTATGACTATATATGGAACACATGCCTATGAGTATTTAGTACATGGATGCTTTATCTTATTTATCTGCAAATGCCCTATGTTCTGATTGCTATATGAATTGTCTTGTCCATGCAACGCCTGTCCATCCATCCCTATGCCTACCGTGCTTTAATCCTACTGTTTGTTGCAATTGTTACTACTGTCTTTACTTTTACTACTGTTGTTACTTTACTATTGCTTCTACAAAACTGTTGCTACTGATAAACTATTGTGAGCAAGATTGTTTCCAGGTGCATCTGAATTGACAACTCAGTTTTTAAGGCTTATAAATATTCTTTGGCTCCCCTTGTGTCGAATCAATAAATTGGGTTTCACTTCCCTCGAAAATACTGCGATACACCCCCTATACTTGTGGGTCATCAAGACTATTTTCTGGCACCGTTGCGGGGGAGCATAGCTTTATTTATAAAGTTCACTTGGAATCACTATTGTTCGCTGCCATCCATCCATCATGGGTAAGTCTCGTGATGGCAAGGTTCCTATTTTACCATCCAGTACAAGAAGAGGTACGGTTTTGAACACCTTTGTTGCTCTTGATTCACCATCTGTTATGAGTAAGCTCCTTACACCACCACATACACATGCTACACACACTTCTACTACTGTTGAATCTGAAACTTATGATACTTATGATGCTGCTTCTACTGTGCTTGATAAGAGTGGTTCATTAGGTCCTTTCCTAGATTCTACAATTGCTAGATCTATAGCTGGAAATACTGAAACTCCTAATGAAGACACTACTACACCTGTTAGTTCACCTGAGTCTAGAGAGAGCTATGATATTGAAGACGGTTATATTGAGATGACCGATGAATTTATTAAAGAATGTCAAAACACCCATGATAGGAGTGTTGTTAAGAGTCTCCTTGAGAGGCGTACTATAAAACCCAAATTGTCTCCTAATGCTAAGTTTGTTGCATCTCCCATAAACATTAAAGATAAGGATTATGATTTCTCTCTTGATCTATCTTACATAGCTATTGTTGAGAAAGAACCTTTTTGTGGGAGTTAGAATGAAAGTGCGGTAGCACATATGACTAAACTTTCTACCATGAGTGGCCTGTTTTCTGATGATATTAAGATGCGCACCTACTTTGTTGCTAAAATTTTCCCTTTTTTGTTGAAAGGAGAAGCTAAAACTTGGTTTAATAATTTACCTCCTAGATCTATTGATAGCTCTGATTTCTTGATTAGTACTTTCCTGCAGAAATATTTTCCTCCTAGTGCTAGACATGCTATTTTGCAGGAACTTTGTGATTTTAAACAAGGAGAAAAAGAGATATTGCCTGAATCATGGGCAAGGTTTTGTGCTTTGATTCATGCACAGGTTGGATGTCTATTACCTAAGAATGAGCTTCTTGATATATTTTATAATGGACTAACTGAAGAATCTAGGACATACCTGGATAGTTTTGCTGATTGTGTTTTCAGGAATATGACTCCCAAGGAAGCTGAGGAATTAATGGCTAAAATAAGCAAGAATTATGATGACTAGACTCCTCCTGAACCAGCTATACCTGAATTAATTATACTTGAACCAACTATCCCTGCGCCTACACCAACATCAAAGAAGACGGGAGTTATTGAACTAAATGATGAAGTGATGAAGCAAGATAAGAAATGTCTTAAGGAGAAGGGAATTAAAGCTACAAATGTCAAGAATTTACCTCCTATAGAAGAATTATGTAAGCCTATCCCCACTCATCCACTATTGAGGTACACTCTCTCCAACATTTTGATGAAGATGGTATCCCTTACTCTAAACCTCCTGATCAACGCTTAGAAGAATTCGATATTTTTATTGTTAAGCAAGATAATTTTAATAAAAGGGTGCAAAATCATTTAATGGAAAACTCTAGAGCTATTGTTGAGTTAAAAGATATTGTGGAAAGAACCTCTAATGATGTTAAAATGCTTGTTAAACATTTTCAAATGGTTGAAACTCAAATTGATCAGCCTATCAAAGTACAAAAAGACTTATTAGTTAATGTTGCTAAAGAAAAACATGCTTATGAAATTAGAACTAGAAGTGGTGCTGCTACCCAAGATCCTCTATATCCTGAGGGGCATCCTAAAAGAATTGAGCGAGATTCTCAACAAGCTGACAATAATGGTACTACTCCTAAGAAAATAAAGAAGAAACATAAAACTATTGTAGAACCTGCTAAAAATCCTAATAGTATATTTGTCTCTGATGCTGAAACTGAAAGTGGTAATGAATAAAATGATGTTCCTGATAAAGAAAAAGTTGAAGAAGAACCCAAAAGGCACACAAAGAATACTAAATACACTAAAGAAGATTTTGTTGCTAATAAATATGGTAGTGAAAGAGAGCCTTGGGTCCAAAATCCTATACCTTTCCTGATAAGAAACACAAGTCAAAGGAAGATGAACACTGGTTTAGTCAAGTTTAGTCCCTTGAATATGAGGGCCGCTCCTCATGCTACTCAAGTTTAGTCACTGGTAAGTTCTTGTCATTGTAAGTACATGTGTATCATAGAGAACCGCCAACAGGGTACCCCTTGCCTGATGATACGGAAGAATCCCCATATCAAAATGACAAGGCAAGCAGACAATGAGCATCTCAGTAATCTTCTTATTTACCATGGGAATATGGTGTTTTTTTCTCTCTTTCCTCTTTTTATAATCTTTTTTTTCTTTTCTCCTTTTTCTCAATATAGGACTCTTTTTTTATAAGAAGAATGCTTCATAGACAGCTCATTATGGTTACGCTGCAGGTTTCCACCGTGTCAGCATGGATTAGACCAGCGGCCCAGGCATTTCTCTAACACATATACATAACTCCATGGACTTACAAGCTCCCCATTCATTTCACACTGACGACATCCATAGACAAAAGAGCATGATATCAACTAGGTACAAAGTACCGAGTGCAATGTTGAAAGCGTTCCCCATGACAGCATGGTTCTGCTAATCCCCAAAAAATAAGTGCAAGCATATACAACATAGACGACACAATGGTTCAAGTTTATTAAGGGCAAGAAAAGTAAAGTGTGCCATCAAGTTCGTGAGAGCTTTAATCACTAGTTTCTCATAACAAGTTTAATTTGGAAGGTAAAAAAAGCATGAATATACTTGGAATAGCATAATCTAGTAGGTAGGTATGGTGGACTCTTTGGAATAACTTGTTTTAGGGAGTTGGATGCATGAGTGGAACTCATACTTGGTTGTGGAGGCTAGCAAAAGACTGGGAGCGACAAACTAAGAGAGCAATAATGGCCATAATCATGCAGAGTGACAAAACATCATTGATCAAAGCATAAAGTGATACTAAAAGTTGAAAACTAAAGGATCATAAAGTCTTATGGTGACTTGAGTCATAACATGGTGTGAGCATGCGCCAAGTCAACCCAAATAAAGCATCAAAGGAGAATACCACTATACTATGCTTTAATATGCTAAAACAATGCATGATTCATCCAAGGCACATTAAGCAATCTCAATTGTTTATAACAAGTCATGCTACAGCAAAGAATACTAAGCATAAAGCCAAAACAATATCAAGCATGGCATGACAAAGCATAGGCCACAGTCAAAAACAAGCTCTCTTTAACTTAAGCATGAACTTTCCTACTCTTTTCCAAACCAAACCAAAACCAATGTATGAAAGAGGGGGTCCAACCAATTTATTAAGCAAACAAAGCAAACAAAGCAAACGAAAAACCAAAACGAAAATGGAAAAGAAGACGCTCCAAGAACAACACAACTGTGCATGAAACAATAAAAATGAAGCATTTGGAAGAAACCTGTCATTTTCATTGATGAAGAGGGGGATGCCTTGGGCATACCCAAGCTTTGACGCTTGTACTTATTGGATACTTATATGGGTGACACACGTGGCATCCCCAAGCTTGAGCTTTAGTCCATCCTTCATCTCATTACTCATTCCTTCCATACACCTGAAATTTTTCCTTCATACAAAACTTCACACAATCTTTATTAGCAACATTAGTGCACTCAAGATAATAAATCTTTAGGTTCAGTTTCAACACCAATAAAACTTCCATTAAAACACAAGATACTGTAGCACTTCCCTCAAAAATCTCAATTCCCCAAAAGAACTCAAAAAGGAACCAACAAGAAGCAAATGCAGAAAATGGCAGAAATCTGTCAAAACAGACCAGCAGGTATAGACGAATTTTTTTGAAGACCTTTTGTTGCTCAAATAAAAAAGTGTTGAACTAACGAAAGTTAGATAACAACCTGGGGCAGAAGCACAAACATTTACGCCTCAAAAGGACGTACAGATATTTTACACGAATTTTTACTGTGAAGCACAGAAATCTGTTTCGGGACAGCAACTTTCCCAATCATTACTTCTCTCTCATTAGAGGTTACTCTTAGCACAAAAAGCAAATAAAAAGGATAAGGAGCGGTTATTTCAGAGGTAATAACTTCCAAGACTCATCTAAAACTTTTGGGTTATCTCCCAATAAGTACTTTTCTTTAACGCCTTTAAGTTAGGCATGATAGTTTGAGAAGATGCTCACATTAAAAATATGAATTGAAGTAAAAGAGAGCATCAAGAAGCAAATTCAAAGCACATTTAAGTCTAACCCACTTCCTATGCATAGGAATCTTGTGAAGAAACAAGTCATGAAAGCACAAAGCAACAAGCATAGTAAAGCAAAACAAGTACAACTTCAAGACATTCAACATAAAGAGGGGAAACTTAATATTATTGAGATGCATAAAACCATGTTTCCCTCTCTCTTAATAACTTTCAGTAGCATCATGAATAAAATTAATAATATAACTATCACATAAAAAATTCTTATCATGAGCCACATGCATAAAAGAATTAATACTCTCCACATAAACATAGTCATTCTTATTATTTGTAGTGGGAGCAAATTCAACAAAATAGCTATCATTATTATTCTCATCACCATAATCATCAAATATAGGAGGCATATTGTAGTCATAATTAATTTTCTCCTCAATAGTAGTTGGACTGAAAATATCATATTCATCGTTTTAATCATCATATATTGGAGGCATAGTATCATCAAAGTAAATTTTCTCCTCTAAAGATGGGGGACTAAAAATATCATTTTCATCAAAACTAGCTTCCCTAAGCTTAGACTTTTCCATAGCGTTAGCAATAATGGTGTCCAAAGAATTCATACTAACAAAATTTCTATTAGCATGCAAATAAAGTTCCATAGGTTTTTAAATTTTCTCTTCAAACACTTCATGTCCTAACTCAAGATAAATACTATAAAGCTCTCTAAATTTTTTGTTGTTTTCCATTAAGCCTAACTAGTGAAAACAAGAAACAAAAATACAAAATTGCAGAATCTAAAGGAAATAACTTCGAGCACTCACACCGGAGGATATGAGTACCTTTTACCTTACCTCCCCGGCAACGGCGCCAGAAAATAGCTTGATGTCTACGCACTTCTATTCTTGTAGATAGTTGTTGGGCCTCCAAGTGCAGAGGTTTGTAGAACAGCAGCAAGTTTTCCCTTAAGTGGATCACCCAAGGTTTATCAAACTCAGGGAGGAAGTGGTCAAAGGTATTCCCTCTCAAGCAATCCTGCAATAAAGATACAAGAAGTATCTTGTGTCCCCAACACACCCAATACACTTGTCAGGTGTATAGGTGCACTAGTTCGGCGAAGAGATAGTGAAATACAAGTGGTATAGATAATTATAAGTGGTAACGGTGATAGAAAATAGCTTGCTGGCATGTGGTTGACGTGGGAAAAGACTAAAGGCAAACTGAAATAAAGATGGAAGCAAGCAAACATGTAATAGACCTAATTGCAAACGGTGTATCAATGCTTAGAAACAAGGCCTAGGGATCATACTTTCACTAGTGAACACTCTCATATAAATATATTATATTCATGATACTACGCTGAACTACTCTCCGGTTGGACACTCTAATCCATGGTAGGGCTATAACAGCACACCTCAAAGTAAGCCTTTCCCGTCTAGAAAACCCCACACTGTCACCTTGAGTACTAGATGAGTCCAACAAACACCACAATTTCATAAAGACATCCAACTCCAAATATAACTCATAACAAGTATTTGTAATCTCTAGCCTAAGTGCCACTATGATGTGCATGCTGTCACTTTCACACACATGGGGAGAGCAGAGATCTATTAAAGCACTTGAGTAGCAAGGTAGATCTACTTGATTACAAAGCTCATGATCACAATATGATCATGCATAGAGAGAGAGATGAACACATAGCTACCGGTAGAACCCTTAGCCTCGAGAGAGAACTACTCCCTCCTCGTCATGGGAATCAACAATGGTGATGGATATGGCGGTGGAGATCGATGGAGATGGCTCCGAGGGCACTTCCCCATCCTGGCAGGGTGTCGGAACAGAGACTTTCTGTCCCCCGAATCTCGCCTTTGGTGGCAGCGGCGCAGCAGAACTTTTCGTGGATTTTTGATTAACGATCTAGGGTTTTTGCCTCGGGAGGAATATATAGGTGAAGGAGGCAAGGTCGATGGCCAGCCAGGGGGCCCACACCTTGCCCTGGCGTAGCCTGGGGGTACCCGCGCCTGGGGGGTGTGGCCACCCTGTGGACCCTCTCCGACTCTCCTTCTGGCTCCATGAGTCTTCCAGGAAAATAGGCACTTTGGCTTTTGTCCCGTCCAATTCTGAGAATATTCATTTTCTGACTTTCCTGGAACCAAAAACAGCAGAAAACAGGCAACTCGCACTGTGGCTCTTGTTAATAGGTTAGTCCAAGAAATCATATGAAAAGTACTCCAAAGTGTGGACAAAACATAAGAAAGTAGATAAAACCAAGCATGGAACATCAAAAATTATAGATACATTTGCAATGTATCACTCCTCTCCATTTGCACCACCTCCTTGTGAAGGTTCTCTTCCCCCTCTAGAAATTCTCCGTGGCTTCGGATTAGCGAAGTACATGTTCTCGATGTTTCTCTAGAAAGGATCTGCTACTTCCACTGCTTTGCTGGCGCGAGGACTCGGAGGTTGTAAGGGTGTTGAACATGTGTGTGATCACGGATGCGCTGCTACTTTGTGGCACTAGATTTCAACTCAGTCTTGAGATTGACAAGTGTACAACTACATCATCCACAAAATCAAATTTCGTTAATAAACCTTTTTGGTCTTCAATGGTAAGATCTCCATGGATGTATATCCACATGTTACTTGCATCTACTATATAGATCTTGGTTCTTAGTTGTTCATATCGTAGGAAATGCACAGACCTACAATAAATAGTAATCAAAGGCAGATATTGGAAAAATATTAAGACCGCAACATCCTTCTTTATCTAGTTCTTACTATATATCATTCGAATAAAAATGGAAGAAGGTGCACGCAAAACAACTATGTGTTGATGTTTCTACAAAGCATCTTACATGTTTGCTTGTTTTGATAGGCGGCAGGGGCATAGACCACTCATAGCCCATGTGCAGCCATTCCCGACAATGGAGGTCGCCCCTTCTTTCCTAGACAATAAACACAACATGAAACCAAATAAGAGCACCAAATGTGCAAATAGTGATATAAGGAGTGACGAGGTGTGATCTCGGCAATGTCTATGAAGAAGGACTTAGGGTTTTGTGGAAAAGAGAACACTGGGGATTTCGTCGGATGTCGGGAGAACAATGGAGTCAAAGTCGCTTCAATATTTGGTGAATCGCACTATTACCAATCGCTTGGGGATTGTTTGGTTGTTCTTATCTAGATCTAAAGTTGGGTGTAACGTCTATCGTATTGTGTTCTCCCCATCGTTGGCCCCTCCTAGCCTTTATATATGAGGAGGCTAGGTCTTGGATACCAATACAAGTTGGGTTACAAGTTTGAGTTTGTATCTAGTCTAGTGTTGGACCTCCCTTGCCTTGTATCACCAAGAGTCTATGTCCTTGTAGGCTTCATATCTGCCAAACCGTCATGGGCTTTGTGGATCTTCGAGTGAGCCTTCCGTTGGGTCGTACCGTATATGCCAATACTGGGAACCCGAAGGGTTATGCCCATGTCAGTAGCCCCCGAGGCTATGTTCGTATGCTTGCATTCGAGCATAGACTCAAAGTCCTTTTCAATATGCTTAGAAGGTGAACTCGAAGATTTCTTAGGATGCGTGAATTTCTCGACTGCCTTGTTTGGCTGTTGCAATGGATGAAACTATCTTGTTCTTGAAGTGATGTCGGTATTTTTATTAGGTGCTCTAATGGGAGTAATCGTTGAGGCTACGCTGGAATAGACTCAAAGTTATCATTTCAAAATATTCTTTCGTCGACTCCTGCTAGAGGAATTTTGTTTTTCCTATCAGGTGTGCAGCCAGTGCTCTCGATGGGAGTATCCCTCTAGGCTACAGTCGAATATTTGTATTCAATTGTAGGCTCAAGTCTTCATTCATCCGAGGATTTCTCCATGCAGATAATATAGGGATCCTGGAAAAGACATAGATTATGTAAAGTTTGTGTATGTATCAGCCGAAAGTATAGCTTGTTGTAATTTGGAACTTGATATATTTGGAACTCGGTATATTTTTGCTGATGACTATTGCAATTGCGTCCCTCACGAGACCTTTTCGTTAGCCCGATGCCCATTGGGCTAGATCAGCTACTCGGATCAAAGCATATTTTGACGTATTTCATAGCAGAGCCGAAGAATTTTTAAATTTATGCTGAATAGCGAAGCCCCCGAGTATCGGAGTATGATCATGTAATAATTTATTCAACTAAACTCCCGAGTATCGGGTGTAATAGAGTAATGAAAATTATACTCGGTTAAGTGAACTTAGCTTTATTGATATCAAGTGCATGAAGATGATATTCATCCGATGAATTTCTCGACTCGGGTATTGATTTTCATTGGGTGCATGACCATTTGACGAGAGTGGCGTTTAGTCGATTCCGTGGGAGGACCCGACAAAATAGCTTGATGTAGTCGACATCCTTGCAAAAAACATAAAGAATTGTGAAGTACTTGCATCTTTATAAATAATATCGCCTTTCAATTTGTCGTAACATTTTCTGGTGCCATCGGACTCGACACTTTTGCACCGTAACGCGGGACCTTTTCGTTATCCTAACACCCTTAGTCTCAGTACCTTGTCGACATGTCAGTTGGGCTGCAACTGGGTCAGAGTTCAAGGATTCGACGCTCAAGCAGATTCAGCTATTCAGGAAATCGCGTATGAGGTTCTTGGGTGCACTAAGTCGATGACACTTACGTTACTCGAAGAGGGCGCAACCCCCTAGTGTTTCTAGTGCGATTAAAATAAGAAGGAAAATCAACTTGAACTAGAGAACTTAGCTTTGTTAGTAGTCAACGAAGTTGATGTGGCTGGAGGAGCTGGAGCCGAAGATCGTAGGGGGTCGCCGCATCCAAAGATTTGTAATGGGTTGCCACAACCAAAGATTTCAGCGGATCACCGCAACCGATGCAACTAGCGAGTCGTGGTCGCTGCCACATATGCGGCCAGCTGGTCGGATGGACTCGAAGCGCTGTCACACGGCGGAGCCGGCGTAGCCCCTGGGTCAGAGCCGAATGAGGCAGTTGGTGGACATGTAGACGCAACCGATGGCATCGCGCGGTGAACGGATAGTCGAGGTGGACGACAGAGTTGCCGTAGTGGCCTGAATACCCTTTTTTACTTTCCATGAAACAAGACAGTCAAAATCCTGGTAGAAAAAATACGTAGCGAATATGTTTTTGCCACGATGTGTTATCTCCTTTTTTTCTTGCATGGACGTATTTTGATGAGCCGAGCATGTCTTGGTTGACTCACGCACATGCATGTTCTCTCTTTTTTATCCCAAACCGTAGCGACTTGAGTTGACGGTAATTGTCGTGGGCTCTCAATTCAACTTAGATTGTCTGCTTCTTGTGTCTTAGCACGATGAGACGTGACCCGTGGCCCTGCACAACGAGACGCTCCTTGCTCCTCGGGTACTTTCTTAGCTGAAACTGTGAGTTATTGATGACCCACAAGTATAAGGGATGTATCACAGTATTTTCAAGGGAAGTAAAACCCAATTTATTGATTCGACACAAGGGGAGTCAAAGAATATTTATAAGCTTTAACAACTGAGTTGTCGATTCAGCTGCACCTGGAAACAATCTTGCTCACAGCAGTTTAACAGTAGCAACAGTTTTGTAGTAGGAATATTAAAGTAATAGCAGTAGTGAAAGTAAAGGCAGTAGTAAGGATTGCAGTAAATAGTAGGATTCAAGCGTGGTAGGCATAGGGATGGATGGACGGGTGTTGCATGGACAAGACAATTCACATAGCAATCAGAACATAGGGCATTTGCAAATAAATAAGATAAAGCATCCAAGTACTAGATAATCATAGGCATGTGTTCCATATATAGTCATACGTGCTCGCAATGAGAACTTGCACAACATTTTTTGTCCTGCCAGCCCGTTTGCAGCGAGGCCTCAAGGGAACTACTGGCAATTAAGGTGCCCCTTTTAATAGAGCACCAGAGCAAAGCATTAACACTCTGTGAACACCTGTGATCCTTACATCAAAGCCATTTCCTCCGGTTATCCCGATTTCTGTCACTTCGGGGCCATTGGTTCCGGACAATAACATGTGTATACAACTTGCACGTAAGACCAAAAACAATACTATCATAATGAATCAATAACATGTTCAGATCTGAAATCATGGCACTCGGGCCCTAGTGACAAGCATTAAGCATAACAAGTCGCAACAAAGTCAAAAAGCACTAATAATATATACGAGGCACCATGCCCTAACAATCCGATGCCATTACATGAACGATCTCATCCAATCCCTACCATCCCCATAGCCTACAGCGGGGGATTAGTCACTCATAGATGGGGGAAACATGGATGGTCGATGGAGAAGCGATGGTGATGATCTCCTCCAATTCCCCGTCCTGGCAGGGTGCCAGAACGGAGTTTTTGGTGCTGTTTCATGGAATCTGGTGGTGGCGGCGGAGCGGAACTCTTTCTGGAAAAACGTCAAACCCCCCTGAGTTTTTAGGTCAGAAGGCATCTTATAGGTGAAGAAGGAGACCAAGGGGGTGTCTGGGGTGGCAAGACCACCCCCTGGCGCGGCTAGGCCCAGCCCGCGCGGCTAGGTGGTGTGGCTGGGCCCCAGCCCCACTCTGTCTCATATTCTGGCTCCGGGAGTCTTCTGGTGAAATAGGATTTTTGGCATATTTTCCGGGATTTTTCCTGATAGTTGATTTTCTACACAAAACTAGACACCAAGGCAATTCTGCTGAAAATAGCATCAGTCCATGTTAGTTGCATCCAAATCACACAAGTTTAGAGGAGAAACAATAGCAAAAGTGTTCGGAAAAGTAGATACGTTTTGGACATATCAACTCCCCCCAAGCTTAGCTTATTGCTTGTCCTCAAGCAATTCAGTTGAAAACTGAGTGGGATAAAAGAAACTTTCACGAACACATTTGCTTCATATGATGTATATATTCTCAGCATATGATCAACTACTTAGACAAGTCATAATAAGGAGTATGCAACTAAGTTTACTTAATAGGCATTGCAAGCTATGAAGAGATTCCAACTCAAAAATAATAAGTAACATGAAACATAAACATAAGCAACATTACAATGCTCATAACAAGGTATGATAGACTGGTATCTCGCTTGCCTTTTTATTGTGAATGCCAAGGCACCTCTGAAGTTCAGGTGAAGACTAGAAGTAAAGATATCAAAGATACAAGCATCAAAGTCATAACACAAATAATCAAGTTTTGAGACAAGCACATTACACTAAGAATGACAACTATGGTCTCAAGAAGGTGCTCATAGAATAGGTGGAGACTCAACAATGAAATGAAAAAGTTTTGAATAGTTTGAAAGGCTTCCAATGCTGAAAGTATGATACTCATTAGCTTTGAGCTCTCATTGCCCCTATCATAAGCATCTTTAATATAGTTAAGGTGAAAGTGGGGTCCAGTCTGAGTTATATGCTTGACAGACTATAAACTGGAAATCCCATGTCCCTTGAGTACGAGGGTCGCTCCTCATGCTACTCAACTTTAGTTACCGGTAAGTTCTTGTCATCGTAAATAAGTGCGTATCATAGAGAACCGCCAACGGGGTACCCCTAGCCCGATGATACGGAAGAATCCCCATATCAAAATGACAAGGTAAGCAGACAATGAGTATCTCAGCAATATTCTTATTTACCATGGGAAAATGGTGCTTTTTCTCTCTTTCCTCTTTTCTCAAATCTTTTTCTTTCTTTTTCTCAATAGCTATCTCTCTCTTTTTTTATAAGAAGAATGCTTCATAGATACTTATTATGGTTATGCTGCAGGTTTCCACCATGACAGCATGGATTAGACCAGTGGCCCATGCATTTCTCTAACACACATACATAAGTCCATGGACTTACAAGCTACCCTTTTATTTCACACCGACAACATCCGCAAACAAAAGGGCATGGTATCAACTGGGTATATACTTACAGGTGTTGAAAGCATTCCCCGTGACAGCACGTTTCTGCGAATCCCTAGCCTATAATTTGCAAGCATATAACTTTCATGGACAGTCACAATGGTTCAGGTTTATTAAGTGCAGGAAATAGAGCATGCCATCAAGTTCGTGAGAGCTTTACTAACTAACTTTCTCATAACAAGCAAACATTTTATTCGGAAGAAAACAAGGCATATTGAATATGCACTGAACAGCAAATGATTCTAATAGGTAGGTATGGTGGACACTTTTCGCAATATTTGGTTTTAGGGAGTTGGAAACATGAGTAAAACATACTCAGTGTAAGTGAGGGCTAGCAATAGTAAGGGAGCGACAAACGAGAGAGCAATAGCTGTCATAATCATGCTTGCAACAAAACAGGACTAATCGTGGCATGAAAGTGATTCAAGACCCTCAAGGCAAAATAATTCATTGAGGCTTAACTAATTATTTCAGTCATATGCATGTGTGAGCATGTGCCAAGTCAATTCAAGTGAAACACTCAGAGGAGGATACCACGGTGTCATACCAAGTTATGAATAGAGTAATGCAAGCAAACATTCATATGACATGCTATAAACTATTAGCAAGCTAGAACTAATCATATGAAAGCAAGAACTACTAAGCATCCATGAATAACATACACCCTACATGAACAGACTAAGCACACCGAAAATGATGAGTATATGTACAAAAATGAAAACAAATAGAGTTCATTACCAGCCTCTTACCACACCTCAAGTTGTCATTAATCCTCATTATTTCCCTTCACTTGTGTGGCCTGAATAATAATAATATGAAACCATATTCCACTGAGAAATGCTGAACCCTGCAACAAACTCACAAAACCAAAGAAAAACAACAAATATTTTTGGTGTTTTCGATTTTTAAAACAAGAACCAAAAAGGAAGAACAAGCAAAGCAAAATCTTTTTGGGTTTTCCGAATAGTTCAAACAAAGCAAAAAGGAAAAGGCAAACCAAGGCAAAACGAAGAAGCAAACAAAGAGAAACAACAAAAATATTTTTGGTCTTTTTGTGTTTTAGAAAGCAAAAGCAAAGAAAGAACGAAAACTAAAAAGAGAATGAAACATGAATATACAAAGTATCGACACAAAATGATATGGAGATAAGTGTGATGTCGGCGTACCTCCCCCCAAGCTTAGGCTTTTGGCCTAAGTGGGTGTCAATCCAGATATGAGTAAGGGTCCCAAGCAAGTGGGTCGTTGTAAGCATGATCGAAGTTGGGCCCTTTGGAAGAAGAAGAAGCTCCCCAATCATAGGTAGGCTGCTGATATGAAGACTCCCCCTCATTTGAGGGATGGACCGAATCATCCGTGACCTCCCTTCTAGTATCATGCTCCTGTTGAGAGAGCTCTCCCAAGTACGTATCAATTTCCTCCTCCGTGAGGGACCATCCTACCTTGTTATCATGGTTAAACAAAACAGGTGCAGGCAAAAGAACAACATGCTCGGACTTGCTCCTTCTCCAACCAGCTTTGAGAAAGGTTATTTCATAAGACAACTCACTCAAACTAGCCCACAAGGAAACAAACTTATGATGTATCATGGAATTAAAATCAAGCCTTTCTATGGGAAACTGTAGGTCTAGATGATGAGGCACTAAACCATGCAATGCTAGTAAACAAGAAGCAATGAGGCCCCCACAAATTCCACCTTTCTTGCGGTTAGCAGCAAGAGGGAAAGCTATCAAAGCACCCAAATTGTAAGACCTATCTCGTTTAAGAGCAGCAAAGATGAATGCTAGATCATATGAAGCTAACTTATTGGAAGTTTTCCTAGCAAGAATACACTTGGCAATAAAGTAGGCAAAGTAGCGAATGGAGGGGAGATGAATGTTATGGATTTTCCCGCTCTCCTTCGAGAAGCTGCTCCCTTGGCAAATTTCTGCGTACAAATCCATGAGTAGTGCAGGTCGCTCCTTAATCCCACCACATGATCCCCACTGAGGTACCTTAATATCTGCACAAAAGTCATCAAGAGAGAGGTCGACAGCTATATTGTAAATTTTGTAATGGATCATAGGGTTAGGAAAAGAGTGACTAAATCGAAAGTCCTACACTACAGACATGGTTAGTTTCACAAATTGACAGGGTTCATCCTCCACAAAGTGCTCCAATCCTGCATTAGCAACCAAAGTATGGAAGTCCTGGGGAATTCCTGCAGCCCCCATGAATTCATAACATGGATAGATGGAAGGAAAAACTCCCTCTTCTCGATGAACCTTCATAACCTCAGGCACCCTCAGTTCATGTTGGTTTAGTTGATGATCATTAATCTTCTATTCTGAAATTTAAACATCCATTAAACAAGTGATTGCTAAGTGAATATAATGAAGGGCACTACTCATAGGGACTTGTAAGAGGCCTAAACATGCATCAAAACTATATCTCTAAGCATCAAACAAGCTTACAAGATCTCATAACCTGTCACCTACAGCAGCAAAATACTCAAGATATAAACCACTAAACACAAATCTACTTGGACAAGCGGAGGAGTCACATACCAGAGAACAAATGCTCCAAACTTCAGCAGCAAAGATGGGCTGAGCAAGGAGATCGAAAAATCGAGGGCAAGCACAGCAAGAACGCGATTTCGAGCAATGAACTGGTAGTTAATCGGGAGAGAGAATAAAGTGGCAAGTGAGAGAGTGAGTGGAGGGCCAAGGGTGGCCCACACCATAGGCAGGCGCGCCCTAGGGCTGGCCGCACCACCAGGTGGTGTGCCTGCCTGGTGGGCCCCCCTGGGTCACTCCAGGCACTTCTCTGCCCCTTTTTGTGTAAAAATTTAATATGAATTTTCTGGAATTTTTCGAGACACTTTATTTTTTAGCAATTTTCAGGTATAGATGAATGATTTTCTGACAGAAAAAGGGTTTTGGAATTATGCAATGACAAAACAAGGCTAGAACTACAGAAGTTCTAAGACACTCTAATATGCAAGCAACTAACAACAGAAAAGAAAACTAAATGAAAGCAAAAACTAAAATGAAAAGAATAGAAGCAAGCGGAGATAATAATGGTGAAAACATTGTTTTGTTCAATGAAATCCTTTTGTTAACAAGGTTGATCAGGTCTTGTTACCAAAATAATTTTATATGAAACAAAACTTTGTATTCCACTAATGATTATGTTAACTCAACCTTGATAGCAATGGTCCCAATCATAATAGTTTCAAATTTTTCTCTTGGTACGGGACAATATATTTCTCCAACTTGAATGCCCTCAACATGTTCAATTGAATTCAAACCATAAGTCCTATCAATCTTCTTGGGGAAATAGATAGTATGTTCCTTGTCATTAACATTGAAGGTCACCTTTCCTTGATTACAATTAATAACAGCTCCTGCAGTATTAAGAAAAGGTCTCCCAAGAATAATAGACATATTATCATCTTCAGGCATTTCAAGCACAACAAAATCAGTTAATATCAAGCAATTATGAGCCACTTGAACAGGTACATCCTCACATATACCCACAGGAATAGTGGTAGATTTATCAGCCATTTGCAAAGATATATCAGTTGGTATTAATTTTTCTAGTTGAAGTCTCTTATAGAGAGAAAAAGGCATAACACTAACTCCAGCTACCAAATCACACAAAGCAGTTGTAACATAACTATTCTTAATAGAGCAAGGAATAGTTGGAATCCCTGGGTCTCCAAGTTTCTTTGGAACCTTACCATTAAAGGAATAATCAGCAAGCAAAGTAGAAATTTCTTCATTAGGGATCTTCCTTTTATTCGAGACAATATCCTTCATATACTTTGAGTAAGGAGGCAATTTAATAGCGTCAGTCAAAGGAATTTGCAGGAATAAAGGTTTCATCCACTCACAAAACTTATTATAGTGTTCATCTTCCTTTGACTTGTGTTTCTTATCAGGGAAAGGCATAGGATTTTGGACCCAAGGCTCTCTTTCACTACCATGTTTCTTAGCAATAAAATCTTCTTTAGTGTATTTAGTATTCTTAGTTTGCTTTTTAGGTTCTTCTTCAACTTTTTCTTTATCAAGAACATCATTTTCTTCATTGCCACTTTCAGTTTCAGCATTAGAGATAGATATACTATTAGGATCTTTAGTAGGTTCAGAGGGTTCTACAATAGTTTTATGTTTCTTTTTTCTTTTCTTACGAGTAGTACCACTATTTTTAGCTTGTTGAGAACCCTGCTCAATTCTTTTGGGATGCCCCTCAGGATATAGAGGATCCTAGGTAGAAGCACCACTTCTTGTTCTAATCTCATAAGCATGTTTTCTTTAGCGGCATTAACTAGCAAGTCTTTTTGCACTTTAATAAGTTGATCTATTTGAGTTTGAACCATTTGAAAATGTTTAACAATCATTTTGACATCATTAGAGGTTCTTTCCACAATATCCTTCAACTTAACAATAGCTCTAGTGTTTTCCATTAGATGATTTTGCACCCTTTTATTAAAATTATCTTGCTTAACAATAAAATATCAAATTCTTCTAAGCATTGATCAGGAGGTTTAGAGTAAGGGATATCACCTTCATCAAAATGTTGGAGAGAGTGTACCTCAATAGTGGATGAATGGGGAATTGGCTTACATAATTCTTCTATAGGAGGTAAATTCTTGACATCTGCAGCTTTAATTCCCTTCTCCTTAAGACATTTCTTAGCTTCCTTCATCACTTCATCATTCAAATCAATAACTCCCCTCTTCTTAGATAATGGAATAGGCGTCGATATAATTGGTTCAGGCATAGTTGTTTCAGGTATAGCTGGTTCCGGAGTAGTCCAATCTTCATAATTCTTGCTTATTTTAGCCATTAATTCCTCAGCTTCCTTGGGAGTCCTATTCCTGAAAACACAATCAGCATAACTATCTACGTATGTCCTAGATTCTTCGGTTAGTCCATTATAAAATATATCAAGAAGCTCATTCTTAGGTAATGGACATCCAGCATGTGCATGAATCAAAGCTCAAAACATTGCCCATGATTCAGGCAATATCTCTTTTTCTCCCTGTTTAAAATCAAAAAGTTCCTGCAGAATAGCATGTCTAGCACTAGGAGGAAAATATTTCTGCAGGAAAGTACTAATCAAGCAATCAGGGCTATCAATAGATCCAGGAGGTAAATTACTAAACCAAGTTTTAGCTTCTCCTTTCAATGAAAAGGGGAAAATCTTAGCAACAAAGTAGGTACGCATCTTAATATCATCAGAAAATAAGCCACTCATGGTAGAAAGCTCAGTCATATGTGCTACCGCACTTTCATTCTTAGTCCCACAAAATGGTGCTTTCTCAACAATACCTATATAGGATAGATCAAGAGAGAAATCATAATCTTTATCTTTAATGTTTATGGGAGATGCAGCAAACTTAGCATTAGGAGACAATTTGAGTTTTATAGTATGCCTCTCAAGGAGATTCTTAGCAGCGCTCCTATCATGAGTGTTTTTGCATTCTATAATAAATTCATCGATCATCTGAACATAACCGTCTTCAGTATCATAACTCTTACTAGACTCAGGTGAGCTAACAGGTGTAGTAGTGTCTTCATTAGGAGTTTCAGTATTTCCAGCTATAGTTATAGCAATCGTAGCATCTAGAAAAGGACCTAATGAACCACTCTTATCAAGCACAGTAGAAGCAGCATCATAAGTATCAAAAGTTTCAGATTCAGCAGTAGTAGCAGTGTGTGTAGCATGTGTATGTGGTGGTGTAAGGAGCTTACTCATAACAGATGGTGAATCAAGAGCAACAAAGGTGTTCAGAACCGTACCTCTTCTTGTAGTGGATGGTAAAATAGGAACCTTGCCATCACGAGACGTACCCATGATGGATGGATGGTAGCGAACAATACTGATTCCAAGTGAACTTTATAAATAAAGCTATGCTCCCCGGCAACGGTGCCGGAAAATAGTCTTGATGACCCACAAGTATAGGGGGTGTATCGTAGTATTTGCGAGGGAAGCGAACCCCAATTTATTGATTCGACACAAGGGGAGCCAAAGAATATTTATAAGCCTTAACAACTGAGTTGTCAATTCAGCTGCACCTGGAAACAATCTTGCTCACAATAGTTTATCAGTAGCAATAGTTTTGTAGTAGGAATAGTAAAGTAAGAGCAGTAGTAAAAGTAAAGACAATAGTAACAGTAGCAGTAAACAGTAGGATTCGAGTGCGGTAGGCATAGGGATGGATGGACGGGCGTTGCATGGACAAGACAATTCACATAGCAATCAGAACATAGGGCAATTTCAAATAAATAAGATAAAGCATCCAAGTACTAGATAATCCTAGGCATGTGTTCCATATATAGTCATATGTGCTTGCAATAAGAACTTGCACAACATATTTTGTCCTGCCAGCCCGTTTGCAGCGGGGCCTCATGGGAACTACTGGCAATTAAGGTTCTCCTTTTAATAGAGCACCGGAGCAAAGCATTAACACTCCGTGAACACATGTGATCCTCACATCAAAGCCATTCCCTTCGATTATCCCGATTTCTGTCACTTCGGAGCCATTGGTTCCGGACAATAACATGTGTATACAACTTGCAGGTAAGACCAAAAACAATACTATCATAATGAATCAATAACATGTTCAGATCTGGAATCATGGCACTCGGGACCTAGTGACAAGCATTAAGCATAACAAGTCACAACAAAGTCAAAAAGCACTAAGAATAGATACTAGGCACCATGCCCTAACAATCCGATGCCATTACATGAACGATCTCATCCAATCCCTACCATCCCATAGCCTACAGCGGGGGATTACTCACTCATAGATGGGGGAAACATGGATGGTCGATGGAGAAGCGATGGTGATGATGATGGCGATGATCTCTTCCAATTCCCCGTCCTGGCAGGGTGCCAGAACAGAGTTTCTGGTGCTGTTTCGTGGAATCTGGTGGTGGCGGTGAAGCAGAACTCTTTCTGGAAAAACATCGACCCCGTGAGTTTTTATGTCAGAAGGCATCTTATAGGTGAAGAGGGAGAACGAGGGGGTGTCTGTGGGTGGCCAGACCACCCCCTAGCGCGGCCAGGCCTAGCCCGCGCGACCAGGTGGTGTGGCTAGGCCCCAGCCCCCACTCCGTCTCGTATTCTGGCTCTGGGAGTCTTCTGGTGAAATAGAATTTTTGGCATATTTTCCAGGATTTTTCCTGATAGTTAATTTTCTGCACAAAAACTAGACACCAAGGCAATTCTGCTGAAAACAGCGTCAGTCCGTGTTAGTTGCATCTAAATCACACAAGTTTAAAGGAGAAACAATAGCAAAAGTGTTCGGGAAAGTAGATACATTTTGGACGTACCAGTTATTTTTCTCGGGTCTCGTTCGGCTTCTCCTTGAACTTTGAGTGCTGATTCTGATCGACCTCCTTCCATGATGACTCGATGAGTCGTCTGTGTTTGTGCATGACACGTGTAGCTGTGATGAATTCGGATTTCCACATGGCCTTCTCGACACAGATTACTGCTAAATCCGGCGATCCAAACATAGAGCCAGATGATGATGATGAAGCTTGTGGATGATGTAGGCGAAGCGTGTACATGTTTGCTACTTGAGAGTGATGGCGCAAAGACCATAGCTTGTTTGCTTGGCAGCTATGTATGGGAGGCCTAGGTGACGTAGAACTCCACGTGTAGTTGGAGTAGACAGAGACAATCATTGATTATGCCGATGATGGAGCCGCCAAAACTTAGATCTGCCATGATTTCCGTATTTTCTTCGGCTTCCTCGATCTGCATCATGACTTCTGCGGAAGATCCGACGGATCATGCAGCTATCACCGTAGGCACAATTTTTCTGACCGACGGTCCTGATGAGATCAGAGCCGAGAGGTGTGATTCTTTGGGATCTTCTGCTTGGAAATGAAAACTTCCAATGCTGAGATCGGATCTACCGTTGAAATCGGCGGGTACCAAAATAGTGGGCGGGCATGGATCCGCTTTTGTTGGGTCGCTGCTTGGAAAAAAGAGGTCCACTGAATCCATGTTTCTAGCATCGACTTTCCCACAGATGGCGCCAATTGACGAGGTGTGATCTCGGCAATGTCCATGAAGAAGGACTTAGGGTTTTGTGGAAAAGAGAACGCTGAGGATTTCGTCGGATGTCAGGAGAACAATGGAGTCAAAGTCGCCTGAATATTTGGGGAATCGTAATATTACCAATCACTTGGGGATTGTTCAGTTGTTCTTGTCTAGATCTAAAGTTTGGTGTAATGTCTATCGTATTGTGTTCTCCCACTCGTTGGCCCCTCCTAGCCTTTATATATGAGGAGGCTAGGTCTCGGATACCAATACGAGTTGGGTTACAAGTTTGAGTTTGTATCTAGTCTAGTCTTGGACTTCCCTTGCCTTGTATCACCAGGAGTTTGTGTCCTTGTAGGCTTCATATCTACCAAACCGTCATGGGCTTTGTAGATCTTGGAGTGAGCCTTCTGTTGGGTTGTACCGTATATGACAATACTGGGAACCTGAAGGGTTATGCCCATGTCAAGGAGTGGCAAAGAAAAAAGTGATAGGAGCAACATCGGGTATGCGTAGGACACCGATGGAATCACAAGGAGAGACGGACGGAGCAAGTTTTAATACCCCCAAATATGACACATGTAGAGATTCCTCTGCAAGATCCACAACTGCGTCATCGTCACCTTCTCACCATGGGGGTAGAGCAATCACCTACCTCCTCTCCGGAGGCGGCAATGGTGGCGCTTGTCCATCCAGAGCGTTGGTTCCCAAGGTGGGCAGTGACAGAAGCGAGAAGCGGGTGAGGAAGGGGAGAATCCCATGTAGGTGATGGACCACGGTGGTCGACGCTGGTCGCTGCTGCACTTGGAGAGACGGACTTGTTCATCGGTGTCGTGGTTGCTTCGTGTGGAGAGGTTGGCGGCGACTTGAGCTAGGTTGGGTTGTAGCAGCATGGTGAAAGGCGGCGGTGGGCTGAGCGGTAGGAGGAGCGGCAGTGCTAGGGAAGACGTAGGGACAACGGCGGCAGTGGCGGCGGAACCCAGGCTCTTCAAGAGCATTGCAGCGAGTTGTGGTGGAAAAGTATGTATCAGCATTTTTTTTACTTTGGAGCCGGAGACATAGAGAAGTCCACCTGCCTTTCCACACGTACATCAGCGTCAGTCTCCACGTGCAAATCCACCCAGGGCCCATGTGATAGTGTCAAAACGCCAACTTGAAGCGCTGCAAGTAGCCTCAGAGTAGCCGCAGCTCTCCACGCTTAAGCTTTTACTTAATTCTAAGTTGAAACAGATATAACAATTCACATGATATATAGTACAATAGGTGCAAAGTGAAATATATTTGTTTTAATATTTTGGAAAAGTTGTCTTTGTTTCCACAAATATATTATTGAATATTAGATAGAGGTACCTAGACACAGACATATATTTTATATTTTTTTGTGATCAGCGAAACAAATATGTAATTATCTACTACTTACACATGCAAAAAGTGGAATAATACAATGGTTGATAAAACATATCCTAAACCAAACTAATATGGGGTCATGCTGTGCCTTAGAAAATTATAAGACCTTGTGCACGTGAAAGTGTTTATGTGATGCTTGAATTGAAAATTATAAAACAGATAATGCATGCAGAGAAAGAACAACTTACTTGCTCTTTTCTTTCTAGATCATTTTATCCTACTTAAAATATGTGCACAACAGTCTATGATCCCAAATCATGAGAACACTTACTACACATGTCAAGAAGAAACAAACATTATTAAGGGTACAAATAAAGATAGGATTCTACGTAATAAAGAAATTAGAGGTTGTAGTTCCACGCTAGAGTTGAAGATGCATGGTAGTACATCAGTATGGTAAGGCTTGAGTTATGCTTGTTTAGAGAAAACCAGATCACATTCATCTCCAACATGCCTAAGAAGCAATAATACAATCTTCAGGACCTCCAACAAAGTTAATGATTATGGTGCAACATGGAAGCAACAGAAACGAAATGTGAGTGTACCAGGAAACAAAAATACATGCAATCTTATGAGTACAAAAAAGAGCTATGTAGAACCAATACCAATTTGATATCTCAACTGAAGATGGCACCTGATATATACAAACTCAACTTTATGGATTCCATAACAAACCAAAGGTGTGCAAATCCACTATTCAAAGCTCCATAAATAAATCCATGTGTTGTTGATACATTGCAAATGTATCTATAATATTTGATGTTCCATGCTTGGTTTTATCCACTTTCTTGTGTTTTGTTCCAACTTTGGAGTACTTTTCATATGATTTCTTAGACTAACCTATTAACAAGAGCCATAGTGCCAGCTGCTTGTTTTCTGTTGTTTTTGGTTCCAGGAAAGTCAGAAAATGAATATTCTCAGAATTGGACGGGACAAAATCCAAAGTGCCTATTTTTCCGGAGGACATCAAGTGCCAGAATACGAGACGGAGAAGGGCCAGGGGCCGGCCACACCACCTGGCCGCGCGGCCAGGCTGGGCCCGTGCTAGGGGGTGGTGTGGTGGCTTCCGGCACCCCCTCGGCCTCTCCTTCCGCCTATATATTTCCCTCGGGACGAAAACCCTAAGTACCCGATCAAAAATCCACGAAAGAGTCTGTAGCCGCCGTCATCTCCATCCCTAGATCGGGAGGGATCTGAAGCTCTTCCTGGCACCCTGCCGGAGAGGGGAATTCACCCTAGAGGCCTTCTTCATCACCATGCAAGCTTCCGGTGTGATGTGTGAGTAGTTCATCCTTGGACTACGGATCCATGTAGTAGCTAGATGGCTGGTTCTCCTCCTTTGTGCTTTCATGTTTAGATCTTGTGAGCTCCGCATGTTTAGATCTAGATCATCTATTTGCAATTCTGCATGTTGTGTTTGCGGGGATCCGATGGATATTGAGATGCTATTTCAGATTGATTGTTGATTCTATCATGTCTTTGTTATTTGAGATCTTGCATGCTTTCCGTTGTTAGTAGCTATCTTGGCCAAGTAGATGCTAGCAACTCCAAGAGTTAGTATTTATGCTCGATAGTGGGTTCATGCCTCTGGTAATCTGGGGAAGTGACAGAAATCTCTAAGGTACTAGATGTGTTGTTGCTACTAGGGAGAAAACAACAATCCTTTGTTCATAGAACAATCGTATTGTTTACTTTACACGCAGTTCGTAAAACAATAATATGTTGCTTGCAACTTAATACTAGAGGGGGTTCGGATTATAACCTGAAGGTGGATTATTAGTCATAGATGCAGTTGGATGGCGGTCTATGTATTATGTTGTAATGCCCAATCAAGTCTCAAAGGAGTCTAGATGATTAGTATATGCATGTATTGCTTTCTCGGTGTTTGTCAATTGCCCCGTTGTAATTTGTTCACCCAACATTTTATCTATCTAAGGAGAGCCACCTCTAGTGAACTACGGATCCCGGTCCTTGTCTTTTACATACAATCTATAAACTATTTACTGCTTTGTGTTTACTTTCTGTAAACTTTTACTTATTTCCATTCGATATGTTTAATCCTTTGTTTTCCGCAAAACACGGTGAGATTGACAACCTCATCGCAAGTGGGGACAAAGTTCTGTGGTTGTGTTGTGCAGGTCTCCACGTTGCTACTAGCACCGGTAGTGCGCCCTGCCAAAGCTCAGCTAGTAACACCTTTGAGGTGTTTCCTTGCTCCTACTGGTTCGATTAAACCTTGGTTTCATAACTGAGGGAAACTTGCTGCTGTGCTCATCATACCTTCCTCTTGGGGTTCCCAACGAGCTCTACATCAACACCGCCATCAAGCATTTTTCTGGGCGTCGTGCATTGAGCCATCAAGCGATTTTCTAGCGTCGTTGCCGGGGAGTCAAGGACATCTTCACAAGGGGAGTCCCTCATAACCAATCTCTTTACTTCATTGTTTTTGTTTTGCTTAGTTTCTTTTTGCTTTGTTTGCTTGTTTTGTTCTTCAAAAACACAAAAAAAATTAGTTCTACTAGTTTACTTTCTTTATTGAAAACACAAAAAAATTAAGTCTCCTATAGTTGTTGGAATATTATTGCCTTGCTTTGTCATGCTTCCTATCAATGGTTGGTTTCTCTGAAATTGAATCTTATTGGCATGGTGGGTTCACGGAAGAACAAAAATATTATTATAAGGAACACCGCTTGTCGCAAAAAGGGAAACACTTATGGGAACAAATTGATATATTGAATACCATTGCTAGAAACGTGTGCTCTACTTACAATGTTACTTATTGCTTTGATAAATCTTGTTGCTGTAGGAGGTATAAGCACCTCCCTTTTCAATGTGAGTATAATGATAATATTACCATATCTTCTTATGTTAAAGGAAATTATGACTTTTATGATGTGGAACAAATTCAAGAATTTATTGCTTGGAAGGGTGCATTCGAACTAGCTTATTTGCTTGAAAATACTGATGATGCACCTTATAAATATGAGGTTTATGATATACTTCAATTTTGCTTTGATAATTACAAGGAATAAAATGGCTATATTCTTGAATATCTTAATAGATGCTCTCCACCTATGGAAGAAGAAATTGCTGAAACTGGAAGCTCATTGGATGAAAAAGAGGAGGAGAGTGATGATGAAGGGGAGGAAGAATGTATCTACCCATCCCTACCTTCTAATGAAAGTAACTCTTTACCCCTTACATTATTTGATTGTCCCCCATGCTTACCAAAGGAGGACGAATGTCATGTTCCTAAGGATTCTTTTGAAAATGTTTCTAATAATGCTCTAGTGTTTGTAGATCATGAAAAGCATGCTTTATGTGATAGTTATATTGTTGATTTTATTCATGAGGCTACTAAAAATTATTATGAGAGAGGAAAATATGGTTGTATAAGTTTTCATGGTAATGAAACACCTCCCTATTTGTTGAAAGTTTTGAAGTTGCTCTTGTTTTATCTACCCATTATTGTTACTATGTGCTTCTTTGATTTATTTTCTTACAAGATTCCTATGCATAGGAAGTGGTTTATACTTAAATGTGTTTTGAATTTGCTTCTTCATGCTCTCTTTTACTTCAATTCGTATTTCTTATTTGAGCATCTTCTCAAACTCTCATGTCTAACTTAAAGGCGTTAAAGAAAAGTACTTATTGGGAGATAACCCAAAAGTTTTAGATGAGTCTTGGAAGTTATTACCTCTGTAATAACCTCTCCTTATCCTTTTTATTTGCTTTTTTGTGCCAAGAGTAACCTCTAATGAGAGTGAAGTAATGATTGGGAAAGTTGCTGTCCAGAAACAGATTTCTGTGCTTCACCGTAAAATTTCGTGAGAGAGCTCTGTATATCGGATTGAGCTGTAATGTTTTTTTCTTCTGCCCCAGGTTGTTATCTAACTATTTATCTAACTTTCGTTAGTTCAACACTTTTTGATTTGAGCAACAGTGGGTCTTCGAAAAAATTCTTCTTTACCTGCTGGTCTGTTTTGACAGATTTCTGCCATTTTCTGCATTTGCTTCTTGTTGGTTCCTTCTTGAGTTCTTTTGGGGAATTGAGCTTTTTGAGGGAAGTGCTACAGTATCTAGTGTTCTAATGGAAGTTTATTTGGTGTTAGAACTGAACTTGAGACTTATTTATCTTAAGTGCACTAATGTTGCTAATAAAGATTGTGTGAAGTTTTGTATGAAGGAAAAATTTCAGGTGTATGGAAGGAATGAGTAATGAGATGAAGGATGGACTAAAGCTCAAGCTTGGGGATGCCACGCATGTCACCCCAAGAAATATCCAAGAAGTACAAGCGTCAAAGCTTGGGGATGCCCAAGGCATCCCCTTCTTCATCAATAAAAATCCCAGGTTTCTTCCAAACGCTTCATTTCTATTGTTTCATGCACAGTTGTGTTTTTCTTGGAGCGTCTTCTTTTTCGTTTTTGTTTTGGTTTTCGTTTGCTTTGGTTTGCTTAGTTTTCTGAATAAATTGGTTGGACCCCCTCTTTCTTACATTGGTTTGCATATAGTTTGGTTTGGTTTGGAAAAGAGTAGGAAAGTTCATGCTTATGTGGTAAAAAGAGCTTGTTTTTAACTGTGGCCTATGCGTTGTCATGCCATGCTTGATATGGTTTTGCATTTATGCTTAGTATTCTTTGTTGTAGCATGACTTGTTATAAACAGTTGAGATTGCTTAATGTGCCTTGGATGAATCATGCGTTGTTTTAGCATATTAAAGCATAGTATAGTGTTCTCCTTTGATGCTTCATTTGGGTTGACTTGGCACATGCTCACACCATGTTATGACTATCTCAAGTCACCATAGCCTTTATGACCCTTTAGTTTTTAACTTGTAATATCACTTTATGCTTTGATCAATGATGTTTTATCGCTCTACATGATTATGGCCATTATTGCTCTCTTAGATTGTCGCTCCCAGTCTTTTGCTAGCCTCCACCACCAAGTATGAGTTCCACTCATGCATCCAACTCCCTAAACCAAGTTATTCCAAAGAGTCCACCATACCTACCTACTAGCTTATGCTATTCCAAGTATATTCATGCTTTTGTTTACCTTCCAAATTAAACTTGTTATGAGAAAACTAGTGATTAAAGCTCTCACGAACTTGATGGCACACTTTACTTTACTTGCCTCTAATAAACTTGAACCATTGGGTACTTCTTTGTTACGTATATGCTTGCGCTTTATAAGTTGAAATTAGCAGAACCATGTTTCATGGGGAACGCTTTCAACATTGCACTTGTACTGTGTACCCCCGTTGATATCATGTTCTTTTGCGTACAGATCCCGGCGGTGTGAAATAAAAGTGGAACTTGTAAGATCATGGAGTTTGTATGTGTGTTAGAGAAACGCTTGGGCCGCTAGCCTAATCCATGCCTAATCATGGTGGAAACTTGCAGCATCACCATAATGAGCACTCTATGAAGCATCCTCAATAAAAACCTATGCAAATAGCTAATAAAAAGATCGCTGAGATGCTCATTGTCTGCTTGCCTTGTCATTTTGATTATGGGATAGCTCCCGTATCGTGTGCAAGGGGTACCCCGTTGGCGGTTCTCTATGATACATATGTACTTACAATGACAAGAGCTTACTCGTGATTGAAGTTGAGTAGCATGAGGATCGGTCTTCGTAAGTAAGGGGCATGAGATTTCGGTTTATAACTTGTCAAGCATATCCTCTTAGTTGTGTCACTTTAACCTTAACCACTTCAAGATGCTTATGATAGGGGCAATGAGAGCTGAAAGCTATAAGTACCATAATTTTTGGGAGCTCTTTATGAGACTTGAATCCCTACTTCCTTTTACAAAGGCCTTTCTTCCACCATTATATTGAGTCTCCATCTTCTAACTTTATGCACCTTCTTTGAGAGCATAGTGGCCATTCTTAGTTCTATGTGCATTGTCCCAAGACTAGTTGATTGATGCATACTTTGATATTTATTGTTTTAAACTATTGTATCTAGTCAGTCTTATGAACTTTGAAGGTGTCCTATGCATTTATATTTGCTACTCTATTGAGGGACAAGCTGAATACTATTATGCTATGTTTTCTTTATGTGAAACAAACAAACGTCTTCCAAAGCATTGTTATTCATGAATCTTTTGTTTGTGCCTTTTCATGTTGCATCATAGTTTCTTTGCTTATTGCTAGAACTTTGTCTTTCATGTTATGATTGAAGTACTTTGATCCTAGCTTTGAATGTTTTGCAAATACTTTGATCAAGTCTTTGATGGTGCATGTCACCTCAAAAATTATTCTTTCTTTTTATCACTTACCTACTCGAGGACGAGCAGGAGTTAAGCTTGGGGATGTTGATACATTGCAAATGTATCTATAATTTTTGATGTTCCATGCTTGGTTTTATCCACTTTCTTGTGTTTTGTTCCAACTTTGGTGTACTTTTCATATGATTTCTTGGACTAACCTATTAACAAGAGCCACAGTGCCAGCTGCCTGTTTTCTGCTGTTTTTGGTTCCAGGAAAGTCAGAAAATGAATATTTTCGGAATTGGACGGGACAAAAGCCAAAGTGCCTATTTTTCCGGAGGACATCAAGTGCCAGAATACGAGACGGAGAAGGGCCAGGGGCCGTCCACACCACCTGGTCGCGTGGCCAGGCTGGGCCCGTGCCAGGGGATGGTGTGGTGGCTCCCGGCACCCCCTCGGCCTCTCCTTCCGCCTATATATTTCCCTCGGGATGAAAACCCTAAGTACCCGATCAAAAATCCACGAAAGAGTCTGTAGCCACCGTCATCTCCATCCCTAGATCGGGAGGGATCTAAAGCTCTTCCCGGCACCCTGCCGGAGAGGGGAATTCACCCTGGAGGCCTTCTTCATCACCATGCAAGCCTCCGGCATGATGCGTGAGTAGTTCATCCTTGGACTACGGATCCATGTAGTAGCTAGATGGCTGGTTCTCCTCCTTTGTGCTTTCATGTTTAGATCTTGTGAGCTCCGTTCATGATCAGGATCATCTATTTGTAATTCTGCATGTTGTGTTTACGGGGATCCGATGGATATTGAGATGCTATTTCAGATTGATTATTGATTCTATCATGTCTTTGTTATTTTAGATCTTGCATGCTTTCCTTTGTTAGTAGCTATCTTGGCCAAGTAGATGCTAGAAACTCCAAGATTTAGTATTTATGCTCGATAGTGGGTTCATGCCTCTGGTAATCTGGGGAAGTGACAGAAATCTCTAAGGTACTAGATGTGTTGTTGCTACTAGGGAAAACAACAATCCTTTGTTCATAGAACAATCGTATTGTTTACTTTACACGCAGTTCGTAAAGCAATAATCTGTTGCTTGCAACTTAATACTAGAGGGGGCTCGGATGATAACCTGAAGGTGGATTATTAGTCATAGATGCAGTTGGATGGCGGTCTATGTATTATGTTGTAATGCCCAATCAAGTCTCAAAGGAGTCAAGATGATTGGTATATGCATGTATTGCTTTCTCGGTGTTTGTAAATTGCCCCCCTGTAATTTGTTCACCCAGCATGTTATCTATCTAAGGAGAGCCACCTCTAGTGAACTACGGATCCCGGTCCTTGTCTTTTACATACAATCTATAAATTGTTTACTACTTTGTGTTTTCTTTCTACAAACTTTTACTTCTTTCCATTCGATACGTTTAATCCTTTGTTTTCCTCAAAACACGGTGAGATTGACAACCTCATCACAAGTTGGGGACAAAGTTCTGTGGTTGTGTTGTGCAGGTCTCCACGTTGCTACTAGCACCGGTGGTGCGCCCTGTAAAAGCTCAGCTAGTAACACCTTTGAGGTGTTTCCTTGCTCCTACTGGTTCGATTAAACCTTGGTTTCATAACTGAGGGAAACTTGTTGCTGTGCTCATCATACCTTCCTCTTGGGGTTCCCAACGAGCTCTACATCAACACCGCCATCAAGCATTTTTCTGGGCGTCGTGCATTGAGCCATCAGTTGTCCAATAAAAAATTGCATCTCCTTGTCTCTCAAGAGTTTAGGATAATGAATGAGTAATGAAACCTTGACATCCATAGTTTAATATACATATAAGATGATACAGAATTGGAGAGGGTGGAACCAAATTTCAGTACCATATTAAATTTAATCCATAATGTTCAGAGATCTTCTTAAAATCCTCAAGGTTAAAAAAATAGAAGACCAAAGATTTAACCTCCTTTTAGAAAAAACCACCATATATACTTGGACAGAATATTAATCAGAGCACTCTCCGAGAGATGAAATATGAAGGAGAAGTGCTGAAATAAGAGAATTACTTGATGGAAAGGAAGAGAAGCTTATGGAAACCTGACTTAGTTAACAACGATGATAGGGAGCTCGTGAATGCACCAAGCCAGTAATACTGTAAGAACACTATAATAGCCTAGATGACATATGTATAGACTATAGAGGGCATAGAATGAAAATTCATGACTAACTAGTGTCGGTGCAATAGGAAAGGGGGACCCTCTCATTGCGCCTCGGCACGTGGGAAGGATCCAAACCCCCCGACAAGGTCATCCTAGTAAAGAAGAGCATGGATCCAGGAACGGGGTCGTGAAGGAGATAAGTGACATTGGTGAGTACTCTACTCGTTTCCCCACACTATCGTCGCGAGAGAGACTCCTCTCAGACTTGGCATAGTCTAGGAGCACAAGTCAACGAAGACCAAGTCAGTGGTAACACACATTGGAGACAAGTGTCTCCCCCATCCCTGTTCCTGCGCAAGATACTAAAGGGAGCACGGGCGCTGTAGTCCCAACATGATAGCACATGCCCTATGTTGTGCCCTTACCATCAATTGCTGCGCAGCACCGCCCATTGCCAAGGAGTGGCCAACAGCACCGCCCATATCCAGGAGTGGCCAGCAGCACCACCCATCTGTCGCCGTGCCGCGTGGCACGACAGTAGTGGATCCTAGGAACAATAGGAAGGCGCATGCGCGCCGGCCTCTATGGTACCCCTTTGGAGTATAAAAGGAGGGCCTTGGCCTTGATGTCTACGCACTTCTATTCTTGTAGATAGTTGTTGGGCCTCCAAGTGCAGAGGTTTGTAGAACAACAGCAAGTTTTCCCTTAAGTGGATCACCCAAGGTTTATCGAACTCAGGGAGAAAGTGGTCAAAGGTATTCCCTCTCAAGCAACCCTGCAATCAATATACAAGAAGTCTCTTCTGTCCCCAACACACCCAATACACTTGTCAGGTGTATAGGTGCACTAGTGCGGCAAAGAGATAGTGAAATACAAGTGGTATGGATAAGTATAAGTGGTAACGGTGCCAGAAAATAGCTTTGATGGTGCGTGGAAAAGACTAAAGGAAAACTGAAATAAAGATGGAAGCAAGCAAACATGTAACAGATCTAATTGCAAACGCCGTTTCAATGCTTAGAAACAAGGGCTAGGGATCATACTTTCACTATTGAACACTCTCATATAAATATATTATTTTCATGATACTACTCTTAACTACTCTCCGGTTGGACACTCTAATCCATGGTAGGGCTATAACAGCACACCTCAAAGTTTGCCTTTCCCATCTAGATAACCCCACAATCTCACCTTGAGCACTAGATGGTTCAAACAAACACCACAATTTCATAGAGACATCCAACTCCAAATATAACTCATAACAAGTATTTGTAATATCTAGCCTAAGTGCCACCATGGTGTGCACACTGTCAACTTCACACACATGGGGAGAGCAGAGATCTATTCAAGCACTTGAGTAGCAAGGTAGATCTACTTGATTACAAAGCTCATGATCACAATATGATGATGCATACAGAGAGAGAGATGAACACATAGCTACCGGTAGAACCCTTAGCCTCGAGGAAGAACTACTCCCTCATCATCATGGGAATCAGCAACGGTGATGGAGATGTTGGTGGAGTCGATGGAGATGGCTCCGGGGGGACTTCCCCGTCCCGGCAGGGTGCCGGAACAGAGACTTTCTGATTGACGATTTAGGGTTTTTGCGTCGAGGGAGATATATAGGCGAAGGAGCAAGGTCGGTGGCCGGCCAGGGGGCCCACACCACCTGGTGGCGCGGCCAGGGCTAGCCTACGCCACCACATGGTGTGGCCGCCTTGTGGCTCCTCTCCGTCTCGTCTTTTGGCTCCGTGAGTCTTCCGGTAAAATATCGACATTGGATTTTGTCCGGTCCAATTCCGAGAATATTCATTTTCTGACTCCCTGGAACCAAAAACAGCAGAAAACAGGCAACTGGAACGGTGGCATCTTGTTAATAGGTTAGTCCAAGAAAGTGTATAAAAAGTTCTACAAAGTGTGGACAAAACATAAGAAAGTAGATAAAACCAAGCATGGAACATCAAAAATTATGGATACGTTTGCAACGTATCAACATCCCCAAGCTTAACTCCTGCTCGTCCTCGAGTAGGTAAGTGATAAAAAGAAAGAATAATTTTTGAGGTGACATGCACCATCATAAACTTGATCAAAGTATTTGTAAAACATGGATAGCTGGGATCACTACTTCAACATAGCATGAAGGATAAAGTTCTAGCAATAAGACATAGCAACTATGTTGTAACATGAAAAGGCACAAATAAAAGATTCATGAATAACAATGCTTTGCAAGACGTTTGTTTGTTTCACATAAAGAAAACATAGCATAGTAGCATTCAGCTTGTCCCTCATAGAGTACCAAACATAAATTCATAGGACACCTTCAAAGTTTATAAGGGTGACTAGATACAAATAGTTTAAAACAAGCAATATCAAGGTTATGCAACAATCAACAAGTCTTGGGACAATGCACATAGAACTAAGAATGACCACTATGCTCTCAAAGTAGGTGCATAAAGATAGAAGGTGGAGACTCAACATAAAAGTAAAAGAAAGGTCTTCATAGAAGGAAGCAGAGATTCAAGTTTCATAAAGAGCTTCCAAAAATTATGGTACTTATTAGCTTTCAGCTCTCATTTCCCCTATCATAAGCATCTTGAAGTGATTAAGGTTAAAGTGAACAAACTATGGTGTATATGCTTGACAAAGTATAAGTTGGAAATCTCATATCCCTTGAATAGGAGGGTCGCTCCTCATGCTACTCAAGTTTAGTTACCGGCAAGTTCTTGTCATAGTAAGTACATGTGTATCATAGAGAACCGCCAACGGGGTACCCCTTGCCCGATGATACGGAAGAATCCCCATATCAAAATGACAAGGCAAGCAGACAACGAGCATCTCAGCAATCTTCTTATTTACCATGGGAATATGGTGATTTTTTCTCTATTTCCTCTTTTCATATATCTCTTTTCTCTCTTTTCTTTTTCTCTTTTTTCTCAATATCTGACTCTTTTTTATAAGAAGAATGCTTCATAGACAACTCATTATGGTTACACTGCAGGTTTCCACCATGACAGCATGGATTAGACCAGCGGCCCAGGCGTTTCTCTAACACATATACGTAACTCCATGGACTTACAAGCTCCCCTTTCATTTCACACCGACGACATCCATAGACAAAAGAGCATGATATCAACTAGGTACAAAGTACCAAGTGCAATGTTGAAAGCATTCCCCATGACAGCATGGTTCTGCTAATCCCCAACAAATAAGTGCAAGCATATACAACATAGATGACACAATGGTTCAAGTTTATTAAGGGCAAGAAAAGTAAAGTGTTCCATCAAGTTCATGAGAGCTTTAATCACTAGTTTTCTCATAACAAGTTTAATTCAGAAGGTAGATAAAAACATGAATATACTTGGAATAGCAAATGCTAATAGGTAGGTATGGTGGAATCTTTGGAGTAACTTGGTTTTATTTGGAGTTGGATGCATGGGTGGAACTCATACTTTGTTATGGAGGCTAGCAAAAGACTGGGAACGACCAACTAAGAGAGCAATAATGGCCATAATCATGCAAAGCAACAAAACATCCTTAATTAAAGCATAAAGTGATATTACAAGAAGAAAACTAAATGATCATAGAGGCTATGGTGACTTGGTATAGCCTTAACATGGTGTGAGCATGTGCCAAGTCAACCCAAATAAAGCATTAAAGGAGAATACCACAATACTATGCTTTAATATGCTAAAACAACGCATGATTCTTTCAAGGCACATTAAGCAATCTCAATTGTTTATAACATGTCATGCTACAGCAAAAATCACTAAGCATAAAGCCAAACCAATATCAAGCATGACATGATAAAGTCTAAGTCATAGTCAAAAACAAGCTCCTTTTATACCACTTAAGCATGAACATTCCTACTCTTTTCCAATCCAAATCAACCTATTTGAAAGAACTCACAAAGATAATAATAAATAAAGATCAGTGAACTTGTCTCACAAATCCAAAAAGAAGAAATAAAAAGTTCTAAGATGAAAGCACAAGAAAACTAAGGCTAAAGACAGTGCTAGCAAAAGAGAACACTCACAAAACAATAAGAATGAAAACTAGAGTGTTCTAGGCAATGAATAATAGGGTGTGTCTCTCTCCAAAAGAAGTGTGTTGGGACCCAACCAACTTATTCAAGAAAACTAAGCAAATGAAAACCAAAAACAAAAACGAAGACGCTCCAAGAACAACACAACTGTGCATGAAACAATAAAAATGAAGTGTTTGGAAGAAACCTAAGATTTTTATTGATGAAGAAGGGGATGCCTTGGGCATCTGATGACCCACAAGTATAGGGGTGTATCACAGTATTTTCGAGGGAAGTGAAACCCAATTTATTGATTCGACACAAGGGGAGCCAAAGAATATTTATAAGCCTTAATAACTGAGTTGTCAATTCAGCTGCACCTAGAAACAATCTTGCTCACAGCAGTTTATCAGTAGCAACAGTTTTGTAGTAGGAATAGTAAAGTAACAGCAGTAGTACAAGTAAGACAGCAGTAATAGTAGCAGTAAACAGTAGGATTCAAGTGCGGTAGGCATAGGGATGGATGGACGGGCGTTGCATGGACAAGACAATTCACATAGCAATCAGAACATAGGGCAATTGCAGATAAATAAGATAAAGCATCTAAGTACTAGATAATCCTAGGCATGTGTTCCATATATAGTCATACGTGCTCGCAATGAGAACTTGCACAACATATTTTGTCCTGCCAGCCCATTTGCAGGGGGGCCTCAAGGGAACTATTGGCAATTAAGGTGCTCCTTTTAATAGAGCACCGGAGCAAAGCATTAACACTCCATGAACACATGTGATCCTCACGTCAAAGCCATTCCCTCCGGTTATCCCAATTTCTGTCACTTCGGGGCCATTGGTTCCGGACAATAACGTGTGTATACAACTTGCAGGTAAGACCAAAAACAATACTATCATAATGAATCAATAACATGTTCAGATCTGAAATCATGGCACTCAGACCCTAGTGACAAGCATTAAGCATAACAAGTCGCAACAAAGTCATAAAGCACTAATAATAGATACTAGGCACCATGCCCTAACAATCTGATGCCAATACATGAACGATCTCATCCAATCCCTACCATCCCCATAGCTTACAGCGGGGGATTACTCACCCATAGATGGGGGAAACATGGATGGATGATGGAGAAGCGATGGTGGCGATGATGGCGATGATCTCCTCCAATTCCCCGTCCCGACAGGGTGCCAGAACGGAGTTTCTGGTGCTATTTCGTGGAATATGGTGGTGGCGGCGGAGCGGAACTCCTTCTAGAAAAACGTCGAACCCCCTTGAGTTTTTAGGTCAGAAGGCAACTTATAGGCGAAGAGGGAGACCGAGGGGGTGTCTGGGGCGTCCAGGCCACCCCCTGGCGCGGCCAGGTGGTGTCGTAGGGCCCCAGCCCCTCTCCGTCTCGTATTCTGGCTCCTGGTGTCCCTCGGTGAAAAACTGACTTTGGCTTTTGTCCCGTCCAATTCCGAGAATAATCATTTTATAACTTTCTTGGAACCAAAAACATTAGAAACAGGCAGCTTGCACTATGGCTCTTGTTAATAGGTTAGTCCAAGAAGTCATATGAAAATTACCCCAAAGTGTGGAAAAAACATAAGAAAGTAGATAAAACCAAGCATGGAACATCAAAAATTATGGATACGTTTGCAACATATCAACATCCCCAAGCTTAACTCCTGCTCGTCCTCGAGTAGGTAAGTGATAAAAAGAAAGAATAATTTTTGAGGTGACATGCACCATCATAAACTTGATCAAAGTATTTGTAAAACATTGATAGCTAGGATCATAGTACTTCAATCATAACATGAAAGATAAAGTTCTAGCAATAAGACAAAGAAACTATGTTGCAACATGAAAAGGCACAAACAAAAGATTCATGAATAACAATGATTTGCAAGACGTTTGTTTGTTTCACATAAAGAAAACATAGCATAATAGCATTCAGCTTGTCCATCATAGAGTAGCAAATATAAATACATAGGACACCTTCAAAGTTCATAAGAGTGACTAGATACAAATAGTTTAAAACAAGCAATATCAAGTTATGCATCAATCAACTAGTCTTGGGACAATGCACATAGAACTAAGAATGGCCACTATGCTCTCAAAGCATGTGCATAAAGATAGAAGGTGGAGACTCAATATATACGTGGAAGAAAGGCTTTCATAGAAGGAAGTAGGGATTCAAGTTTCATAAAGAGCTTCCAAAAATTATGGTACTTAATAGCTTTCAGCTCTCATTGCCCCTATCATAAGCATCTTGAAGTGATTAAGGTTAAAGTGAACAAACTATGGTGTACATGTTTGATGAAGTATAAGTTAGA
Source organism: Avena eriantha (assembly GCA_910589775.1). Classification (NCBI taxonomy): domain Eukaryota; kingdom Viridiplantae; phylum Streptophyta; class Magnoliopsida; order Poales; family Poaceae; genus Avena; species Avena eriantha. The sequence goes on along the minus strand of OU342743.1, from coordinate 429,331,796 downwards.
AATCTCATGTCCCTTGACTACAAGGGCCGCTCCTCATGCTACTCGAGTTTAGTCACCGGTAAGTTCTTATCATTGTAAGTACATGTGTATCATAGAGAACCGCCAACGGGGTACCCCTTGCCCGATGATACGGAAGAATCCCCATATGAAAATGACAAGGCAAGCAGACAATGAGCATCTCAGCAATCTTCTTATTTACCATGGAAATATGGTGCTTTTTTCTCTCTTTCCTCTTTTCATAACCTCTTTTTTTCTCTTTTTTCTCAATATAGGACTCTTTTTTTATAAGAAGAATGCTTCATAGATAGCTCATTATGGTTACGTTGCAGGTTTCCACCGTGTCAGCATGGATTAGACTAGCGGCCCAGGCGTTTCTCTAACACATATACATAACTCCATGGACTTACAAGCTCCCCTTTCATTTCACACCGACGACATCCATAGACAAAAGAGCATGATATCAACTAGGTACAAAGTACCAGTGCAATGTTGAAAGCGTTCCCCATGACAGCATGGTTCTGCTAATCCCCAATAAATAAGTGCAATCATATACAACATAGACGACACAATGGTTCAAGTTTATTAAGGTCAAGAAAAGTAAAGTGTGCCATCAAGTTCTTGAGAGCTTTAATCACTAGTTTTCTCATAACAAGTTTAATTTGGAAGGTAAACAAAAACATGAATATACTTGGAATAGCATATGCTAATAGGTTGGTATGGTGGACTCTTTGGAATAACTTGGTTTTAGGGAGTTGGATGCATGAGTGGAACTCATACTTGGTTGTGGAGGCTAGCAAAAGACTGGTAACGACAAACTAAGGAGAGAAATAATGGTCATAATCATGTAGAGCGACAACACATCATTAATCAAAGCATAAAGTGATACTACAAGTTAAAAACTAAAGGACCGTCAAGGCTATGGTGACTTGGAATAGTCATAACATGGTGTGAGCATGCGCCAAGTCAACCCAAATAAAGCATCAAAGGAGAAAACAACAATACTATGCTTTAATATGCTAAAACAACGCATGATTCATCCAAGGCACATTAAGCAATCTCAATTGTTTATAACAAGTCATGCTAGCTCGGCGTCTAAGCAGCGAGTCGCTTGAGGGGGGTGTATGATGGAACGTAGTTCCTCAAGGTACCCTAGGGAGGTTTATATATGACACACCTCGCTAGGGTTTATAGTTTACCACCGAACAAGATATGGATCCGGAGGCTTTTGACCTAATCCGACTAGGCTTCAAGTACGCTTCTGGGCCTCCAGTCTCCAGTCACCAGGCTTTCTCCTAAGTTGCAATCCAGTCGCCGTCCTGTAGACCCACTCGCAAACCCTTCGGCCCAATCGGAACGTCCTGCTTGGGCATATCCCCATCAATAGTCCCCGAGGCCATTGTTGATTCAGGCGCAGGTGTCCTTTTGGCGGTCGGAGCAGGCGAGCCCAATTTGGACGCCCAGTCGAATCGGCGTTGGACTCTAGTAAAACCGAGGAAATTTTCCCCAGACTCCCTGTCGCTGCTCCAGGAAATGTCATGGCTTCCAAGTCGCTGCTCCGGTGAGTGGACAGATCTAGCTACTGGCGAGTGTAACGGAGGAGTTGGACCATCCACCTGGTCAAACTATCCATTGGATATTCCAACGGTAACTTCGGCATAATTACCGTAGGTAACGGCTGCCTCGAATTTGGTGGGTAGCGTTCCTCTATAAGGGGAGTGAACGAATCAGCTTTGCAGATCCTTCCCTGCATTATTCATTCTCCCACATGCATTCTTCCTGCCTTCATTCTTCATGTCTTCCTTCGATTCGATCCTTCCACGCCGAGCGACTCCACATCCTTCCCGATGGTGCCTCCCAAAGGCTCATGGGGAAAATCCAAGTGCACCACGGCCCAGCTCAAGTCCTTCGAGGACGCCAGAGTCCTTCGCAAGGGGAACTGGTGGGTGCCCCTCCCTCCGAGACCGAGCCGAAGCCGCGATCTAGCGAATTCATTTGTTTCCCCAGCCATCTAGAGAGAGGTTTGGGGTTTCCCACCTCGCACTTCTTCCGGCGATTCTGCGTGTATTATGCAATCAAGCCGACGGACCTTGGCCCGCACATCATCGAGTAGCTGGCAATCTTCGTCGCCTTCTGCAAATGTTACCTCGGCTGCAGGCCGTACTTTCCGCTATGGCTGGAGCTCTTCCACGGCCGCATCGGGCGCGAGGCGTCTAGCGGGTTGATGCTGGCGGCCGGCGGCGTCACGTTCCAATTAAAACCCAAGGCCAACTTCATCAAGCTCCTCCTACCGAAAAAAGCCGCCAGCGAGTGGAAGAAGAGCTGGTTCTATGTGAAGGAATCCACTCCCTCCGGCGAGGTGGCGTGATACATTGCAAATGTATCCATAATTTTTTATGCTCCATTCTTGGTTTTATCCACTTTCTTGTGTTTTTCCACACTTTGGAGTACTTTTCATATGATTTCTTGGACTAACCTATTAACAAGAGCCACAGTGCCAGCTGCCTGCTTTCTGCTGTTTTTGGTTCCAGGAAAGTCAGAAAATGAATATTCTCGGAATTGGACGGGACAAAAGCCAAAGTGCCTATTTTTCCAGAAGACTCACGGAGCCAGAATACGAGACGGAGGAGGACCAGGGCCTGGCCACACCACCCCCAGGCGCGGGCTGGGCCTGGCCACGCCAGGGCATGGTGTGGTGGCCCCAGGCACCCCCTCGGTCCCCCTCTTCGCCTATAAGAAGCCTTCTGACCTAAAAACCTCGGGGGGTTCAACGTTTTTCCAAAAGGAGCTCCGCTCCGCCGCCACCACCAGATTCCACGAAACAGTACCAGAAACTCCATTCTGGCACCCTGCCGGGACGGGGAATTGGAGGAGATCATCGCCATCATCATCACCATCGCTTCTCCATCGACCATCCATGTTTCCCCCATCTATGAGTGAGTAATCCCCCGCTGTAGGCTATGGGGATGGTAGGGATTGGATGAGATCATTCATGTAATGGCATCAGATTGTTAGGGCATGGTGCCTAGTATCTTTTATTAGTGCTTTATGACTTGTTGTGCTTAATGCTTGTCACTAGGGCCCTAGTGCCATGATTTCAGCTCTGAACATGTTATTTATTCATTATGATAGTATTGTTCTTGGTCTTATCTACAAGTTATATACACACGTTGTTGTCCAGAACCTATGGCCCCGAAATGACAGAAATTGGGATAACCGGAAGGGAAAGGCTTTGATGTGAGGATCACATGTGTTCACGGAGTGTTAATGCTTTGCTCCGGTGCTCTATTAAAAGGAGCACCTTAATTGCCAGTAGTTCCCTAGAGGCCCCGTTGCAAACGGGCTAGCAGGACAAAAGATGTTGTGCGAGTTCTCATTGCGAGCACGTATGACTATATATGGAACACATGCCTAGGATTGTCTAGTACTTGGGTGCTTTATCTTATTTATCTGCAATTGCCCTATGTTCTGATTGCTATGTGAATTGTCTTGTCCATGCAACGCCCGTCCATCCATCCCTATGCCTACCGCACTCGAATCCCACTGTTTACTGCTTTTGTTACTACTGTCTTTGCTTTACTACTGCTGTTACTTTACTATTCCTACTACAAAACTATTGCTATTGATAAACTGATGTGAGCAAGATTGTTTCCAGGTGCAGCTAAATTGACAACTCAGTTGTTAAGTCTTATAAATATTCTTTGGCTCCCCTTGTGTCGAATCAATAAATTGGGTTTCACTTCCCTCGAAAATATTGCGATACATCCCCTATACTTGTGGGTCATCAAGACTATTTTCTAGCGACGTTGTCGGGGAGCATAACTTTATTTATCAAGTTCACTTGGATTCACTATTGTTCAAGCTAAGTTTATCTTTCTCCTTGTTTGCTTGTTTCTTTATCAAAAAATACAAAAAAATTAGTTCCTACTCTAGTTGTTATTTTTGTTGGTCTATTATTGTCTTGATTTATCATGCTTGATGTCAATGGTTGGTTTCTTTGAAACTGAATCTTATTAGCAAGGTGGGTTCATGGAAGATCAAAAGGATTATTATAAGGAACACCGCTTGTCACAAAAAGGGAAACACTTATGGGAACAAATTGATAGATTGTATACCATTGCTAGAAATGTGTGCTCTACTTATAATGTTACTTATTGCTGTGATGAGTCTTGTTGCAGAAAGAGGTACAAACACCTCCCTTTTCAATGTGAGTATAGTGATAATGATACCATATCTTCCTATGTTAAAGGAATTTATGACTTTTATGATGCGGAACAAATTGAAGAATTTATTGCTTGGAAGGGTGCTTTTGAACTTGCTAGTTTGCTTGAAAATATTGATGATTCACCTTACAAATATGAGGTGTATGGTATACTTAAATTTTGCTTTGATAATTACAAGGATGAAAATGGCTATATTCTTGAATATTTTAATACATGTTTTCCACAAATGGAAGAGACTAATGCCTTGCAGGATCCTATGGAAGAAGAAATTGATGGACCTGAAATCTCATTAGATGAAAAAGAGGAGGAGAGTGATGAACAAAAGGAGGAAGAATGGATTAGCTACCCATGCCTACCTTCTAATGAGAGTAACTCTGTATCCCTTACATTATTTGATTGTCCCCCTTGCTTACTAAAGGAGAATGAATGTTATGTTCCTGAGGTTTCTCTTGAAAATGTTTATAATAAAGCTCTAGTGCTTGTAGATCATGAAGAGCATGCTTTATGTGATAGTTATATTGTTGAGTTTCTTCATGAGGCTACTGAAAATTATTATGAGAGAGTAAAATATGGTTGTGGAAGTTTTCATGGTATTGAAACACCTCTCTATGTGCTGAAAGTTTTGAAATTACTCTTGTTTTATCTTCCTATGCTTGTCACTTTGTTCTTTGTGAATTTATTTGCATACATGATTCCTATGCATAGGAAGTGGGTTAGACTTAATGTGTTTTGAATTTGCTTCTTGATGCTCTATTTTACTTCAACTCATATTTCTTATGAGAGCATCCTCTCAAACGTTTATGCCTGAAGATGATAATATGTCTATTATTCTTGGAAGACCTTTTCTTAAATACTGCAGGACCTGTTATTAATTATAATCAAGCGAAGGTGGCCTTAAATGTTAATGACAAGGAACACATTGTCTATTTCCTCAAGAAGATTGAAAGGACTTATGGTTTGAATTCAATTGAACATGTTGAGGGTATTCAAGTTGGAGAAATATATTGTCCCATACCAAGAGAAAAATTTGAAACTATTATGATTGGGACCATTGTTATCAAGGTTGAGGTAACATAATCATTAGTGGAATACAAAGTTTTTTCTCATATGAAATTGTTTTGGTAGCAATACCTGATCAACCTTGTTAACAAAAGGATTTCATTGAACAAAACAATGTTTTCACTATGATTATTTCTGTTTACTTCTATTCTGTCCATTCTAGTTTTTTGCTTATGCCTAACTTAAAGGCATTAAAGAAAAGTACTTATTGGGAGATAACCCAAAAGTTTTAGTTGAGTCTTGGAAGTTATTACCTCTGTAATAACCTCTCCTTATCCTTTTTATTTGCTTTTTGTGCCAAGAGTAACCTCTAATGAGAGAGAAGTAATGATTGGGAAAGTTGCTGTTCCGAAACAGATTTCTGTGCTTCACCATAAAAATTCGTGAGCGATTTCTGTATGTCGGATTGGGCTGTAATTTTTCTTGATTCTTCCCCAGGTTGTTATCTAACTTTAGTTAGTTCAACACGTTTTTATTTGATCAACAGAAGGTCTTCTAAAAAATTCGTCTTTACCTGCTGGTCTGTTTTGACAGATTTCTGCCATTTTCTGCATTTGCTTCTTGTGGGTTCCTTTTTGAGTTCTTTTGGGGAATTGAGCTTTTTGAGGGAAGTGCTACAGTAGCTAGTGTTCTAATGGAAGTTTATTTGGTATTAGAACTGAACCTTAAGACTTATTTATCTTAAGTGCACTAATGTTGCTAATGAGATTGTGGGAAGTTTTGTATGAAGGAAAAATTTCAGGTGTATGGAAGGAATGAGTAATGAGATGAAGGATGGACTAAAGCTCAAGCTTGGGGATGCCACGCGTGTCACCCCAAGAAATATCCAAGAAGTACAAGCGTCAAAGCTTGGGGATGCCCAAGGCATCCCCTTCTTCATCAATAAAAACCCCAGGTTTCTCCTCCAAACGCTTCATTTTTATTGTTTCAGGCACAGTTGTGTTTTTCTTGGAGCGTCTTATTTTTCGTTTTTGTTTTGGTTTTCGTTTGCTTGGTTTGTTTAGTTTTCTGAATAAATTGGTTGGACCCTCTCTTTCTTACATTGGTTTGCAAATAGTTTGGTTTGGTTTGGAAAAGAGTAGGAAAGTTCATGCTTATGCGGTAAAAAGAGCTCGTTTTTGACTATGGCCTATGCTTTGTCATGCCATGCTTGATATTGTTTTGGCTTTATGCTTAGTATTCTTTGCTGTAGCATGACTTGTTATAAACAATTGAGATTGCTTAATGTGCCTTGGATGAATCATGTGTTGTTTTAGCATATTAAAGCATAGTATATTGGTATTCTCCTTTGATGCTTTATTAGGGTTGACTTGGCACATGCTCACACCATGTTATGACTATCCCAAGTCACCATAAGCCTTTATGATCCTTTAGTTTTCAAATTGTAGTATCACTTTATGCTTTGATCAATGATGTTTTGTCGATCTGCATGATTATGGCCATTATTGCTCTCTCGTTTGTCGCTCCCTTACTATTGCTAGCCTTCACTTCCACTGAGTATTTTACTCATGTTTCCAACTCCCTTAAACCAAATATTGCCAAAGTGTCCACCATACCTACCTATTAGCATCATTTTCTATGTCCGTGCATATTCATCATGCCTTGTTTTCTTCCGAATAAAATGTTTGCTTGTTATGAGAAAGTTAGTTAGTAAAGCTCTCACGAACTTGATGGCACACTTTATTTTATTGTATTTAATAAACCTGAACCATTGCATCCTTCTTTGTTGCGTATATGCTTGCGCTTTATAAGTTGAAGTTAGCAGAACCATGTATCATGGGGAACACTTTCAACATTGCATTGGTACTTAGTACCTCGTTGATATCATGTTCTTTTTCTTATGGATCCCGGCGGTGTGAAATAAAAGTGGAACTTGTAAGATCATGGAGTTTGTATGTATGTTAGAGAAACGCCTGGGCCGCTAGCCTAAGCCATGCCTAATCATGGTGGAAACTTGCAGCATAACCATAATGAGCATTCTATGAAGCATCCTCAATAAAAATTTATGCACATAGTAAATAAAAAGATCATCGAGATGCTCATTGTCTGCTTGCCTTGTCATTTTGATTATGGGATAGCTCATGTATCATGTGCAAGGGGTACCCCGTTGGCCGTTCTCTATGATACGTATATACTTACAATGACAAGAGCTTATTCGTGACTGAAGTTGAGTAGCATGAGGATCGGTCTTCGTAAGTAAGGGGCATGAGACTTTAATTTATAACTTGTCAAGCATATCCTCTTAGTTGTGTCACTTTAACCTTAACCACATTAAAGATGCTTATGATAGGGGCAATGAGAGCTCAAAGATAATGAGTACCATACTTTCAGCATTTGGAAGCCTTTCAAACTTTTCAAAACCTATTCATTTCCTTGTTGAGTCTTCACACATTCTATGAGCACTTTGTTGAGAGCATAGTGGCCATTCTTAGTTCTATGTGCATTGTCCCAAGACTAGTTGATTGATGCATAACTTGTTATTGCTTGTTTTAAATTATTGTATCTAGTCACTCTTTTAAACTTTGAAGGTGTCCTATGCATTTATATTTGCTACTCTATTGAGGGACAAGCTGAATACTATTATGCCATGTTTTCTTTATGTGAAACAAACAAACGTCTTGCAAAGCATTGTTATTCATGAATCTTTTGTTTGTACCTTTTCATGTTGCATCATAGTTTCTTTGTCTTATTGCTAGAACTTTGTCTTTCATGTTATGATTGAAGTACTTTGATCCCAGCTTTGAATGTTTTACAAATACTTTGGTCAAGTCTTTGATGGTGCATGTCACTTCAAAAATTATTCTTTCTTTTTATCACTTACCTACTCGAGGACGAGCAGGAGTTAAGCTTGGGGATGTTGATACATTGCAAATGTATCCATAATTTTTTATGCTCCATGCTTGGTTTTATCCACTTTCTTGTGTTTTTTCCACACTTTGGAGTACTTTTCATATGATTTCTTGGACTAACCTATTAACAAGAGCCACAGTGCCAGCTGCCTGCTTTCTGCTGTTTTTGGTTCCAGGAAAGTCAGAAAATGAATATTCTCGGAATTGGACGGGACAAAAGCCAAAGTGCCTATTTTTCCAAAAGACTCACGGAGCCAGAATACGAGACGGAGGAGGACTAGGGCCTGGCCACACCACCCCCAGGCACGGGCTGGGCCTGGCCGCGCCAGGGCATGGTGTGGTGGCCCCAGGCACCCCCTCGGTCCCCCTCTTCGCCTATAAGAAGCCTTCTGACCTAAAAACCTCGGGGGGTTCGACGTTTTTCCAGAAGGAGCTCCGCTCCGCCGCCACCACCAGATTCCACGAAACAGTACCAGAAACTCCATTCTGGCACCCTGCCGGGATGGGGAATTGGAGGAGATCATCGCCATCATCATCACCATTGCTTCTCCATCGACCATCCATGTTTCCCCCATCTATGAGTGAGTAATCCCCCGCTGTAGGCTATGGGGATGGTAGGGATTGGATGAGATCGTTCATGTAATGGCATCAGATTGTTAGGGCATGGTGCCTAGTATCTTTTATTAGTGCTTTATGACTTGTTGTGCTTAATGCTTGTCACTAGGGCCCGAGTGCCATGATTTCAGATCTGAACATGTTATTGATTCATTATGATAGTATTGTTCTTGGTCTTATCTACAAGTTATATACACACGTTGTTGTCCGGAACCTATGGCCCCGAAGTGACAGAAATCGGGATAATCAGAAGGGAAAGGCTTTGATGTGAGGATCACATGTGTTCATGGAGTGTTAATGCTTTGCTCCGGTGCTCTATTAAAAGGAGCACCTTAATTGCCAGTAGTTCCCTAGAGGCCCCGTTGCAAACGGGCTGGCAGGACAAAAGATGTTGTGCAAGTTCTCATTGCGAGCACGTATGACTATATATGGAACACATGCCTAGGATTGTCTAGTACTTGGGTGCTTTATCTTATTTACCTGCAATTGCCCTATGTTCTGATTGCTATGTGAATTGTCTTGTCCATGCAACGCCCGTCCATCCATCCCTATGCCTACCGCACTCGAATCCCACTGTTTACTGCTTTTGTTACTACTGTCTTTGCTTTACTACTGCTGTTACTTTACTATTCCTACTACAAAACTGTTGCTACAGATAAACTGTTGTGAGCAAGATTGTTTCCAGGTGCAGCTGAATTGACAACTCAGTTGTTAAGGCTTATAAATATTCTTTGGCTCCCCTTGTGTCGAATCAATAAATTGGGTTTCACTTCCCTCGAAAATACTGCGAGACACCCCCTATACTTGTGGGTCATCATGGCGCTTCCCGAATTCGTCGCCGAAAGGAGCAAGCCTCGCCGGCTGGCGCCGAAGAAGCTCCTCGGAGACCAGAAGATGGCCGTCGCAGAGATGATGGACCAGATCCAGAGGTTAAAGGACTAGGGGTTGATTTCAATCAACCTTTACAACTGCTAGCTCGGGAGGCGTCTGGTTTTGCTGGTAGCTCGGTCGCATTGGATGTACAAGTATAGTAGGAAGCATGAGCCCTCCCGAACCAGCAAGGAGTTGTGGGAGGCCAAAGACTACAAGGCCGCCCTGAAGAAGATTACTGATGCGGAGTTCACCACCGTATCGGTCGGGCTCGCCCGATATATTCCCGTGAAGAATGAAGCCCCCACAGTAAGTTTTCTCTCCGGTCGCCATTCCCGCAATGTAATTTGTAGTCGCATCATTTGGTATTCACTCGTTGTTGTTCTCAGTTATTCCAGGTGTTGGAAGGCTGGCTCCCTCCGCTCGACGAAGAGGTTCCTCGGGAACTCGAAGAGTCCGCCGAAGGGGACTCCTCCGACAGCAACAAGGAGGAGGAGGTTCCTCCCCCAGTGCCTACGGCTCGTAAGACTCGCATGCAGAAACAACGCGAGTTCGAGGCGAGCCGCTGCCTCGACGAACACGAAGGAGGCGATGAGATCGTGTAGGAGCACACATCCCGACGCACGGCTACACCGTTGAAGCCCGCGTGCAGACCTAAGTCGCCGGCGAAGAAGCCAATGTCGCCATCCAAGTCGGCAGTGGTGTTCGAGTCAGATGATGACTCTGACGATTAAGACACTCCCGAAATTTCGCACAAGTCCCTAGAGGATGCGATTCCGATGAAGGGGTTGGAGGACGAGGACACCGAGGCGGCGGTAGAGGTTCCCCTGGTGGTGATCGCGCCAACGGTTTCGATGGTTCCAAGCCCGGAGGCGGTTGAGGCAGCAGCGTCAAAGTCGCTGCAGCCATCGAGAGTGGCCGTGTCTTCGGAACCGGAAATCCCGGTGACCGCGGCTTCATCGTCGAGGAAGCCCGCGGTGTCCTGGGCTTCAGACGTCTTTGAGAAGGGGATCACACGCAAGCTCGGTCTAGAATTGGATAAGCCCGCCCACGTCAGCACCAGGCTGCACGTTCTCCCAGTCGCCAAGTAAGCCTTGAATTTTCCATTCCGAGTTGTGTTCCGTTTTGGTGTCGTCTTTGTGTTGATTTTGACATTTTGACAGGTCTGGAGTCAAAAAGATCGGCCGCCCTTCGGTGGCGAAGATTCCGCCGACCACCACCACAGGAGAAGGTGACCTCCCCAAGAAGAGGAAGTCTGCTGACGACGCAGCGACCGTGGAGGACGCGAAGAGGCAAAAAGGCGGTGCCGATGATTCTGTCGAGATGACTAGCGCCAAGGGGAGTGACCCCGCTGCAGTCGTCAAAGAGGTGGTGGCTGTGCGGTCGGAGCCAGTCGCCCCTGTGACGGGAACGCCGGCTCCGGCGACCAGTGCCCTAGCTAGAGCGTCGGCAACGTTCCCTCGCTTCATGGCGACGGGATTCCTAGGTGTGGCAGACAACTAGTCTCCACAGAGCCCAGAGGTCGTCGATGGAGACATTGGATCTCCTCGCGGGCGCACCTCCTTCACGATCCCGTCGACTGACGCCGGTGAGCTTCACAAAATGCTTGGCGCCACCATTCAGGTACGTCCAGTCCCCGAGTGTCTAGCTGCTGAATTTCAGCAGCTAGGCATTGAGTTTCTTCTAGTCTCCAGTCCCCGAGTTCCTAGTCGCTGAATTTCAGCGGCTAGGAACTTGATATTTTTCTTTTGTAAGTACTGAACTTTGTTGTTTTTGCAGGGTTTGCAGAGGGAGTCGACCGATCGACAGGCAACCAAGGAGCGTTTGGAGTGGGATTGTGCGTAGCACAAGAGGCCAACCGGTGACTCCAGGAGACTGTTGGTAAGTATTTGCGTATTTTCATTTTTCTCTTTAAGCTGTGAGCTGTTGGTGTGTGGCGCGTTGATGATTTGCCTCTTTCCTTTTCAGATGGCCTTCCTGATGCAATTTCTAAGGCCCGTGAAGGGTATGTTCCAGTCGCCGAGCTGGACGCGGCGAATGAGCGAATTGCTTCGCTGATCCGTGACTTGGAGGAGGCGAGAGCGGCCTCAAGTTCGTCTGAGGACCAAGCTAAAGCTGCTGTTGCTACGGCTGAGGAGAAACGCAAGGCCACAGACTCGGTCATCGTGGGGCTGCAGAATGATCATGTCGCCTTGGAGAAGCATGTCACGGAGAATTACCGCAAGCTCCTCGATGAGTCTCCGTCTTTGCTTGACTCGTTTGCCGAATCCCTGATTGGGGAAGTCCGTAGTTTCACTGACGTCTGATTTTGCAGCTGTGATAGGGCAAGGCGACCTGGTGGTTCAGACCTTCAACGCTTCGCAGTGCGTGACTACCGTGGTGAACGCGGCCACGGCTTTGGCGTTATGTGTCCAAGCGGTTCTTCAAGGCATGTCCCCCACTGAGGTTATTCCTAGGGGGCTGACGGAAGTGTGGCGCTATCTGGAGGAGGCGCCCGTCGTCGTGGAGTGTATGGCGCGCTCGGCATTCAGGCGCGGTGCCACCACGGCATTGAACCTGGGTCTCGCCCACTTCCCCGACAATTTCGACCTTGACGATGTCACTAGTGGCTATCCATCGGTGACCGGCACGGCGGAGATGTCAGAGGTGCTGAAGTTGACTGCAAAGGCCGCCCCTTTTGCCGATCGGGTGTTGGCGATGGGGGATCTTCTGCCGTACCAGGAGACAGTGTTGGCGCCTAGCGACCCCGAGCCAGAGCATCCTGACATGAAGTCGGAGCAGCCCTTCTGGTCGGTGTTGTCGAAGTCGCTGACGACCTACCCGACGAACCCGTGGCAGCCTTTTGTTCGCGTTAAGGGGGTGGTGGTGCTTCTTTGTCAGGACTTGTGGAATAGACAGTGTAGTTGGGCAGTTTGTAATATATGCCAAGTGGCGACTGCTGTAATGTGACCAATGTTTTGACTAAAGGAGAGTCAATCGATTCGTATTGCGACCATAATTGTGTGGTGTGTTTATTTTTGTTTGAGCGAGTCCCCGAGCGCGTCCGCCCTTTAATGGGGTATAACTCGATTGTATACTTATGTGTTTTATTTTGGTTGTGCACTGTTTTGTCACTTGCGTCTTCTGAGGGGACGAGTCCCCGAGCGCGAGTGGGGTTACTTTGTAGGCGTGTCCCCGAGCGTGATGCTCAACCGTACTGGGCGCGTTCCTGTTGTAGGTTGTTTTAATGTGTTGTTTGTAACACGTCTCTTCCCCTGGCTCGGAAAGCCAGTCGTTGGGCGAGTCCAAGGCAGCTTTCTTACTTGGCGTGTTCCCGAGCCGCATGAGGATTCCATTCTTGCGGAGTCCCCGTGTGTGGTACTTAACCGTTCGAGTCGCTTTGCGTGAGGATGGGAAGGACGGGTCGCTATGAGGAGCGTATACTGGTCGTCTTGGCCCGGTGGGCCAGTCGAGCTAGGCGACTCCGATGGTGGCTCCGAATTGGCGTATTTGTGGACGTCCTAGGGCCCGAATATTTTCGGTGCCCTTAGGCCGCACTACTTAGCCGTGCCGGTCGCTCGACCAAGGGTTGACTTCTGTGGGTAGCGTATTGCTAATTTGTACGAGTGCGAGTGGCACAAGAATATGGCGAGTAGACACAATTTGTGTGATCCGAATGAATTTCATTATATATCATCTGGGTAAAAGTTTGAGTTCTATGTATAGAACTTTCGGAGAAGGTTTACATTCCATGGCCTTCCGACCTCGAGCTGGCCGTCACCCCGTATGTCGATGAGGTAGTAGGCGTCGTTGCCAAGGACTCGCCCTATGGCGAATGGTCCCTCCATGGGGGGAGAGCTTGTGCATGCCCTTCTTGTCCTGGGCCAGTCGGAGGACCAGGTCGCCCTCCTAGAAGGTGCATGTCCGGACTCGGCGGCTGTGGTAGCAGCGGAGTCCTTGCTGGTAGATGGCGGTGCGGGAGCGGGCCAGGTCGCGTGCCTCGTCGAGTTGGTCGACGCTGTCTTGGCGGGCGACCTCGTTAGTCGCCTCGACGTAGTTGGCGACTCGAGGTGAATCGTGCTCTAGGTCAGTTGGCATTACGGCCTCAACGCCATACACCATGAAGAAGGGTGTGAACCCGGTGGAGCAATTGACAGACTTGCAGATCCCCCATATTACGGAGGGGAGCTCGTCGACCCAGCATCCTGGGGTGCGCTCGAGGGGCACCTGGAGACATGGCTTGAGCCCGTGGAGGACGCTCTGGTTGGCGTGTTCTGCTTGGCCGTTCAACTCCGGGTGGGCGACTGAAGCGAGGTCGAGTCGTATGCCATGTTCTTCACAGAATTCGGCCTCGTTGTATTGTTGGAGCGGTAGTTTCCGCTGTCGCGGTAATTTCCTCCGTCGCGGCGGTAACTCTTGTGGTCGTGTTGGCCGTAGCCGACGTTGGCGACGAAGCCGACTCGCCCGTCTGTGCGGTGCTTGCCGGTGATGCGGGTGTTGCTGTAGCGCATGTCGCGTAGGCGCCCGCTGTCGTGGATGCTGGTTTGGCGTCTTCCTCCCGACTCGTCGTCGGAGTCTTGGTTGGGGTCCTTCTCCGCGTAGCGCTTGGCGATCTCGAGGAGGTCGGGGATGTTGTCGAGCGTCCGGTAGACCCTCTTGATCTTAGCGACTAGGAGTTCATACCGGCACACATTCTTGAAGCAATGTATCGCCGTATCTGGGTGGATGCCGGAGGCGTTGATCCATAGTTCTTGCCACCTTTGAATCCAACGGCGAGTCGACTCGCGCTGTCCCTGGATGCATCGCTCCAGGTCTTCTATGGTGGTGGTGCGGGTGTAGGATCCCTCGAAGTGCCTGACGAAGGCATCCCGCATTTCTTCCCAGGAGTCAATGTTGTTGGCAGGGAGGGTGTTGATCCATTGCCGAGTCGCACCCTCCATCATCAGGGGGAGGTAGCGAGCGGCGAGCAGGTCGGTGTGGCCGGCGATTCCCATCGCCATGAGGTATGTGTCCAGCCAGACAGCTGGATCGTACGTCGGGTCCTACTTTTTGATCTCCTTGGGCGCCTTGAAGTTGGCGGGGTATTTTTTCCCCGCGAATCATGGGCCCGCAGCATTGCGGTCCGACTCGACTGAGCGAGCCTCTTGGTTCCGAGTCGCCGCGGTTGGTGAGGGTGTGCCTCAAGTCGTTGGGCTGGCGCGCCTGCCACGCCTGGTTGTTGATGATGTGTGTTCGGGCATCAATGGGCTGCCCGTTGGCGGCGACCGTGTTATTCGCCAGTCGCAGCTCGTTGGTGGACAGCGCGGGGTTTGCGGCCCGTGGTTGTTTTGCCAAGGCTGTGGTGGGGGGTAGGTCAGTGCATTGGCGATGCTGGGGTGACCGCTTGATGATGCTCTGCTTGCTGAGGAGCGGGAATACATCCGTCCCCGCGAGTCGACTCCCACAGCTTGTTACTTGACGGCCCTGGACGTAGTGGATCTGTAGCGGGAATACATCGCCCTAGACGTAGCGGGAATACATCGCCCTGGACGTCAAGGTTGGCATCCGCGGCGTCGGCCGCGACAACGTTGTCCATCGGGGTGGAGTAGAGTGGTAGTCCATTAGCGTCGCGGGCTTGTGGCGAGATGATGATCCGCGGCTAATCCGGCGAAGGCGCGTGGCCAATGGGTGGTGGAGGGGCTCCAGTCGCCGGTGTGCCGGGTGGTGGTCTCATGGGGTTGCTTCCGCCTGGCGGCGCGTTCTCGCAGTATTCGCGCTCGGCCGCGCGTGTGGGGTCGCTTTCGTCGTTGAAGTTCAAGGTGCGGCCCTGGATGTTGGAGTTCAGGCGGGTCTAGATGCGGCGCTAGTGATAGAGCGATAGCTCCCACGCCGTTTCTCGCTCGAGGCGGTATTTCTCGCGCTCTGCGAGATCATTGCATTGCGCCTCCACGAGTCGCAGGCAGGCTTCCTCCACCTCTGTGACCGTGGCGGTCGGCAGGATCGGCGTGGAGAACGGATCTGGCAGGGCGGCCGTGCTGCCCGCCATGTAGATCGTGTTAAAGCGATTGCATCTGGCGCGGAAGTCTTCAGGCGACTCCGAGCCGGAATCAGAATCGAAGATCCTGAGGATGGAGGAGTCCTCGAAATCCTCCGGGTTGGAGACTCGCGTGATGGAGTCCTCTCGTGACGCCGCAGTGATGGATCCGTCAACCGAGGCAGGGGTCGCAGAGTCGGCGTCGTTGTTTAGGGCCTCGTCGTTTGTGGCGGCGTTGGTCTCGGCCGCGTCGCTGGTGGCCGAGTCGTACTCGATGACGAGGGTCCTGATGGAGCGGACCTGCTCCTCCGAGAGTAGATCGCGGTGTGGAGGCGATCTGCCAACGATCATCGGTGCAATTGGGTCGACCACACCGGTGAAGCCGACGAAGAGGTTGATGGAGCCGACCGGCATCACCGTGCCATGAGTGACCGGGCGTGACACCGGGATGTAGCTGCTAGGCAGGATCTGTAAGATCCCGCCGATGGCGATCATGCGGCCGGTGGCGAGCGGTCGATCGATCGGCGAATAAGGTCTCACCGCATAACTCAGGCCAGTCCTGTTATGCCCCACGGTGGGCGCCACTGTCGTGGAAATGGCCACGGCAGTCGCTGATATTGGCAGCGATTGATTGTAACGTGAGGAAGAGCTGGCGGCCATCTGCGGTGCGAGATGGGGGCGGATGCACATGGTTTACGCAGGTTCGGCCCCCCGGAGGGTAAAGACGTATTCCTGCTAGATTGGATTAATGGAGAGCGAGTTACAGGGGTGGCGAGCTCGGCGTCTAAGCAGCGAGTCGCTTGAGGGGGTGTATGATGGAACATAGTTCCTCAAGGTACCCTAGGGAGGTTCATATATGACGCACCTTGCTAGTGTTTACAGTTTACCACCGAACAAAATATGGATTCGGAGGCTTTTGACCTAATCCGACTAGGCTTCAAGTACGCTTCTAGGCCTCCAGTCTCCAGTCGCCAGGCTTTCTCCTGAGTCGCATGCCAGTCGCCGTCCCGCAGACCCACTCGCAAACCCTTCGGCCCAATCGGAACATCCTGATGGGCATACCCCCTTTGGCATATCCCCATCACGGGGTGGCATCCCCAAGCTTGAGATTTTGTCCATTCTTCATCTCATTACATCATTCTCTCCATACACCTGAAATTTTTTCTTCATACAAAACTTCACACAATCTTTATTAGCAACATTAGTGCACTCAAGATAATAAGTCTTTGGGTTCAGTTCCAACACAAATAAAACTTCCATTAAAACACAAGCTACTGTAGAACTTATTTCAAAAGTCTCAATTCCCAAACAAGAACCCAAAAAGGAATCAATAAGAAGCAAATGCAAATAATGGCAGAAATCTGTCAAAACAGACCAGCAGATAGAAACCAATTTTTTCGAAGACCTTCTGTTGCTCAAATCGAAAAGTGTTGAACTAACGAAAGTTAGACAACAACCTGGGGCAGAAGAACAAAACATTACAGCTCAATCTGACGTACAGATATTCTTCACGAATTTTTACAGCGAAGCACAAAAATCTGTTTTGCGACAGCAACTTTCCCAAATCTTACTTCTCTCTCAAAAAGCAAATAAAAAGGATAAGGAGCGGTTATTACTGAGGCAATAACTTCCAAGACTCAAGAAAACTATTGGGTTATCTCCCAAGAAGTACTTTTCTTTAACGCCTTTAAGTTAGGCATGATAGTTTGAGAAGATGCTCACATAAGAAATATGAATTGATGTAAAAGAGAGCATCAAGAAGCAAATTCAAAGCACATTTAAGTCTAACCCACTTCCTATGAAAAATAATCTTGTAAAGAAACAAGTCATAAAAGCACAAAGCAACAAACATAGGAAAGCAAAACAAGTGCAACTTCAAGACTTTCAACATAAAGAGGGGAAACCTAATATTATTGAGATGCATAAACCATGTTTCCCTCTCTCATAATAACTTTCAGTAGCATCATGAATAAAATTAACAATATAACTATCACATAAAACATTCTTATCATGCACCACATGCATAAAATGATTATTACTCTCCACATAAGCATAGTCATTCTTGTTAATTATAGTGGGAGAAAATTCAACAAAATAGTTATCATTATTATTCTCATCACCATAATCATCAAATATAGGAGGCATATTGTAATCATAATTAATTTTCTCCTCAATAGTAGGTGGACTAAAAATATCATACTCATCATTGTAATGATCATATATTGGAGGTTTGGTATCATCATAAGCAATAGAATAGCTATCTTCCAAAGTCGGGGAACTAAAAAGATCATTTTCATAAAAACTAGCTTCCCCAAGCTTAGACTTTTCCATAGCATTAGCAATAATGGTGTCCAAAGAATTCATACTAACAACATTGCTATTAGCATGCAAATAAAGTTCTATAGGTTTTTTAATTTTCTCTTCAAACACGTCATGTCCTAACTCAAGAAAAATACTATAAAGCTCTCTAATTTTTTTGTTGTTTTGCATTAAGACTAACTAGTGAAAATAAAAACAAGAAACAAAAGGACAAAATTGCAGAATCTAAAGGAAATAACTTCGAGTACTCACACCGGAGGATGTGAGTACCTTTTACCTTACCTCCCCAGCAACGGTGCCAGAAAATAGCTTGATGTCTACGCACTTCTATTCTTATAGACAGTTGTTGGGCCTCCAAGTGCAGAGGTTTGTAGAACAGCAGCAAGTTTTCCCTTAAGTGGATCACTCAAGGTTTATCGAACTCAGGGAGGAAGTGGTCAAAGGTATTCCCTCTCAAGAAACCCTGCAATCAAGATAAAAGAAGTCTCTTGTGTCCCCAATACACTTGTCAAGTGTATAGGTGCACTAGTTCGACAAAGAGATAGTGAAATACAAGTGGTATGGATAAGTATAAGTGGTAATGGTGCCAGAAAATAGCTTTGATGGTGCGTGGAAAAGACTAAAGGAAAACTGAAATAAAGATGGAAGCAAACAAACATGTAACAAATCTAATTGCAAACGGTGTTTCAATGCTTAGAAACAAGGCCTAGGTATCATACTTTCACTAGTTTACTCTCCGGTTGCACACTCTAATCCATGGTAGGGCTATAATAGCACACCTCAAAGTTCGCTTTTCCCATCTAGATAACCCCACACTGTCACCTTGAGCACTAGATGGTTCAAACAAACACCCAATTTCATAGAGACATCCAACTCCAAATATAACTCATAACAAGTATTTGTAATCTCTAGCCTAAGTGCCACCATGGTGTGCACACTGTCAACTTCACACACATGGGGAGAGCAGAGATCTATTAAGGCACTTGAGTAGAAAGGTAGATCTACTTGATTACAAAGCTCATGATCACAATATGATCATGCATAGAGAGAGATATGAACACAAGGCTACCGGTAGAACCCTTAGCCTCGAGGAAGAACTACTCCCTCATCATCATGGGAATCAGCAACGGTGATGGAGATGTTGGTGGAGTCGATGGAGATGGCTTCGGGGGCACTTCCCCGTCCCGGCAGGGTGCCGGAACAGAGACTTTCTATCCCCCGAATCTCCCCTTCGGTGGCGGCGGCACTACGGAACTTTTCGTGGATTTCTGATTGACGATTTAGGGTTTTTGCATCGGGGGAGATATGTAGGCGAAGGGGCAAGGTCGGTGGCCAGCCAGGGGGGCCACACCACCTGGTGGTGCGGCCAGGGCTAGCCTACGCCACCACATGGTGTGGCCGCCTTGTGGCTCCTCTCCGTCTCGTATTTTGGCTCCGTGAGTCTTCCGGTAAAATATCGACTTTGGATTTTGTCCGGTCCAATTCCGAGAATATTCATTTTCTGACTCCCTGGAACCAAAAACAGCAGAAAACAGGCAACTGGCACCGTGGCATCTTGTTAATAAGTTAGTCCAAGAAAGTGTATAAAAAGTACTCCAAAGTGTGGACAAAACATAAGAAAGTAGATAAAACCAAGCATGGAACATCAAAAATTATGGATACGTTTACAACATATCAGGCCATAGTGGAGAGGGAGAAGGTTTCTAGGAATAGAGAGGGTTTTTGGATGAGAGACGGGTTTTAAAGGGAGAAAAGGGAGAAGAAGAGAGGTTTCCGAGAGAGGTTTTGAGAAGAGGTGTTCGAGAGAGCAAGAGGAGAACGAGAGAAGATCTAGAACTGAGATATTCTAAGGGAGAGATGGTGAGATAGAAAGAAAGAGGAAGCCTAGGAAGCGTAGAAGCTAGTTGAAAGTGGCTCCTAGGCACTAGATTATTGATATCATTGTAAGACATTCACAAGATAATCCACCAAAGCATATGGTTGTAAGCCGAAGTGCGGCATGAACCTAGGTAAAACATCATGTGCGTTGTTTGTGAGTTGAGGCCGTATTACCTTAGTGCCCACCGCCGGACCAAAATGGGGGTGTGAGACATCCTCGGTGTTTGTGTTCTGACATGCAACATCTGGCATGCCAGGTAGGGGGCACTAGTGATTCGACCTCAGCAATCGTCTTTGTCACCACCGATGTCTTTACCACTGGCACCGTCCGCGCCAGTAGCAGGCATGATGCCCAAGAGAGCAATTGGAGCCGTTGGGACAAGTGTTGCCACTATGGACATACCGGCTACACACACTCGGTCTCGTGACCCAGCCTTGGCCACGAACACGGTGAATGAGCGGTGTGCATAGCAGGCGGACGTCACATGCAACCAAAACACCCAGCCTTAGTCTGTGCCTGCCACATCCAACCAAACCTAGTTGTCTCTCGCGGCGCTGACCTGGGGTCTGGGTGCAGAAGGAGTGGCAGTGCATGAAGAAGTACATTCAGGCAGCATTGTCTATGCTGCCACCAATGCTCTTCCCCGTAGAAATAGAGGAGGCTCTATTGGTGGGAGCATGCCTCCCGAAGTCGCAGGAGGCTTCACTGGGCAGGTGGAGCATCTCATGGGTGCAGGCGACGACGCACCCGCTATCAATCAAGGCGGGGGCATTACCCCATGGAAGGTCTTGCACCGCTGCGACGCGGGAGCTCTCCCATAGGTCTATCGCACAGAGCCCACCATGTGGTGCCAGGAAACAACGGACGAATTGCTCCTTAGCTCATAGGGAAACGTACCTGGCCGAGTTCGTGCCTTGGACAAAAGAGGTGGAAGCTCATGTGGAGGCTACCAGGCAGCGCCTGGAGACCACCTGTGCACACTCCTTGTCCTACCATGGGCTAAGGCAGGGGCCCGAGCAAGCCCTACCCGCCAGAGGGCACCCGCATGTCCCTACCCCGCAACTCCAAGCTCTGCCCAGTGCTACCGGGCTAGGGGCTGGTGGGCCCAGGGATGACAGGAGGGGAGGTCAGGAGCAAGTGGATGGGCACCCGAGGGTTGGAGCTCCTAGGAAAGTTGACACAGACCGTGCCGGTAGGATCCTCATCCAAACCCGCGCGTGGCCATGCAGACAGGCCACATGACGACTCAGCCTCAACCAACGAGGTGCTCATTATGGAGCACCTCCGGCAGCTGCGTCTGAAAGCCGCTGGTATGGAGCCGAACCCATGAAACACTATCGAGGCTGGAAGTACAACCTTGGAGAAGGGTGGTGGGTGCTTGGCTTATACCCCTTCCCTAAGGCAGGTGATGTATCCGCCCAAGTTCCATCTTGTCATCCCCATGAAATACAAAGGTAACACCAACCCGAACAATTTCTTGCAAATGTACTTCATCGCCATGGCCACAGCCGACACCAGTGAAAACTTCATGGTGAAATAGTTCCCTATGGCATTGAAAGGCACGACCCTATCATGGTAGATGCACCTCCCTTAAGAATCCATCCGGGCGTGGAGGAACTCTGCGTCCGTTTCGTGAGTGCGTTCCAAGGCGGTTTCAAGCGCTCGGGAATGCTCGTCTAGCTCCACGCCGTGGTCTAGGGAGAGGATGAGTGGCTGCATGACTTTATGTTGTGTTGCTTCCAAGTCACCCACACCATCCCTGAAGTAGAGGATGCGGCCATAATTGGCGTCGTCCTCATGAACATCAAAGACCGCAAGATGTGGGACGAGCTCAGCATGCACCCCGTCTAGACAACCCACCAGCTTTGAGCCTTGGTTGACCTCTGCTCACTGGCTGAGGAAGGACGCCTCATGCTCAAGGTTGCCACCAAGGTGGAAAAAGGTGGTGCGGACCCTTGGAGCACTTCCGAGAAGAAGGACAAGGCGCAGAAGCGCAAAAACCGCCAGGTTCTGGCGGCTGAGCAAATCACTCCCCCTTGGAGTGAGAACAAGGTGAAACCGACTGAGGAGGTGGTGGTTGTGAAGCCAGCTGCCGCGACTTGGTGCTCTTTGCACAAGTCCATCCATCATGATGCTTATGAATGCCATTCCGTGTGAGGCCTTGCAGAGGCTAGGAAGAAGTGATTTTCTGAATAGGGGGCTAACCCTCCCTTTGGGAACTGCTTCCAGTGCGGGAAGCCAGGGATTTTGGCACGGAACTGCCCCGGGAGCCACGGAGGTGGTCACGGGAGTGGTGGTGATGGAGGTGGAGGCAGAGGACGAGGAGGGCGTGGCGGAGGTCCACGACAACGTAGCCCTCAGACCGCACAACGATGAAGCAGCTCAGGAGCTAGGCCAGGAGGACCATGATGGGGAGGAATAATTTTACGGCCCGAAAGTTGAGATGCCAAGGCAAAGCGGTACCCAAGTTGCTTGTAATTGGACGCGTTGCCCACAGTTGGCGTGCCAAATACTCAGAGGGTCTTTTTGGCACGAATTCAACTTAACGTCTGAATAAAAAATATCAGGCTAACGCCCGTCAAGTTGGAGCCCCCTGACAGATTTTGTTGTTATGTCGCTGCCGTCATGGAGGCGTCGTTGCTTCCACGTACTCCCTCCGTCCCAAGGCTTAAGGCCTATAATCTTGTTGAAAAGTTAAGGCTCTTGCCACCTTACAGCGCTGGCGCCTGTATCCATTCCTCATTACGTCGTCTTCTTCTTCCCTAGAGCGGTGATCTGTGGTCGTGGCCATGCCGAGGAGCTGGGATGCCATTTCCATCGGTGGTTCCGGGACATGGACGGAATGACTCAGCCCCTCTCTCCTCCCAATCCCGAATCCCATCGTCTTCTCCTCTTTTTCTTCTACCACTGGGATTTTCATCGACAGAATCGCCAACCCACTTTGCAAGATTGCAAGGCTAGAGGATTTCTCTAAAAAGGCTACGGGATATGCAGCAAATGGGTATGCGCAAATAAATTGACCGGTAGGATTTGACACATGAAAACTAATGTCAGAGCCGTGGCATCTAGGGTGCCATGTCCTTGCGGTGGACGAGCCCCGTGACCCGAGAGTCTTCGCCTGAGAGAGGTAGGACGCCTCCAGAAGGGACCAAACCAGGCAGGCATCATGAGGCACCCCCCCCCCTCGAGGGAGAGTGACCCTCTGTAAGTAACACCTCGCGAGGGAGACTACCACAGTGTCATGTAACACCCTCGAGCCTCGGATACCCCGGGCGCGTCCGGGGGTAGAACAGTAACTACGATGGACGGAGTACCGACTATGACCCTGACAGAAAGCGCAGGGCTTTCGTGGCATCAGCCACTGATACCTTCGATCCGGATTACGGATGTAGTGTAGCTTCTTTTTCCCTAGTAGACCTAGGTTATCGAATCCTCGAGAAGCGAATGCATAGTGAAGTTACTTTAACGGACCTTCGGGAGTTTTAGAATTCCTTTGGTGTTTTTACTAGACCAATAGCTTGCGTCTTTTTTTGTTGTCGATGATGTAGAGAGAGGGCCTAGGGCTTTTGGTTTCACCTGTAGCTGTGCAAAACATATGATGGGAATAAAAGATAGAAATAAAGTATGCATGTACTTGTTAGAGCAAGATAAATTATATATGGGCAGTGCATCCATAATTTCTATTGCCTCCGCAACCGCTTATAACAATAACCTACTAGTCTCATCCGTAGAAGAAAGAGAACTAATGATATGCATAATGATGTCATCGTTAATCCCAAGTAAATCCCTCACATACAACCTTACTACCCCTTCTATCACTGAGGTTCCCAACCTGCAGATTAGTCATTACTCATACTCCCTATACCTGGATCAACCCTCAGGGTCTTGGGTACCTGACAAGACCTTGGATTGAGGCAAGATAAGATACAATAATCATCATGGCATACAAACTAATACATGATCCCATCTATGATGAATAACATGCACAATTGCTACATGACTAGCCCAAAGCCCTTAGCCCAAGGAGAATTACTCACACATAGAGATGAGATCAACAATCACAAACATTGTAATGAAAATCATGAGATTGATAGCAATATTCTTACAATGTCGCCAATCGAAGAAGAGATCTACTATTACAAGTGGTGGAATATGGCTATAGAGATGGAGAAGGGTTTTGATATCTGGAGGCAGCTGGAGATTTGTGGCAGAGATGTTTTGGCGAGGCCTGGCTTGTTTTCTCGTCGCCCGAGGCTTCTTTATATAGGGGACTCTTCACGAAACTTGTTTTGTTTGACCTAACGGTGGCGGCGCCAACTATATGGCCGGAATTTTTTTCTCCGGTCGTATAATTGGTCGTTAAAGCGTCTGCCTCCGTCTTACGGCTCCTGGTTTCTTCTGGTAGTTGGAAATCTCGTATCTTTAACTTTAATGTAGTGATTCCCTCCTTTAGACGATGTTATCTGCGTAGGAAAAATGTAAAAGAAAGGATTGCATACCGCTCTGAATATTAACATTAGTGGCATAGTTTAGAGAGATAGTTTATCAAAATTATGAATAATATCCAGTTTAAATGTGGACGTAGATGGCTATATTTTAGAGCCATCTACCTCCCCAAGCTTAAACTTGATCATCCCCGAGCAAGAAAACCAAAATTAAAAAGAAACTCAGCATTTAAATTGAAATAACGAGATGGTGATCTGACTCATGATTAGTAGTCTCATGTTTCCTCCACTTCATAAATATGAAAAACTTCAGCATAAATAGAGCAATGGCAAGCATATCATACAGGTTTCATGCATCCTTATAGTGCAGCAAAATTATTGTAAACGTGGATGATTCAAATGAGTTAACTTTATTCTATGTCAAGTAATCAACTCATCAGCTTGCCTTTGAACAGTAACGTATAATCATGTAAATTAAGAGTGTGAGAGTTGTCATGAAAAGCATATGCACTAGAGTATCTCAATTCTCCCACATCAATAAATCATGACATTTCAAGCACTACTTTTCTATTCATTGTCCTTTAAGAATTTCAGTTTTTAAGTAATTGAGAGCATGCCAAAGATTTTTATTAGTTTATCAGGCTGTGATGGACACTCGTGGCATCACTAAGGTTTTTGTTCCTTCACTACAAGAAATGTGCTAACTAATGACCTTCTTATAATGACCGTGGTGAATTGGTCATAGACCTATGACCATGTAAACCAATTGGTCGTAAGGCATTTTGCAGGGTCCAAAGTCGGAAAAATTAAGACCATTTTGGTTTGAAAGGTCGTAAGTTTTTTATACGAATTGGTCATAACATAGAGTGTTAGGTTTAAAGGATGATTTTTAGCCAATTACTACCAAATCAAATGGTCATTACTGCTAATTTGTGATACGTTAAAATAATAGAGTGGCCACATCAACAGTTTCGTCTACGTGTCATGTCCAATTGTCAATCTTTGCACATGTGTCATGTCCATATGTCAATTTTCGTACGCGTGTCCAGCTAGAACTTAAGCACATTTATTCCAATTTATCAATATTACTTTAAATTCGTAATATTACAAAGCATATGAAACTATTAATTATGAGCTCTGTTACGGTGATCAGGGGTACTCCTCGGTACTTCTCACTACTACTTTGCAGATTAATTTCGTCCGTTGATCCGGGACCTGTTAATTCTCGATTTTTAATTAAGTAAAAAGGGTATTCTGGTAATTTCATAGCATGCACCCACCCGGCACGGCCAGCTGCTCGCGAGCACGATCTGGAACCCGTTGTAATTCTCTCCCCTCCCATCGCCCCGACCTACCCCTAGCCCGCGTGACCGCCGCCAGGCTCCCGCCGCTAGAAGGTGCCGCCAGCGTCCCGCCGACGACGCTCAAGCCCTCCTGCTCCACCACCGCGCCCTCCCTAAGCATAGGTTCCCCTGACTGCCGCCAGGCTCCCGCCCGAAGCCGCCGTCCAGACCGCTGGAAGGTGCCGCCAGCCTCCCGCCGACGACGCCCGAGCCCTTCCTGGTCCACCGCCGCGCCCTCCCTCAGCGTCGGTTCTTCAGAGGGGTCGACGGCCAGAAATCCCCAAATTTCCAAGGGGCTCGTTTGGGATTGAGTGTGGAGGAAGTGGACGACATCTTCCAGTACCTGCGCGGCAGACGTGTGCTTTGTTTGACTCGCAGCTGCCGCCTCCTCCTTCTGGCAAGACGCCAATCGTCCGATTCGAGGTGAGCAGCTCGACCTTGACGAGAAGCGACGGTATTCTCGATTATTTGAGTGTCGCAACAGGATTTAGTCATTTGTGAACGGCATAGTCTGTTATAACCTTTGGCTTAACAACGGCTCAAATATCTTTTCGGGCATCAATCATACAGAAGCTTGCAGCTAGTAGTAGATTCATAGGTGTGTTGTTGTTCAGTATGTTTCTGAGCTGTTACTAACACCAGACACCGAGTAGTACTGAATCGACTGAAGATTTGTCTTGCTTTCCTGCCAATAATTCGATCAGTGTTGATATAGTGATAGCAGACTGGCAATACTTGTCAGGGAAATTTGGTTCAAATACCATTAAAATGACTCGTTAACACAGTGACTGGAATTAAATATCTTTTTCTTGTGTAGGACAACAAGCATGCAAAACCTTCTTAAGTACAGATCGGGGTACTACTGTCTAATCTGTGTTCATAATTTAATTGGCAAGTTGGTTAGAAGGATGAACGGAATGAAAAAAAAGAATTAGTGATGTTTTAACCCTTGTACTTATTGATTAATCTGATTGGACTAATGCATTTGGTGCCAGTACTGCTATACCATGTTCATATAAATTATATTTGTTTTTAATCTGTACCATGCTATGTATGCCTTTGCCCATCTGGACTGCTGTGTAGCTTCTGTTGTGATTCAACTAGCAGCATGCTGTGGGATAGTAGTAAATTTTCAGCAAATTGAGATTAATAATTTCTGAAGTGTGCATTATTTATTTAGAGAAATTATGCCACTATCAGTGATTTGTGATTTTCCACGTACGGCTTGTTTTAGTTAAAGTGTGTCACGTTGAGCTGCGATGAGCTATTGTGACAGTAATAATGTTAGGGAAGCAGTAGCATCTTTTTTCATCTCTAGCCAGTAGCATCTTGTTTCATAATTAATCACTGCTATGAAACTGTAGGGTTAATAAGCTAATCTGCCATGATCGTATTTGTTATCGGGTTCTCTTTCATCTTTTTTACTTTGATGACTATTATTCCTCTAGCAGGATTGAATGGTTCTGGATGGAAGAAATCAAGATGCATGTCTGAACTTGCAAAACCATGAATGAAGGATAATTTTGCATAGTTCAGGATGGAAGAAACCAAGATGTATTGTGTATGGTTAGCTGGAACAGCCACTGCGTATTCGACTGGAAAGAGCGGGCAGCCAAACTAGTGGATGAGGCGGACGCGCCAGCGGGCTGTCTGTTTGCATTCTGAACAATGAGGTTATTGGCATTTTTCTTCTACATCTCTGTGTGGCCAGTATAGAACATGTATATGCTCCAGATTTTTCCATGTTTTCTTCCTGGACATGCAGTAGTTGTGCTTCACCTGTAATTGGCATTTAGCCTTGCCCAACAGAAGTGAGAGAACCAACTGACCAGCTGTGTGTGTGCTCATTTGTAACAGTGAGGTTATTGGAATTTTTCTTCTACATCTCTATCTGGCCAGTAGAGAACATGTATCTGCTTCAGATTTTTCCATGTTTTCTTCCTGGACAAGCACTACTTGTGCTTCACCTGTTATTGGCATTCAGCCTGCCTGACAGAAGCGAGAGAACCAACTGACTTGCTGAGTGTGTTCTCTTTTGTGCTCAGGGCATTACGTATGTTGATCTTGTCCATTCTTGGAGAACAAAACCTGAAGCAAATGTCACTAAACCTGAAGTAAATGTCACTAAAAAATTACAAACAAGCATTCACCATATCCTGTTGTGCCTCCTCAACTTTCACGCTCCTGCTTCATCACCCTGTCCATGGCAGCACGTTCTTGCCTCACCTTGTTGTCCATCTTCAAACGCTCTGACTGGATGTTCTTGTCCATCTCGTCAAGTGTGTGCTGCACATACTTGTCTGCCTTCGCACTGTTGTCCATCACCTTGGAATCCATAGTCCCTGCAATAACATTGCAAATTAAAAATTGTACAACAGAATTCTCCTAGAACAAGTATGTAATAAGAACACCAATTTGTGTAAAAATCCAACTAATGCACCCCATTATACTCTACAGAAGCAGACCTACGAAGCCAGCATTGCAGAGAAGGATCAACATAATGCTGCAGACGACGACGTCCAGGAAATCAACCCTCCGGGTGATGCCAAGGAAAAGGAAATCAGTCCCCCAAATGATGCCAACACCGCCATAACATCCAACAGCCTAAAGCGGAAACGTGGACGCCCAAAGAGGGTTAAACCACCTGAACCTACCATTCCTGTCATACATCAATTTGCCACAGAGACTATCGTTGGACTTGTGGAGGGCGCAACACCAAGGAAGTCCAATCCAAGACCCCATAAGTTGAGCCCGTACAAGGAACCCTGAAGTTCACATGGAGTAGCACCGAAAGGGCAGTTTTAGATGTGCTGGTCTTCATAGCATGTCATCCATGATTATATTTATTTCTGCTATTTTCTTGTATTTGTTGTACACTTATCCTTTTAAGTTTCAACCGAATTGGAGTGCTATTAAATTTTAATTTGAGCCAGTTGTTCCCAAATCAAATGCATTTCCTTGACTGTTCTACATGAATATTCATTGCTGGAGGTTATAAGGTGTCTTCTACTTAATTATTCATCGCTAGAAGTGAACCATTCCTAGTGGTACATAAATATGGTGTGTTTATGGAGTGTAACGCCAATGGTATTGTACTAGGTTCGACATCCCTAAGATATTCAGCTGTGGATTTTCTAATGTGCCTTTTGTTAAAACCATGATGACTGAATGGACAGTTCTAGCTACCACTACAACAAAAGAATGAATACTCCACGCCAAACATAGCAGCAATAATGCGATATGAGATAACCAGATGGATTTAAACAAAATGATTCATTATCAGAGCCACATCAAGCAAACATGGCATCAAAGTTTCAGTCCAGTGGGTTCGCATAGTACCTGCAGCCTTCCCTTGTGGAGCTCCAGGATGCACATGTTATCAAGGATTCCCGAGCAGGTCGGCACACATGCAGATGACGAAGTCCCTGAACGAGCCTCCTGGCCGCGCAGCACCTCCTTGTAGATATCAGTGTCGGTGGCGCGACACATGTTTTCATACTGCGCAGCATATGGCTAGTGTTATTCAGGATCCTCTTTGTTGTCCTCTTCCTTTGCCATATGGCCAGTGTTCTTCAGGCCTATAGCCTAGTACTCGCGCCTATCTGCCTGCATAAATTTGCATACATCTTTCATCCCGCTATAAATTACAGTACAAGTTGATCGAAATAATTGCAAAAAAAATTACACAACCAACCAAGAGGCGCTGAGTGTCGTCTTCACCTTGTCAGTTGATGCCCTTCTCTATGGGGAATATTGAGAATTCCTACTGCGACGCAAGGTGTCACGGAGCCCAGGAGGGCGAGCGCGCGGGTCAGCACTGTGGATGGGACAATCGAGACCACACCCACACGCAGACGACCGTCGAGCCCAGGTAGGTCCCCCGCCGCGCACTCACCCATCGTCGGGGTTTGAAACGATGGACGACGATGGCGCCGATCCTGTATGCGCCCACCCGACACAAGAAGCTCGACTGATGCCGGAACTGCATGGACAGCCGCTCGGACAACGACGAACGTCAGCCATCACGGGATCCAGCGGGCAGGCGGGCGGAGGTCAGTCGGCGGAGCACTACGGTGGATGAAGGCGGTGGCCAAATTACTCGTCAATCTGGAGGTGGTGGCCGGCAGAGCGAACCGCGGGGCGGGCTGGATTCGCGGGACAGGGAGCCACGAAGGCGGAGGTCGGTGGAGAAGCCCGCGGCTCGTCGGCGCGACGACGACGGCATGAAAGGGGGCGCAGCGGCGGAGAGAACCGCGGGGCAGGCTATAGCCACAGGACAGGAAGCCACGAAGGCGGAGGTCGGTGGAGAGGACGGCGTGCTTCGGCGACGGCGTGGAAGGAGGGCGCGGCGGAGGCGGAGAGAACAGTGGACGGGGCTGGCGACGCGGCTCGTCGGCGGAGTGAAAGGGGATTTGTCGGGCTAAGAACGAGACCGACCAGCTGATCGATTAGACGGTGTGAATTTACCTTCCTACCCTTTTAGTAAATAAAAAACAAATAATATTTTCAATACTTTTCAGTAATTCTATTCAATACTTCCTAGTATTACCTATTTCTCCAACGTTGGATCACCCTGATTGGACGGTTCCTAAATTCCCCAACCATTGTAAAACTTACTAGTTGATGCCCGTGCGTTGCTACGGAACAATATAAAACATAGACATCATCAAAACTACACTAATTCATACACATATAATTAAATATTATCTTATGCTTACTCTGTGTTTTAACCTATATGCTCACTATAAGCTTACGTTGCTTTAGGTCTGAGGACATCAATGAGCGAACTCCAGAAGCCAGAGTTGCGCATATGCTTTCAGGCATCGGCTAATTTCTCTTTTCTGTGTGTTTTTCGCCATTTTATGCTTTGGATTTGGAATGGGGGTCCCTCAAACGTGCCACCTCATGTAAATATTCTATTCTCTCCTTTGAAAAAAATTAACTTATATTATGAATAGGACTATGTAAATGCTCATTGCATGACAACGTTATGCCATGTTAAGACATTATCCAAGACAAAGAGATTTGGAATATATGTTGTTAAGATCAGAGAACATGAATCCGAACTTCCTGCCTCTCAAAGATATTAGTCCTCTTAGCTATCAAGTTTTTGAAGAACATTCTCTAAATCCCTCTTGAACGGAAAACACCAGACTTAGTTTCAAAGATAAACAAATCACCAGACTTTTGTAAGACCCATCATGAAAAGAGCACTAAGATTTTTTTTGTAGTGGCACCCTCTAATGCTGAATTCATTTCTAGTACAACCTTATTTTATCTAAAAAGAAGAAGAATCCATCCACTTCTTTGTGGGTGCCGCAACACTCATCCTAGAGATGTAGGGCAAAAGGTACCGAAACTACCCTGAATTAATTACACAAGCATGATCTGACGAATTCTATTTGGAGGGCGAGTTGGGCAAACTAAAACGGTCAGAAAAAAATCAAATGATGAAGTTTAAAGAACCTTGCCTTTTTCTTTTGGAACTTTTGTTTCAGTGGTTCAAACTTAAAAGTGCATGTGAGCAAAGACAATTTCTCAAAAACTTTGAGAGGGCTCTCATTTAGCAATTCATTACATCAGGTATTCTCCGAAGATCGTGCAAATTACAATAATGCACCCTATTGTAATATGAGGGATGGAATCATAGAAATAAGAAGTATTCTGGAATAGCAAAAAAATCCTTACACAAGTTTTTATCATGCGAACAGTTTAGAAACTACATACATATATACAATCAGTTATTACGAAAGATTCAGTCGAATTTGAGGTTTGATTAACTACATGCATGCTAGAACAATTCAAAACCATAGAAGAATTATCGGCAAGTCTAGTTTCTCTGATCTATCCATGCATTTGCATCTCTCGTAATTTTAAAAGTAGACCCAAACACACCTAAAATTCTAGGATGAATGCATAACAAAAAATGATCATACATGGAGGTAATACACCTTAAAAAATATGAAACTCAGCAATCAAGATTTAACATATTTAGCTGACATGCAATGAACCACAAGTCCTAAAGCATCTGGTTCGAGAATAGATTTAGGCATATATGAGGACAAAAATTAGTTAGTTAAAATAGAACAATGTGTACAGGAAGAACACGTCCTTGTGTACATAGCCAGGAGGTACACAACCATGGGAGAATATGTATACATGAGGTTAAAGCCATCCTTTGATAAAACAATATCAAACAAATAGGCTGAACAATTCTCGAAGTGATGTCGCTATATACTTTAATATCCTAATACTTACATCATACATTTTATTTCTTATTTCCCCTTGGAACTTCGCAAATGCTTCATGAGCAATGCTACAGAAAACTGCGACATGATAAGATCTGATGAATTATGACCAAATAACGAACACATACCTAGTATATCTTATTGCTCCACTGCATTGCACACCTCACGAACCAGTGTCTTGTTTTCCCGCATTAATCTTGCCTCAAACCAGAATCTGCTCGAGCACATACTCAGTGTTGTATTGCTGCTTCAGCATCATCTTGTCCGCAAAGGCAGGCACGCATGCACATTTGAGCATTAGATCATACTCCTCTTCCAACGTGCACAACGACATCTTCATGGTAGAGACTTATCTACTTCACCCGATCAACAAGTGGCAGTATAAATACCAGATTTAATCAAAGGAAACAACTGTTGAGTTAGATAAGTCGGTGCGAGAATTTTCTCACCTGAATGCGCATGTAATAGAACGAGCGGCATCACTTGAGAACTGGTTCAACCACACTTCATGGCCACTCCTTTGGACCCCACCTACACTTGCGTTCGTGGTCAGTTTTGGTCCTGAAACCTAATTCCAAGTATGAACTGCAGTTAATTAGTCGTACGATGAAACATTAATCATGTGTCCCGAGGAGGAAGTGAAAAGCACACATGTTAAATTAGAAAATGCCCTGGATATCAGAATTAAGTAGGGTATCAAAATAAGTGAGAAGAGTACTATCTTTGGAAAGATACGAGATCCCAAAGCAAAGCATCCGGGAGTGGTAGGAAGTGTATCACTACAAGAATCAAAAGGCTGTGTCAATAAGAGCTTTGCAAGACTGTATATGAAGGAAGAAGTTAAATAAGCAGGTGGAGTTCAGCTTTGAGCTCTGATTGTGGAATAATTTAAGCTGGGTATAATAAATGAGTAATTAAACCACATATATTAGGCCATCATATCCTATACGTTCCAAAAGGAGGCTTTTCATCAGATGTAATTGCACTCTGAAGAAAGTGAGTAGACATCCCAAGTCATAATTAAGTGTTTCTTGATGATTTAAATTTCAATGCATTTATCAAGGGGCACGTCAACACAACCAAAGAAAATGAAAGGAACCCTGTACAAAACATGAAAAAGTACTTCCTCTGTCCTAAAATAAGTGACATGAATTTGTCTAGATTTATATGTATTTACACACTAACGTGTCTAGATACATGTGAATCTAGACAAATCCAAGTCACTTATTTTCGGACAGAGGGAGCGTTACCTTAGTCTGAAGGGTGTTTACACTCTTTAGTTCAGATAGACATCTAATATCCCATTCACTTAGTGACCTCTGTAAACAGCAGTCCATTCATCACTACTATAGGTTAGCTAACAAACTGTTTTGCAGTAAATCAACATGGATAACTAAGATGCAAGAAATATGCCACGACCTTGTGAAGGATTGGTATGGAATCTGAAAAAAAAAGCGCAGCACACTCCATGGTAGAAAATTAATACCTCTGCTTACTATCATATGAAGATTGTAGAAATTCTAATTCAAACATCATCCTAATATCCCCTTCATTTAGTAAACTCTGCAAACAATAGTGCATCACTACAGGTTAGTTAATAAACTGGCTTGCAGTAAATCAACATGGAGAACTAAGATAAAAGAAATATGCATGACCTTGTGAAGGATTGGTATGGAATCTGAAAAAAGAAGAAACACGCAACACACTCCATGGTAGAAATAGAATACCATAAAATAATGCTTGTTGATCTGGATTTTTTTTTAGTTTCTGCTAAAGAAACACCAAATCTCAATCAGAAGTTTGTATGTAACAATGCAATCAATTAATCACACAAAACCATTGTGTTGAGCTACTGGAACTAATTCCTGAAAATATGCTTAACTATACAAAGTTTTCACCAAGTCAGAACTTACACACTCTAGAATTACATCCTTTTTCCGGTTGAACTTTGCATTGCTTTTCATCAAAAGTATTAGACCCAACTAACTTGTAGCTCCACTGATAATGGATCGATTATCTTCCCACCGAGCTACATATTACAGTCAAGATGCTTCAGCTCCTTGCCCTCTCTTATTAGAGGAAAAACCGCTAGAACAAGAATGTCACCATTGGAATATAACACATGATAACAAAACAAGAAAGCTTGAGTTCACCTGTTTGTAGGAGTACCTAATTATCGATAGATTATTATAATGCACGCCTATGCATCCAATGTCCACAGAGGAAAAGTGCATGATAACCACAAGTGCTAACATTTGGAACAAACTGGTGGATAAAATGGTGTCATTACTTCTTATATAGAGATAATTTAATGATGCGTAATCTGCATTTATCTACAAACTTCTCTACCACATTGATGTTAAAAAACCATGGTGTAGGCACATGAAAGGAGCATGAGAGAGAAAATTACTATGTGCATTGTGACTGTTTACATATTACTGAATAACTCTAGGAAAACCATGAGGTACAAATAGCAAACATAATCAACATCTTTATCATAAAGACCAGCCAAAGGGAGCATGGTGATCAAGGTAGAATTCCAGGGGAATGACTAAGAATGTGGTGTTGCTTACCCTTTTTATTAGAATGAAATAAGACAAGAATCCTGAAGAGCGGGGGCCCATTTGTTCGATAACTGGAAGGAAAGTACAATTGAGTTAACCAATTCACATTGCAAGCACTTATGGAAAAATAACTAAACTGATAATTTTAAGTTTTGAACTTTCCATTACAAACTTTGCAAATATCTTGTCATCTGGGAACATTTACTTATTAGATACCCCTACTACATATGTCACATTAATGATTTGATAACTTTGTTCCCTTGAAAATCTGATAGGTTCTATATGCTCTAGGAACATACAAAGCATTTAATGAGAAAAAAGCAAGCAGTCAACCAATATAAAACCAATGTGACGAACAAGCAAAATAAAATTCAGATATATCATACAAGATCACACTGGTTAAAACTTTAATGCTAATTTATTGTGTTTTGAACTGATCTATTGTTAGCTTAAGAAGATTGTAATGCAGTAGCAAGCGATGCAAAATGAGCAGTTGCTAGTTTACATCAGAAATGGCACCATACCACCTAGACGCTGATCATTATGATGGTTGCCTGTGTTTGATAATGTGAAATAACAATTTAGTCTCATGTACTGATTTAAATAAATAAAATACGCGTGGACAAGCCCATGATAAGTAATAAGTACTGAAACTTGATCAAGAGTATGCTAGACATACTCACCAGAAAAAATCACTCACATAATCACTATCATACTGGATCACCGCACCACTTTCAACTCAATATCATAGACCTTTCTAATATCACTTGACGCAGACAGAGTTTAAAATGACTTCGGATTGGAAATAGAAATTACAAGGGCCGAGAAAGTTTGCTATTTATAATGGCTAACCTTGCTCACATCAAACTTGTAATCATTAAAGGCATTATCTTTTGGCTCACTCCCAGAATCAATTTACACCCATAGAGGAATGTTCTTAGTCGTGAGACACAAAATTCATTTTTTAGTGCAATGTCTATTTCACAAACGCTAGTGCAACCACTGTTTCCTGGAAATAAAGATTGATCAGTAGACTTTTTCCACACTTGAAGAAACATATCATCAATTCTTACCGGAGGAACGGTCCCAAGGGAAGTAGCTTGTGCATCTCCTTCTTGATGTGAGTACCTTACTTATTCTGTCCAGAGCACAACTCTGCTAAAACTTACTCAATTTAGGACCGAATCTGCCCACCGCCCAAGACCCAACCCGACCAAGTCCCCAATCAGCTCCGCCACTGATAACAGAGAAGGGCTCGTAAAAGTTAACTGCAAGCTACTTCACATGACCGTTCGATGTATATTCCAAACCGAAACTTGGCCTCAAATGCATCATAACAGCAAAGTAAGCTATGGTGCCAACCAATGTAGGGATAGAAAGAAATTGTCCATGGAGTGAATAGAGGAGAAATTAGAATCGCAAATATGGATGCAACTCCGTTGTGTACCTTGCAGTCGGCACCACGCGATGGTACACCGTCCTGGAATCACCATCTGCACATCATGAATAGCAATCAAATCAAACCAAAAGAGCAAGCAGAAGCAGTGCATGGGGTAATGCACGAGTACAATGTCGAGGAGTGAAGCAGACCAACGCTTGTTTGGCCAAAGATGCGGCGTAAGGAGGACTCCTGTTCACGACCTCCTGACTTGCTGGTGGGGGACGAGCAACATGGACAGCGGGCCGGCGTGGTCACTGTCGGCGAGTCGGACCAGTTCTGCGCTCTGGCCACTGTCGGCGGCGTCGAACCGGTTCTGCGCTCGGAGGTATCCCGGCGGCGGCAGCAGCTGGTCCGGTCTCCGAATTGCAGAGAGCTGACAGGAGGCGAGAGGAGAACAAGGGTAGGGAGAGAGGCTTTGAGGATTTTGTACTGCTGGAGGTAGCAGTCACCACGACCTCCACGATCGGCAGTTGCCACGCACGGAGCTGAGCGGCGGTTGCCATGGATTGACAATTGACACGCACAGGATTGACCGGTGAGGCGGCACCGGGGGATTTGGTCGGCGTCGCGGTAGGGATCAAGGAATCGGCGCAGTGGCGTCGGGTGTTGCTGGCGGTGCTGCGCGGCGGAGCCGAGGGTCACGGGGCAGATCGACGGCGGCGCAGTAGGAGGTCAGGCGGCGTACGCCTTGGGTCGGGAGTGCGTGGATTTTTTTCCCGTTCATGGCCTGAGAAGATGGATTGGTTTTTCCCCCTCACGTACGTGGCAGTCACGGGAGAGGATTTTTCCCACGTTTGTGGGCCAATCCTGGCCAACGGGCCGGCCCGGCACCGCCTTCACGGGCCTGGCCCGGCCCGGCACGCATTGGCCCATGTGGCTCGCGGGCCGTGCCGTGCTGGCACGTGGGCCTGGCCTCGAGGCCCCGGCACGGCCCCAAGCTCTGCCGGGCCGGCACGTCGGCCCGTTTGGCACGCGGGGGCACAGCAGCCCAATTTAGTAATGGCCTTTTTTCTACTACAGGCTTTGAAAACATCCTCAAATAGGGTCAATCTCCTGTTATAACGTATATGTTTCGGTAGTCTGATGGTTAGGTGGGTGTGGCGACTCAAGTCGCGAGTTCGAATCCTCAAGGAACCTGGCCAGGATTGTTTGTGGCCTGAGACGGATTGGTTTTTTCCTCCTCGCGTACGTGGCAGTCACGGGAGAGGGTCGTGTCTACTTCCGTTTCTATTTTTTTATACTCCGTTTCTTTTTAGTGTGGGCGTCCGCATTTTCTTATATTCTTTTTGCAAACGGGAGTTTTTGTGCACGCGCAGGGAGATTCGCGGGGAACGCAGCAGGACGTACCAACGAACTTGTCCTCTTCCCTTAGTAGAGACTAGTTGAATGCCCGTGCTTTGCCACGGCGCCTTAATATTTCCTCATGTCGCACGTGTAAACATAAAGTGTACGTAAATATTCGTGTATATGGAAAGGATAGCAGACATATATATATATATATATATATATATATATATATGTCTGCTATATTTCGGCAAGGGTTACATTTTAAAAGACTAATGATCATCAAGAAATTTGCTCAAACATGGTCTACCTACATCAACATGAAATGAGCAGGGGGAAAGCACTTCTTCTGGAACTCTACCACGTAGACATCCACCTTCAGAACGTCCAAAATAAAGCATCCTTTTCATCATCTCAATCTTGGACCTGAACACTCGGGCCACGAGATATGCTTGGTCCCGCGGGGTTTGGCCTGGAAACAACATGTCTTGTATCTCCTGCCAGTTTGGGTTGCAGGTTATCGTGAGGAAGATGTGAGGTTTGTCGTACGTCACCCGGCTTTATGTGATGTCTGCATTGGTCCACTTACTTGAAAGTTTAATGGGTGCCATCTACATAATAAAGATACTAACATTAATTCTCTACATTTTGGTTCTTGATCTAGTCACCTCAAGTTTAAAGAAAATCATGAATATACTTGTGAGGATAAAGTGAAGAATGAATACTATAGGTAATGGACATCTTTGATTCTATTACAGACAATGTTGGTTCACGCTAGAGTCTATCTATACATACCTTTTCACAAGCAAAAAAGGTAGGCGTTGACCAAAAGCCAACAGTCTGGGTGTCGGTCTTCTAGGAAGTGTACCTGAAAAATAAGATCTAATATGAAATTTAAAGTTTAATTTTACAGGGATAAATTATATTAGATCATATAGAAAGATATCTAAATAGAGAAGAATTTGGCATTAACATTTAAACAACCACATAATTTAGAGAACATAAAAAAAATTATAGTTAAGCAACTACTTTGTCATAAGACAACAAGGATAATTAGTCCAAAACCAATGTGTATCTGAGTTTCTGTACTGCCCTTGATATCCATGCTTAACACAAACAACACCAAAGTGTCAATAAAGCAGATAACCATGATTCCGTTAGTCACAACACCTAACAACATCCCAAAGGATTTTACAGTTCACAAGCAAGCACATGATGACACTCAACCACACATTCTCCATGTCACAGTCATCGTGTTAAATGCAACCACGTAGATTTTATCTTACGATTTTTCGCTGGATTATTAAAATGTTCAAAGTAAATATAGAGGAGGCTTCAATAAGCCAACAACCTTAGGGAGTGTTCTTTAAAGAAAATACTATTCCGGTAATTTTAAAGCTGCCATCATATTTTTTAAGCTCCATAGGAAACAATATGAAGGAAAGGAAGCAAAGAAAATTAACATAGATATGGGAGCAAGAAAGCAAACAATATATCAACAAATATAGGAGCATGCTTTTATAATTCTAACTTTCATCAGAAAACTTCCTAAAGAAACTTGCATAATTGGAAGAAGATTAAGATACACTTTCACTTTCTAAAGGAAACATCAAGAAAACTCACATCACTTCGTAAAACAATGCATCCCACAAGAAAAAAGGAAGACAAAATCCCAGAAATACGTACCTTGAATAGGCACTCAATAATGAGAAATTAAGAATATTTTTATTAATTTTTGCTGTGATTTCTCCTCCTTACAGTCTTTTATTGGAAATCTAAAAATGTGGCACAAGTGACAATAGAGTAGAGTGTGAGATTTTGAAAATGACAAGTTATGAGAAAAAACCAAGTGCAGTTGAAAATGGAATGTGGATTGGCTACTACTTCAGACCTTTTTTCTTCTTATAGGCTACGTCAATAACCATGCATAAGAAGTTTAGATATTTACGAAAAGAATCACCAAAGTACTCAACGGTGGAAGCTATAGACGTCCCTACTTTCTCCTATAGTAAATGGTTCATATATATTATCATCGCTCACATGAGCTATAGATGTTGTGTTACTTTTGGAATAGAAGATTGGTGTTGTTTATCTTATTAAAAACGGTGTTGGTTCAGTTTCTGAAAACAGAGAGTTTACTTTCCTCAACCCTGATGCTGATCATGTACTTTCAGTAAGAAAAGAAATTTTCCAGTTTTCAATTGAGTTGACGTGCAATGGAATGGTGCGTCTAAGAGAGAACAATCCTAAGAAACTTTCGGCCACTTGCGAAATGAGTACTCCAAATTGGTTATACAAGTATCAATATTTAACAAACAGGGAAAATAAATTTGTGAACTCTCCACATAGAGCA
Source organism: Avena eriantha (assembly GCA_910589775.1). NCBI lineage: Eukaryota > Viridiplantae > Streptophyta > Magnoliopsida > Poales > Poaceae > Avena > Avena eriantha. Next base: position 429,292,315 of record OU342743.1, on the reverse strand, counting down.
ACACTAATTATTTCCTTCAATCCAACATCATCAATCAGTATTCACAAACGAACAGAAAATTTGGTAAGCATGAAACATTATGAGAGAATTCAAAGGGGAATGACTTATTCCGAGATAGGTCCTTTCAGGAAAGCAAGCAAGTCTATTGAAATTCTTGAATAGTTATTGACTAATACATTAGCTATTTAAGATTAAGCCCCAAATATTTCTAGGTGTTTAAGGCTAGCAAGCCACTTTATGAAGAGAACAAATTAAAGGAGAACTTGCGGACGCCTTTGAACCTATAGTTGAAAACTACCTGAACATGAAGCAAAGGTAAAATAGATGTGAATCATACGTCAATACAGAGAACTGAAGGTACTCAAATCTCTCCTCCCTAATAACCTGAATTTGTTTCACAAGAGATGAAGTTCTCTTCCTAATGATACCAAGGGTACATTAATCTAGATTTTTTGGTAGGAAAGGCATATGGCAAGTTAGATTAGACAGAGGATAATATGGTTCCATAATGTAGTGCCATTTCTAAATCACTTAGGAAACATATTGTTTTCAGCAATCTGCCAAAGATAGTTAGAAGTTAGGAGATAAGATGTCATACGGAAGTACTTGTTGCTGCAATGGACTGGGAACCTCAATATATTATACATATTCTAAACGTAAATATTGTGTTGTTCACTCAAATGCCCACTTGTAGGAGGATCTCGTCGACTACAACGAGGAGGTTAAGAATGCCTAGCAAATAAAGAGAAAAACCATTGTCTAAACTTCAAACTTGGCAACAGGTAAACCATCAGTTTTTAGGTTATTAGAGGCTGGTTACATATTTTTCAAACTTGGCAATAGGTAAACCACACAACAGCACTCATGTTTTTCGAACATCATAGACGGAGTTCAGCTTTAAAAATATGTCAGCAAACACCATTGTCTAAACTTCAAGATTATTTTAAAAGCTAGGAACATTGTAGAGGGAGCTTGGTGAAGCCGCATATCTCCAAGGTTGAGGGTGAGAAGGTAACTGGTGTGCGGACTGATCAGGAAAAGCATGGTAACAATGACAAAGCATCCGGCAGTTTAGATCAGGTCAGGCTTGAAAAGCAGAAGTTGCAGCATCAAAAGAAGGGAGATGGTGATACGCTCTTGGTAAAGAAGAGTGATACATAATATGCAGATGGAGCCCCCAGAAGTCTGGCTGGCATCTTTGTAAGGTGTCCAACGAAGCTTGTGCAAGCCAAGAAGTAGGCTGCTGCTGCCGAAGAAAATTTATCAAGCGTCTTCGAGCCTGTTGAAGAGCGCAGAAGGAGCTCCTAGCTGCATGGGGAGGAGAGGGGCTGGGGAGCCCGGTGAAGCCTTGTCTCTCCAATATTGAGAGTGAGAAGGTAATTAATTCTATTACATTAATCTTCCACCCAGGGATTATCAAACATACCAGCCCTTATACGATGTTTTGACTACTTGCCAGGCTGCATGCAGAACAAAGGGAGAATAGGAGTAAGAGCGCATTAGAGCAAGGGAGAAAGAGTTTCTGGATGCATGGGGAGGCGTGAGGCTGGGGAACTCGATGAAGCCACATCTCTCCAAGATCGAGAGGGACAAGGTAGTAATCGATTCCATTACACTAATCCATCATCTAAAAATATAATGAAAGTATCAACCCCTTACGCTTCTTGGACTGCTTGTCAGGCTACATGGAGAAGATTAGAGGAAGAAACTAAGGTTCAAAACTATGTAAGGAAAGGCAAAACAGACATACATACCTGGATGCTATAGACGGAGTTGGCAGCAGTGAGGACATGACAGCCTCAGTCGTCTTCCCCACAGGCTTTGGCCAGAATGCTCTTATGATGGAGAATATGAGGAAATGGACGTGCAGGAATAGGACAGTAGGAGGGCTCGTACATTTTGTACTCGTGGTGGAGGCCACCACGAGCTCCACGATCTGGCAAGTGCCACGATCAGCATCGGCAATTGCCACAAATCGAGCTGACCGACGGTTTCCCGCTGACCATGGTGACAGGGAGGCGGTGCGGCTGGGGATGGGTCAGGATACATGGGAATAGGGAATGCGTCAGTGGTGGCGCAACGCGCGGGACGACTGACACGGCGCGACGGGGGACGATAGCTGGGCGGGGAACCTAATGTATCTGAAGTGTTTGTTACTCACTTTCCTATCCATGAGAATGAAGCAAATGTTGTCAGCATATGAATTAGGTGGAAATTTGACTTCCACCCTCACAGCAACGCTCCACTTTGAGAACAAAAAAATATCGACATACTCGATGTCATCAAAATCCTTAAATCTATAGTCAACCGTTAGGGGTGTGCAAAACTGACACCGTAGGAAACCAGTGAAACCGGCTAGTGACAGCTAGGTCATTTACTTTCAAGAATCCAAATCTCATCTCCAGTTTAGTACAAAATTTTGAACTAAGCAGAAACCGGTGACACAGTGACACTGTTTTTGCCCACCCTTATCAACCGTGTAAGATAGATAGTACTTTTTTGAATGATGTGAAGGTAAGTTAAACTAACCTAGGAGTTGTCGGGGTTTCTAACATTTGCACATACGTCCGCTTACCTGTAACGTCAATAGGTGCCATCTACATAACAAATATATTATAGGTTTTATAAGGTTGCACACTTCCAAGGAAAACATTCCCATCCCAAGAAATGCATGAAAATTGGAAACCACTGTAGTACAAAAAGTGTGTATAACAACCAAAAATATTCGTCAAAGAAGCAGTTTAGAAATGGTGTGAGAGGCAAATCTATAATAATGGTAGGCAAAGAGCATATGTAGGAGCAAGATTACCACTAAATAATGACCAAAAAATCACAAAACTATATATGGGAAAGACGATGCAAGAATTGTAGGTATAGAGCATATTGTTAACATGTGTGCGGACCTGTAGCTCTATGTCGGTAATAAGCTTGGCCAACTTTATTTTCCCGGTTAGGATCCAAAAATGTTGTCCAAGTTCAAAGATCTCTGGGAAAAGAGAGGTTTATTGTTTCACTGAAGGCTAATAAATATTAGACCAAAAGTACATGGATTAATAAAAGAACAATATGCATCGATAGTGCAACATATATACATCATATACAACCATTCATATGTTTCATGAATCTCAGTATTGCTGCTAATAAGATTATGATGGGTTCGTAGCATGGAAAACAAAAAATTTCTACCGCAACAACGAACAAAACCCAGATCTAATCTAGATAAAAGCCAAGATCTAATCTATTAGACATGAGCAACGAGATAGATAGGAACTAACCCTCGTAGATCCGAAAGCGTTAACGAGATTAGATCTCGTGGTTGATGTAGTCGATCACTTGCCGATCTCAAGATCGTGTGGACGATCCTTCCGGCGTCGCGTTCCAGCAGCGCTTCCGCAGTCGGTCAAGTGGACGATCCTTCCGGCGCCGCGATTCGGCAGCGCTTCTGCAGTCGGTCACACGTGCGGAGTCGAAGCAGACCTTCCTCTCCCCGTTCCAGCGAGCAACGGAGGTAGTAGATCTTCTCCACGGAATCCCAGCAGCACGACGGCGTGGTGGTGGTGGAGTAGAGAATTCTGCAGGGCTTCGCCTATGCCTGTGCAGAAGAAAGGTGGAGGAGAGAGGCGGCAGAGATTGGGAGTTGTGGGAGAGGGCCAGGAGGGGGCGCCCCTGCCCTTCTATTTAAGGGGGGAGGCGCGCCTGGGGAGGGGGGGTCCTTGTAGGACTCCCCTCCTATGGCCGGCGGTGGGAAGGGGGGAGGAGTCCTCCTCCCCCACGAATCCGTGTCTTGTCCCACCAGGACTCCTTTGATCCTTTCTTGGTTTTCAAGCAAACTCCAAGAAATCCTCTAGAACCTTCCAGAACATTCCGAAACCTTCTAGAATCTCCATACAAACACTCCGGAATATTTCCTAACTTATAAAATGATCCCCAATATATGAATCTTATTCTCCGGACCATTCCGGATCTCCTCGTGATGTCCCGGATCCATTCCGAGACTCCGAACAACATTTGGTCTCCAACGCATATTCCATATCTACTTAAAACAACTTCGAACCTTAAGTGTGTCACCCTACGGTTCGTGAATATGTAGACATGATCATCTCCTATCAATAACCATCAGCGGGACCTGGAGATCCATAATGGCTCCCACATACTCAACGGTGACTTCGTGATCGATTGAACCATTTACATACGAAACCAATTCCCTTTGTCACGCGATACTATACTTATCCGAGGTTTGATCGTCAGCATCTCCATACCTAGTTCTACCTCGTTACTGATAAGTACTCTTTACTCGTTCCGTGATATGTCATCCCTTGTGACCCAGTCACATGCTTGCAAGCTAACTAGATGACATTCCACCGAGAGGGCCCAGAGCATATCTATCTGTCATATGGATGGACAAATCCCAATCTTGGTCCATGCGCTTCAACACATACTTTCAGAATACCCAATGACACCTTTATGACCACCCAGTTACGAAGCGGTGTTTGATGTCATCAAAGTACCCATCCGGTGATGGTGATTAACACAACCTCATGGTCGAAGGATTAGGTTACTATGCATTCAAAAGCTTACAGCAATACGAACTTAATGACTTGATATTATGCTACGCTTACTATGGGTGTGTGTCCATCATATCATTCTCCTAATGACATAACCTTGTTATTAATCACATCCTAATGTCCATGATCAGGAAACCATGATCATCAATTAATCAACAAGCTAGTTCAACAAGAGGCTTACTAGGGACTCTTACATGTTTACAGAACACACATGTATTAGTGTTTCCTAATAATACAATTATAGCATGGGATATAAACATTCATCATAAACACAAAGATAAAATAATAACCACTTTTATTATTGCCTCTTGGGCATATCTCCAACAGTCTCCCACTTGCACTAGAGTCAATAATCTAGATTACATAGTAATATACCTAACACCCATGACGTTCTGGTGTTGGTCATGCTTTGCCCTAGGGAGAGGTTTAGTCAACGGATCTGCCACATTCAGATCAGTGTGTACTTTGCAAATCTTTATGTCACCATCTCGGACATACTCGCGAATAGCGTGGAAACGTAGCTTGATGTGCTTCAGCTTGCTATGTGACCTTGGCTCCTGTGCATTAGTTATGGCACCTGTGTTGTCACAGTAGATGGCCATCGGGTCCAACACACTGGGAACCACGCCAAGTTCGGTAATGAATTCCTTCATCCAAACGGCTTCTTGTGCAGCCTCCGAAGCAGCTATATATTCCGATTCAGTTGAAAATTTTGTCACAACGCTTTGCTTTGCACTCCTCCAGCTCACTGCAGCACCATTCAAAATAAATATGTATCCCGACTGTGACTTCGAGTCATCCGGATCGGTGTTCCAACTAGCATCGGTGTAACCGTTTACAACAAGTTGTTCATCACCTCCATAAGAAAGAACCATATCCTTAGTCCTATTTAGGTACTTTAGGATATTCTTGACCGCTGTCCAGTGCTCCATTCCAGGATCACTTTGATATCTGCTAGTCAAACTAACAGCATGTGCTATATCCGGTCTTGTACACAGCATGGCATACATGATAGAACCTATGGCCGAGGCATAGGGAATATTATTCATTTTCTCTCTATCTTCTGCCGTAGCTGGACTTTGAGTTTTACTCAAGGTCTTACCTGACAACATGGGCACGAACCCTTTCTTGCTATCTTCCATTCTAAACTTCTTTAGAACTTTGTCTAAGTATGTACTTTGTGAAAGCGCTATTAGGCGTCTTGATCTATCTCTATAAATATTGATGCCTAGAATATATGCCGCTTCGCCAAGATCCTTCATTGAAAAACTGTTATTCAAATAGGCTTTGACGCTATTAAGAAGTTCTATATCATTCCCAATCAACAATATGTCATCTACATACAGTACTAGGAATGCTACAGAGCTCCCACTCACTTTCTTGTAAATACAAGATTCTCCATAAGTTTGTATAAATCCAAAGTTTTTGATTACTTTATCAAAACGTTGATTCCAACTCCGGGATGCTTGCTTCAGTCCATAAATGGAGCGCTGAAGTTTGCATACCTTGTTAGCATCTTCAGGATCGACAAAACCCTTGGGTTGTACCATATACAACTCTTCCTCAATGTCACCATTAAGGAACGCCGTTTTGACATCCATCTGCCAAATCTCATAATCGAAATGTGCAGCAATTGCTAACAAAATCCTCATAGACTTTAGCTTTGCTACTGGTGAGAAAGTCTCATCATAGTCAACTCCTTGAATTTGTCGGAACCCTTTCGCGACAAGTCGAGCTTTATAGACGGTAACATTACCATCAGCATCTGTTTTTCTCTTGAAAATCCATTTGTTCTCGATAGCCTTACGGCCATCCGGTAAGTCCACCAAAGTCCACACTTGGTTTTCGTACATGGATCCCATTTCGGATTTCATGGCTTCTAGCCATTTGTCGGAATCTAGGCTCACCATAGCTTCTTCATACGTCGCAGGGTCATCATCGTTGTCCACCAACATGACGTTCAAGGCAGAGTCATACCAATCAGGAGTGGTACAAACCCTCGTTGACCTGCGAGGTTCAGCAGTAACTTCATTTGAAGTTTCATGATCATTATCATTAGCTTCCTTTCCAATTGGTGTAGGCGGCACAAAAACATCTTCCGGTGCTGCACTACTCTCAAATCCGAGAGAAGGTTCAATAGCCTCATCGAGTTCTACTTTCCTTCCAGTCACCTCTTTCGAGAGAAACTCCTTCTCAAGAAAGGATCCATTCTTTGCAACGAAAACTTTGCCTTCGGATCTATGATAGAAGGTATACCCAATTGTTTCTTTAGGGTATCCTATGAAGACGCATTTCTCCGCTTTGGGTTCTAGCTTATCAGGTTGTAACTTCTTTACATATGCTTCGCAACCCCAAACTTTAAGGAACGACAACTTAGGTTTCTTTACCAAACCACAATTCGTACGGTGTTGTTTCAACGGATTTAGATGGTGCCCTATTTAAAGTGAATGCGGCTGTCTCTAATGCATAGCCCCAAAATGATAACGGTAAATCTGTAAGAGACATCATAGACCATATCTAAGAGAGTTCGATTACGACGTTCGGACACACCATTACGCTGTGGTGTTCCCGGCGGTGTCAACTGCGAAAGTATTCCACATTTCTTTAAATGCATGCCAAATTCATAACTCAGATATTCACCTCCGCGGTCAGAACGCAGAAACTTAATCTTCTTGTTACGATGATTTTCCACTTCACTTTGAAATTCCTTAAACTTCTCAAAAGTTTCGGATTTATGTTTCATAAAGTAGACATACCCATATCTACTCAAGTCATCCGTGAAAGTGAGAACATAACGATATCCACCACGCGATGCTACACTCATTGGACCGCACACATCGGTATGTATTATTTCCAATAAGTCTGTAGCTCGCTCCATTGTACCAGAGAATGGAGTCTTAGTCATTTTTCCCATTAGACATGCTTTGCATCTTTCAAGTGATTCAAAATCAAGTGATTCAAGAAGTCCATCTGAATGGAGTTTCTTCATACGCTTCACTCCATGACCAAGACGACAGTGCCACATGTATGTAGAATTATCATTCAATTTTATTCGTTTAGCATCTATGTTGTGAACATGTGTATCACTACTATCGAGATTCAGTAAGAATAAACCATTCATCTCAGGTGCACTACCATAAAATATATTACTCATATAAATCGAACAACCTTTATTCTCGGACTTAAAAGAGTAACCGTCTCGCAATAAACAGGATCCAGATATAATGTTCATGTTTAACGCAGGCATCAAATAACAATTATTTAAATTCAAAACTAATCCCGAAGGTAGATGTAGAGGGAGCGTGCCGACGGCGATCACATCAACCTTGGAGCCCTTTCCAACGTGCATCGTCACCTCGTCCCTTGCCAGTCTTCGTTTATTCCGCAGCTTCTGTTTCGAGTTACAAATATGAGCAACCGAACCAGTATCAAATACCTAGGCACTACTACGATTACTAGTAAGATACACATCTATAACACATATATCAAATATACCTTTCTTCTTGATGTTGCCGTTCTTCAGATCCGCCAGGTACTTGGGGAAGTTACGCTTTCAGTGACCAGCACCCTTGCAGTAAAAGCACTCAGTTTCAGGATTAGGACCAGCCTTGGGCTTCTTAGCAGGTGCGGCAGCTTTCTTGCCGTCCTTCTTGAAGTTGCCCTTATTCTTAGGCTTGCCCCGTCTCTTGAAATTGGTGGTCTTATTGACCATCAACACTTGGTGCTCCTTCTTGATCTTCACTTCAGCAGTTTTCAGCATGGACGACAGTTCAGGCAACGTCTTGTTCATGCAGTGCATGTTGTAGTTCATCACAAAGTTCTTGTAACTTGGTGGCAGTGATTGAAGGAGACGGTGAATCCCCAATTCATTAGGAATCGATATTCCCAACTCTTGGAGCTTCTTAGCGTACCCATACATGGTGAGCACGTGCTCGCTAACGGAGCTTCCCTCTTCCATCTTACAGTTAAAGAATTTTTCGGAGGCCTCATAGCTCTCCATGGCCGCGCAAGTTTGAAAAATTAGCCTGAGCTCCTTAATGATCTCGAACGGGTCGTGGTGCTCAAAACGCTGTTGGAGCTCCGCTTCTAAACCGTATAGGATGGCACACTGAACTGTGGAGTAATGATTTTTCCGAGTGGCGAAAACATTCTTTTCGTCATCGGTGGCATTATCTGCAGGTGGGTCACCTAGCGGTGCATCGAGCACATAGGTCAACTGACCAGCCCTGAGGACGATCTTCAGTCCACGGAACCAGTCCATGAAATTGCTTCCATTGTTCTTAAGCTTTTCTTTCTCTAGGAACGCATTGCAATTGATGGAGGGGGTCGCCATAATCTACAACAATTTGCAAGTAGTTTAGACTAAGTTTATGACAAATTGAGTTCAAATTTAATTATTAAACTAACTAGGTGAACTCCCACTCAAAACAACATCCCTCATATTGTCTTAGTGATTACACGAACCAAGTCCACTACACCAAGTCCGATCTTCACGAGAGAAGATGTAGTTTCATCGGCGAACAATCTTCATGTTCATCATATCATTTATATGACTCATGCTCTACCTTTGGTACTCTGTGTTTCGAGACCATGTCTGTACATGCTAGGCTCGTCAAGACAACCTTAGTTTCCGCATGTGCAAATCTGGCTTGCACCCGTTGTATGCACACGTAGAATCTATCACACCCGATCATCACGAGATGCTTCGAAACGACGAGTCTTAGCAACGGTGCCAACTAAGGGTGAACACTTTATTACTTGATATTTAGTGAGAGGGATCATCTTATAATGCTACCGTCGCGATCTAAGCAATACAAGATGCATAAAGGATTAACATCACAGGCAATTCATAATTAGTGTGATATGATATGGCCCTTTTTTCTTGCGCCTTTGATCTACATCTCCAAAGCACGAACATGATCTCCATCATCACCAGCATTGCGTCAAGGTCAGTGGCGCCGCTTCATGGTTGTCCATCATCGCTAGCAACTATTACAACTACTTGGAATAAAGCTATTACAAGATGAATAGACACGCAGGTCTTAACAGAATTAAAGACAACCATTAGGCTCCTGCCGGTTGCCATATTACAACAAGGATCATTGCATACATCAAATACAATCACAATCACATGATGGCCATATCACATCACAAAACCCCTGCAAAAAAAAAGTTAGATGCCTCTAATTTTCTTTGCAAGTTTTACGTGGTTTGGGGCTTTCGCATAAGACCGATCTTACCTACGAACAAGAACCACAACGTTGATACAAGTGTTGTCAAGATGCTCATTGTAAATTGAATCTTAACTATGGTGGGAGAGACAGACACCCGCAAAGCCACTTGTGCAAAGCAAGTTGCACGTCAAGCGTGGAGCAAGTCTCATGTGCGATGACATGTAATGTTAGCCCGAGCCGCTTCATCCCACCATGCTGCAAGATGCAAAGTACACGCTAAGACACCGACAACAAAAGCATCAACGCCCACAAAAACATTGTGTTCTACTCGTGCAACAGATCTACGCATAGATACGGCTCTAATACCACTGATGGGTTCGTAGCATGGAAAACAAAAAATTTCTACCGCAACAACGAACAAAACCCAGATCTAATCTAGATAAAAGCCAAGATCTAATCTATTAGACATGAGCAACGAGATAGATAGGAACTAACCCTCGTAGATCCGAAAGCGTTAACGAGATTAGATCTCATGGTTGATGTAGTCGATCACTTGGCGATCTCAAGATCGTGTGGACGATCCTTCCGGCGTCGCGTTCCAGCAGCGCTTCCGCAGTCGGTCAAGTGGACGATCCTTCCGGCGCCGCGATTCGGCAGCGCTTCCGCAGTCGGTCACACGTGCGGAGTCGAAGCAGACCTTCCTCTCCCCGTTCCAGCGAGCAGCGGAGGTAGTAGATCTTCTCCACGGAATCCCAGCAGCACGACGGCGTGGTGGTGGTGGTGGAGTAGAGAATTCTGCAGGGCTTCGCCTATGCCTGTGCAGAAGAAAGGTGGAGGAGAGAGGCGGCAGAGATTGGGAGTTGTGGGAGAGGGCCAGGAGGGGGCGCCCCTGCCCTTCTATTTAAGGGGGGAGGCGCGCCTGGGAAGGGGAGTCCTTGTAGGACTCCCCTCCTATGGCCGGCGGTGGGAAGAGGGGAGGAGTCCTCCTCCCCCACGAATCCGTGTCTTGCCCCACCAGGACTCCTTTGATCCTTTCTTGGTTTTCAAGCAAACTCCAAGAAATCCTCTAGAACCTTCCAGAACATTCCGAAACCTTCTAGAATCTCCATACAAACACTCCGGAACATTTCCTAACTTAGAAAATGATCCCCAATATATGAATCTTATTCTCCTGACCATTCCGGATCTCCTCGTGATGTCCCGGATCCATTCCGAGACTCCGAACAACATTTGGTCTCCAACGCACATTCCATATCTACTTAAAACAACTTCGAACCTTAAGTGTGTCACCCTACGGTTCGTGAATATGTAGACATGATAGAGACACATCTCCTATCAATAACCATCAGCGGGACCTGGAGATCCATAATGGCTCCCACATACTCAACGGTGACTTCGTGATCGATTGAACCATTTACATACGAAACCAATTCCCTTGGTCACGCGATACTATACTTATCCGAGGTTTGATCGTCAGCATATCCATACCTAGTTCTACCTCGTTACTGATAAGTACTCTTTACTCGTTCCGTGATATGTCATCCCTTGTGACCCAGTCACATGCTTGCAAGCTAACTAGATGACATTCCACCGAGAGGGCCCAGAGCATATCTATCCGTCATATGGATGGACAAATCCCAATCTTGGTCCATGCGCTTCAACACATACTTTCAGAATACCCAATGACACCTTTATGACCACCCAGTTACGAAGCGGTGTTTGATGTCATCAAAGTACCCATCCGGTGATGGTGATTAACACAACCTCATGGTCGAAGGATTAGGTTACTATGCATTCAAAAGCTTACAGCAATACGAACTTAATGACTTGATATTATGCTACGCTTACTATGGGCGTGTGTCCATCACATCATTCTCCTAATGACATAACCTTGTTATTAATCACATCCTAATGTCCATGATCAGGAAACCATGATCATCAATTAATCAACAAGCTAGTTCAACAAGAGGCTTACTAGGGACTCTTACATGTTTACAGAACACACATGTATTAGTGTTTCCTAATAATACAATTATAGCATGGGATGTAAACATTCATCATAAACACAAAGATATAATAATAACCACTTTTATTATTGCCTCTTGGGCATATCTCCAACAGATTATTTACAGAACATTCCAACATAGATGTGAAATACATACTTCATAACCGTTCATGATACAACATATAAAATAAGGTGTCACTATAATGCGCAAAGATCATATAACTCAAAGCTCCCATGATTCAAAAACAGACCCAAATAAGGAAACGGTATTCACCTTTGACTAATGTGATGTTGCCAAGTGGGTCCTTAGGTACCACTCGTGTAGGGAGTTTGTGTTCTTGAAAAAATATTTCATTTCTGTTAAATCCTCTAAAAAGTCTTATTGTGTCACAAGCAATTAGCCATTCATTTATCACTGGAAAGTGAAATAACTGAAGCATGTGGTCTTATAAGTTTAAAAAATCAGTCATCTTCACAAAAGAAAGGACCACATTCATTTTTTTGGTTACATAGATCTGAACTTGTCATTGTTGTCGTACTCTCATTTATTTCGAAAATAGTTTTACCTAGATTTTTCTTAGGCATAAGGTATTTCTGTCCAAAAGCAAACGTGCCTAACACTAAAATATTAAACAGAATATTATCAACCAAATAACCACATGTAGCAACAGTAAATATTCAAGGAATCACTCTTATACAGAATAGTTTGAACCAAATGCAATTGAAGACAATATTGGAATAATTCACTCATCAATATCTAGGTGTGAGCAACATATCTTAATAAGCAGTGAAAATTGACCTTGTGTTGACTGAAAACTACAGTCACTATGCACAAGTTGAACAACATAAAATAAACAACTATAGGAAAAAATGCTTCTCTAATACTTTATTCTCGATAAACTGAGAAGATTAGGAGGCATAAAGTACCTGAATATGCTTTATATTTTCTCTTCAAATATGTTCCAGTATTTTTCTTAGGGAACCAATCAATACAAGAACGAATTATGTGAATAACAGATTTATTGATTTGAGCTTCCCAAATCTCTTAAGCCTAGACTCTGCAGAAAAACAAATAAGTATCACAAATGAAGAAAATTACTAATACGGTCAGCAGAGCATGACTACAGCTGAAGAGTAAAAAAACACCATGCTTTAATCTTTAGAAAGTGAAAAATGAAAGATTGTACTCCTGTTTCTGGTATTACTTCCTTATTGCTTACAACTCACAATGCACTATACACTCCAAATTCAATATAGTGAGTCTCAAGCAATTCAAGGGAAGTGAAAAATGTTTGGATAAAGATTTGCCTTACTTGAGTAATGTAGAAATTACAAATCATGAAAAACATACAAATAAACCTTTCAATATGAACATAAAACTTCAATATCCTACTATGAAAGAATAGACATGAAGGGACGTTTTTTCCTTCGACAAGATGCAGAGGAACAGAAGGACGAAGCATTGCCTTCTCACATACTATAGCAAATGAACCATTGCCACACATCATCTACCACTTGATATTTTGCATCAGATGAACTCTCGTTTTCACTCATGCAAACTACAGCAGTCTTAATTAGCATACCTAGTTGAGCATTGGTTGGACTAGGGTAATAAAGACTAAAATTTACATTACATTGAACATAAATTTCAAATATGCACAATGAATAAATCAAGGAAGGAAAGGCATAAAAATTATAACTTCTCTAAATTATTTAGTTGGTCAGCTTACATAGTAGATGGACTAAGTATCTCAAGAAATAAAAAATAGCACGAGGCATGAAAACACTACAGAAGCAAGCTTGAAACATTCATATGTGCACTCAATAGTAGGGACATGCAACCCGGTAGACTACCATAGCAATCACAACAATTGTTAGAAGCTAGCACGAGTATGAAGCTTAAGTTTTAGAGGAGTGACATGGTTGGACATGCAGGTTTTTCTATATTATCTATCAACATAATCACACAATAAAATTAGGATCAAATTTCTTAAGCTTACCTATAGAGTTAGTACATAGTCCAATAACTTTAGGGTAATCCCTAGGTACTTTATTTGGCCATGCAAAGAGTCACCATTTGGTGACAGAAGCACACACGTTTTGTAACATTGAAGAGGAAGATTATATTTAGCAGTATGTAGAACACATCATTGTCTACCTTTCAAGGTTAATTTAAAGCTAAGAAAAAAGTGCAAACTAATTAGTTTAAAGGAGATTTCTTCCCCTTTTCAGTAAACTGATGAAAAATAGCCCTGAGTAGTTTCCTAGATGCATGTTTTAATTCGCAAAAGTGAAAGGCTGGTGAGGGTTGATACTGTAAGTAAAAAATAATTCCATACCATTGGAAGTATCATAGGAGAAACTTCCAGGTTAATGATCTATCAACACAACATAACCTAGTGCTATGCAAACAACGATTCAAAATATACTATGTTTTTTTTTTGAAACGACCATATGTACTCCGTACTACAAAACCAATGTTCATATCTCAACTCCAGGATTCACTCTTAGTTGCGTAGTTCTAAAGCTTCTAAAATATTAATGCATTATCAGCTGTTTACTTGGAAATAAATGCAAGAAACGGTCCTATCTTGGCATCTTGCCTTCCAAGTTGTGTGATCATTAAACAACGGAGTCATAGGTAGAGGACGTAGCATAATCTAAAGTAGAATATCCATCTGCAAACTGCCTACCTAAAGCAATTACAAGATGAAGGGAAAAGATGACTCATGCAAAGTTTTTCAACATGGACTCTGCAGAAAACGTTTAGGAATTAGAGCAAGTAATAAAGTGATGTTCAAGTAACAGAGAGCTCGTATACCTTAGCCGCTGAGGGAGTTGGCAGTGGTGAGGACGTGCGCGCTGCCGGTCGTCTCCTCCAGCGGCTCCGGCCAGAACACTCTAACGTCCGAAGAGTTGGAATTGTAAGCGTCCGCGCAGCCGTCGCCGTAGTGGAGCACGGGCACGGTGAGAAGGTCCTATCCACAGGCGCGGCGCAACACGTGCGACAGTCGAGACAGTGAGGCGGGATCGAGATCGGGCGGAGCGTCGGAGGCGCGGCAAGGAGCGTTGGCCGGCGCCTGATGTGCAGCAGTAGGAGAATAGGAGAACTTGGACCTTTTTTATTAGGAGAGGAGGTAACCAGCACGACCTCCACGATGGGCGAGCTCCACAATCGGCATCGGCAGTTGCCATGGATCGAGCTGACCGGCGGTTTCCAGCTGACTATGGCAGATTGGGAGACAACACGGCTCGGGATGGGCCAGGAGACATGGGGAACGGGGAAGGGAGGCATCGGCAGCGCGACGCACATGATAGAGAGGCGGGGACGGGAGCCGGGACGGAGCAGCGGCGGCGCGGCAAGGAATCGGCGACTGTGGGGAATTTGTTTTCCTTCTTGGCTGTGCAAGGGGAGAGGTCGAGAGGCGAGATGGTGGTCGCGTGGGGTTACGTGGCTGTGAGCCGATTCTTTTTAGGAGTAGCATTTTGTTTACCGGTTTTTTTCCGCGTGGGAGGAGCCACGCGGACGCCACGCGGACGGAGAAAATCGACGTACAACCATCTGGTCGTCTTCTCCTTTAACGAATAGTAGAGATAATTAATTATAAGGTTTGATGATTTTTCTATTCAATAAAGAAGACCAAACTATTTTTTAGCCGATATAGCTATCACTCAAAATCAACTAGAGGTAGTATAGTGGGGTCAATAACGGGCTGGTCCAAGCTGCAACTACTCCATTAGTGAGATTCTAAGAAATACGAGCGCAGGCCACGGAAATTTGGGGTCATCGGCGGCATATCGGCTAAAATTTTGGGGTCTACGCGCGTCTCCTGTCAAAATTCAGATCCTAGCGCGGCCTCTCCCCAACACAAAGACCTAAGCCTAAATCCCCACATCTACACTTGTACCCATCTTCTCCGCTTTCTCATTTTCGTGCGCGGCCGCGACCCCCCTCTCTACCCCTCTCCCCCGATGCGGCTGGCAACGCGGAGTACAAGCACGTCGCCTTCGTCTCCCTCTCAAGCCCGGATGGCTACAGTGGAGAAGCGGCCTCGGCATGTGCTCCCCGACCGTGTTCTCTTCTGCGGTGGTCTCGCTGACCACGGATCTTGCCTATTGGGCCTCGGCATCGAGCCCATGGTATTGCGGCGGCGCTCCACAGTTGGCACTCGGGTCTCCCGTCCCGCCCCACCTCCAACCCCCACCTCAATGGCATTGCGCTCCTAGCGTTGCGGAACCCTAGTTCTACCATGACCACCATGGCACCGCACATAAAGGTCACGCTCACCGTCACAAGCCCGGCGTCGAGCGCCTCCCCTTCTCCCTCTACCGGTACAATCAAGGATTTGTGTGAGTATTCATGTCTTGCATATTACCCCACTTCCCTTCTCGATTTGATACGATGACGATATCATCTTCTTTTCTCGTTGGCGTGTTCATGTCTTCTGTTCTCGCTAGACCGATGCTGGAATATGCAGCTCCTAGAGAGTTATGGGAGCTAAATCGATGATTCTGATGAGGTCCTGTTGTCTCGTGTACTAGACCATGCAAGGAGGGAGTTCAGGGCTTCGGTTTGGCACCAACTGTCATGCTCGGGTACTGGAGGGGATTGCCCCATTTTATTAGATCATGCATCAGGATGTACTTTGTAACTCAAGCATGCCTAACTGAACATGCTTCCCGTCTATGGCAAATTTAAGCATCTCTGATTAAAGGTTTAGAATTTGCGGATGCCCTACTTTACATTGAACAACAAGTTGTCTTTGGAGATGTAATCACAAATAGCATGTCATCCATGTATTTGTATGTTTGTGTGAATCTAGAGATGCTTGAGATAGTTCTGTTAATGTGGTATATAATCTTTTAAGAAAAATGTAGTGTATTTGTCACTTTGGAAATATATTGTTGAAACCTAATGTTCTTGGTTGCAGAATATAACAGCAAGTTATTTTCATGGTGTTACCGGTGCTTATTGCGTGTCAACATGAAAAGAAATTGCATAGCAAGCTTGTCTGACTTTTGAAACCTTCTCATATCCCTCACTGTTAATGATTCTCTTACCTGCAGTTGCCACCTAGTTCTGTCTTTCTTGCCTTCTAGCAGTGCCATGTCTTGATGTTGTTGCAGCCAGCAAGAGCACCATGCTGCACATAATCCTTGTACGTGCAACCTGCAGGTAACCAAGGACTACCATTCAGTCCTTGATTTAGCACACAACATGCCTAGATGAAAGTGTGTTAATTAGATATATATCGATCGATCTGGTTACTGATAGAATTTGTTGAGAAAAGATGGTGTTTTTCTTGAAAAAATATAAGCAAATATCTAAATGGTTTGTGCAGATTGATATGTTTGTTGCTTAACCTTTTATTATAAGCAAATATCTAAGAAAAATTATAAGCAAATATCTATATGGTTTGTGCACACAAGTAGGTTGCTAAACAATTAACTACTGATTATGCATGCATCTATGTAAACAAAAGCAACTACACATGTAATGGGAAGCTAAAGGATTTACTAGTGTTGTATGTCACCCGTTTACTACTGTTTGTTTTATGGTGATCTATGTTCCAAAGTGAAGACCGTAGCAGCATGATCTGTATAAAATTCTAATTTATTTTATCATATATTGGCTTATGAACCATCAGCCTAATTAACAGATCCTCTTATCTTGTTCATTTTCTTGCTCAGTTGTTTAAAACAATTAAGAATTTATCTCGGTACTGTTTCTGTTAGTTAGTCCTCCTTGTGATTATTACTATTCATGTACAGATGCTTCATCATCATTTAGTCTTAGCTGCTTGTCGATATGTTTTTATGTCATTTATAAGTCTTCTGTTTCATTGTCAGATACAAGATGTTGACTTCCAGTAGACTCTTTGAATAGAAAAAGGATGGTGTTTAATCTATTTTAGAACAAAAAGAGTGAATAAGCTTGGAGCCCAATTAAGAAAGGTGTAGGTGTGATATCTGGACACTATTTGTAGAGCTAGTTAAAGATGTTGTGATAGTCACTTGTCCTGACACATTTGGAGGTATGGTTTATCTGTCCAGGTGATTGCCGAGAACTTGTCCTTGCATTCTTAGTCATATAAATGTATCTGACGTATAAATCTATCTGTGTAGCTTTCCATGGTATCTAGTACATCTGCCAGAAAATCAGCCCGTTGCTACTAGTATGTATAGTGTCACTTATGCAATGAGTCATTGAGATATGGAAACATTTGCTGTTCTGTATGTATTTGACTGCATTATTATATGCCCAAGACGATGGTGCATTATCAGTAGTTTCAGTCATTGATCTACTAACATGTATGCCACTCAAAGCACTACGGATGCAATAAATTTGGACTATCCGGAGAGGAGCAGGAGGTCCATGGCGACGGTGGTGCCCCGGATGACGTCGGTTCCCTGCATGCCTACCAGGAGCACATGCCCGCTCTGTCCGCCACCGCCGCCAACTTCCTGCCGCCGGTGGCCTCGACATCTAGTGCCTCCCGGCGACCTGATCTATGAGGCCCCTCCGCCGCAGCTGGCCGGATGCATACTGGCCGTCTCCTTCCCCAAAACGAGGTTCTTCTTCCCTCCAACCGTCCTCCTCACTAGGTTAGAGAATAAATCATAATCATCAACATTAATTATTTGTCTCACATGTATGTAGTACTAAATTTTTGATCTTCCGCATGTTCCTCAAATGTCATAGCACTACTTGTCTAGTTAATCTGTGACGATGAAATAATCATATGACTAGGCTCCACCAATCGCTGCTGTAAATTTCTGTGTCAAGTATATATAGTGGTTCCCATCTAGCTGTCTCGAATTACTGGACCTTATGTGACTACACGAGATAGTAGTAGCATCTGATACAATGCTACTACACTTTTAGTCAGTACAATTAGAACAATTGTCAAGTGACTAGGTACATCTATGTTTGATCTGCTTGAGGACTAAATTATTCATGTTTATTAGGCAGGAAACAACATAGCACTTGAGGACTAAAGTACTGTATCTCAGTGATCCTTACAAACTTTTTAAGACTAAGGATTATGCATCCCTACTGTTATGTATTACCAAGTATATTTATCTGCTCAACATATAGTTAAAACATCATGTCCCTGACAGAAAATAAAAGTTAGACACTGTCCTTGTAATCTTGTCAAGAAAATGTAGACCATCATTGGCATCTAGTCAATACAAGTCAAGTTCTAAAGTATGGAATATTTCCATTAAATCTGCTTATCTATGATGCAGAGATGATTTCCGTTTAATCTGCTTATTTATTATGTGAAGCATAGAAGTGAAGCACACCTAGTCTATACCCAATCGTAATCGTGTTTGTGTTGTTGCTTTCTTGAAATCAGTGGAGTCTTCATCTACAAAGTACTATTTACTAGTGACAGCTACTAAATTGAGCATAATTCTGTAGTGATTGGAAATACTGCTAGATATATAGAGTTCAATGAAGAATCACATGATATAATAGCTCAAGAATTGAGGATCAAGTGCTTTTATCTCGATGATCATATAAGTTTTAAGATTCACAATTGGGCAGTCATACAGTAATGTTCATATTCACATGCTTCATGATTTCTGCTCTGCTCCTAATTGTTTTGTTGAATTCTTGGCAGATATTGTCTTCGTCTAGACTATGAATATGGCCAAAACTGGCATTACCAGGAGATCCTCTGTTTTACATGTGAAGTTTAGAGGAAGCGTTCCAGGGTATCAAAGAGGAGCTAGCATTTACTGGGAGTTTTATTTGTAGAGAGTTCTACCGTGATTGTATGGAATATTGCATGCTTGTCTGGATGAAGCGTGAATAATATTGGCTGTTATTTGAACAAGTGTGGTTTCTCTATATGTTCTGTCCAGAATATTGACTGTTATTGGAAGATTTTAGTGTGTTTTCTCTCTATTTTCTGGTCGGTTATTATTATTAATATGTGAAGAAATTAGAAAATCTGACAATTGGAACCTACTTTCTTGAAGATTCTGACAATTCGGGCGCACCAGATAATCTGAAAATTGTTTCTAAAAAAGGCTGAAATCAAAAATAAATGGACCACGCCCAGAAAGTAAATAGGCTTTATAAAGACCGAAACGTTGGGCTTGGCCTGTTTACCTTCTTAAATAGAAGAACACTAAAAGACTAGAATTGTTGGGCTTGGCCCATATAAACAGCCAAGCTGGACCGGGTCGATTTCCATTTAGGACCAACTAGTTTGGTCGATTTCCATTAGGACCAACTAGTTTGGTCACAGATCTGCCACGTAGGATTGTCCATGTTGGATCTGATGTGTACATGCTAGATAGGTGGTGAACCAAAATTTTGGTCATAGAATCTATGACTATCTATATTGGTCATAATAGTCTATGCCAATAGATAGAAAAGGTCCTTATTGTCCAACAGTGATTCTTAGCTTTTGACCATCTGTTTTTGGTCAGAGGAAGGTCATAAATGGAGAACAATGACCATCTAGTGACCAATATAGAGGGTCAAAAATAACCATAATTCTTGTAGTGCTTTTGCATAATGATTACTCATAATAGCCAGAGGAGTGATTCCATCATAATTACAGCTACCCGGGAGTGCCAAGAATCTTACCCACTATAGCATTGCTACTACACGTGTTTAATCAACTCATAGCCGAAATCTAAGAGTTTTCTCCATGAAGATTATTCGTAGGCCAGCGGAGTTGTTGGCATCCCATGAAGTTTGACACGCGTAAAGGTATATCATTCTTATGATTAACAAGTCAAACTTTGGCATGCTCACAAAAACCGCTAAACATTAATTCAATCGAACAAATCCTTTTAAAGAGATCTATTAAGTCAATCAACATTTTCAGTGGTGTCGAGTGTCTCTAGAAATGAACCTTCAAGACTAAGCACTACAACATCCAAGCCTTCAATTGTGAGACTTTTTCTTATTACAATTGTTTAGCAATTTTTAGGTAAGACTTGGTTAATTACGAGAGCTGGAACAAAATGTACCCAATTAAATACCCATGCAAACGATCTTACTACGATAAAAAGACTCACTCCACCTATATAATATCTTAACATTTACTACTAACTAGCATGGGTTTCTCAAACTTCAAAAGTGGGGAGTCATAAAGCATACCTCTCATGTTTGGTTCCACTTCTCTATTCCTTTTGTATTTGATTTTTGGAAACTCGAAGTCGATCACTCTCCTTCAAATATATATGAAGACCTCGAGGCAGAAAGAAAAGAAAGAGGGAAAAAAGATAAATAGAGAAATCTTAATTTTGTTTTTGAGAGAGGGAATTAAAAAGTAGAAAATTAGCGGCAAAGCTCGGCTAGAAAATCTCGAAAACAAATAGAAATAACTAAAGATAAAGTGTTGGGGAAACCAACATGAGTTCTCATAAACTCAAATAAAAACGCAACCTCGAAATAAATAAAGGCAAATAAACGCCAAATAAAGATACATGAGGAAGCTTAGGCTTTTGCAAGCCCTTCAAATCATTATGGTGGCGGAAAAGTCATTACTCTAGATCGCAAATTGAGTTGAGAGGTTACTAGTTGATTATAGGAGATTCAAAGAGAGGCTATGCATCCTCTTCACAGTCCCTCTAAGTCCTTGGAAATATTGGTATGTGGCGAACCGGGTTTGTGGCTTCTCCTCTTGATAAGGAACTTCTTACTCCTCCTCTTGGTCCTCATCCTCTTCCGGAATCTCTTCCTCGGGTTGGTGTTGCTCAACCTACAAGTCATATAGCAAATGTCCTTCCTCGATAGAGAAAAGACCATTCCGCATAGGAGCGGGGTATAGAAGCCTAGCTCCAACAATATGCAGATAATAAACATCACCTCTCCTAGTGAGCATTCCAGAGGCTCTCAAAGTGGAGAAACCAACACATGTCTCACCTAGGACGGGTTGCAACTCACCTAGGTTGATGCCTAGGGCAGTGGCAAGCACAGTGATAACACCTCCGCCTATGATTGTCCCTTGGCTTTGGGAGGCTTGGTGCTCCAGGTAGCGCACAAGGATGGCGCCCAAGTTGAGTGAAAGGTTGCAGTTCATGTAAGCAGCCTTTGCAAGGACTAAGATGTACTCCTCGTTGAGTCTTGTGAACTCATTACGTGCCTGCAAGGTGTTAGCAATAACATAGAACAAATAGCGAATTGCAGGATGTTGAATATTCTTCCCCTTGTTCACTCTAGTAGTGAAGCTCATTCCATTATATTATTGTCCAGGGGAAGAATTTAAGCCAGTAAAGGATGCGCGTAAAGCATGAACATCATTGTTTGGCAAATTAAAGCATGTGCACTATTCATCTAATGTTAAGGTGTAGTTGTTGTTCATTAGATGGAAAGAAATAGTGTCCTCTCCTTGCCATTGTTTAACGGTTCTTTGCAACAAACTTAGGAATTCAATGGTTAAACGGCGATAAGTAGGTACATCATTGTACACAAAGTTTTGCAGACCAGCTCTATTGCAAAGTAAATTAAAGTCATCAGAAATACCGAGTTGGTTCGATATAATGGGGCAACCCACTTGGTGGCCTTCACTTCGCGGTTCTTGATCTTGTTGAAGCGTTCACGATGGGCCTCATCCCTAAACCGTATCTCCATGCGTTCTTGAGCGGCAGCCCGAGAAGCGCTAGCGGTGGCACGAGCACGAGTTTGGCTCCTTGTGTTCATCATCTAAAACATTGAAGAGATGCAAAAATAAAACTTTTTGATCTAACAACATTAAATACAATATATTCCTCATCATAACACACTAAGAATCTCCTCAACATAATAATCTAGGCAAGAAAATCATGGCAATTGGTTCATAGTTGGTCACACCCTAGATTGATAATGACAATAGATCGAAGATGAATTTGCAAAAAGTAATTGGGGAATCGGAGGAGAAACATACCATAGATCACTCGTGTTCGAGGAAATCGAATGAAATTGAGTGGAGATGAAGATCTCTTGAGGTTTTGCGAGAGTTTGGAGGTAGAGGAGAGAAAAAGGATTGAAGTTTTGGAGTTGGAGGTACCTTCCCGTGTGATTTTGTGGTTGGACGCAACTATACGGGTGCAACTATACGGGTGGAACATGTGTTCCCACCGTATAGTTGGCGTTCTGTCAAAATATTAGGGTTTCCTCCTGACGGCGCAGCTATACGGACGCAACTATATGGCCAGAACAAAATGTTCCTGCCGTATAGCTGGTCGTTAAACTATTTGTCCCTGTGAAAGAAAATATACAAAGGCATCGATATCTATACGGCCGGAACTATACGGTCGGAATTTTTATTCCCGCCATATAGTTGGTCGTTAAACTGCCAGTACATTAGAAAAGAAATTGTACGGAGGCACCGATATCTATACGACCAGAGCTATACGGCTAGAATTTTTATTCCCATCATATAGTTGGTCGTTAAACTCCTAGTACATATGAAAAGAAAATTGTCGATGACAAAGATATCTATACGATCGGAACTATACGGCTGGAATTTTTATTCCCGTGTATAGTGGGTCGTTAAACTCTCTATATTCATGAAAAGAAAATTGTCAAAGGCAAAGATATTTATACGACCGGAACTATATGGCCGGAATTTTTATTCCCATCGTATAGTTGGTCGTTAAACTCTCTACAAGCCTCAAAAAATTTCTATTTCCTCGAGAATTACTTCTTTTCTTGTAACTTAGTGATATACCTTGTTGATGACAGAAAATTGATAGTAAATATTATCTACAAACAATAACATGAATAAAGCAGAATTTCAAGTACTACCGAACCTTTTCTCCTCAAATGGAGTTTTCTAGCACTCTTTATTAATCATGAACTCAAATTAAAACTAAAACCTTAACTCAAACCTTTATTTAACATGGGTTGCCTTTCATGGAGCGCTCTTTTATTGTTAATAGCTTGACCTTAATGATACTCACTTGGGCCAGATGAGTGGAAACACCCACTCCAAAATAATTGGCATTCAAAGTGATGGTCTCCTTCTTGTCATGTTTGACTTTGTTTTTCCTGGGGAAATGGATAACAAAAGGATCCCGCGAAGGAAATTGTAACTTCACGTTGCCTTCATGAAGGTTAATTAAAGCCTTTATAGTCCTAAATAAAGGACGACCTAGTATTATAGGAGCAACAGTATCTTCAGGCATGTCAACAATAACAAAGTCAATTAGAGAACAAAGTCAATTAGAGCAGGACAACCTTTGATGTAAACTAAAGTATTCTCCTTAATTCCTATAGCTTGTTTTTAGGTAGAATATGCAAGATACAATTTTAAATCAGTAATTTCAAAGGAGCCAAGATTTAACTTGTTAAAAAGACTCTTTGGAATTGTTGAGACGCTTGCACCTATATCACAAAGTGCAGCTATCTCATTGGTTCCAATCTTTATCTCAGTAGTTGTCTCAAATATGTCATGTAGCTTAACAAGTAACTTTTCAGCGATTTTCTTGTATTCCTCTTCAAGCTCGCATACCTTAATTGCTACTAGATCAACAAATTGTTAATACATGGCTTCATCGTTACCTTCACTTACCTGAATTTTGACGTTGATCCTCTTTACGAGGTCTTCGATGGTGTAGCTTGGTGAAGGGGAATTACTAGAATCAAGTTCTTCAGGCTCCTCCCTTTGGATCCTCATCATTTTGAGTTCTTCAACATGATTGGGTTCAGCTTTACCTGCAAATTTAGCTAGAATGAGAGTTTGACTCTCGGTTATCTTACCTAGTTGTGCCTCAACGCTCCTCGTTCTTTCTTGAAGGGCCTACAAATCATTTCTCAAACTAACAGCTTCGTTAGATAATTTATCAAGCAGGGCATCATGGTTCTCCGTTATTTTAACAAGAATATTGTTTTGTTCATTTTGCGAGTCTATAAAAGACTTAAGTGTTTCTTGGAGACTACCATTACCAGTTCCCATATTAGAATTACCTGTAGGACTAGAATAATGTTTCTAAAAGTTAGGATTGTAACTCTTCTTCCAAGCAGGGTTATAATCATTACGAGCTATGAAGTCTATCTTTTCAATATTTGTTTCAGGGGTGGCTCTTACCTGGGTTTCCTTACCTTTTACGGCTAGTATGAGCTCATCCAAATTGGCATTGAGTTCTTCATTTTCTTATGGTGAAATATCGTTCACTTTCTTCGTGTTTGATCTTTCCACATGCCATTGGGCATGGTTGTCTTGCATATTGTCTAACAACTGCTTTGCTTTGGTAATATGTTTACCCGTGAATGTTCCTCTAGCTGCATTATCAATCATAGACTTAGATACATGATTAAGAGCATTATAAAATAAATGGAGGATTAAACAATCTTCCATCCCATAACTAGGAAAGTTTCTTAGGCATTCTTTCATCCTCTCCCATGCAAGCGCTAGTGGCTCACGCTCTTCCTGTCTAAACCAAGTAATATTAGATCGGAGTTGCAAAGTTTTTGCAGGTGGGAAATATTTAGTCATAAATAAAGAAGTACATCTCATCCATGATGTAATAGTACTTCTAGGCAAAGATAGTAACCATTCTTTTGCTCTGCCTCTTAGAGGGAAAGGGAATAGCCGTAATTTGACCGCACCAGGATGAACGTCTTTTATACGCATCATATCACATATTTTAGTGAAGGTATTTAAGTGCATACCTACGTCTTCATCAGTAGAGCCTCCAAATTGATTGTGTTGAACCAAAGCTAAATAATGGGGCTTAATTTCATAGTCATCAGCAGAGATTGCTGGCTGAGTAATAGGAGTACGTAAGTAATTATTGTTGGGAGTAGCAAACTCCCCAAGCTTCTTTTCAACCATATTTCCTATGTTTTGGGGTTTTCTTTAAACAAACAATTATAATAGTAAAAATAAGAATTTAAAGGCTAACTAATTTTTTTGGTTTATCAAATAAAAATTGAAAGCAAACTAAAAAAGTTAAAAACAAGAATTAAAACTAGCAAGGTTCCTAATAACCTCACCAGGGTAGCTACTGCTTCCACGAGAACGGTGCCAGAAAAATTGTTGATACCTTCGATCTGGATTACAGATGTAGTGTAGCTTCTTTTTCCCTAGTAGACCTAGGTTATCGAATCCTCGGGAAGCGAATGCATAGTAAAGTTACTTTAACGGACCTTCAGGAGTTTTAGAATTCCTTTGGTGTTTTTACTGGACCAATAGCTTGCGTCTTTTTTTGTTGTCGATGATGGAGAGAGAGGGCCTAGGGCGTTTGGTTTCACCTGTAGCTGTGCAAAACATATGATGGGAATAAAAGATAGAAATAAAGTATGCATGTACTTGTTAGAGCAAGATAAATTACATGTGGGCAGTGCATCCATAATTTCTATTGCCTCCGCAACCGCTTATAACAATAACCTACTAGTCTCATCCGTAGAAGAAAGAGAACTAATGATATGCATAATGATGTCATCGTTAATCCCAAGTAAATCCCTCACATACAACCTTACTACCCCTTCTCTCACTGGGGTTCCCAACCTGCAGATCAGTCATTACTCATACTCCCTATACCTGGATCAACCCTCAGGGTCTTGGGTACCTGACAAGACCTTGGATTGAGGCAAGAGAAGATACAATAATCATCATGGCATACAAACTAATACATGATCCCATCTATGATAAATAACATGCACAATTGCTACATGGCTAGGCCAAAGCCCTTAGCCCAAGGAGAATTACTCACACATAGCGATGAGATCAACAATCACAAACATTGTAATGAAAATCATGAGATTGATAGCAATATTCTTACAATGTCGCCAATCGAAGAAGAGATCTACTATTACAAGTGGTGGAATATGGCTATGGAGATGGAGAAGGGTTTTGATATCTGGAGGCGGCTGGATATTTGTGGCAGAGACGTTTTGGCGAGGTCTGGCTTGTTTTCTCGTCGCCCGAGGCTTCTTTATATAGGGGACTCTTCACGAAACTTGTTTTGTTTGACCTAACGGTGGCGGCGCCAACTATATGGCCAGAGCTATACGGCCGCAATTTTTGCTCCGGTCGTATAGTTGGTCGTTAAAGCATCTGCCTCCGTCTTTTGGCTCCTGGTTTCTTCTGGTAGTTAGAAATCTCGTATCTTTGACTTTAATGTAGTGATTTCCTCCTTTAGACGACATTATCTGTGCAGGAAAAATGTAAAAGAAAGGATTGCATACTCCTTTGAATATTAGCATTAGTGGCAGGGTTTACGGAGATATTTCATCAAAATTATGAACAATATCCAGTTTAAATGTGGACGTAGATGGCTATATTTCAGAGCCATCAGCCGCCTCGGTAAAGAAGACCTGGTCCACCCTCCTTTCGCAGGGAAGGGACATGTGATCTTGTGGTGGGAGGCTCCCCCAGTTGCCGTTTTGGTGAAAGGGGGAAAATGCAGAGAGCGCCAGATGAAGACAATCGATGTTGACAAAGGATGCTTTACAGGAGGATGGAGTGGAGCGCGCCGAGCTGGACCAATTCCATGTAAAGTAGTCTCCTAGACCGGGATCTTGATGGGCGGCACTGTGGATGCCTTTCCCTTCCGAAGGCTAGGGAAGAGGCCCGATGCTGCCCTATATAAGGGACATTTCTCCTACCTTGCGGGGTACGGATCCTAGAGATATAAAACCCTAGACTTTCATCCTCCATTGTAACCCCGCGAGGCACGCGATCAATACAACAAATAGTAGTAGGGGCTTTACCTCCTCACGAGGGTCCTGAACCTAGGTAAAAAACCTGGTATCAACTCTTTGTTGTGCATCTGTTTCGCCACCATAGCCACTGCCGACCTCCTTCAGAATCGTGTGTTCAGCCCCCTCACAAACAAAGGGATCATTGGACCCTAGTTCCTTTGCGGGAAAAATCTCCGACATTTGGCGTGCCAGGTAGGGGGATGTGGCATGCTTCTAAGACATTCGATGACCTCGGCAACATGTCGGCCGGAAATGCGATGCGCACCGAGCGAGCCCTCTATCGTGCGGCTAGCAAATCCCAGACGGAATCGGATCCACAGCACGCCGCCTCCGAGCAAGTCCAGTGGACAGAGGACGTGGGGGGCTCCTCCTCCCGCCCTTCGAGGGAGCGTGCTCCTTCCTTACGTGGCATCATGTCGCTCTCCCACACTGCATCGTCTCGTAGCCACCCCGAGAAGCTCACCCTGGAGGATGCCAAGCGTATGGTGTGCAAGCTCCTGGACCACCCGCCGGCTGAGCAGGGCTAGGAGAGGTGGCGCAACCGGAGTACCGAGCTCCACGACGCCGCCACTCTCTCCCTTGAGGGCCTAGGGGCTCGGCTCGAGAGTGGGGAGCCGGGGGATGGGGGCTCACTCTCGCCTCGCTAGCGCGGGGATGCGGCCAAGCCGGGTGACACTCCTCCACCGCCCGCAAACAGTTGCTAGATCATCTCACCTCCTGTGGCCATGCCACCACCATGCGAGCGCGAAGACCCTCTCACCGTGGAAATCGCCGCCGCGGGGCAGTAGAACCATGCGACCCTCGCCAATGGCAAGGCAGCCTATGCCAATGGCTGCCTCGTCTTCGCCAAGAGCCTCTGCCGCATGGTCTGGCCTCACAAGTTCTGCCCGGAGACGCCAACGCGTTATGACGGCATCACCAACCCATGTGAGTTTCTCCAGCTTTACACCACGGGAGTTGAAGTAGTGGGAGGAGATGACCGTGTCATGGCAAACTAGTTCCCCCTGTGCCTAAAGGAGACGGCCAATACCTGGCTAATGAACCTCCCCGAAGAGTCAATCGACTCATGAGCGGAGCTCAGCTCCCTCTTCATCTCCAACTTCAAGGGAACCTACGAGCGCCCGCTCACTTACTACGACCTCCGCCAGATATGTCAGAAGCCTCTTCAAGTTCATGCAAAGGTTCAGTCGAGTCCGCAACAAGATCCTCAAAATCTCAGACTCCAACGTCATGACTGCTTTCTCCGAGGGCGTGAAGGATATCAAGATGAGGGAAAAGGTCGGGATCCGGTGTGAGAGCCTCACTACCGCCACAAGGCTCTTCTTCACGGCCAACAAGTGCCAAGGCAGAGGCAGGGCGGATGTTTGGCCTCGTGGAGGCAGAAACCACCCCCAAGGCCTCGGGCTCATCCAAGGGTAAGGACAAGGAGCCCAAGCGCAAGACCGCCACCGTCCTGGTAGCAGAGCTAGATCGGAAGAGCCCTCATGAGGGAGCTAGCGAGCGGGAGCGGGACGATAACTCATACTGTCACTTCCACAAGAAGCCAGGCCACCCCACCGACGATTGCTACGAGCTCAAGAAACTCCGCGACCCACGCAACAACCAGAGGAAGGGAAGGCCGGACGGCGAGCGAGGCGGCCAATGCGGGGGAAACCAAGGAGGAAACCGTTGGAACAACAACTCCGGTGGAAGCGATGCCCCTCCGGCAGGCCGCCAAGCCAATGCCACACAACACCACCCGCACCCCCAGGAGAAAGGATGTATCGAGGACCCCGAGGACTAATAAATGCCGCAGGGTGCTATAGCCTGCACCCTTGGTGGATCTTAAGCCCCGACGTCCAATCGGCACTTCAAGCTACTCACTCACGAGGTCGCAACTGCCAGACTGGTAATCCCTTCACCAAAGCTCAAGTGGTCCAGTGTGCCATCACCTTCAACGCCAGCAACCACCCCGTCTCCACCAGGCCCGTGGGCACACTCCTCCTGATCTACACCCCACCATCAACAACATCACGGTTGCAAAGACCCTCATCAACGGAGGTGCGGGCCTGAATGTTATTTCCACCGGGACTTTTGCCTAGCTGCAGGTGCCATATGATAGGCTGATGCCGACCATGCCGTTCTCCGGTGTGACAAGTGGATCCACCCTACCCATCAGGTAGGTGCGCCTCTCCATCATGTTCGGAACACGTGACAACTACCGCACCGAGCTCATCGACTTTGATGTAGCACACATCAACCTCTCGTAAAACGTCATCCTCGGCTACTCTGTGCTGGCCAAGTTCATGGCCGCCACACACCATGCCTACAACATGATCAAGATGCCCGGCGGTAGTGGTGGATTCATCACGGTCCATTGCGACGAGGTGGATGCCTTACGCTCCTTGGAGCATGCCTACAAGACCGCTACCGCCACCTATCCTGAGGATGTGGATGCCCTGGACTATGTTAGAGGCTCCTCCAGGAGGAAATAGATAATGTCCTAGGACAATGACATGGCAAAGAGGGCAGCAGCCGCGCTGTTCCTGCCTCGCGATGGGAAGGGCATGGCCAGTGCCCACGGCCTCAAGAGGGCTCAGGAGCACCCCCGCCCATCCTCATGAGGGATGAGGTGCCTCCCGAGGACGGCAACGATGCAGGGGCTCTAGACTTCCCCATGGACTGTACCCAATGCGCGTACAACACCTCCTGCCCCCACAGCCGCAACTAAGTGGCCAGATCAGCTGGTGGGCTGGGCTGCCGGAAGGTGGACAAACCTCTGCGAATGGCGCGCCTGAATCCGCAACTTTTGAAGGTGAACCACGAAAAACCCTCATCCCTTATAGTTCCGCCTCTCGTTATACCACGTGCAAGCAACGGTGGTGTTTGTAATAAGCCCGTACTGCTGGCGCTCCCTTGGATTTTGTGTTGCGTGCACGCTTGGCTATTTGGTTTTTTCTGAAAAGAATTTTCAAAAAAAGCCTTCACCACCAAATATCCCTCACACACTTCGCGCGAGCGGGGGCTAGGGACGGTACCCTTCACCGGGCCAGTCCCTCGTCAGCAACAGAGCCTAAAGTATCGAGCTCTGAATTCATAGGACAGTCTTGGACGTGAGTTACCTCGTCACACGGTTCCTTGTGCTTGAGAGCCTTGCGTGGTGCATGTACGTGCCTCTAGCGGTGGGTGCTTTTCCCTATGGCCCTCTCCTGGTAAGGTTTACGGGGAAGCTTATCAGGACCTAAAGTGTCGAGCTCTGAACTCCACGGCCCATTCCTCAGCCGTGAGTTACCTCACCCACGGTTCCTGACCTTGTTTTTATCTCTCGCGATGGCTCATGAGGCACAGCCCCTCTGCGGCCCGGGCTTGTCAAGACCTAGAGTGTCGAGATCGGAACTCGTGGCCCGTTCCTCGGCCGTGAGTTACCTCACCCACGGTTCCTGACCCAGTTTATCTTTGCAATGGCTCATGAGGCACAGCCCCTCCGCAGCCCGAGCTCGTCAGGACCTAAAGTGTCAAGCTCTGAACTCCATGGCTGATTCCTCGGTCATGAGCTACCTCACCCACGGTTCCTGACCTTGTTTTTATCTCTCGTGACAGATTATGACGCACAGCCCCTCTGTGGCCTGAGCTTGTCAGGATCTAAAGTGTCGAGCTCAGAACTCGCGGGATGTTCCTCGGTTGTGAGTTACCTCACCATAGTTTCTGACCTAGTTTATCCTTGCAACGGCTCGTGAGGCACAACCCTTCCGCAACCCGAGCTTGTCAGGACCTAAAGTGTAGAGCTATGAACTCACGGCCCGTCCCTCGGCCGTGAGTTAACTCACCCATGGTTCTTGATACTTAAAAAGAAAAAAAATCCTTTAAGCGACTGTTCTCGAGGCCTTGTTCCTTCGTTAGCCTGTCTATGATCTAAGGTGTGAGCTCTGAACTCACGGACTGGGTCCGGTTACGAGTTACCTCACCCACGGTTCCTGACCTCATTTTTATTTCTCGCGACGGCTCATGAGGCATAACCCCTCCATGACCCGAGCTCGTCAGGACCTAAAGTGTCGAGCACTAAACTTGCGGCCCGTTTCTCATCTATGAGTTACCTCACCCACGGTTCCTGACCCAGTTTATCCTTGCAACGACACGTGAGGTACAACCCCTGCACGGCCTGAGCTTGTCAGGAACTAAAGTGTCGAGATCTGAACTCCATAGCCTATTCCTCGGCCGTGAGTTACCTCACCATGGTTCCTGACCTCATTTTTATCTCTCTTGATGGCTCGTGAGGCACAACCCCTTCGTGGCCCAAGCTCATCAGGACCTAAAGTGTCGAGCTCTGAACTCGCGTCCCGTTCCTCAGCGATGAGTTAACTCACCCACGGTTCCTGACCCAGTTTATCCTTGCAGCGGCTCGTGAGGCACAACCCCTCCATGACCCGAGCTCGTCAGGACCTAAAGTTTCGAGCTCTGAAGTCGCGGCTTGTACCTCGGTCGTGAGTTACCTCCCCCACGGTTCCTGACCTCATTTTTTTCTCTTGTGACGGCTCGTGAGGCACAACCCCTCCACGGCCCGAGCTCGTCAGGACCTAAAGTGTCGATCTCGGAACTCGCGGCCCGTTCCTCGGTCGTGAGTTACCTCACGTACTGTTCCTGACCCAGTTTATCCTTGCAATGGCTCATGAGGCACAATCCCTCAGCGACCCGAGCTTGTTAGGACCTAAAGTGTCGAGCTCTGAACTCCACGGCCCATTCCATAGTCATGAGCTACCTCACCCATGGTTCCTGACCTTGTTTTTATCTCTTGTGACGGATCATGATGCACAGTCCCTTCGCGGCCCGAGCTTGTCAGGACCTAAAGTGTCGAGGTCAGAACTCACGGTCCGTTCCTCGGTCGTGAGTTACCTCACCATAGTTCTTGACCTAGTTTATGCTTGCAACGACTCGTGAGGCACAACCCCTCTACAACCCGAGCTCGTCAGGACCTAAAGTGTTGAGCTATGAACTCGCGGCCTATCCCTCGGCCATGAGTTAACTCACCCACGGTTCTTGATACTTAAAAATAAAAAATAACAATCCTTTAAGCGACCGCTCTCGAGGACTTGTTCCTTCGTTAGCCTGTCCAGGTTCTAAGGTGTGAGCTCTCAACTCACGGACTGGGTCTGGTTACGAGTTACCTCACCCACGGTTCCTGACCTCATTTTTATCTCTCACGATGGCTCATGAGGCACAGTCCCTTCGCGACTCGAGCTCTTTAGGACCTAAAGTGCCGAGCACTAAATTTGCAGCCCGTTTCTCGTCCGTGAGTTACCTCACCCATGGTTCCTGACCCAGTTTATCCTCGCAACGGCTTGTTAGGCACAACCCCTCTGCGGCCCAAGCTTGTTAGTACCTAAAGTGTCGAGCTCTGAACTCGACGGCCCATTCCTTGGCCATGAGTTACCTCACCACGGTTCTTGACCTTGTTTTTATCTCTCGCGATGGCGCATGAGGCATAGCCCCTCCATGACCTGATCTCGTCAGGACCTAAAGTGTTGACCTCTGAACTCGCGGCCCGTTCCTCGGCCATGAGTTACCTCACCAACGGTTCCTGACCCAGTTTATCCTTGCAACGGATCGTGAGGCACAACCCCTCCACAACCCGAGCTCGTCAGGACCTAAAGTTTTGAGCTCTGAAGTCGTGGCCGTTCCTCAGCCGTGAGTTACCTCACCCACGTTTCCAGATACTTAAAAATGAAAAACAACAACCCTTTAAGCGACGGCTCCCAAGGCCATGTTCCTCCATGAGCTTGTCCAGGATCTAAGGTGTGAGCTCTGAACTCACGGACTGGGTCCAGTTACGAGTTACCTCACCCACGCTCCTGGACCTCAAAAGTAAAAATGCTTTAGAGACGACCCACGAGGCCCTGTTCCTCTGCAATCCGAGCTCTCCCGGGACGTAAAGTGTTGAGCTATGAACTCACGGATCGGATCTGGCCATGAGTCACCTCACCCACAGTTCTTGACATTTGTGAAAAACTAACGTGAAACCCACGAAACCCTTGGCACAGGGGCTGGCAGGAAGAACACTTAGTCCTACGGTTTTCTCCCGAGAGGCTTATGGGGTAGCCCGGGAAACACCCTCTTCAGCAGTTAAACTTCGTAGGGCCTAGATCGTGAGCTCTGGACTTACAGCCCTAGACGATGGTAAGTTACCTCACCTACGGTTACCAGCGCTCACAACACTTTGCATAAGCGCGTTTCATGTCTCTAGCTACACGCGTTCACATGCTACGATCATCCCCTCGGGAGGCGCCTTGGAAAGGCACCTGATCCTCGCAAGGCTACGCCCTCGGCTATCCGAGGCTTGAATCCATCATTAGACCGCCCTAGCTACACAAGGTCCTGGTCCTGTAATACTCTGCTAGGTGACTGGAGGATAAAGCACCGGAGATGGCCTCGGTCACGGGCTCACGCCCGGATAGCCACGACCTCGCCTCTCAGAAGGCGTGCAGACATAGTGAGCCTCACAAGGATGCGCCCCTCTCAAGAAGGCAGACTCCAAAGGTTAGCACAGGACCCCTCCTCGAGGGTACGCGTTGGAGCCCCTCCTCGAGAGAACCGCCTGGATCCGCTGCAATCAGCAAGCTATGGCAAGCTGCCTGGGCACCCTGAGGCCCAATAACCTGAGCTATTCCCTGCGAGAATAGGGGCTACCCTCTTGAGGCGCTAAGAGCCTCGTGGGACTAATCGAGCGCGGTCCACTACACGGCAGTCTGGCCTGGTGGCTGAAAGGAACCCCGCCAGCAGTGCCGCGCAAGCGCCGTCTTCAGGAATCACCTCCCCAAGCGCTATGCCCGCAACCTCACCTCGCGAGGGCGATGTCCCAAGACACTTAGCCATTTGACGGACGCGTTCGATGCCTCCAGAAGGCCGTCCCTACGAAAGGAAGGCACAAGCCGCCATCACTAGCCTCGGCAGGAGGACGCTACTCCATGAACATGCAACAAACTTCGGGCACAGTAGGAACAGACAAAGGAAGCCAAAATAGAACAAGGTCCCTTACTGGGAAGTTCATCCTAAAGTCTTAGTTACAAGGCAAAAGGAGCCGACGAGTCTTTCGGCATCACAACCCTAGGGACCGAGCTCTACGCTTCCCGGTAGTGTCGTGGTGGCCACGCCTACTGGGTGGCCGGGAGATGAGGAGGATAGTCGATGCAGCACAACTGCGTGTTGAACACTCAGATGGAGAAGTCCCCCTGCTGGCGTACCTAATCGTAGCGTGAAGCTGCGCTGCCATCGGAGCTGAACTTCTCGCCCCTCGAGAAGGTTTTGATGCTCACCTCCCACTTCTCGCGCGCCCAGAGTGGCGCAGCTGCACCTCGTCCCGGAGGTCATGAACGGTCCCAAGCATGAATCGCTTGGGGAGCTCCACCCTCACGAACCAGTCGTTGAGGACGACGATGAAGTCAATGACCCTTTCAGGCTCAGGGTCATCTTCGATCTTGATAACCACGGGAGTAGGGGCCTCCGGAGCAGGCGCCTCGACATCAGCGGGAGTGGTCGGGCTAGATCCAGCTCCAGGCCTACCGCCTCACCCTGCACGGCGACCCGTGCCACTCCCGCGGGGCCGACCACACCCGTGCTTGGAGGGAGCCTCTCTCGAGGCCACGCTCTCCTTCGCGGGTGCAAGCACGACGAGAGTCGTACCATGACCACCATGCCCCCCTCGACCGCTTTTGCGTGGTCACCCACGGCCGCGCTTCACTGGCGGAGTCTCTACTGCCTCGATCATCACATAGGATTGCCCTTCTCCTTGATCGAGAAACACTTGGGTGCCATGGAAAGGGGGCAAAGGTTTCTACTCGGGAGCGTAAGAAAGTAAGGAAGAAAGCGGTGGCGTGGAAGCGAAAATATTCCTTCCCTACCTTTAATCGCGCCAGCCGAAAAGACGTATTGCTACGCCATGTGCGTGGTATTGACCGCTAGGCCCCACGCATCATGGGAACAACTCCCAGAGCAGGAACAGTGCACTCCAGATCTACGAGAAAGCACTCGCGGCCGGTTGGGCTTCACGGCCAAGATTCAAGCAGACCAGGTCCTCGTTGACCAAGTGAGCATAGGAGCCCATCCATCTTCTAAGGTCGCTTGCCCCTTCGAGCCCACAAGGGGATACGTGCAGGCCAAGTGCCCAGGGTCCACTATCGGATCCCTGGCATCCGGGGTGCCACGTCCCTGTGGTGGATGAGCCCCGCACCCCAGGAGTCTCCGGCTTTGAGAGGTGGGATGCCTCTAGAAGGGACCAAATTAGGCAGGCATCGGGAGGCACCCCCTCGAGGAAGAGCGACCCTCCGAAATTAACACCTCACGAGGGAGACTGGCACGACATCATGTAACTCCCTCGACCCTCGAATACCCCCGGGTGCGTCCGGGGGTAGAACAGTAACTATGATGGACGGAGTACCGACTACGACCCCAATAGCAAGCGTAGGGCTTTCATGGCGTTAGCCACCTCGGTAAAGAAGACCCGTTACACCCTCCTTTCGTAGGGAAGGGACATGTGATCTTGTGGTGGGAGGCTCTCCCAGTTGCCATTTTGGTGAAAGAGGGAAAAAGCAGAGAGCGTCGGATGAAGACAAGCGACATCCACAAAGGACGCTTTATAGGAGGATGGAATGGAGTGCAGTGAGCTAGACCAAGTCCATGTAAAGTAGTCTCCTAGAACGGGATCTCCATGGGCGGCATTGTGGACGCCTTTCCCTTTTGAAGGCTAGGGGAAGAGGCCCGATGCCACCCTATATATGGGACCTTTCTCCTACCTTGGGGGGGACGAATCCTAGATATCTAAAACCCTAGACTTCCATCCTCCATTGTAACCTCGTGAGGCACACAAGCAATACAACAAAGCAGGAGTAGGGGCTTTATCTCCTCATGAGGGTCCCGAACCTAGGTAAAAATCTGCGGTGTCAACTCTCTGTCGTGTCTCTGCTCCGCCGTTGTAGCCATCGCCGAGCTCCTTTAGAATCATGTGTTCAGCCCCCTCACGAACCAAGGGATCGTTGGACCCTAGTTCCTTCGTAGGACAAATCTCTGACAACTAATGATGTAGAGCACATGAGCTAAGGTGACGCAGTGGATAGGACAACACGACCGATAGCGTGTGTTGACGTGACAACACAGGGTGCATATATCCTCATTATTACTAGTTTTAATCTTTGTTTACTCAGAAGCTAGAATGAACGCCACCACACATCTCTCCATTGGACTTCCGTCCCTATTGTTAACCACTACGTCAGAAACGCATTGACGGTTCCACCGTTCCCCTGTCTCATAGAAATCACTCTTCTTCTTCCTGTCCTCTGTCTTCTGGTTCCCCCGCCATCTTCTTTCCGTCTTCTCCTTGCCGCCATGGAAGGTTGCACTCTAGAGACAAGCTTCATTACCCATGGCAATAAGAAGATAGACATCGTCTACACCAACGAGGAGGAGATAGCGGTGCGAGTCCTGAGGATGTACGAGGATTGTCTTGAGATAGACAAGGACAAGTTAGTGGGATTAGATCTCGAGTACACCCCGGAGGACCCAGAGGTCGAGAATGAACTCGCCGTCGTTGAACTGGCCATGAGGAAACACGTCCTCGTCTACCACTTCTCCTGGTTTGTAGATCTCCTCTCTGTAGTTAACCGCTTTTAGGGATTTATCCTCTTCTTCTTTATCCATTTTCTCATCTTGAAACTACTGAATTTTATTAGGACCAAATAAATTATGGCAAGTCAATGTTGAGAGTCTTGACCTTGCATTTACTAAACTTTT
This sequence comes from Avena eriantha, assembly GCA_910589775.1. Taxonomy (NCBI): domain Eukaryota; kingdom Viridiplantae; phylum Streptophyta; class Magnoliopsida; order Poales; family Poaceae; genus Avena; species Avena eriantha. The sequence continues at coordinate 429,255,160 of OU342743.1, read as the reverse complement.
GTAGCTTAAAATTATATCCAGATGATGATCTTGCATTGACAAAACATCTGTAGTTACAAATTATGGTCACGCATTTTATGATGACAAACTACATACTTTCAGGATTGACAAGTGTCCGACGCTGCGCCAATTCCTTGTAAAAAAGGAATTGTTTTCTATACTGTCGACAAAAGAACTTTTTTTTAAATTTCTTCAAGAGGGAATTAAAAGTCCTGCGCACAAGTGGATCGATATTCAGAGTCTTGTCAAGATCATAGGGGGGCTCGAGGAAGGATGGAATGGCTACACTCACAACTAGAATCCTCGGTGAGTCGTGCGACACAATGAAGACAGATTTCCCTATGGATAGGCTCGATTTCTGGGAGGAGAGGCCGTTGTCGAAGATAAACCCGAAGTATGCAACCATAGATGCTTACGTGACCTACCAGTTGTACGTTAAGATCCATTTCTTTCTACATTTCCTCGTGTTTTGCCCTAGTTTCAAGAGGGAAGACGAGCTTAGGAGAGCCCTTTGTACCAAATGCAGTATAGCTAGCGTGACACTCCATATACAAAGAAAATGGCTACATCTGAAGCAGTAGATAGAGAGGCTGCAGCTGAAGCAACAAATAGAGAGGCAACATCTTCCACCGACAACAACCAGGCCTATGATGCACCGCTCATTGTGCCGCAGGATGCTGAAGATAGGGAAACCAAGTCAGCTTCCAGGCGGGATGAAGTTGCATTTGGTACGTTGTGGAAGGCCAATAAAGAAAGCAACAACTAGGATGATGGCAGTTGGTCTCCTAGAAATAATGGCAAGCACCTCAAGTTGTTTGATGAGAAGTGAATTAAATTTTACTTCTTTGTGTTATGTTTCTGTATGTGTCTGGTAGCTTGTCAAGATGGCTAGCTCCTCAAGTGTTTTGAAGAGAAGTGAATAAATTTTACTTCTTTATGTTATGTTTCTGTAATGTGTCTGGTAGGTTGTCAAGATTACAACTTGTCAATTGGTTGTTTCAAAGAGCACCTTTTTCCTCTCTCGCTAACAGTTATGTTTCTTTTTTTCCAAATTGGTAGCAAATCTAGAGAAGCTTCTCTCTTCGATCATTCATTCCTTTTGGCCCTCGTTTTTGCCGATCTGGTAGCAAATCTAGAGCAGCAAATCACACCGGCAGAATACATACATTTAGAAAACAAAAAAAATATAGATATAGATGTGTGCAGGTAAATAGGATATAGAGATAGAAAGTAGGTTGCTTAACGAGGTTCAATACAATTCGTTATTGATCCGCCATCACACAAAATATATAAAAACAAAAGAAGATGCTTAGCAGCAGCAACATCAACAGCAGCTGTAGACACGTTCACCCCTCCTTGCCTGCGCCTCCTCCTCCTCCCTCTAGTGCTTCCTCCACTTCTTGCTGCCCACTCCCTTGATCTTGGGGACATTGGGCTTGATCGGAGGCATGCGACCCTCTTCGATGGCCACTCGCTGGAGGTTGCGGAGGTGAATGCCGAGCGCCTGGTGTTCAGCAATGTAGGCATTGACGTTCATGGTCTGGCCGACTTTGGGGGTGCCTAAGCTCGAGACCTCTGCATGCATCATGACGTAGTTGAAGTCGGTGCCGACGAGTCTCGTCTTGCAGAAGGGCAACTGAAGACGCTGCCAGCAAAGAAGGCGTCGTACTGGCTGACTTGTAGCCTCCTCAGCACTTGACGAGTCTTGGTGTGCCTGGACTCATCATTGTTGCAGACATCACTGTCATATACCTATTGGAAAAAAGAGGATTAGATGATGTAAGAAGATTGAGCAACCGAAATGCAAACAACCGAACCCTAATAAACCAAGATCTAAAATCCAACGATGGGAGTGGGAGAAGAACCAAGAAAGGGGAGCAAACCCTAGTTACCTCCGACCATGGGTCGTCGATGCCGATGTCGTAGGGGTTCACCGGAGCGATGTACTCCTCTAGATCGTAGGGGTCCTAGAAGAGCTGGATCTACGCGTGACTGGAGGGGGCCTCCTCATCGGAGGCTATGTTGGAAGCAGGGATGGAGGCCTGGACGGGGACGACAGTTGCCATCGATGCCTCGACGGGGGCCTAGACAGGATGGCGGCTACTTTCAACACCTCGAGGGGGCCGGAACGGAGACGGGGGCCTCCATGCCGGCCGCCTTGGAGGCGATGATGGCCATCACATCATCCTTCGCCATCACCGGCACGGTTGGGTTTTTTTTGGGAGTTTGCAGAATGTGATGGGACAGTGGATACGGCTGCGTGAGGAGAGTGAGCGAGAGTGAGAGTGGGTAGGCGGAGAGGGAGGGGGAAGGGGCTCTATATTAAAGGTGAAGGTAAGGGATGTTTCGTTGCACCACCGTGCACCATGCCACGTAGACTACTGCACCATGCACCACGACACGTGCAAGGTACGTCACGTTTTTTCCCACGCCATGCATGGCAGTTCTGTATTCAGCCGCATGCAAAGGGCACAAACACAATTTCTAAGTACGAAGATTGACACGGCCATAAAATTAGCGATAATTAAAAGGGGAAATGTAGAGGAGAAGGTAGGTGGCTGTACGACGAGATTTGTGGGGTTGTGCTAGATCAGCAGAGGGAGGTCTAGATGAGTGCGAGGGACTCGATGAAGGCGGAGATGTTAGGTCTCCTCGAGGGGCCCCCTCCTCGAGAACCATTTCTTACCTCTTCAGCCTTCGGCTGACGCGTGGAAGTTTCTTGCGGTTGGGCCCAGTTAGAAGTGAGATTGAGAACGCACTACGTAAAAATATGATATGTCTTATTAAAATCAAGTGACAATAAATTGCAACGCCCGTCGATGGCCGTGCACTCAATGACCTTGTTGCCCTGTGCATTTGTTGTGGCGTAGTAGTAGTACTAGTAGTAAGCTTTTCAGACGTGATTAAACATGACATGACCACTTGATGACTTTTTTCATGGACGGCTTCATGTTCCTTCTTGTAGAAGTCTCGCTGAGAGATACGTCCGTGCTGTCTCACGCTATATTGTAAAGGGCACGACGTGTGCAACGATCTGCGTTGGATCAGAGAGGATCAATGGATGGTGCGCACGATCCGTGTGACAACTGTGTTAACCAATCAGGGCGTAGCAGCTAGAGTAAGCACATGTTTGGGCTTTTATGTGATTTGTGACCGAGAGAGAGGGCAAAACTAAGTAGTATAAAAAACCAAGGGCAAAACAGACTAAGGGATTCAAATGGAAAATAGAGAGAGATTTTAAAAATGGAAAGTGAGTGTCTTATACAAAGAAATACATCTTGGCATACATCAAATTATGCCAAGATGGACCCACTAGAGTCATTGCATGTGTGTTCTTTTTATAAACCAAATAGATCCACTAGATGTCATTACATGTGTGTTCTTTTTATAAACCACTTGGATGTGTGTGTATCACTCTGCATCATTGTGGTTTTTGAAAAGAACACATGCAATGATGCCACTACAACATGTGTCCAACCATGTCCAGGAACCGTAACAGCATGCTAGGATTCAACTACAACATGTATTGTATCACCAGTTTGAAAAATACTGCATCACCATATCCACTTGGAAATTTGGTATAAGGATTATCCACAAAAAGCAATTAGTTCATCAATGAGTGCTTTTGCTAAATGTTCAGCATCAAGTACAGTAAATTCAAGAGTAAGGTACCAATCGGCAACTTAAAATGTGCTTCCATTATAAGCTTGTCTGTAGATGTGTGTACAACCTGTATCTATGCATCATAGAAACAAGAGAAACTACATACCTACAGAATCTTTGTCAAACGTACAAGATCCATGCAAAACTCCATTAACTTTTAGCGTGTTCTATGAAAATAAAGCATATTTTTTCCTCTTTCTTCTATGTATTTCCTGGCTCGATTTGGCACACATCACTCTAACTTAAACTAATATTGAATCAGCAATAAAATCAGATTCTTGGGTTACCATTATCACCAAATTAACTAATTTGTGCATGGAATTGTATAAGGAGCACCAATACAAAATCCTACTATGGTGCATCCTCTGATATTTCATTACAGCTGCAAAATCAGAAAAGACCATAGTGACTTATAAGCTTTTGGCTATAGGATTAAAATGTGTGTTCAAGAATGTAACAAGGTAGCCATACCATACAAAGTTTCAAGTTTCAATATTTGAGATGGACATCAAGAATCGTTATTAGGAAAAGTTAGCCTTACATAACAGTGCATGCTTATAAGTACTATGATGAAAGAAGAAGAAAAGTAGTCTCTTGCCGTATATTGCAATATTTGAGCTCACTGGCGGAGCGCCTTGGAGGCAAAGCTGGGCTACGACCCCCAACCCACCACAAAATGCAAAACGTATTCTGTTTTCTGTTTTGTACTACCAATCAATCATAGAGGAGAAAAGAAAAAATATGTCTCAGTTCTCATCCAGCTATACTTGCCCGCTGCTCACTAGTTGGCCGTCGGCTAGTTTATTTAATGCCTTTTTGTGACGGGATGGGTATATCCTGGGCACTGTCAAAATCGTACAGTAGTAGGTTAATTCTTTTGCTTTACATCGGGGCTTGGACCATCGACTGATCCTTGATGTTTTCTCTTGCTAGCCATAGGTGGATCTTGCCATCTTGGGGTTAGCTCTTCTATTTATTACAAATAGAATTTCAAGTTTCTTGGTATGCAAATTTCGTAAATCATGAATTCGCTGCTGATCGTTAGATCATGGCCAACAAATAATAGAGATTTTTATGGCAATTAAAAAAATTGTGATGCGCAATACGACGGTCCAAAAAATTAGTTTTCCTATTTACTTGCTATGTATATTCATCTGTAAATCAAGAAATACGATTTAAAGCATGAAAAGTTCTCTGGATATTGTTGGTGATATTGCAGGAAAATTAGCGCAAATAATTGATTTGGCGGCAAACGATTTTTTTGTCCCCCCTCCACTTTTGGTCACGCTCTGCCACTGTTTGAGCTCACTTTGACCCGATCTGGGTAACATCTGTCCATGAAGGTGGCGAGAAGAGGTTAACAACCAAATTTGGGGAACAGATATATGGGAAGAATTATGCTTACATGCGTGACTATAGTCGTAGTAGACCAAGGCATGACATGTAGTACAAAAATGTATCGGAATACCAATCAACTAAAAGACTTCCTATTGCCATGAACAAATAGTTTCAGATCAACTTCTACTATTCCAATTCTTTCTATTCATGCCGGTAACTTCTAAAATACTATTTGTATTTAAACGCTTGTACAAAGTACTTACGAAACCTATTTTTACCTCCACAAACCAATAATCAGCTTGAAAGACTCCAACAATTTAACATACACAAAAAGTTAAACCATCAATTGGCCATTTCATATAGTAAAAAATCAAGATAAGGTTAATCATACATAGATGCATCAAACATCTCTTTAGAATGCAAAAGGAACACTGAAAAATTGGACCAGAGAGGAGGAGAGGATAGAGAGAAGGTGAGAATCATATACTCCCTCAATCGGCTCTCCATGACAGGCGGATGTCACATCAATTATCTGCTCATTGCCGCTAACGTGGTCAAAGGATGCACGACCTAAGCTCCCTCGCCCGATGTCGTCTCCAACGAAGGCTAGAGATGCCGACATGGATGGCCCTTCATCTCCGACTGGAACCAGCTCGCCTTAATCCACGCATCATCGCACAGACCGACCTTTGTGTTGATCTGCGCCAGCATGCCTCTCGGGCCGATCAGGTCAGGCTTCGTCCGCCCTCTCCCTCCAAAACCTAGCGCCTCGAGCATGCTGCCACTTGAAAGTCCTTGCGGTGAGTGGTAGGAAGGACTACGAGCGGGACGGTGTGGCGCCCCGTAAAACCACTACTAGAAAATCGCGTTGTTTTTGTGCATTGCATCGTCATGATCGCATGCTCCTGTCATCATGCCACATTGCATTTGAGCATCGTCATGTCATCTCGCATTTGTTTGCGTAAACCTATTTTTCGAAAAGACTACCTTTGTTTTCTAAATGCCCCGTCTTTATTTCAAATCAAAACTCCGGTCTTTTCCCGGGTCTTTTATTTGTCTAAAAACTATTTACAAAAGTCTGTTTTAAAAATAAAATAAAAGTTTAAGTTTTTTTTAGGGGCAGCCCAGCCGGCCAGGCCCGAGGCCCAGCTAGCCAGGCCACCCCAAATCCCTAATCCTACCGCCTCCCCTGCGCCTGGCGCCAAACCACCCCGCCGCCAACCACCAGAGCCACACACAGCCGCCAGCCGCCAAAATTCCCGCCTGGCCGCCCTCCCCTGCCCACTCCCGCTCGCCCCGTACGACATCCCACCCACCCCACGCGACACGCACACAACCCGCTGGCCCCACCACTCCTCCGGACCACCTCGATCCCCCCGCGCGCACCTGCCTACCGCGTGAGCACCCCAGCCCCGCGTGGCACGTTCCCCTGGCCCCACCCTACCGCGTGAACCGCGCGTTCGTCCCCAGGCTCCTCGATCTCCGCCGCCTCTCCGACCTCCCGCGCGGCCGCCGCCACCATCCTCCTCGCCGGTGCCGCCCTCTCCCCCGCAGGCCGCCTGCGCCTCTTGCGGCCGACCTCGAGCTCCTCTCCACCAACCTCGGCGCCGGGCCCCTCCGTCTCCTGCCGCCAGTTTTCCCCCGGCCGCCGTCGCCCGCGCCGGCCGTCGCCCTCCACCGCGTCGGGCCATCCCTGCATCGCCTCGTCGGCCCTGAACCCCCTCCGTCATCGGGAGCCCCACGCCGGCCTTCTCCCCCACGCCGGCCTCCTCCTCCCGTGTCTGCCTTCCGACGTCTCGCCCTCTTCCGCCGCCGCCTGCATCCTCTCTGGCGGCCGACCTCGAGCCGCCGACCCCGCTACACAGGGCACCGCCGCCAGGAGGTCCTCCCCGAGCGTCGCCGCCTCTTCCCCGGCGCAAAGCTTGCTCGAGCTCCTCTCCGGCCATCCCCCTCGTCCGGGTCCACGAGCCGCACCACCATGCGCTCCCCCATCGACCGCCACGTCCTCGTCCCGCTAACCGCGCGTCACCGCTGTCGACCTGCGCCCTGTTCCGTCCGTGCCGACGCACCACTGGTCGAGCCCCGCATCTCCGCCTCTTGCAGACGCTGCTTTCCACCTCGCGCGCGTGCGCAGGTAGCAACATCGGGTCTCCCAGGAGCCTCCTTGTTTTTCTTTAGCCTTGTGGTCATGTCCGTTTGGGTGCTTCTACAGATACCTCTCACAGACCCACTCGATGAACATGATTGATGGAATTTGTGACAAGATCTTCTCGTCAGCAAGACCGAAGTGACGTGGATCCAAGTCTGACCCGCTAGGATCCAAGACCGCCTTCACAGACAACATGTTCGTCGACACGGAAACCGGACACGACGATGCCCTCCCAAGATCTTTGTCACGGAACTTCGAGTACTTCTTCGCAAGCTCAAGGAACCCCGGTCCTGGTATCCGAAGACGCCGAAACCCTGGACGCCAAGATTCCCTCACGGATCCTAGAGCCCTATTCCCGGAGTCCGAAGACCGGCCCCGCCGAACCCCCAAGATCTTCGATCCGAGATGTGCGACCCTCTCTTTCGAGCCCCTTTTCTATAAAATATGACATAAACTCGTTGCATATTAATTTAGCATGTTGGCATACAATTTGTGGGTGCTTGAGGGTATTTTGATGATTCACCTGAATTGAATATGGAGACTATATGCGGAATATTCTTGTCTCATATCGCCTCCATTTAAATTTGCGTAACGAACCGATGACATGCTTTGCACGGATAAATCAACATTTAAATTGCGGGGGGGTTTAAACAACTTGAACCATTTAATTAATTGTCGGGACCCCGGTTCCGCTTAATACTGACTAATTGCACCGCATCCGCATCATATCAAAATCATGCTGGATCTTCTGCCGTAGTACTAAATATTGCATCCGATGTTTCTTCTAGTGTTTGCTTTTTTACGGATTAGGCCGATGAGTTGATGCGAGTATCAACAAGTTCTTCGGATATGAATCTCCGGCAGTGTTTCCCAGGCGAGCATCTCTTCCCCTTCTACCTATTTTGCGTTTATAGTCTTTATTTCCTCCTGATGATCTATTGCTATCCGTGTCGCGATGCTTTAGTTTCCGTACCCCAGTTATATCCCGTGCAGCCTCTCTATTGCCTTGGACACCTCCTATTACCTGTGTTTGGTAGATAGCGGGCCTTGCGAGTTGTAGTTGCTTTCTCAGGTGCGATCTCGTGTTGACGAATGCCACAGTTGTTGGAATGCGGGCAGATGTTTATTGCTGGCAGATGTTTATGGTGGAGATGATCATGACTTTAAATACAACTATTAAAATGCTAGCTAAAACTAATGCAGAGGCATCGGTGGGCAATAGATGTTATTTGGTTCTTCCACGCTCACTTGTGTCCCGTAGGACCCCGAGTACTTGATACCTGTTCCTTGATTTTTCGCACTATCCACATCCGGGAGGCCTTATGGACCCCCCTAAGCCAGAGCTTGATTCATTTCTATTTCTTGGGGCCACAAAGTAGTTTGGGGCTTTATTACTATCCTGTACTTATGCCATGCTTTACTGCTTTATTTAAGATTGTGCGTGGAGCACCTGTACTGTTTAGGATTGCGGAGTGTTTTCGCGGTATCGACAAGCCCAGTCACACTTTCGGGTTCCCAGTCGTTTACAGCCACTGGCGCAAACCTTGGGTCCGTCTCGGAGCCGACCAACTTCGTTGCGGGTAGCTTAATGGGGTGGCCCCCTGAAATATTTATGAATCCTGTGATTGCTTTGTCGTGAAAGCCTCGTTGGGTTTTTAGTTGGTTTTTCCGAGGTTGATCGAGTGTGTGTTGCTATTTGTGCACCCCTGCAGGGTAAAACTTTCTGAAAGCCCTGTCCGCGGTTATGGACGACTTGGAGCACAGTATCTCGATCATAGACAAGCATAACTAAAGTAGTGCTATAAATTTGACTTAATATATCTGACTAGTAATCAGCTTCACTATAACGGAATGGTTATTAAAAATGCCAACCACTGGTGGACCTGGATTGTTTGGTTATACCTGCCTAGTAAGTATTACAACTCCAATGGAATGTGATAAAAGTGTCAACCACTGCTGGGTTTTGGGATTCCTCAGGACAATTATATCCGACTAGTAATTGATCCAACTACAACGGAATGGTGATTAAAACTGCCCACTACTTATGCTTCAGGATGACTCATGCTATCTTTATCTGATTAGTAATTGCTGCAACTATAACGGAATGAGTAAAACTGCCAACTGTGTGAGTTCCTTGGTCCGACTTCCTCGTTTGGTCTCGAGGGGGAAATACCAGGATGGGTTTGTTTGGTGTTAGCTTCAGGTTGGATTCGAGTAGGTCTTTCTTATCCCTCTCTGATAAACGCCAGTTGTACCGAGTCTCTATAGGTTGTATAGTGCCTCTGCGCTGCCGCTTCAACCCACCATACCTATGTAGGTGAGAGCCGCCGAATTCTAGCCTCGCCGTGTACTGGCCTCAGTACTGACGCTCCTCTTTTTCCTTTGCCCTTTGTCGGCACCCCTTTTGTTTTAGCAGGTTTGCGATCGCCGTCGTTAGCAGGGTTACCCTTCCGGCTTGGCCTGGGCAGGGTTATGGACGCCATTGGTTATTCTTCAGGGCTCTTAGCCCCATTTGCATCTTGTCCGTAGTCGGACGCTCTATCGTTTCGAGGTGATTTGGATCTTTGTAAATTATATCTGTATTATTGACTCATGGAGTCGCTGATGTATGTATCTGTTATGTGGGTCCCATCGAGGACTGATGTGTAATGGTATTACTTTGTTTTCCACCCGCACGAAAGTGCCTGGTGGGCGTCCTTAAATCGTTTCTATGCGGGTTTGGCGGAAAGGGCTAAAACTTGCATAGGGCCGATTTGAGGGTGTTACAGACGGTTCCGGCGGCGGTGATTTGTGTGGGTAGGGGAGGGGAGCAGAAGAGGCAGTGGCCTCCCAGATTTCATTTTCTTTTTTGATGGGAGGGTGCGGCGTGCCCCTCAACATAACCGACATTATTGTTAGAAAAATTTATCTGACCTATACCATGGCAGCGTACATAGGTAACACCATGAACTTGCGTGTAGAAACTTGGAATCAAATGTGCCGACAGGTGGGCCCTAAATCCAGGAACCCTAGCATCATACTGGGATTCCACTACAACATACATTCTATCACCAGTTTGAAAGACGCTGCATCACCACACCCAGTTGGATGAGTGGGTATTAGTGTGCATCATTGTGGTTTTGTAAAAGAACACATTCATATATGCCATTCTACCATGTTGTGTCCAACCATGTCTAGGAACTCTAGCAGCATGCTAGGATTCAACTACAACATGCATTGTATCACCAGTTTGAAAGATGTTGCATCACCACACCCACTTGGATGTGTGTATGTGCGTGTATTAGTGTGCATGATTATTGATTTGGAAAATAACACATGCAATGATGCCACTTCAGCATGTGTGTTATTTTTCTAAACCACATGGATCCACTAGATGTCATTGTATGTGTGTTGTTTTCATAAACCTAATGGATCCACTGATGTCATTGCATGTGTGTTCTTTTCATAAACCATGTGGATCCACAAGATGTCATTGCATGTGTGTTCTTTTCCTACACCACATGTATCCACTATAGTCATTGCATGTGTGTTCTGTTCATAAACCACATGGATCCACTAGATGTCATTGCATGAGTGTTCTTTTCCTAAACCACATGGATCCACTATATGTCATTGCATGTGTGTTATTTTCATAAACCACATGGATCACCTAGAGTCATTCGATGTGTGTGTGTATCCGTGTGCATCATTGTGGTTTTGGAAAAGAACACATGCAATGATGCCACTCTAACATGTGTCCAACCATGTTCAGGAACCCTAGCAGCATGTTGGGATTCAACTGCACCATGCATTGTATCACCAGTTTAAAAGATGCTACATCACCACACCCACTTGTATGTGTGTGTATCAATATGTATCATTGTGTTCTTTGAAAAGAAAACATGCAATGATGCCACTCCAGCATGTATCCAACCATGTCCAGGAACCCTAGCGACATGCTGGGATTCAACTACAACATGCATTGTATCGCCAATTTGAAAGATGCTGCATAACCAAACCCACTTGGATGTGTGTGTATTAGTGTGCATCATTGTGTTTTTGAAAAGAACACATGCAATGATGCCACTCCAGCATGTGTCCAAACATGTAGAGGAACCCTAGTAGCATATTGGACTTCAACTAGATGTCATTAAATTTGTGTTCTTTTTCATAAACCACATGGATGCACTAGATGTCATTGCATGTGTGTCCTTTTCATAAACCACATGGATCCACTGATGTTATTCCATGTGTGGTCTTTTCATAAAACACATCGATCCACTAGATGTCATTGCGTGTATGTTCTTTTCATAAAACACATGGATCCAACAGATGTCATTGCATGTGTGTTCTATTCCTAAACCACATGGATCGACTAGATGTCATTGTGTAACACCCTCAAATCGGCCCTATGCAAGTTTCAGCGCTTCCCGCCAAACCCGCATAGAAACGATTCAAGGACGCCCACCAGGCACTTTCGTGCGGGTGGAAAACGAAGTAATACCATTACACATTAGTCCACGATGGAACCCACAGAACATATATATACAACAACGACTCCATGAGTCAGGAATATAGAAACACTACACAAAGATTCAAATCACCTTGAAAACGATACAACATCCGAGTACGGATAAGATGCAAATGGGGCTAAGAGCCCTGAAGAATAACCAATGGCGTCCATAACCCTGCCCAGGCCAAGCCGGAAGGGTAACCCTGCTAACGACGTCGATCTCAAACCTGCTAAAACAAAAGGGGTGCCGACAAAGGGCAAAGGAAAAAGAGGAGCGTCAGTACTGAGGCCAGTACATGGCGAGTCTAGAATTCGGCGGTCCTCGCCTACACAGGTATGGTGGACTGAAGCGGCAGCGCAGCGGCACTAAACAACCTATAGAGACTCGGTATCACTGGCGGCTATTAGAGAGGGGTAAGAAAGACCCATTCGGATCCTACCTGATACTAACACCAAACATACCCATCCTGGTATTTCCCCCTCGAGACCAAACGAGGAAGTCGGACCAAGGAACTCACACATTTGGCAGTTTTACTCATTCCATTATAGTTGCAGCATTTACTAGTCAGATATATAGCATGAGTCATCCTGAGAGCATAAGTAGTGGGCAGTTTTAGTTAACATTCCATTGTAGTTGGAACGTTTACTAGTCAGATATAATTGTCTTGAGGTATCCCAAAACCCAGCTGTTGTTGGCACTTTTATCACATTCCATTGGAGTTGCAATACTTACTAGGCAGATATAGCTAGACACAAGGAACCCCAGCTCCACCAGTTGTTGGCATTTTTATTATCCATTCCGTTGTATTTGAATCTGGTTACTAGTCACATATTAAGTCAAATTTATAGCACTACTTTAGTTATGCTTGGCTATGATCAAGATACTGTGATCCAAGTCTTCCATAACCACGGACACGGCTTTCAGAAAGTTTTACCCTCCAGGGGTGCACAAATAGCAACACACACTCGATCAACCTCGGAAAAACCAACTCAAAACCCAACGAGGCTTTCACGACAAAGCAATCATAGGATTCATAAATATTTCAGGGGGCCACCCCATTAAGCTACCCGCAACGAAGTTGGCTGGCTCCGAGATGGACCCAAGGTTTGTGTCAATGGCTGTAAACAACTGGGAACCCGAAAATGTGACTGGGCTTGTTGATACCGCGAAAACATTCCACGTTCCAAAATAGTACAGGTGCTCCACGCACAATCTTAAATAAGCGGTAAAGCATGGCATAAGTACATGATAGTAATAAAGCCCCAAACTACTTTGTGGCCCCAAGAAATAATAAATTCATCAAACTCTGGCTAAGGGGGATTCATAGAGTCTCCCGGATGTGGATAGTGCGAATAATCAAGGAACAGGTATCAAGTACTCGGGGCCTACGGGACACAAGTGGACATAAGAACCAAATAGCATATATTGCCCACCGGTGCCACTTTCATTAGTTATCACAAAAATTTAATAGTTGTAATTAAAGACATGATCATCTCCACCATAAACATCTGCCAGCATTCCAACAACTGTGGTACTCGACAACACGAGACCGCACCTGAGCAAGCAACTACGACTCGCAAGGCCAGCTATCTACGAAACAATAGGTATTAGGAGGTGTCCATGGCAATATAGAGGCTGCATGGGATATAATTGGTGCACGAAAACTAAAGCATCGCGACACGGATAGCAATAGATCAACAGGAGGAAATAAAGACTATAAATGCAAAATAGGTAGAAGGGGGTAGAGATGCTCGCTTGGGAAACACTGCCGGAGGTTCATATCCAGAGAACTTGTCGATACTCGCATCAACTCATCGGCCTAATCCGCGAAGAAGCAAACACTAGAAGAAACACCGGATGCAATATTTAATACTACGGCAGAAGATCCGGCATGCTTATGATATGATGCATGGCATGGCATAGATGCGGTGCAATTAGGCAGTATTAAGCGGAACCGGGGTCCCAACAATTAATTAATAGGTTCCAGTTATTTAGATACCCCGCAATTTGAATGTTGTCTTAACAAGGCAAAACATGGTATCGGTTCACTACACAAATTTAAATGGAGTCCAGAATAAGACAAAGATATCCCGCATAAACACTCCATATTTAATTATGAGGTGAATCGGCATAATGCCCCCAAACCATAGACAAGTATGCATGCATGAACAATTTAATATGCGATAGTTGATAATGTCATATTATAAAAATAGAGGTTTAGGGTCACACTTCTGGGTTCGGGAGATCTTGGGTTCCGGGGGTCAAGTTCGGTCTTCGGGATTTGGACTCCGAGGTCACGGGTTTCGACATAGATCGGTCTTCGGATCCGCGAAGGAGAGCTTGGTGTGCCTAGGGTTCGGTCTTCAGATCCGTGTAGGAGTGCTTGATGGTTCAAGAGGGAGAACACGGGGTCGGCGTCTTCATAGTCGGTGTCGTACATGGGTCCATGAAAGAGAGCATGAAGCCGATGCCGGGGTTCTTAGGATCTTCGGGTCCATCTTGTTGTACTGGTTCACAGTAGATCTTGAATAGCCACACCATCATCATCGCATCGGTGCACTATCCAGCAGTTCTTGGGAAGCCACTTATCGCAAAAGGGTAAGTCTGCGACATCACCATCTCTTAGCATCACAGTGACAGAGTGCATCAAAAGGGGCATCACCGGTTGCTTGGACTTGCAGGCCTAGGCAAGGACGCTGCTGGGCAAGCAGAGAAGAAGGTCCGGGTGGTGCTCGAGGCGAGGAACTTGCTGGCGCGGGAAGGCCCTGGAGGTGAGCGGTGACTGGAGCGACGCGGCACCAGAGGCCAACGACGGCTGGAGAGGCTCTGCTGCATCGATGTGGACGGACACCGGGCTCGGGACGCTGGTCGGAGATGACCGTCCGCAGAAACGAGGGTGGCATGACGGCGCTCAGAGGAGTTTCGCGGCAAGAAGCCGACGACGGGCCTATAGAGGAGACTTCGGGCACCAGATCGAGGGGCAGCCGAGGACGTGCGTGAGCGGCGACCAGAGAGGGAGTCGAGGAAGGTGGCAGAGAGCGCGACAAGCTTGGTGTGCTGAGGGAGGCCCGGGCCGGAGCCGTGCTGCAGGAGGGGCCAAGTGGCGGCGCCAGGGGATGCTGGAGGGCGACGCCTCGCAGAGAGGAAGCAGGGCGGTGGTGCTGGAGGGCTCGAGTGTAGCAGCGAGCTCGACGAGGAGAGGGCGAGCGAGGCAGGAGGGGTAGGGGAGCGGGTCCGTCGACGGGGAAACCGAGACGAGGCAGGCGCGAGCTCGCTGCTGGGAGCTTGCGTGGGCGGCGGCGCTGGGAGAGAGAGGGGATCATGGTGGCGGAAGGAGTGCAGGGTGCGGGGCGTGTCGGGTCGCGTGATGGGATCGAGGCGTGGTGGGGCACGCGTGGGGCCACGCGGTCACGTGCGAGTGATTGTGTGCGCGCAGGAGGGAGTTGGTGAGGGTAGGGTGGAGTGGTGGGGATTGGGCCAGGGGGTGGGATCGCGGGGAGGTGAGCAGAGGTTGGTCAAGGTGGGGCCCGTGAGCAGGTGGGCATGGACGTGCGGGGGCTGGGTCCTTTCGCGGGCAGGTGGGCATGGCTTGCTGCTCGCCTCCTGGCGGCGGGGTGGAGGAAGGGTGAGGGGTGGCGGCTGGGTGGTTAGGTGGGGTTAGGGTTTGGGTAGGTGGGGTGTGGCTGGGGATTAGGGTTGGGTTTCTAAACGGGCCGGGTAGTAGGTGGCCTGGCCTAACGGCTGGGCTGCCTCCCCGGTAGAAAATAGTTTTATTTTATTTAGTTTTGTCCGAAATAGACTTTTGTAATTGTTTTGTAGACAAAAGAAAATATCCGGAAGAGGTCGGGGTTTTAATTTGAATTAAAGACGGGTATTTAGAAAACCAAAAATAGACTTTTCGTAAATAGTTTTAAACAAACCAGGCATGATGATGACGATGCTCAAATGCAATGTGGCAGGATGACATGAGCATGCAGTCATGATGATGCAATGCACAAAAACACATCGATTTTCTAGTAGTGGTTTTAGCGGGGTGCTACACATTGCATGTGTGTTCTTTTCATAAACCAGGTGGATCCACTTGATGTCATTGCATGTGTGTTCTTTTACTAAACCACATGGATCCACTAGATGTCATTGCATCTGTGTTATTTTCATAAACCACATGGATCCACTAGATGTCATTGCATGTGTGTTCTTTTCCTAAATAACATGGATCCACTAGAGTTATTGCATGTGTGTTCTTTTCATGAACCACATGGATCCACTAGAGTCATTGGATATGTGTGTGTATCAGTGTGCATCATTGTAATTTTGGAAAAGAACACATGCAATGATGCCACTCCATCATGTGTCCAACCATGTCTAGGAACCCTAGCATCATGCTAGGATTCAGCTGCAACATGCATTCTACACCAGTTTGAAACAAGATGCATCACCACACAAACTTGGATGTGTGTGTGTGTATCAGTGTGCATCATTGTGTTGTTGGAAAAGAACACATGCAATTATGCCACTCTAGCATGTCGTGTACAACCATGTCCAGGAACCCTAGCAGCATGCTGGGATTCAACTTCAACATGCATTTTATCACCAGTTGGAAAGATGTTGTATCACCACGCCCACTTGGATGTGTGTGTACGTGTATTAGTGTGCATGATTATGGTTTTGGAAAAGAACACATGCAATGATGCCACTCCAACATGTGTGTTATTTTCCTAAACCACACGGATCCACGAGATGTCATTGCATGTGTGTTATTTTCATAAACCACATGGATCCACTGATGTCATTGCATGTGTGTTCTTTTTTTATAAACCACATGGATCCACTAGATGTAATTGTAAATGTGTTCTTTTTGTAAACTACGTGGATCCACTAGATGTCATTGCATGTGTGTTCTTTTCCTAAACCACATGGATCCACTAGAGTCATTGCATGTGTGTTCTGATCATAAACCACATGGATCCACTAGATGTCATTGCATTTGTGTTCTTTTCCTAAACCACATGGATCCACTATATGCCATTGCATGTGTGTTCTTTTCATAAGCCACATGGATCCAGTAGAGTCATTGGATGTGTGTGTATCAGTGTGGATCATTGTGGTTTTGGAAAAGAACACATGCAATGATGCCGCTCCATCATGTGTCCAACCATGTCCAGGAACCGTAGCAATATGCTGGGATTCAACTACAACCTGCATTCTATCACCAGTTTGAAACATGCTGCATCACCACACCCACTTGGATGTGTGTGTATCAGTGTGCATCATTGTGGTTTTGGAAAAGAACACATGCAATTAAGACATTCTCGCATGTCGTGTCCAACCATGTCCAGGAACCCTAGCAGCATGCTAGGATTCAACTGCAACAAGCATTGTATTACGAGTTTGAAAGATGTTGCATCACCACACCCACTTGGATGTGTGCGTGTATTAGTGTGCATGATTTTGGTTTTGGAAAAGAACACCCACTTAGTGTTCTTTTTTATAATCCCCATGGATCCACTAGATGTCATTACATGTGTGTTATTTTCATAAACCACGTGGATCCACTAGATGTCATTGGATGTGTGTTCTTTTCCTAAACCACATGGTTCCAATAGATGTCATTGCATGTGTGTTCTATCCATAAACCATGTGGATCCACTAGATGTCATTGCACGTGTGTTCTGTTCATAAACCACATGGTTCCAATAGATGTCATTGCATGAGTGTTCTATTCCTAAACCACATGGATCCACTATATGTCATTGCATGTGTGTTCTTTTCATAAACCACATGGATCCACTAGAGTCATTGGATGTGTGTTTGTATCAGTGTGGATCATTGTGGTTTGGAAAAGAACACATGCAATGATGCCACTCCATCATGTGTCCAACCATGTCCAGGAACCCTAGCAGCATGCTGGGACACAACTGCAACCTGCATTCTATCACTAGTTTGAAAGATGCTGCATCACCACACGCACTTGTATGTGTGTGTATCAGTGTGTATGATTGTGGTTTTGGAAAAGAACACATGCAATTATGCCACTCCAGCATGTGTCCAACCATGTTCAGGAACCCTAGCAGCATGCTGGGATTCAAATGCAAAATGCATTGTATCAATAGTTTGAAATATGCTACATCACCACACCCACTTGGATGTGGGTGTATCTGTGTGCATCATTGTGGTTCTAGAAAAATAACACATGCAATGATTCCACTCCAGCATGTGTCCAACCATGTCCATGAAACCTAGCAGCATTCTAGGATTCAACTGCAACATGCATTGTATCATAGTTTGAAAGATGCTGCATCACCACACTCACTTGGATGTGTGTGTATCAGTGTGCATCATTGTGGTTTTGGAAAAGAACACATGCAATAATGCCACTCTGGAATGTTGTGTACAACCATATCCAGGAACCCTAGCAGTATGTTGGGATTGAACTGCAACTTGCATTGTATCACCGGTTTGAAAGATGCTGCATCACCACACCCACTTTGATGTGTGTTTGTGTGTGCGTGTATTAGTCTGCATCATTGTGGTTTTGGAATAGAACACATGCAATGATGCCACTCCAACATGTGTGTTCTTTTCGTAAACCACATGGATCCACTAGATGTAATTGCATGTGTGTTCATTTCAAAAACCACACGGATCCAATAGATGTCATTGCATGTGTGTTCTTTTCATAAACCACATGGATCCACTAGATGTCATTGCATGTGTGTTCTTTTCCTATACCACATGGATCCACTAGAGTCATTGCATGTGTGTTCTTTTTATAAACCACATGGATCCACTAGATTTCATTGCATGTGTGTTCTTTTCCTGAACCATACGGATCCAATAGATGTCATTGTATATGTGTTCTTTTAATAAACCACATGGATACACTAGAGTCATTGGATGTGTGTGTATGAGTGTGCATCATTGTGTTTTTGGAAAAGAACACATGCAATGATACCACTCCAGCATGTGTCCAACCATGTCCAAGAACCCTAGCAGCATGCTGGGATTCAACTACAACATGCATTCTACCACCAGTTTGAAAGATGCTGCATCACCACACCCACTTTGATGTGTGTGTATCAGTGTGCACCATTGTGGTTTTGCAAAAAGAACACATGAAATGATGTCACTGAGGCATGTGTCCAACCATGTTCAGGAACCCTAGCAGCATGGTGGGATTCAACTGCAACATGCATTGTATCACCAGTTTGAAAGTTGCTACATCACCACACCCACTTGGATGTGGTGTATCAGTGTGCATCATTATGGTTTTGTAAAATAACACATGCAATGATGCCACTCGAACATGTATCCAACCATGTTCAGGAACCCTAGCAGCAAGCTGGGATTCAAATACAACATGCATTGTATCACCAGTTTGAAAGATGCTGCATCACCACACCCACTTGGATGTGTGTGTATCAGTGTGCATCATTGTGGTTTTGAAAAAGAACACATGCAATGATGCCACTACATCATGTGTCCAACCATGTCCCGGAAACCTAAAAACATGCTAGGATTCAACTGCAACATGCATTGTATCACAAGTTTGAAAGATGTTGCATCATCACACCCACTTGGATGTGTGTGTATGTATTAGTGTGAATCATTGTGGTTTTGGAATAGAACACGTGCAATGATGCCACTCCAGCATGTGTTGTCCAAACATGTCCAGGAAACCTAGCAGCTTGCTAGGATTCAACTACAACATGCATTCTATCACCAGTGTGAAAGATGCTGCATCACCACACCCACTTGGATGTGTGTGTGTATCAATGTGGATCATTGTGGTTTTGTAAAAGAACACATGCAATGATGTCACTCCAGCATGTGGTGTCTAACCATGTCCAAGAACCCTAGCAGCATGCTACGATTCAACTGGAGCATGCATTGTATCACCTGTTTGAAGGATGCTGGATCACCACACCCACTTTGATGTCGGTGTGTGTAGCAGTGTGCATCATTGTGGTTTTTGAAAAGAACACATGAAATGATGCCACTCCAGCATGTGTCCAAACATGTCCAGGAACCCTAGTAGCATGCTGGGATTCAACTAGATGTTAGTGCATGTGTGTTCTTTTGATGAACCACATGGATCAAGTAGATGTCATTGCATGTGTGTTCTTTTCCTAAACAAAATGGATCCACAAGAGTCATTGCATGTGTGTTCTTTTTATAAACCACATGGATCCACTAGATTTCATTGCATGTGTGTTCTTTTCCTAAACCACATGGATCCACTATATGTCATAGCATTGTGTCCTTTTCATAAACCACACGGATCCACTAGAGTCATTGGATGTGTGTGTGTCTCCGTCTGCATCATTGTGGTTTTTGGAAAAGAACACATGCAATTATTCCACTCCAGCATTTGGCCAACCACGTCCAGGAACCCTAGTAGCATGCTGGGATTCAACTACAACATGCATTGTATCACTAGTTTGAAAGATGCTGCATCACCACACCCACTTGGATGTGTGTGTGTATCAGTGTGCTTCATTGTGGTTTTGCAAAAAAAAACACATGCAAGGATGCCACTCCATCATGTGTCCAACCATGTTTAGGAACCCTAGTAGCATGCTAGGATTCAACTGCAACATGCATTGTATCACCAGTTTGAAAGATGTTGCATCCCACACCCACTTGGATGTGTTGTGTATCACTATGCACCATTGTGGTTTTGAAAAAGAACACATGCAATGATGCCACTCCAGCATGTGTCCAACCATGTCCAGGAAACCTAGCAGCATGCAGGGATTCAACTAGAACATGTATTGTATCACCAGTTTGAAAGATGTTGCATCACCACACCCACTTGGATGTGTGTGTATGTATCCGTGTGCATCATTGGTTTTTGAAAAGATCACATGCAATGATGCCACTCCAGCATGTGTCCAAACATGTCCACGAACCCTAGGAGCATGTTGGGATTCAACTAGATGTCAGTGCATGTGTGTTCTTTTGATAAACCACATTTATCCACTAGATGTCATTGCATGTGTGTTCTTTTCATAAGCCACATGGATCCACTGATGTCATTGCATGTGTGTTCCACGTGGATCCACTAGATGTCATTGCATGTGTGTTCTTTTCATGAACCACATGGATCCAGTTGATGTCATTGCATGTGTGTTCTTTTTCAAAACCACATGGATCCACTAGAGTCATTGCATGTGTGTTCTTTTCATAAACCACATGGATCGTCTAGATGTCATTGCATGTGTGTTCTTTTTCATAAACCAAATGGATCCACTAGATGTCATTGCATGTGTGTGTTCTTTTCCTAAACCACATGGATCCACTAGAGTCATTGCATGTGTGTTCTTTTTATAAACCACATGGATCCACTAGATTTCATTGCATGTGTGTTCTTTTCCTAAACCACATGGATCCACTATATGTCAATGCATGTGTGTTCTTTTCATAAACCACATGGATCCATTAGAGTCATTGGATGTGTGTGTATCATTGTAGTTTTGGAAAACAGCACATGCAATGATGCCACTCTAGCATGTGGCCAACCAAGTCCAAGAACCCTAGCAGCATGCTAGGATTCAACTACAACATGCATTCTACCACCTGTTTGAAAGATGCTGCATCACCACACCCACTTGGATGTGTGTGTATTAGTGTGCATCATTGTGGTATTGGATAGAAACACATGCAATGATGCTAGTCCAGCATGTGTCCAACCATGTTCAGGAACCCTAGCAGCATGCTGGGATTGAACTACAACATGCATTGTATCACAAGTTTGAAAGATGCTGCATCACCACACCCACTTGGATGTGTGTGTATTAGTGTGCATCATTGTTGTTTTGAAAAATAAGACATGCAATGATGCCACTCCAGCATGTGTCTAACCATGTCCAACAAACCTAGGAGCATGCTGGGATTCAACTTCAACATGCATTGTATCACAAGTTTGAAAGATGTTGCATCACCACACCCACTTGGATGTGTGTGTATGTATCAGTGTGCATCATTGTGGTTTTGGAAAAGAACACATGCAATGATGCCACTCTAGCATGTGGTGTCCAAACATGTCCAAGAACACTAGCAGCTTGCTGGGATTCAACTACAACATGCATTCTATCACCAGTGTGAAAGGTGCTGCATCACCACACCCACTTGGATGTGTGTGTATCAGTGTGCATCATTGTGGTATTGGATAAAAACACATGCAATGATGCCACTCCAGCATGTGTCCAACCATGTCCAACAAACCTAGGAGCATGCTGGGATTCAACTACGACATGCATTGTATCACCAGTTTGAAAGATGCTGCATCACCACACCCACTTGGATGTGTGTGTATGTATCAGTGTGCATCATTGTGGTTTTGAAAAATAACACATGCAATGATGCCACTCCAGCATGTGTCCAACCATGTCCAACAAACCTAGGAGCATGCTGGGATTCAACTGCAACATGCATTGTATCACCAGTTTGAAAGATGTTGCATCACCACACCCACTTGGATGTGTGTGTATGTATCAGTGTGCATCATTGTGGTTTTGGAAAAGAACACATGCAATGATGACATTCCATCATGTGGTGTCCAATCATGTCCAGGAACCCTAGCAGCATGCTGGGATTCAACTAGAACATGCATTGTATCACTAGTTTTTTAAGATGTTGCATCACCACACCCACTTGGATGTGTGTGTATGTATCAGTACGCATCATTGTGGTTTTGTAAAAGAACACATGCAATGATGCCACTCCTGCATGTGGTGTCCAAACATGTATAGGAACCCTAGAAGCTTGCTAGGATTCAACTACAACATGCATTTTATCACCAGTGTGAAAGATTCTGCATCACCACACCCACTTGGATGTGTCTGTGTGTGTATGAGTGTGCATCATTGTGGTTTTGGAAAATAACACATGCAATGATGCCACTCCAGCATGTGGTGGCCAACCATTTCCAGGAACCCTAGCAGCATGCTGGGATTCAACTACACCATATATTGTATCACCTGTTTGAAGGATGCTGCATCACCACACCCACTTTGATGTCGGTGTGTGTGTATCAGCGTGCATCATTGTGGTTTTTGAAAAGAACACATTGAATGACTCCAGTCCAGCATGTGTCCAAACATGTCCACGAACCCTAGGAGCATGCTGGGATTCAACTAGATGTCAGTGCATGTGTGTTCTTTTGATAAACCACATTTATCCACTAGATGTCATTGCATGTGTGTTCTTTTCATAGACCACATGGATCCACTGATGTCATTGCATGTGTGTTCCACATGGATCCACTAGATGTCAGTGCATGTTTTTTTTTCATGAACCACATGGATCCAGTAGATGGCATTGCATGTGTGTTCTTTTTTGAAACCACATGGATCCACTAGAGTCATTGCATTTGTGTTCTTTTCATAAACCACATGGATCCTCTAGATGTCACTGCATGTGTGTTCTTTTCATAAACCACATGGATCCACTAGATGTCATTGCATGTGTGTTCTTTTCGTAAACCACATGGATACACTAGAGTCATTGATGTGTGTTCTTTTTATGAACCACATGGATCCACTAGATTTCATTGCATGTGTGTTCTTTTCCTAAACCACATGGATCCACTATATGTGATTGCATGTGTGTTCTTTTCATAAACCACATGGTTCCACTAGAGTCATTGGATGTTGATGACCCACAAATATAGGGGGTGTATCGCAGTATTTTCGAGGGAAGTGAAACCCAATTTATTGATTCGACACCAGGGGAGCCAAAGAATATTTATAAGCCTTAACAACTGAGTTGTCAATTCAGCTGCACCTGGAAACAACCTTGCTCACAGCAGTTTATCAGTAACAACAGTTTTCTAGTAGGAATAGTAAGGTAACAACAGTAGTAAAGCAAAGACAGTTGTAACAAAAGCAGTAAACAGTGGGATTCGAGTGTGGTAGGCATAGGGATGGATGGACGGGCGTTGCATGGACAAGACAATTCACATAGCAATCAGAACATAGGGCAATTGCAGATAATAAGATAAAGCATCCAAGTACTAGACAATCCTAGGCATGTGTTCCATATATAGTCATACGTGCTCGCAATGAGAACTTGCACAACATCTTTTGTCCTGGCAGCCCGTTTGCAGCGGGGCCTCTAGGGAACTACTAGCAATTAAGGTGCTCCTTTTAATAGAGCACCGGAGCAAAGCATTAACACTCCATGAACACATGTGATCCTCACATCAAAGCCATTCCCTTCCGGTTATCCCGATTTCTGTCACTTCGGGGCCATAGGTTCCGGACAACAACGTGTGTATACAACTTGCAGATAAGACCAAGAACAATACTATCATAATGAATCAATAGCATGTCCAGATCTGAAATCATGGCACTCGGGCCCTAGTGACAAGCATTAAGCACAACAAGTCGCAACAAAGTTAAAGCACTAATAGAAGATACTAGGCACCATAGATGGGGGAAACATGGATGGTCGATGGAGAAGCAATGGTGTTGATGATGGCGATGATCTCCTCCAATTCCCCGTCCCGGCTGGGTGCCAGAACGGAGTTTCTGGTGCTGTTTCATGGAATCTGGTGTTGGCGGCGGAGCGGAACTCCTTCTGGAAAAACGTCGACCCCCCCGAAATTTTTAGGTCAGAAGGCTCCTTATAGGGGAAGAGAGAGGCCGAGGGGGTGCCTGGGGGGCCCACACCACCCCCTGGCGCGGCCTGGCCTGGCCCGCGCCACCAGGTGGTGTGGCCACCCCCTGGTTCTTCTCCGTCTCATATTCTGGCTCCTGGTGTCTTCGGGTGAAATAGGATTTTTGGCATATTTTCCGGGATTTTTCCTGATAGTTGGTTTTCTGCACAAAAAGTAGACACCAAGGCAATCCTGCTGAAAACATCGTCAGTCCGCATTAGTTGTATCCAAATCACACAAGTATAGAGGAGAAACAATAGCAAAAGTGTTCGGGAAAGTAGATACGTTTTGGATGTATCAACTCCCCCAAGCTTAGCTTATTGCTTGTCCTCAAGCAATTCAGTTGAAAACTGAGTGCGATAAAAGAACTTTCACGAACACATTTGCTCATAAGATGTAAATATTCTCAGCAATGTGAGCAACTACTTAGACAATTCATAATAAAGAATATGCAACCAAGTCTACTTAATAGTCTTGGCAAGCTATGAAGAGATTCCAACTCAAGAATAATAAGTAGCATGAGGCATAAACATAAGCAACATTGCAATGATCATAGAAAGGTATGATAGAGTGGTATCTCGCTTGCCTTTGATTATGAATATCAAGGCACCTCTGAAGTTCAAGTGATGACTAGAAGTAAAGATATCAAGGATACAAGCATCAAAGTCATAACACAGATAATCAAGTAATGGAACAAACATAAAGAATGACAACTATGCTCTCAAGAAGGTGCTCAAAGAATATGTGGAGACTCAACAAGTAGAAGAAAAAGGTTTTGACTAATTTTGAAAAGCTTCCAAATGCTGAAAGTATGGTACTCATTAGCTTTGAGCTCTCATTGCCCCTATCATAAGCATCTTTAATGTGGTTAAGGTGAAAGTGACACAACTAAGAGGATATGCTTAACAAGTTATAAATCGAAGCCTCATGCCCCTTACTTACGAAGACCGATCCTCATGCTACTCAACTCTAGTCATAAGTAAGCTCTTGTCATTGTAAGTATATACGTATCATAGAGAACCGCTAACGGGGTACCCCTTGCACAAGACACGGGAGCTATTCCATAATCAAAATACAAGGCAAGCAGACAATGAGCATCTCGGCGATCTTTTTATTTACTATGTGCATATATTTTTATTGAGGATGCTTCATAGAATGCTCATTATGGTTATGCTGCAAGTTTCCACCATGATTAGGCATGGCTTAGGCTAGCGGCCGAGGCGTTTCTCTAACATACATACAAACTCCATGATCTTACAAGTTCCACTTTTATTTCACACCGTCGGGATCCATAAGCAAAAGAACATGATATCAACTAGGTATAAAATACCTATGAAGCGTTGAAAGCGGTCCCCATGATACATGGTTCTGCTAACTTCAACTCATAAAGCGCAAGCATATGCACAATAAAGAAGGACGCAATGGTTCAGGTTTATTAAGTGCAAGAAAATAAAGTGTGCCATCAAGTTCGTGAGAGCTTTACTAACTAACTTTCTCATAACAAGCAAACATTTTATTCCGAAGAAAACAAGGCATATTGAATATGCACGGAGGTAGCAAATGATGCTAATGGGTAGGTATGATGGACACTTTGGAAATACTTGGTTTAGGGAGTTGAAAACATGAGTAAAACACTCAGTGGAAGTGAAGGCTAGCAATAGTAAGGGAGCGACAAACGAGAGAGCAATAGCTGTCATTATCATGCTTGCAACAAAACAGGACTACTCATGGCATGAAAGTGATTCAAGATCCTCAAGGCAAAATAATTCATCAAGGCTTAACTGATTATCACAGTCCTGTGCATGCGTGAGCATGTGCCAAGTCAATTCAAATGAAACATTCAGAGGAGGATACCACGGTGTCATACCAATTTATGAATAGAGCAATGCAAGCAAACATTCATAAGACATGCTATAAACTATTAGCGAGCTGGAGCTAATCATAAGAAAGCAAGAACTATTAAGCATCCAAAGAAAACATACACTCTACATGAACAGACTAAGCATGCCCACAGTGATGAGTATATGTAAAAAATGAAAACAAATAAAGTTCGTTACCAGCCTCTTACCACGTCTCAAGTTGTCATTGATCCTCATTATTGTTCTTCACTTGTGTGGCTTGAATAATAATATGAAACCAATATCCACTGTGGACTGCCGAACCCTGAAGCAAACTCGCAAAAACCAAAGAAGAATGACAAATATTTTTGGTGTTTTCGATTTTTAAACAAGAACCAAAAGGGAAAAACAAGCGAAGAAAAATGTTTTTGGGTTTTTTCGAAAAATTCAAACAAAGCAAAAAGGGAAAAACAAACCAAGGCAAAAAGAAAAACCAAACCAAAGAGAAACAACAGAAATATTTTTGGTCTTTTTGTGTTTTAGGAAGCAAAAGCAAAGAAAAACGAAAACTAAAAAGAGAACGAAAACATGAATATACAAAGTACCGACGCAACATGATATGGAGATGAGTGCGGTGTCGGCGTACCTCCCCCCAAGCTTAGGCTTTTCGCCTAAGTGGGTATCAATCCATGTACGAATAGGGGTTCCAAGCGGGCGGATCTTGGTAAGAATGGTCGTAGCTGGGCCCTTGAGAAGAAGAGGAAGCTCCCCAATCATAAGCGGGCTGCTGATATGAAGACTCTCCCTCATTCGAGGGCTGGACCGAATCATCCGTAACCTCCCTTCTAGTGTCCTACTCCTGTTGGGAGAGCTCTCCCAAGTACGTGTCAAGCTCCTCCTCAGTGAGGGACCATCCTTTCCTGTTATCAAGGTTAAACAAAATAGGTGCAGGAAAAAGAACAACACGCTCAGACTTGCTCTTTCTCCAACCAGCTTTGAGAAAGGTTATCTCATAAGATAACTCACTCAAACTAGCCCACGAGGAAATACATTTATGCTGTATCATGGAATTAAAATCAAGCCTCTCTATGGGAAACTGTAGGTCTAGATGATGAGGCACTAAACCATGCAATGCTAGCAAACGAGAAGCAATGAGGCCTCCACAAATTCCACCTTTCTCACGGTTAGCAGCAAGACGGAAAGCTATCAAAGCACCCAAGTTGTAAGACCTATCTCGTCTAAGAGCAGCAGAGATAAATGCTAAATCAAAGGAAGATAACTTATTGGCAGTTTTCCTAGCAAGAACACACTTGGCAATAAAGTAGGCAAAGTAGCGAATGGAGGGAAGATGAATGTTACGGATTTTTCCACTCTCCTTCGAGAAGCTACTCCCTTGACAAATTTCTGCATATAAATCCATGAGTGGTTCCGGTATCTCTTTAATCTTCCTACATGATCCCCATTGAGGTACCTTAATAGCTGCACAAAAATCATCAAGAGAAAGGTTGACAGCAATAGTGTAAATTTTGTAATGGACCATGGGGTTAAGCAAAGAGTGACTAAATTGGAAATCCTGCACCACAGACATGGTTAGCTTCACAAATTGACAAGGTTCATCTTCCAAAAAGTGCTCTAACCCTGCATTAGAAACCAAAGTGTGGAAATCTTGTAGAATTCCTGCAGCTCTGATGAACTCGGGGCATGGATAAATGGAGGGAAAAACTTCCTCCTCCCGGTGGACCTTCATGACCTGAGGCACCCAAATCTCATGTTGGTTTAGGTGGTGTTCACTCATCTTCTATTCTGAAATTTAAACACCTATTAAACAAGTGATTGCAAAGTAAATATAATGAAGGATTCTACTCATAGGGACTTGCAAGAGGCCTAAACATGTATCAAAACTATATCTCTAAGCATCAAACAAGCTTACAAGCTCTCACAACCAGTCACCTACAACAACAAAATACTCAACATATAATCCACGAAACACAAATCTACTTGGACAAGGGGAGGAGTCACATACCAGGGAACAAATGCTCCAAATTTCAACAAGATGGGATGAGCAAGGAGATCGAAAAAATCGAGAGCAAGCACAGCAAGAACGCAATTTTGAGATATGAACTGGAGCTTACTCGGGAGAGAGAAGAAAGTGGCAGGTGAGAGAGTTAGTGGGGGGCCAGGGGTGGCCCACACCAGGGCATGGCGCCACCCAAGGCTGGCCGCGCCACCATGTGGTGTGCCTGCCTGGTGGGCCCCCTGGTACCTACCAGGTACTCCTCTGCCCCTTTTTTCACGTAAAAATTTAATATGAATTTTCTGGAATTTTTCGAGAAACTTTATTTTTGGGCATTTTTCAGAAATAGAAGAATGATTTTTCTGACAGACAGATTTTTTTTCTTTTGGAAACCTGATGCAAGGACAAAACAAGGCTAGAACTATAGAAGTTCTAGCATGCAAGCAACTAACAACACAAACAAAACTAAGCGAAAGCAAAAACTAAAATGCAAAGGATAGAAATAAACGGAGATAATCATAATGAAAACATTGTTTTGTTCAATGGAATCCTTTTGTTAGCAAGGTTGATCAAGTCTTGCTACCAAAACAATTGCATATGAGACAAAACTTTGTACTCCACTAATGATTATGTTACCTTAACCTTGATAGCAATGGTCCCAATCATAATAGTTTCAAATTTTTGTCTTGGTATGGGACAATATATTTCTCCAACTTGAATGCCTTCAACATGTTCAATTGAATTCAAACCATAAGTCCTTTCAATCTTCTTGGGGAAATAGACAGTATGTTCCTTGTCATTAACATTGAAGGTCACCTTTCCTTGATTACAATTAATAACAGCTCCTGCAGTATTAAGAAAAGGTCTCCCAAGCATAATAGAAATATTATCATCTTGAGGCATTTCAAGCACACCAAAATCAGTTAATATCAAGCAATTGTGAGCCACCTGAACAGGTACATCCTCACATATACCCACATGAATAGTGGTAGATTTATCAGCCATTTGCAAAGATATATCAGTTGGTATTAATTTTTCAAGTTGAAGCCTCTTATAGAGAGAGAAAGGCATAACACTAACTCCAGCTCGCAAATCACACAAAGCAGTTCTAACATAACTGTTCTTAATAGAGCAAGGGATAGTTAGAATCCCTGGGTCTCCAAGTTTCTTAGGAACCTTACCATTGAAGGAATAATTAGCAAGAAAAGTAGAAATTTCTTCATTAGGGATCTTCCTTTTATTCGAGACAATGTCCTTCATATACTTTGAGTAAGGAGGCAATTTAATAGCATCAGTCAAAGGAATTTGCAAGAATAAAGGCTTGATCCACTCACAAATCTTATTATAGTGTTCATCTTCCTTTGACTTGTGTTTCTTATCAGGGAAATGCATAGGTTTTTGGACCCAAGGTTCTCTTTCACTACCATGTTTCTTAGCAATAAACTCCTCTTTGGAGTATTTAGTATTCTTAGTGTGGTTTTCAGGTTCTTCCTCAACTTTCTCTTCATTAGGAGCAACATTTTCTTCATTACCACTTTCAGTTTCAGCATCAGAGATAGATATACTATTAGGATCTATAGTAGGTTCAGAGGGTTCTACAACAGTTTTATGTTTCCTTTTCCTTTTCTTACGAGTAGAACCACTATTTTTAGCTTGTTGAGAATCCTGCTCAATTCTTTTGGGATGCCCCTCAGGATATAGAGGATCCTGGGTAGCAGCTCCACTTCTAGTTCTAATTTCATAAGCATGTTTTTCTTTAGCAGTATTAACTAGCAAGTCGTTTTGCACTTTAACGAGTTGATCTATTTGAGTTTGAACCATTTGAAAGTGTTTAACAATCATTTTAACATCATTAGAGGTTCTTTCCACAATATCTTTCAACTCAACAATAGCTCTAGTATTTTCCATTAGATGATTTTGCACCCTTTTATTAAAATTATCTTGCTTAACAATAAAGATATCGATTTCTTCTAAGCATTGATCAGGAGGTTTAGAGTAAGGGATATCACCTTCATCAAAGTGTTGGAGAGAGTGTACCTCAATAGTGGATGAGTAGGAAATAGGCTTACATAATTCTTCTATAGGAGGTAAATTCTTGACATCTGCAGCTTTAATTCCCTTCTCCTTAAGACATTTCTTAGCTTCCTTCATCACTTCATCATTTAATTCAATAACTCCCCTCTTCTTTGATGTTGGAATAGGCACGGGAATAGATGGTTCAGGTATAATTACTTCAGGTATAGCTTGTTTAGGAGGGGTCCAATCTTCATAATTCTTGCTTATTTTAGCCATTAATTCCTCAGCTTCCTTAGGAGTCCTATTCCTGAAAACACAATCAGCACAACTATCTAGGTATGTCCTAGATTCTTCGGTTAGTCCATTATAAAATATATCAAGAAGCTCATTCTTAGGTAAAGGACTTCCAGCCTGTGCATGAATCAAAGCACAAAACCTTGCCCAAGATTCGGGTAATACCTCTTTTTCTCCCTGTTTAAAATCAAAAAGTTCCTGCAAAATAGCATGTCTAGCACTGGGAGGAAAATATTTCTGCAGGAAAGTACTAATCAAGCACTCAGGGCTATCAATAGATCTAGGAGGTGAATTACTAAACCAAGTTTTAGCTTCTCCTTTCAGTGAAAAGGGAAAAATCTTAGCAACAAAGTAAGTACACATCTTAATATCATCAAAAAACAAGCCACTCATGGTAGAAAGTTCATTCATATGTGCTACCACACTTTCATTCTTAATCCCACAAAAAGGTTCTTTCTCGACAATAGCTATGTAAGATAGATCAAGAGAGAAATCATAATCTTCATCTATAATGTTTATGGGAGAAGCAGCAAACTTAGCAGCAGGATATAATTTCGGTCTAATAGTACGCCTCTCAAGGAGACTCTTAGCAACGCTCCTATCATGGGTGTTCTTACATTCTTTAATAAACTCATCGGTCATCTCAACATAACCATCTTCAATATCATAACTCTCACTAGACTCAGGTGAGCTAACAGGTGTGGTAGTGTCTTCATTAGGAGTTTCGGTATTTCCAGCTATAGTTCTAGCAATCGTAGCATCTAGGAAAGGACCTAATGAACCACTCTTATCGAGCATAGTAGAAGCAGCATCATAAGCATCCGAAGTTTCGGATTCAGCAGTAGTAGCAGTGTGTGTAGCATGTGTATGTGGTGGTGTAAGGAACTTACTCAAAACAGACGGTGAATCAAGAGCAGCAGAGGTATTCAGAACCGTACCTCTTCTTGTAGTGGATGGTAAAATAGGAACCTTGCCATCACGAGACTTACCCATGATGGATGGAGAGCAGCGAACAATAGAGAATCTAAGTGAACTTGATAAATAAAGCTATGCTCCCCGGCAACGGCGCCACAAAATAGTCTTGATGAACCACAAGTATAGGGGGTGTATCACAGTATTTTCGAGGGAAGTGAAACCCAATTTATTGATTCGACACAAGGGGAGCCAAAGAATATTTATAAGCCTTAACAACTGAGTTGTCAATTCAGCTGCACTTGTAAACAACCTTGCTCACAGCAGTTTATCAGTAGCAACAATTTTGTAGTAGGAATAGTAAGGTAACTATAGTAGTAAAGCAAAGACAGTAGTAACAAAAGCAGTAAACAGTGGGATTCGAGTGCGGTAGGCATAGGGATGGATGGACAGGCGTTGCATGGACAAGACAATTCACATAACAATCAGAACATAGGGAAACTGCAGATAAATAAGATAAAGCATCCAAGTACTAGACAATCCTAGGCATGTGTTCCATATATAGTCATACGTGCTCGCAATGAGAACTTGCACAACATCTTTTGTCGTGCCAGCCCGTTTGTAGCAGGACCTCTAGGGAACTACTGGCAATTAAGGTGCTCCTTTTAATAGAGCACCGGAGCAAAGCATTAACACTCCGTGAACACATGTGATCCTCACATCAAAGCCATTCCCTTCCGGTTATCCCGATTTCTGTCACTTCGGGGCCATAGGTTCCGAACAACAACGTGTGTATACAACTTGCAGATAAGACCAAGAACAATACTATCATAATGAATCAATAACATGTTCAGATCTGAAATCATGGCACTCGGGCCCTAGTGACAAGCATTAAGCACAACAAGTCACAACAAAGTCATAAAGCACTAATAAAAGATACTAGGCACCATGCCCTAACAATCTGATGCCATTACATGAACGATCTCATCCAATCCCTACCATCCCCATAGCCTACAGCGGGGGATTACTCACTCATAGATGGGGGAAACATGGATGGTCGATGGAGAAGCGATGGTGATGATGATGGCGATGATATCCTCCAATTCCTCGTCCCGGCAGGGTGCCAGAACGGAGTTTCGGGTGCTGCTTCATGGAATCTGGTGGTGGCGGCGGAGCGGAACTCCTTCTGGAAAAACGTCGAACCCCCCGAAGTTTTTAGGTAAGAAGGCTCCTTATAGGCGAAGAGAGAGGCCGAGGGGGTGCCTGGGGGCCCACACCACCCCCTAGCGCGGCCTGGCCTGGCCCGCGCCACCAGGTGGTGTGGCCACCCCCTGGCTCTTCTCCGTCTCGTATTCTGGCTCCTGGAGTCTTCGGGTGAAATAGGATTTTTGGTATATTTTCTGGGATTTTTCTTGATAGTTGGTTTTCCTGAAAACAGCGTCAGTCCGCATTAGTTGTATCCAAATCACACAAGTATAGAGGAGAAACAATAGAAAAAGTGTTCAGGAAAGTAGATACGTTTTGGACGTATCAGATGTGTGTGTGTGTATCAGTGTGCATCATTGTAGTTTTGAAAAAGAACACATGCAATGATGCCACTCGAGCATGTGGCCAACCAAGTCCAAGAACCCTAGAAGCATGCTAGGATTCAACTACAACATGCATTCTACCACCAGTTTGAAAGATGCTGCATCACCACACCCACTTGGATGTGTGTGTGTATCAGTGTGCATCATTGTGATATTGGAAAAGAACACATGCAATGATGCCACTCCAGCATGTGTCTAACCATGTTCAGGAACCCTAACAGCATGCTGGGATTCAACTGCGACATGCATTGTATCACTAGTTTGAAAGATGCTGCATCACCACACCCACTTGGATGTGTGTGTATCAGTGTGAATCATTGTGGTTTGAAAAATAACACATGCAATGATGCCACTCTAGCATGTGTCCAACCATGTCCAGCAAACCTAGGAGCATGCTGGGTTTCAACTACAACCTGCATTGTATCACCAGTTTGAAAGATGTTTCATCACCACACCCACTTGGATGTGTGCGTATGTATCAATGTGCATCATTGTGGTTTTGGAAAAGAACACATGCAACGATGCCACTCTAGCATGTGGTGTCCAAACATGTCCAGGAACCCTAGCAGCTTGCTGGGATTCAATTGCAACATGCATACTATCACCAGTGTGAAAGGTGATGCATCACCACACCCACTTCGATGTGTGTGTATCAGTGTGCATCATTGTGGTTTTGGAAAAGAACACATGGAATGATGACATTCCAGCATGTGGTGTCCAATCATGTCCTGGAACCGTAGCAGCATGCTGGGATTCAACTACAGCATGATCACCTGTTTGAAGGATGCTGCATCACCACACCCACTTTGATGTCGGTGTGTGTATCAGTATGCATCATTGTGGTTTTTGAAAAGAACACATGCAATGATGCCACGCCAGCATGTGTCCAAATATGTCCAGGAACCCTAGCAGCATGCTGGGATTCAACTAGATGTCAATGCATGTGTGTTCTTTTGATAAACCACATGGATCCACTAGATGTCATTGCATGTGTGTTCTTTTCATAAACCACATGGATCCACTAGATGTCATGGCATGAGTGTTCTTTTCCTAAAACACATGGATCCACTAGAGTCATTGCATGTGTGTTCTTTTTATAAACGACATGGATCCACTAGATTTCATTGCATGCGTGTTCTTTTCCTAAACCACATGGATCCACTATATGTCATTGCATGTGTGTTCTTTTCATAAACTACATGGATCCACTAGAGTCATTGGATGTGTGTGTGTATCAGTGTGCATCATTATGGTTTTGGAAAAGAACACATGCAATGATGCCACTCTAGCATGTGGCCAACCAAGTCCAGGAACCCTAGCAGCATGCTGGGATTCAACTACAACATGCATTCTACCACCAGTTTGAAAGATGCTGCATCACCACACCCAGTTGGATGTGTGTGTGTATCAGTGTACATCATTGTGGTTTTGGAAAAGAGCACATGCAGTGATGCTACTCCAGCATGTGGCCAACCATGTTCAGGAACCCTAGCAGCATGATTCAACCGCAACATGCATTGTATCACTAGTTTGAAAGATGCTGCATCACCACACCCACTTGTATTTGTGTGTATTAGTGTGCATCATTGTGGTTTTGAAAAAGAACACATGCAATGATGCCACTCCAGCATGTGGTGTCCAATCATGTCTAGGAACCCTAGCAGCTTCTGGGATTCAACTACAACATGATCACCTGTTTGAAGGATGCTGCATCACCACACCCACTTTGATGTCGGTGTGTGTATCGGTGTGCATGATTGTGGTTTTTGAAAAGAACACATGCACTGATGCCACTCCAGCATGTGTCCAACCATGTCCAGGAACCCTAGCAGCATGATGGGATTCAACTAGATGTCAGTGCATGTGTGTTGTTTTCATAAAACACATGGACCCACTGATGTCATTGCATGTGTGTTCCACGTGGATCCACTAGATGTCATTGCATTTTTGTTCTTTTCGTGAACCACATGGATCCAGTAGATGTTATATCATGTGTGTTCTTTTGATAAACCACATGGATCCACTAGAGTCATTGCATGTGTGTTCTTTTTATAAACCACATGGATCCACTAGATTTTATTGCATGTGTGTTCTTTTCCTAAACCACACGGATCCACTATATGTCATTGCATGTGTGTTCTTTTCATAAACCACATGGATCCACTAGAGTCATTGGATGTGTGTGTATACGTGTGCATCATTGTAGTTTTGGAAAAGAACACATGCAATGATGCCACTCCAGCATGTGGCCAACCAAGTCCAGGAACCCTAGCAGCATGCTGGGATTCATCTACAACATGCATTCTACCACTAGTTTGAAAGATGCTGCATCACCACACCCACTTGGATGTGTGTGTGTATCCGTGTGCATCATTGTGGTTTTGGAAAAAGAACACATGCAATGATGCCACTCCATCATGTGTACAACCATGTTCAGGAACCCTAGCAGATGCTGGTATTCAACTGCAACATGCATTGTATCACCAATTTAAAAAAATGTTGCATCACCACACCCGCATGGATGTGTGTGTATTAGTGTGCATCATTGTGGTTTTGAAAAGGAACACATGCAATGATGCCACTCCAACATGTGTCCAACCATTTCCACGAAACCTAGCAGCATGCTGGGATTCAACTGCAACATGCATTGTATCACTAGTTTTGTCACGCCCCGAGACCCGGCCCGGTAGAATGACAACCGCCAGGCATATATATACATGGAGGCCTATATACCTGTAAGGCTAAAAATACAGGCAAAAGCCGGTACAGTGGACATCATGAAGCTCACTAACAGATTTTCATTACAAGTTTCTTTTACATTTACAAAGATGTACAACTAGATTCTCTATCGCTTCCCGCCCACCGTTATAGCCTATCCTCGAACGGCCGTGTCTTGCTGAGTGCATCCAAAAAATATTAGGGAGCAAGGGTGAGTATAAAAAGTACCTAGCAAACTGATCATACACGCGGTCATATAAATTGTAAAATATATTTGCTTTACAAAAAATAGGTGATTAAAGTACTTAAGCAAATTAAAAAGCATGGTGCCACACATGAAAGTAAGCATTCCCAAAACCCAGGAGTCACAGGGGTTAATATTAATGCGTTTATACTCTGTAGAGGGGTACTCCGACATCGACAACCTCAACTAGAACCACACAGGCCTCTAGAAGAGCAGAGCTCTTTGACCCACTAAAACCCGGACAACTGAATTTACTTATATCGGTCGCTCCTACGGATCCATCACTGACAAGTTCCATTTCAGGGCCGTCCCAGCGGAGAACTCAGTCAGTCCCATACCTGGACTGTGACCGGTACAAAACGGTTACCTTCGTAGCACCAAGTTTTACTTCGAAAACATTTATTTCTTATTAATTCTCATGTTATTTTTCAAATCTATAATCATGGCAAATACCCGGTTCGTATCGGTGGCTCCAAACGGATCCATCACCGTATCATGACACCAGCATATTAGCCCACGAATATTTCAATGGAATATACACAACTCCCATATCAAATAAGTTAATCATGGATTTTAATAAGAAAACGTACTTTACAAAATATATGGAAGATATATGAGAAGCTTGCCTTAAAAGATATCCAAATAGGCCAAATATAGTTCATGTAAATAATTCCTAGAAAGAGAACCCATAGAAGTATATGCATCAATATATTCCCAATCAAATGTTAGCCCTCGTCTACAATATATTAGCAGCACCTCCCGCTCTATATTCCCATCGCCTCCAAAAATACGTGCTCGTCTCCAGCCTCCTTTTCTCTCTAGCTCTCTATCTCACTCTATATGGATTGGTTCTGTGATTTGATATGGCAACAAGAGTCATCTACTCTATCTCTCTAAGTCTATCTCACTCTCGGTAGAGGCTCTATGTGGTGCGAGCAGAGTATGACGCAGAGAGACATCTATTTATAGCAGACGATTGATTAAAGGCTACCTAAATATCTAAGGTGCAATGGACCTAGCTGTTCCTCGCCGCTGATAAGGAAAATATCTGGCTTTGACCTGCCTCATGCTGGCTAGCATGCAGCAAGTTGATGAGGCTAAAATGCTAACTAAGCTACAAGGACACTGCCACCACATCCCGTGTCCTCTAGAAATAGGCCACGTTGCACCTCATGATTTAGTGCCATGCAAGAACCATGCCGACATGCAAGCATAGCTAAACTTCTATTCTTCTCACCCCACTGTCCCAACGTATACATATACACATAAGATTCTAATTTGCTCTATTGACCACCACATGCATTAGTACTAGTACTTAGCTCCATCCGTGCAAGTATTAGTACCACTAGGTCAAACACTAATCGTGTCAAGTTTTATTGTTATTGCCAACTTAAATGATCTACTTCATTTTTATTGCAAACAAAACTAGCATCCAAAATTTAAATACTAATGGTTAGCAAAAAAATTAAAATAATCAGAAGTCTAATTTTACTTAACTCAAATTTATGAATAACCTAAAAATAGGGTTATCGCATCCTACCCACCTTATTAGTATTTCGTCCTCGAAATTCAACACAATAACAAACTTAATTTCATCCAGCATTAGCAAGCCCGATTTTACCTAATCGTTACCAAAACTTTTTTTATGCAACAAACCGTACATCTCATAAATAAATAAATATCTATGTTAACACCAAACAAGAGAACATGTAGAAAAGTTAGTCGCAAAATTTAACTAACGTTCTACCCATTTTTTCCCCGTGATCCTAAACCTAGAGCTCTGATACCACTTAATTGTCACGTTCCCAGACCCGGCCCGATAGAATGACAACCGCCACACGTATATAGACCTGGAGGCTTATATATCCATAAGGCTAAAAATACAGGCAAAAGCCGGTATATTGGACATCGAGAAGCTCACTAACAAATTTTCATTACAAGTTTCTTTTACATTTACAAAGATGTACAACTAGATTCTCTATCTCTTCCCGCCCACTGATACAGCCTATCCTAACGACCGTGTCTTGCCGAATGCATCCAAATAATATTAGGGAGCAAGGGTGAGTACAAAAAGTACCCAACAAATAATCATACACGCGGTCATATAAATTGTAAAATAGATTTGCTTTACAAAAAATATGTGATTAAAGTACTTAAGAAAATTTAAAAGCATGGTGCCACACATGAAAGT
Organism: Avena eriantha; assembly: GCA_910589775.1. NCBI lineage: Eukaryota > Viridiplantae > Streptophyta > Magnoliopsida > Poales > Poaceae > Avena > Avena eriantha. The sequence continues at coordinate 429,217,040 of OU342743.1, read as the reverse complement.
AAGCATTCCCAAAACCCGGAAGTCACAGGGGTTAATATTAACGCTTTTACACTCTGCAGAGGGGTACTCCGACATCGACATCGTCAACTATAACCACACAGGCCTCTAGAAGAGCAGAGCTCTTTGACCCACTAAACCCCAAACACCTGAATTTACTTATGTCGGTTGCTCCTACGGATCCATCACCAACACGTTCCGTTTCAGGACCGTCCCAGCGGAGAACTCAGCCAGTCCCATATCTAGACTGTGACCGATACAATACGGTTACCTCCGTAGCACCAAGTTTTACTTCGAAAACATTCATTTCTTATTAATTCTCATGTTATTTTTCAAATCTATAATCATGGCAAATACTCGGTTCGTATCGGTGGCTCCAAACGGATCCATCACCGTATCACGGCACCAACATATTAGCCCACGAATATTTCAACGGAATATACACAACTCCTATATCAAATAAGCTAATCATGGATTTTAATAAGAAAACATATTTTACAAAATATATGAAAGATATATGAGAAGCTTGCCTGAAATGACATCCAAATAGGCCAAATATACTCCATGTCAATAATTCCTAGAAAGAGAACCCATAGCAGTATATGCATCGATATATTCCCAATCAAATGTTAGCCCTCGTCTACAATATATTAGCAGCACCTCCCGCTCTATATTCCCATCGCCTCCAAAAATACATGCTCGTCTCCAGCCTCCTTTTCTCTCTAGCTCTCTATCTCACTCTATATGGATTGGTTCTGTGATTTGATATGGCAACAAGAGTCATCTACTCTATCTCTCTAAGTCTATCTCACTCTCGGTAGAGGCTCTATGTGGTGCGAGCAGAGTATGGCGCAGAGAGACATCTATTTATAGCAGACGATTGATTAAAGGCTACCTAAATATCTAAGGCGCAATGGACCTAGCTGTTCATCGCCGCTGATAAGGAAAATATCTGGCTTTGACCTGCCTCGTGCTGGCCAGCATGCATCGAGTTGACGAGGCTAAAATGCTAACTAAGCTACAAGGACACTGCCACCACATCATGTGTCCTCTAGAAATAGGCCACGTTGCACCTCATAATTTAGTGCCATGCAAGAACCATACCTACATGCAAGCATAGCTAAACTTGTATTCTTCTCACCCCACTGTCCCAACGTATATATATACACATAAGATTCTAATTTGCTCCATTGACCACCACATGCATTAGTACTAGTATTTAGCTTCATCCGTGCAAGTATTAGTACCACTAGGTCAAACACTATTCGTGTCAAGTTTTATTGTTATTGCCAACTTAAATGATCTACTTCATTTTTATTGCAAGCAAAAACAAGCATCCAAATATTAAATACTAATGGTTAGCAAAAAAAATTAAAATAATTAGAAGTCTAATTCTACTTAACTCAAATTTATGAATAACCTAAAAAATAGGGTTATCACATCCTACCTACCTTATTAGAATTTCGTCCTCGAAATTTAACACAATAACAAACTTAATTTCATCCAGCATTAGCAAGCTCGATTTTACCTAATCGTTACCAAAACTTTTTTTATGCAACAAACCATACATCTCATAAATAAATAAATATATATCTTAGCACCAAACAAGTGAACATGTAGAAAAGTTAGTCGCAAAATTTAACTAACGTTCTACCCATTTTTTCCCCGTGATCTTAAACCTAGAGCTCTAATACCACTTAATTGTCATGCCCCGAGACCCGATCCGGTAGAATGACAACCGCCACGCGTATGTAGACCTGACGGCCTATATACCCGTAAGGCTAAAAATATAGGCAAAAGCCGGTATAGTAGACATCGAGAAGCTCACTAACAGATTTTCATTACAAGTTTCTTTTACATTTACAAAGATGTACAACTAGATTCTCTATCGCTTCCCGCCCACCGATACAGCCTATCCTCGAACGACCTGTCTTGCCGACTGCATCTAAATAATATTAGGGAGTAAGGGCGAGTACAAAATGTACCCAGCAAACTAATCATACACGCGGTCATATAAATTGTAAAATAGATTTGCTTTACAAAAAATTGGTGATTAAAGTACTTAAGAAAATTAAAAAGCATGGTGCCACACATGCAAGTAAGCATTCCCAAAACCCGGGAGTCATAGGGATTAATATTAACGCTTTTAAACTCTACAGAGGGGTACTCCGACATCGACAGCGTCAACTAGAACCACACAGGCCTCTAGAAGAGCAGAGCTCTTTGACCCACTAAAACCCAAACACCTAAATTTACTTATGTCGGTCGCTCCTACGGATCCATCACCGACACGTTCCGTTTCAGGACCGTCCTAACGGAGAACTCAGCCAGTCCCATACCTAGACTGTGACCGGTACAATACGGTTACCTTCGTAGCACCAAGTTTTACTTCGAAAACATTCATTTCTTATTAATTCTCATGTTATTTTTTAAATCTATAATCATGGCAAATACCCGGTTCGTATCGGTGGCTCCAAACGGATCTGATCACGAGACCAACGTATTAGCCCACAAATATTTCAACGGAATATACACAACTCCCATATCAAATAAGCTAATCATGGATTTTAATAAGAAAACATATTTTACAAAATATATGAAAGATATATGAGAAGCTTGCCTGAAATGATATCCAAATAGGCCAAATATACTCCATGTCAATAATTCCTAGAAAGAGAACCCATAGCAGTATATGCATTGATATATTCCCAATCAAATGTTAGCCCTCGTCTACAATATATTAGCAGCACCTCCCGCTCTTTATTCCCATCGCCTCCAAAAATACACGCTCATCGCCAGCCTCCTTTTCTCTCTAGCTCTCTATCTCACTCTCTATGGATTGGTTCTGTGATTTGATATGGCAACAAGAGTCATCTACTCTATCTCTCTAAGTCTATCTCACTCTCGGTAGAGGCTCTATGTGCTGCGAGCAGAGTATGGCGCAGAGAGACATCTATTTATAGCAGACGATTGATTAAAGGCTACCTAAATATCTAAGGTGCAATGGACCTAGCTGTACCTCGCCGCTGATAAGGAAAATATCTGGCTTTGACCTGCCTCGTGCTGGCTAGCATGCAGCGAGTTGACGAGGCTAAAATGCTAACTAAGCTACAAGGACACTGCCACCACATCCCGTGTCCTCTAGAAATAGGCCACGTTGCACCTCATGATTTAGTGCAATGCAAGAACCATGCCGACATGCAAGCATAGCTTAACTTCTATTCTTCTCACCCACTGTCCCAACGTATATATATACACATAAGATTCTAATTTGCTCCATTGACCACCACATGCATTAGTACTAGTACTTAGCTCCATCCATGCAATTATTAGTACCACTAGTCAAACACTAATCGTGTCAAGTTTTATTGTTATTGCCAACTTAAATAATCTACTTCATTTTTATTGCAAGCAAAAACTAGCATCCAAAATTTAAATACTAATGGTTAGCAAAAAATTAAAATAATTAGAAGTCTAATTTTACTTAACTCAAATTTATGAATAACCTACAAAATAGGGCTATCACAAGTTTCAAAGATGTTGCATCACCATACCCACTTGGATGTGTGTATGTATCAGTGTGCATCATTGTGGTTTTGGAAAAGAACACATGCAATAATGCCACTCCAGCATGTGGCGTCCAAACATGTCTAGGAATCCTAGCAGCTTGCTGGGATTCAATTACAACATGCATTCTATCACCAGTGTGAAAGATGCTACGTAACCACACCCACTTGGATGTATGTGTATTAGTGTGCATCATTGTGGTTTTGGAAAAGAACACATGCAATGATGCCACTCCAGCATGTTGTGTCCAATCATGTATAGGAACCCTAGCAGCATGCTGGGATTCAACTACTACATGATCACCTGTTTAAAGGATGCTGCATCACCACACCCACTTTGATGTCGGTGTGTGTATTAGTACGCATCATTGGGTTTTTTGAAAAGAACACATGCAATGATGGCACTCCAGCATGTGTGCAAACATGTCCAGGAACCCTAGCATCATGCTGGGATTGAACTAGATGTCAGTGCATGTGTGTTCCTTTGTTAAACCACATGGATCCACTAGATGTCATTGCATGTTTTTTTTCATAAACCACATGGATCCACTTATGTTATTGCATGTGCGTTCCACATGGATCCACTAGATGTCATTGCATTTTTGTTCTTTTCATGAACCACATGGATCTAGTAGATGTCATTGCATGTGTGTTCTTTTCCTAAACCACATGGATCAACTAGAGTCATTGCATGTGTGTTCTTTTTATAAACCACATGGATCCACTAGATTTCATTGCATGTGTGTTCTTTTCCTAAACCACATGGATCCACTATATGTCATTTCATGTGTGTTCTTTTCATAAACCACATGGATCCACTAGAGTCATTGGATGTGTGTGTGTATCAGTGTGCATCATTGTAGTTTTGGAAACGAACACATGCAATGATGCCACTCCAGCATGTGGCCAACCAAGTCCAGGAACACTAGCAGCATGCTAGGATTCATCTACAACATGGATTCTACCACCAGTTTGAAAGATGCTGCATCACCACACCCACTTGGGTGTGTGTGTGTATCCGTGTGCATCATTGTGGTTTTGGAAAAGAACACATGCAATGATGCCACTCCATCATGTGTACAACCATGTTCAGGAACCCTAGCAGCATGCTGGGATTAAGCTGCAACATGCATTGTATCACCAATTTGAAGAATGTTGCATCACCACACCCACATGGATGTGTGTGTATCATTGTGCATCATTGTGGTTTTGAAAAGGAACACATGCAATGATGCCACTCCAGCATGTGTCCAACCATTTCCAGGAAACCTAGAAGCATATTGGGATTCAACTGCAACATGCATTGTATCACTAGTTTGAAAGATGTTGCATCACCACACCCACTTGGATGTGTGTATGTATCAGTGTGCATCATTGTGGTTTTGGAAAAGAACATATGCAATGATGCCACTCCAGTATGTGGTGTCCAAACATGTCCAGGAACCCTAGCAGCGTGTTGGGATTCAACTACAACATGCATTCTATCACCAGTGTGAAAGATGCTGCATCACCATGCCAGTTGCATGTGTGTGTACCAGTTTGCACCATTGTGGTTTTGGAAAAGAGCACATGCAATGATGCCACTCTAGCATGTGGTGTCCAGCCCTGTCCATGAATCCTAGCAGCATGCTGGGATTCGACTACAACATGCATTGTATCACCTATTTGAAGGATGCTACATCACCACACCCACTTTGATGTCGGTGTGTGTGTATCAGTGTGCATCATTTTGGTTTTTGCAAATAACACAGGAAATGATGCCACTCCAGCATGTGGCCAAACATGTCTAGGAACCCTAGAAGCATGCTGGGATTCAACTAGATGTCAGTGCATGCATGTTCTTTTGATAAACCACATGGATCCACCAGATGTCATTGAATGTGTGTTCTTTTCATAAACCACATGGATCCACTAGATGTCATTGCATGTGTGTTCTTTTCATAAACGACATGGATCCAGTAGATGTCATTGCATGTGTGATCTTTTTCTAAACCACATGGATCCACTTGAGTTATTACATGTGTCTTCTTTTCATAAACCACATGGATCCACTATATGTCACTGCATGTGTGTTCTTTCTTAAACCACATGGATCCACTAGAGTCATTGCATGTCTGTTCTTTTCATGAACCACATGGATCCACTAGATGTCATTGCATGTATGTTCTTTTCGAAAACGACATGGATCCACTAGAGTCATTGCATGTGTGTTCTTTTTATAAACCACATGGATCCACTAGATGTGATTGCATGTGTGTTCTTTTCCTAAACCACATGGATCCACTACATGTCATTGCATGTGTGTTCTTTTCGTAAACCACATGGATCCACTGATGTCAGTGCATGTGTGTTCCACATGGATCCACTAGATGTCATTGCATTGTGTTCTTTTCATGAACCACGTGGATCCAATAGATGTCATTGGGAGATATGAAAACAAAATTTTCTCTTAATGCTTCTTCATTTGAGAAGAGAGAGAAGATTTCTTTTGCCTCTCCTATGAAAACAAAATTTTCTCTTAATGCTTCTTCATTTGAGAACACTTGATTCTTTTTCTTGCTTCTTATGCCTAACTTAAAGGCGTTAAAGAAAAGTACTTATTGGGAGATAACCCAAAAGTTTTAGATGAGTCTTGGAAGTTATTACTTCTGTAATAACCGCTCCTTATCCTTTTTATTTGCTTTTTGTGCCAAGAATAACCTCTAATGAGAGAGAAGTAATGATTGGGAAAGTTGCTGTCCCGAAACAGATTTCTGTGCTTCACCGTAAAAATTCGTGCAAAATCTCGGTACGTCCTTTTGAGGCGTGAATTTCTGTGCTTCTGCCCCAGGTTGTTATCTAACTTTCGTTAGTTTAAGACTTTTCGATTTTAGCAACATAAGGTCTTCGAAAAAATTCGTCTTTACTTGCTGGTCTGTTTTGACAGATTTCTGTCTTTTTCTGCATTTGCTTCTTGTTGGTTCCTTTTTGAGTTCTTTTGGGGAATTGAGCTTTTTTAGGGAAGTGCTACAGTAGCTTGTGTTTTAATGAAAGTTTTATTGGTGTTAGAACTGAACCTAAAGACTTATTATCTTGAGTGCACTAATGTTGCTAATAAAGATTGTGTGGAGTTTTGTATGAAGGAAAAATTTCAGGTGTATGGAAGGAATGAGTAATGAGATGAAGGATGGACTAAAGCTCAAGCTTGGGGATGCCAAGCGTGTCACCCCAAGAAATATCCAGGAAGTACAAGCGTCAAATCTTGGGGATGCCCAAGGCACCCCCCTCTTCATGAATAAAAATCCCAGGTTTCTTCGCAACGCTTCATTTTTTTATTGTTTTATGCACAGTTGTGTTGTTCTTGGAGCGTCTTCTTTTTCATTTTCGTGTTGGTTTTTCGTTTTCTTTGTTTGCTTAGTTTGCTGAATATATTGGTTGGACCCCCTCTTTCATACATTGGTTTTCAAATAGTTTGGTTTGGATTGGAAAAGAGTAGGAAAGTTCATGCTTAAGTGGTAAAGAGAGCTTGTTTTTGACTGTGGCCTATGCTCTGTCATGCCATGCTTGATATTGTTTTGTATTTATGCTTAGTATTATTTTCTGTAGCATGACTTGTTATAAACAATTGAGATTGCTTAATGTGCCTTGGAAGGATCATGCGTTGTTTTAGCATATTAAAGCATAGTATTGTGGTATTCTCCTTTGATGCTTTATTTGGGTTGACTTGGCGCATGCTCACACCATGTTATGACTATCCCAAGTCACCATAGCCTATATGATCCTTTAGTTTTCAATTTTTAGTATCACTTTATGCTTTGATCAATGATGTTTTGTCTCTCTGCATGATTATGGTCATTATTTCTCTCTTAGTTTGCCGCTCCTAGTCTTTTGCTAGCCTCCACAACCAAGTATGAGTTCCACTCATGCATCCAACTCCTAAAACCAAGTTATTCCAAAGAGTCCACCATACCTACCTACTAGCCTATGCTATTCCAAGTATATTCATGTTTTTATCTACCTTCCAAATTTAACTTGTTATGAAAAAACTAGTGATTAAAGCTCTAATGAACTTGATGGCACACTTTACTTTTTTGCATTTAATAAATTTGAACCATTGGGTCCTTCTTTGTTGCGTATATGCTTGCGCTTTATGCCTCTGGTAATCTGGGGAAGTGACAGAAATCTCTAAGGTACTAGATGTGCTGTTGCTACTAGGGAGAAAACAACAATCCTTTGTTCATAGAACAATCATATTGTTTACTTTACACGCAATTCGTAATGCAATTATCCGTTGCTTGCAACTTAACAATGGAGGGGGTTCGGATGATAACCGGAAGGTGGATTATTAGTCATAGATGCAGTTGGATTACGGTCTATGTATAATGTTGCAATGCCCAATCGAATCTCAAAGGAGTCAATATGAGTAGTATATGCTTGTATGCTTTCTCGATGTTTGTCAATTTCCTCGCTGTAATTTGTTCACCCAACATGTCATCTATCTTAAGGAGAGCCACCTCTAGTGAACTATGGACCTCGGTCCTTTCTTTTACTATCAATCTACAATCAACTATTTACTATTTTGTGTTTACTTTTTGCAAACTATTACTTTCTTCCACTCGATACGTTTTATCCTTTGTTTTCAGCAAAACCGGTGAGATTGACAACCTCAACGCAAGTTGGGGACAGAGTTCTGTGGTTGTGTTGTGCAGGTCTCCACGTTGCTGCTGGCACCGGTAGTGCGCCCTAAAAAGTTCAGCTAGCTACACCTTTGGGGTGTTTCCTTGCTCCTACTTGATTGATAACCTTGGTTTCATAACTGAGGGAAAACTTACTGCTGTGCTCATCATACCTTCCTCTTGGGGTTCCCCAACTAGCTCGTTAGTACACGAGTCAGCATGATGCCAATCCAGCATGTGTCCAACCATGTTCAAGAACCCTAGCAGCATGCTGGGATTCAACTGCAACATGCATTATATCACCAGTTTGAAAGATGCTGCATCACCACACCCACTTGGATGTGTTTGTAGCAGTGTGGATCATTGTGGTTTTGAAAAAGAACACATGCAATGATGCCACTCCAGCATATGTCCAAACATGTACAGGAACCCTAGAAGCATGTTGGGATTCAACTATATGTCATTGCCTGTGAGTTCTTTTCATAAACTACATGGATCCACTAGATGTCATTGCCTATGTGTACTTTTCATAAACCACATGGATCCACTGATGTCATTGCATGTGTGTTCTTTTGATAAACCACATGGATCCACTAGATGTCATTACATGTGTGTTCTTTTCATAAACCACATGGATCCACTAGATGCCATTGCATGTGTGTTCTTTTCCTAAACCACATGGATTCAATAGAGTCATTACATGTGTGTTCTTTTCATAAACCACATGGATCCACTAGATGTCATTGCATGTGTGTTCTTTTATTAAACCACATGGATCCACTAGAGTCATTGCCTATGTGTTCTTTTCATAAACCACATGGATCCACTAGATGTCATTGCAGGCGTGTTCTTTTCCTAAACCACATGGATCCACTATATCTCATTGCATGTGTGTTCTTTTAATAAACCACATGGATCCACTTGAGTCATTGGATGTGTGTGTGTATCAGTGTGCATCATTGTAGTTTTTGGAAAAGAACACATGTAATGATGCCACTCCATCATGTGTCCAACCATGTCTAGGAACCTTAGCAGTATGGTGGGATTCAACTGCAACATGCATTCTATCACCAGTTTGAAAGATGTTGCATCACCACACCCACTTGGATCTATGTGTGTGTATTAGTGTGTATCATTGTGGTTTTAGAAAAGAACACATGCAATTAAGCCACTCTACCATGTCGTGTCCAACCATGTCCAGGAACCCTAGCAGCATGCTGGGATTCAACTGCAACATGCATTATATCACTAGTTTGACAGATGCTGCATCACCACACCCACTTGGATGTGTGTGTGTGTGTGTGCGTGTATTAGTGTGCATCATTGTGGTTTTGGAAAAGAACACATACAATGATTCCACTCCAGCATGTGTGTTCTTTTCCTAAACCACATGGATCCACTAGATGTGATTGCATGTGTGTTCTTTCCATAAACCACATGGATCCACTGATGTCATTGAATGTGTGTTCTATTCAAAAACCACATGGATGCACTAGATGTCATTGCATGTGTGTTCTTTTCATAAACCACATTGATCCACTAGATGTCATTGCATGTGTGTTCTTTTCCTAAACCACATGGATCCACTATATTTCATTGCATGTGTGTTCTTTTCATAAACCACATGGATCCACTAGGGTCAGTAGATGTGTATGTGTGTATCAATGTCCATCATTGTGGTTTTGGAAAAGAACGCATGCAATGATGCCACTCCAGCATGTGTCCAACCATGTCCAGGAAACCTAGCAGCATGCTGGTATCAACTGCAACATGCATTCTACCACAAGTTTGAAAGATGCTGCATCACCATACCCACTTGCCATGTGTGTGAATCAGTGTGCATCATTGTGGTTTTGGAAAAGAACACATGCAATGATGCCACTCCAGCATGTGTCCAACCATGTTCAGGAACCCTAGTAGCATGCTAGGATTCAACTGCAATATGCATTGTATCACCAGTTTGAAAGATGCTGCGTCACCACACCCACTTGGATGTGTAAACACATGCAATGATGCCACTCCAGCATTACTCCAACCATGTCCAGAAACCCTAGCATCATGCTGGGATTCTACTGCAACATGCATTGCATCACCAGTTTGAAAGATGCTGCATCACCACACCCACCTTGATGTCGGTGTGTGTGTGTGTATTAGTGTGCATCATTTTGGGTTTTTGAAAAGAACACATGCAATGATGCCACTCCAGCATGTGTACAAACATGTACATGAACCCTAACAGCATGTTGGGAATCAACTAGATGTCATTGCATGTGTGTTCTTTTCAAAAACTACATGGATCCACTAGATGTCATTGCATGTGTGTCCTTTTCATAAACCACATGGATCCACTGATGTCATTGCATGTGTGTTATTTTATTAAACCACATGGATCCACTAGATGTCATTGCATGTGTGTTCTTTTCATAAACCACATGGATACAGTAGATGTCATTGCATGTGTGTTCTTTTCCTAAACCACATGGGTCCACTATATGTCATTGCATGTGTGTTCTTTTAATAAACCACATGGATCCACTAGTCATTGGATGTGTGTGTGTATCAATGTGCATCATTATAGTTTTGGAACTGAACACATGTAATGATTCCACTCCATCATGTGTCCAACCATGTCCAGGAACCCTAGCAGCATGCTGGGATTCAACTACAACATGCATTCTATCACCAGTTTGAAAGATGCTACATCACCACACCCACTTGGATGTGTGTGTATCATTGTGCATCATTGTGGTTTTTGAAAACAACACATGTGATATGGCATTTGCGCACTTCATTGTGTTTTGATGTTTGTTGACAACACTTGGATGGTTTTAATCTGCTGCTCTAATATTTAAGGATATATCTATATTGCATACAGAATATTATCATATCATTATCTTGCCATAAGGAAAGGAGGTCCCAGGATTATATGTGCTACATCTTGTCTGCGCCGGACTTTCCGATAGATTCCAGCCAGAGCATCCGACCTATCCAGAATGTCTGGCTGATGTCCGCTGGAGTGTTCGGCCCGAAGGATTCCTCGGAGGTTGCGGACAGTCAGTAACCTATGTTGGACTTTACCGGGATTCTTCCTAGAAACTGGCTAGATTCTTTACTAGGCCAGAGTGTTCGCTGCTCTATGACCGGAGTGTCCGGTGGGGCCATACTATCCGGGTCGGTTCTGCCGGACTGTCCATATTAATTGGTTCTAACGACTACATTTCTGGGGAAGGCTATATAAAGTTCCCTTCTTCTACCTTGAGTTGATGCTCGTTCCTGAAGAGAAGAACCCTAACCCTAGAGCCACCAAATCAACAAGAACTCCAACTACAACCATCCAAAGTCCTTGATCTTTGCAGAATCGAAGGAGGAGTCCTTAATCTACAACTTCACCAAGAGAGATTTCCATTTCCCCCTCATTCACTTGAGGGCCCCTTGCTCTAGGTTTTCATTGGAAACCCTAGTTCTTGATTTGGTTCTTACTAGATTGTTCTTGATTGTTGTGATAGCTAGCTTGTATTCGAGAGCCTCCAATTCAGTTGTGGATGCATGCCTCGAACTTGTTTTAAAGGTGCCGACTTCCACCTCGAAGGTTGGCGATATAGTGGAAGTGTGAATCGCTCTCCTTGGGGTGAGGTTCACCGGAGAACAAGGGAGGCCTCTCGTGGCATTGGTGGTTTAATACCACCCCCTCTCCAAACGCAGATGCACTTCCTGTCAAAAGGAAGGAACTGCGGGAAATAATCCTTGTGTCCCCGCGTGCTTCACTTTGGTTACTTCTATCCTTTACCACACCTTACTTTATCTTGCTCTTGCTTGATTAGTTGTGCCAGTGTGACATATAGGTAAAATCACCATAGTTGCATTTCTAGAGAATTTACATTTATGTCAAACCTTAATTTGAAAAAGAGTAAAATTTAAAGTAGCACCTATTCACCCCTCCTCTAGGTGACCATACCATCCTTACACTTGGTATCAGAGCCTCGACTCTTTATTCGGGCTTAACCGCCTAAGAGAAAATGGTCAACCCTGAGGATGGTGGAGAGGGTGAGGCTAGCACTTTGGTGACCATGGTAGATCTCAAGAAATTGGAAACAAGCTTGAGCTCTACCTTGGGCAACGAAATCCAATAGTTGCGTCAACTAGTTGAGCAACTTGTTAAAGAAAAGTCAGCCTCACCACCTCCCTCTCATGAGGAAACACCTCCTAACCCTAAGGATAATGCTCCGGTTATGCCTACGGGTGTGGAAGTGGGGGATGAACATAATTCTACTAACTCTTCCACCAAAAAGGGTGATGGGAAGGAAGGGCACCATGCGGTTCCCGGATGGTACTCTCCCGACCCACCTATCCCTCATCGCCATATAAACAATAGAGGTCACCCACCTAAGTTAGCTGCACATACCTTTGCTCAATGGAAAGTATTAATGAAATCACATGTGCGCAGTTCTTGCATTGACCTATGGAACATCATAGAAGATGGACTCAAGATTGAGGATCCAACCAAGAAGAGAAGTGGTCAATAGCCAACTCAATGCCACAAAACTTGGAGTGGGACCTAAGGACTTCCCACACATTGAGCACTACAATACCGCCAAGGAAGATTGGGATGCTCTCATTGACCTATTTGTTGGAAATGAGAGCATGAGAAGATGATGCCTTAAGAAATGAAGCTAAAGGGTTCTTTATGAAGGATGGTGAGGATCATCAAGACATGTATCGATGACTCAAATCCATCGCCACCGCCTTCAGGAATGTTGGTGCCTCTCACATTGATGATACTTGGATCAAGAGGAAATATGTGAGTGCGCTCATGCCCTTTGAGCCCACTGACTTGAAGAGTCTCCAAGGAAGACACAACTACCATATCATGACCTCCAATGAAGTTATGCAAGAGATGGCTTCCTTCAAGGTTGCTGCCAAGAACGCCAAAGATGCCCGTGCTCGTTCCATAAGAATGAGTAGTGGTGTCAATCTCGCCTTGAAGGCCAAGGTTATGGAGTATGATGAGGAAGAAGGAAGTGATGATGCACTCACTATGATCCACCCTGAAGATGTCAAGGTTGCTCATAGTGAATACATGGCTTTCTATGCTAGAAATTTCTAGAAAGATCCCGCAAAGGCCAAGATGGAGATGCAACGAAGAAACAACCCAACTGGTAGAAAAGGAATTGCTTCAAGATTGAGAACTTTCTTCAACTGTGGAGACCGCTATCATTTTGTTGCCGAATGCCCTTATGAGAAGAGAGAAGACAACAGTGGTGCTCTCATATTAAAGAAAAATCCAAAGGCCCCCTTCAAGAAGCCTTTCTACATGAAGAATGCCACCAACAAGAAGTCTGGTGACATTACATTAATAGCACATGAAGAGTTCTCCTCCGATGATGAGGAGGAAGAAGAAACAACGAATGGTGTGGCTACCATTGCCAATACCTATATATCTACCTTATCCCTCTTCGGTTCTCCAAATGAGAACACCTTCAACAAGAACGTTGATAACCCACAAGTATAGGGGATCGTGTGTAGCCTTTTCAATAAGTAAAGAGTGTCGAACCCAATGAGGAGCTAAAGGTAGGATAAATATTCTCTCAAGTTATATCAACCACTGATACAACTCTACGCACACTAAACGTTTGCATTATCTAGGAAATAAAACTAGAGCAACAATACGAGTAATAGAGATAGCTTTGCATGATAATAAATAACAAGAAAGTAAGGCTAGTTGCTACAGCAATAAAATACACTAAACTAACAGAATCATGAGTGTGGAATAGTGGTGGTAATTGTGGTGGCTTTGTCCAAGTTTAAATAGCGAATAGATCCGGTTCATTGTCTTCGATGCAGTTTTCTATGTGGGATAGGCTAAATATACATGCGCTTCACTACCTGGAATTACATGTAGTATATGATTGGATTGTTAGCAAACATCCATAAGTACTAATCAATGCATTAAGGTTTCCCCAACCATAGCCTTAAGTTTAATGGTCCTCTTACTCCCATACGTGCAACGTTCCGGTTCGCGTCCTCAGGTTTCTGTCACTCTGGCAGAACTCCCCATTTCCTTTTACACATACTACAAACCCTATGCTATTTAATACATGGGCACACAAATATAATGGGACATCAAAGGACTGTACCATATCAACATACAACTCTAATGAACCAAAGACGTTCAACCATTCAATCTAAGAACAAAGAAACTACGCAAACATGACATAGATCATAGGATTCTAACTTATAGCATCAAACACCATGTTTACATAGGACGGTACATAGGTGTGTGGGAGGATGAACCACTGCATACTAGGAGGATTAGGTGATGGAGATGCCGGTGAAGATGGTGAAGATGGTAAAGAGGGCGGTGGCGGCGCCGGCGGCGGCGCGGGGGACTCCTTCCCCGCCGCCGGTATCATGGGGGAGCACCGCATGTTAGCCCCTTCCTTCATGGCTTCTTGGGAGCCCTCCACCATGGATATGGATCCATGGGGGAGGAAAAAACGTGGCTTTGGTGGCTGCAAATTCGTGGGTGGAGATGCCCTCGGATTCCCGTCACCCCATCTTGGGCTGCAGTAAATCGGGCCTAAAGGCCCATCAGGACTCGTAATCAGCTAAATTTTATGTCCAGAACGTTTGTCGTGAAATTTCCAACAACTTTGTAGTTGAAGAGTTTTCCCTTTGACCCCGTCTTTGACCCGAAACGTGACCATCTTCAAAACGCATTCCGAGACAGATTTCTAGAAAAATTCCAATTTGACTCCAACAAGGTTTCCACTTGTATTCTTGATAATTTCTACACATCGAAGTGTAAAACAAGAATAGTGTCCACTTTTGTAACTATTAGTAAGTTAGTCCAAATAAATCATAAACTTTATACAAAAAAGAGTGTCAAGTGCATATTATTAGCATAAAACCATTAAAAATTATAGATAGGTTATGGAAATATCAAACGTCACTTGCCTTATGACAAGAGCATCGGAGGTATCACCATGTCCTATCTCCACCTCTAGTGTCAATGATGATTTTAATGATGATATAACTCTTGAGGTGAAGGAATAATTAGTTGATTTCAATGCTTACATGTCTAACTTGCAAGGGAGCATACGAAGAATTTTGTAAACCTCTTGAACCAACTTGCTCACACACAAGAGCTCCTAGATGAGAGATGTAAACTTGGGAGAGAGCATATACTTGAGATGGATGCTCTAACTAATGCTCTTGAAGAAGAACAAGAGACTAGGGTGTCTCTTGAAGAAAAACTTGAAGGCCTTGATGATGCCAATGATCAAATTATTGCTTAGCTCATTAAAGAACGTGATCATGCCATTGCTAAATACAAAAGGCTAAAAAGGACAAGTTTGAGTTTGGTGCTGTTCATGAAAAACTTGCCAAGGATTATGAGAAGCTTAACAAGGCTCACAAAGCCTTGGAAAGTGATCTCATGACTCTCACTAAGTCAAGTGAACAACTTCAAACTCAATTAACTAATGTTGCTTCACCTAGCATTTCCATTCCCTCTAGTAGTACAAATATCCTTGAAGAAAAATCTAGGTTGAAGGGGGAGCTTGCAAAGGCAACGTTCCCAAAAGGTAACAAGTCTCTTGATGACCTTTTAAGTAAACAAAGGACAAATAATGAGAAAAGAGGTCTTGGCTATGTTTCCAAAGCCAAGAAGAAAAAGAACAACAAGAATAAGAAGGCCAAGGCCGCTCAATCAAAAGATAAGACCATTATGGGTAGTGAGGCCCAAAGTGGCAAAACTATGTCACATGATGACTTTGCAGGAAGTGCTCATCCTCACTGTGTCTTAATGCGTAATTCTTTTGGTGATGTGCATGCACAATATGTTGGTCCATTTGATGGTTATATTGCTTGGTCTATTTGCATTCCAAAGACCCTTATCACTAACAAGAGAGGACCCATTGAAAAATGGGTACCTAAAAACTAGCTTGATCTCTTGTAGAACTATGCTTCCGGCGGGTCAAAGTGGGTGCTTGATAGTGGTTGCACAAGTCATATGACCGGAAGCAAGACAATAATGATTGAGATGAGGGCAAATCAAGATCATATAACTGTCACATATGCTGATCAATCAAAATCTCAGGTAATGGGTCTTGGCAAAGTTGTGGTTGAACACGATGTTACTCTCGTGGATGTCATGCTTGTTGAGACCTTAGCTATAATCTACTTTCTGTCCGTGCCCTAGGCAAGATGGGTTTCGCCCTCTTTATTGATAATTATATGGTGATCCTCTTGTGGAGCAAGGCTCTGAAGTTCGCTTTTGTTGGGTATGTCGAAAATGATTTGTATGTGGTGGACTTTTTGGGGAAAACCACTACAAATGTGATGTGCTTATTCAGAAAGGCCGATGTGGGTTGGTTATGGCATCGCCGACTATCCCATGTCAATATGAGAACTTTTCAAAGCCTTCACAAGGGTGGCCACATTGTGGGACTAAAGGACAATGTTTGTTTTGCCAAAGATCGTGTTTGCAGGGCTTGTGTTGAAGGAAAAATGCATGATGCTCCCCACAAACCAAATAATATTATAAAGTCAAAAATGGTCTTGGAGCTCCTTCATGTGGATCTCTTTGGTCCTCCATCTCATGCTAGCCTTGGTGGGAAGAAATATTGCTTGGTGACTGTTGATGACTACTCAAGATATGCATGGGTCTATTTCTTCAAGTTGAAGAGTGAGACCCAACAATATTTCATTGACTTCGTCAATATGGTTCAACGTTAATAAAATTTGCCCGTGCTAACCATAAGAAGTGATAATGGCACCGAGTTCAAGAACTACACTCTATATGGCTTTATTTATGATGAGGGGATAAAACATCAATATTCCGCTGCATATACTCCTCAACAAAATGGTGTAGCTGAGAGGAAGAACATGAATTTAATGGATATGGCAAGGTCTATGTTGGCTAAGTTTAAGTCTCCATACAATTTTTGGGCAGAGGCTATCTCCACCGCATGCCATGCATCAAACCGTCTCTACCTCCGCAAAGAATTGATCAAGACGCCATATGAAATACTTACCGGTAACAAGCCCAACATTTCATACTTCCGGGTGTTTGGTTTTAAGTGCTTATATCTCATTAAAGGTGTTCGTTTGTCCAAATTTGATTCCAAAGCTTTAGAGGGTATTTTTGTTGGCTATGGTATCGATTCCCACACTTATAGAATCGATGATAACCTCTCCGGAATTGTCATAGAATCTTGTAGTGTGGTTTTCGAAGAATATGATGCCCCCAAGCGAGGCATGTTCATGTTTGTGATGTAGATGATGAAATACCTCAAGATTCCATAAGAAGAATGGGTGCAGGATCAAGAAGAACTATGCTTTACTCATGTGGAGCCATCATCTTCACAACTTCAACAAGCTCCCACTATTGAGGGCAATGATGACCCAAGCCAAAGACAAGTTGAGAACCCTCTCGATGATGAACAGGCTAAATGCACTAGGCTGAATTGTCCACTCTCTCCACTGACGGGACTGGCAAGCTGATACCTTCAATCCGGATTATGGATGTAGTATAGCTCTTTTTCCCTAGTAGACCTAGGTTATCAAATCCTCGGGAAGCGAATGCGTAGTGAAGTTACTTTAAAGGACCTTCAGGAGTTTTAGAATTCCTTTTGTGTTTTAACTAGACAGTAGCTTGCATCTTTTTTGTTGTTGTAGATGATGGAGAGAGAGGGCCTAGGGCATTTGGTTCCACCTGTAGCTATGCAAAAACATCTGATGGAAATAAAAGATAGAAATAAAGTATGCGTGCACTTGTTAGACCAAGATAAATTATATGTGGGCAGTGCATCCATAATTGCTATTGCCTCCTTAACCGCTTATAGAAATAACCTACTAGTATCATCCATAGAACAAAGAGAACTAATGATATGCATAGTAATGTCACCGTTAATCCCAAGCAAATCCCTCACATACAGCCATACTACCCCTTCTATCACTGGGGTTCCCAGTCTGCAGGTCAGTCATCACTCATACTCCCTATACGTGGCTCAACCCTCGGGGTCTTGGGTACCTAACAAGTCCTTAGATTGAGGCAAGAGAGGATACAATAATCATCATGTCATATAAACTAATACACGATCCCATCTATGATAAATCACATGCACAATTGCTACATGGCTAGGCTGAAGCCCTCAGCCCAAGGAGAATTACTCACACATAGAGATGAGATCAACAATCACAAACATTGTAATGAAAATCATAAGATTGATAGCAATAGTCTTACAATGTCGCCAATCGGAGAAGAGATCTACTATTACAAGTGGTGGAAGATGGTTATGGAGATAGAGAAGGGTTTGGATATCTGGGGTGTGGTGTCTCCCTTTTCTCGTCGCCTGAGGCTTCTTTTTTTATAGGGGTCCCTTCACAAAATTTGTTTTGTTTGACCTAACGGAGGCGGCGCCACCTATACGACCGGAGCTATACGGTCGGAATTTTTGCTCCGACCGTATAGTTGGTCGTTACGGTGTCTGCCTTCGTTGGACGGCTCCTGGTTTCTTCTGGTCAAAGGAAATATCGTATCTTTGACTTTAATGTAGTGATTCCCTCCTTTAAACTTATCTACGCAGGAAAAATACAAGAACAAAGGATTGCATACCCCTCTGAATATTAGCATTAGTGGCAGGGTTTAGAGAGATATTTCATCAAAAATATGATTAATATCCAGTTTAAATGTGGACGTAGATGGCTATATTTCAGAGCCATCAACCTCCCCAAGCTTAAACTTGATCGTCCAGAGCAACAAAACCAAAATCAAAAAGGAACTCAACATTTAAACTTAAATAACGAGATGGTGATCTTACTCATGATTAATAGTCTCATGTTTCCTCCACTTTCATAAATCTAAAAAACTTCAGCATAGATAGAGTAATGGCAAGCGTATCATATGGGTTTCATGCATCCTTATAGCGCAGCAAAATTATTGTAAGCATGGATGATTCAAATGAGTAAATTTTATTCCATGTCAAGTAATCAACTCATAGGCTTGCCTTTGAATAGTAAAGTATAATCATGTAAATTAAGAGTGTGAGAGTTTTCATGAAAAGCATATATACTAGAGTATCTCAATTCTCCCACGTCGATGAATCAAGACTTTGCAAGCACTACTTTTATATTCATTGTCCTGCGAGAATTTCAGTTTTTAAGTAATTGAGAGCATGCCAAAGATTTTTATTAGTTTATCGGGCTTTGATGGACACTCGTGGAATCACTAAGGTTTTTGTTCCTTTTGCATAATGATTACTCATAACAGCTAGAGGAGTGATTCCATCATGATTACAGCTACCCGGGAGTGCCAAAAATCTCACCCACTATAGCATTGATGCTACAAGTGTTTAATCAACTCATAGCCGAAATCTAGGAGTTTCCTCCATGAAGATCGTTCGTAGGCCAATGGAGTTGTTGGCATCCCATGAAGTTTGACACACATAAAGCTATATTATTCTTATGATTAAGAAATCAAACTTTGGCATGCTCACAAAAACCGCTAAACATTAATTCAATTGAACAAATCCTTTCAAAGAGAGCTATTAAGTCAATCAATATTTTCAGTGGTGTCAAGTGTCTCAAGAAATAAGCCTTCAAGACTAAACACTACAACACCCATGCCTTCAATTGTGAGACTTTTTATTATTACAATTGTTTAGCAATTTTTAGGCAAGATTTGGTCAATTACAAGAGCTAGAACAAAAATGAGCCCAATTAAATACCCATGCAAACGACAATCTTACTATGATACAAAGACTCACTCCACCAATATAATATCTCAACATTTAATACTAACTAGCATGGGTTTCTCAGACTTAAAAAGTGGGGACTCATAAGGCATACCTCTCATGTTTGGTTCCACTTCTCTCTTCCTTTTTTATTTGTTTCTTCGAAACTAGAAGTAGATCAGTCTCCTGCAAACATACAAAGACCTCGAGGCGACAAGAAAAGAAAGGAGAATAAGGAAAAATGGAGAAATCTTTTTGTGCTTTTTTAAGAGAGGGAAATAAAGAATAGAAAATTGGCGGCAAAGCTTGGCTAGAAAATTTCGAAAGCAAATAAAAAGAACTAAAGATAAAGTGTTGGGGAAACCAACACGAGTGCTTATAAACTCAAAAAAACATAACCTCGAAAAAAGCAAATGAACGCCAAATAAAGATACATGAGGAAACTTCCCCAAGCTTAGGCTTTTGCAAGCCCTTCAAATCATTGTGGTGGCAGGGATAAGTCATTACTCCAGTTCGCGAATTGAGTGGAGAGGTTACTTGTTGATTCTCGGAGGTTCAAAGAGAGGTTGTGCATCCTCTCCATAGTCCCTCCAAGTCCTTGGAAATCTTGGTATATGGCGAACCGGGTTTGTGGCTACTCTTCTTGTTGGTGAGGAACTTCTTGTTCCTCCTCTTGGTCCTTATCCTCTTCAGGAATCTCCTCCTCGGGTTGGTACCTCTCAACCTACACATCATATAGCAAACGTCCTTCCTCGATAGATAAAAGACCATTAGGCAAAGGAGCGGGGTAGATGCGCCTAGGTTCAACAATATGCAGATAATAAACACCACCTCTCCTAGTGAGCATTCCATGGGCCCTCAAGGTGGATAAACCAACACACGTCTCACCTAGTACGGGTTGCAACTCAGCTAGATCGATGTCTAGGGTAGTGGCAAGCACGGTGATGACGCCTCCTCCTGTGATTGGCCCTTGGCTTTGGGAGGTTTGCTGCTCCAGGTAGCACACAAGGATGGTGCCCAAGTTGAGTGAAAGTTTGCAGTTGATGTAAGCAGCCTTGGCGAGGACTAGGATGTCCTCCTCGTTGAGTCTCGTGGACTCATTGCGTGCCTGCAAGGTGTTAGCAATAACATAGAACAAATAGCGAATTGCAGGATGTTGAATATTCTTCCACTTGTTCACTCTACTAGTGAAGCTCATCCCATTATAGTATTGATCGCGGGAAGGAATTAAGCCAGTGAAGGATGCGGGTAAAGCATGAACATCATTGTTTGGCAAATTAAAGCATGCACACCATTGATCTAACATTAAGGTGTAGTTTTTGTTCATCAAACGGAAAGAAATACTATCCTCTCCTTGCCATAGTTTAACAGTGCTTTGCAATGAACTTAGGAATTCGATGGTTAAGCGACGATAAGTAGGTACATCATTGTACACAAAGTTTTTCAGGCTAGCTCTATTGCAAAGTAAATTAAAGTCATCAGAAATACCGAGCTGGTTCAATATAATGGGGCAAGTCCACTTGGTGGCCTTCACTTCATGATTCTTGATCTTGTTGAAGTGTTCGTGATGAGCCTGATCCCTGACCGTATCCCCATGCATTCCTGGGTGATTGCCCAAGAAGCGCTAGCGGTGGCATGAGCACGAGTTTCGCTCCATGTGTTCATCTTCTAAAACATTGAAGAAAGGCAAAAATAAAACTTTTTGATCCAACAACAGTAAGTATAATATGTTCCTCATCTAAGCACACTAAAGAATCTCCTCAAGATAATAATCTAGGTAAGAAAATCATGGAAATTAGTTCATAGTAGGTCTCACCCTAGATTGATAATGACAATAGATCGAAGATGAATTTGCAAAAAGTAATTGGAGGATCGGAGGTGAAACATACCATAGATCACTTGTGTGCGAGGAAATCGAACAAAATTGAGTAGAGATGAAGATCCCTTGAAGTTTTGAGAGAGTTTGGAGGTAGAAGAAGGAAAAATGATTGAAGTTTTGGAGTTGGGAGTACCTTCCCGTGCGATTTTGTGGTCGGACACAACTATACGGGCGCAGCTATACGAGCGGAACATGCGTTCCGATCGTATAGTTGACGTTCTGTCAAAATATTAGGTCTTCCTCCTGGCGGCGCAGCTATACGGCCACAACTATACGGGCAGAAAAAAATATTCCGGCCATATAGTTGGTCGTTAAACTGTCTATCCTTGTGAAAGAAAATTTGCAAAAGGCCTCGTTATCTATACGACCGGAACTATACTACCGGAAGTTTTATTCCCGCCGTATAGTTGGTCGTTAAACTCCCAGTACATATGAAAAGAAATTGTACGGAGGCATTGATATCTATATGACCATAACTATACGACCGAAATTTTTATTCTCGCCGTATAGGTAGTCGTTAAACAATCTGTACATAAGAAAAGAAATTGTACTGAGGCACCGATATCTATACGACCGGAACTATACGGCCGGAATATTTATTCCTGCCATATAGTTGGTCGTTAGACTCTCAGTACATATTGCAGAAATTTTTTCGATGGCAAAGTTAACTATACGACCGGAACCAAACGACTGGAATTTTTATTCCCGCCGTATAGTTGGTCATTAAACCGTCTGTATGCATCAAAAAATTTATGTTTCTTTGTAAACTATTTATTTTCCTGTAACTTAGCGATATGCCTTGTTTCTGACAAAAAATTGATAGAAAATATTGTCGACCAATAATAGCATGAATAATGCAGAAATTAAAGTACTACCAAATTTCTTCTCCCCAAATGGAGTTTTCTAGCACTCTTTATTGAACATGAACTTAAACTAAAACAAAAAACTTAACTCAAACCTTAATTTAACATGGGTTTCCTCCCATGGAGCGCTCTTTTACGGTCAATAGCTTGACCTTGATGATATTCACTTGGGCCAGATGAGTGGAACACCCACTCCAAAGTAATTGGCCTTCAAAGTGATGGCCTCTTTCTCGTCATGTTTGGCTTTCTTCTTCCTGGGGAAATGAATAACAAAAGGATCCCGAGAAGGCAATTGCAACTTCACATTCCCTTCATGAAGGTTAATTAAAGCCTTTATGGTTCTTCAAAAAGGACTGCCTAGTATTATAGGAGCAACAGTGTCTTCAGGCATGTCAACAATAACAAAATCAATGAGAGCAGGACGACCTTTGATGTAAAATAAAGTGTTCTCCTTAATCCCTACAACTTGTTTGTAGGTAGAATCTGCTAAATGCAATTCAGTAATTTCAAAGGATCCAAGATTTAACTTGTTAAAAAGACTCTTTGGAATTGTTGAGACGCTTGCACCTAGATCACAAAGTGCAACTATCTCATTAGTTCCAATCTTTATCTTAATAGTTGGCTCAAATATGTCATCTAGTTTAACAGGTAACTTTTCAGAGATTTTCTTGTATTCCTCTTCAAGCTCACGTACCTTAATTGCTACTTGATCAACAAAGTGTTGACACATGGCTTCATCATTACCTTCACTTACCGAAATTTTTACGTTGATCCTTTTTACGAGATCTTCGATGGTGTAGCTTGGTGAAGGGGCATTACTATAGTCAAGTTCTTCAGGCTCCTCCCTTTGGATTCTCATCATTTTGAGTTCCTCAACAGGATTGGGCTCAGCTTTTCCTGCAAATTTAGCTAGAATGAGAGTTTGAAGCTCGGTTATCTTACCTAGCTGTGCCTCAGCAATCCTTGTTCTTTCTTGAAGGGCTTGCAAATCATTTCTCAAACTAACAGCTTGGTTAGATAATTTACCAAGCATAGCATCATGGTTCTCCGTGATTTTGACTAAAATATTATTTTGTTCATTTTGCAAGTCTATGAAAGACTTAAGCGTTTCTTGGAGACTAACATTACTAGTTCCCATATTTTTATTAGAGTTATTTGTAGGACTAGCATAATGTTTCTGAAAATTAGGATTATAACTCTTCTTCCAAGCAGGATTATAATCATTACGAGCCACGAAGTCTAGTTCTTCTATATTTGTTTCTGGGGTGGCTCTTACCTGAGTTTCCTTACCTTTTACGGCTAGTATGAGCTCATCCAACTTAGCATTGAGATCTTCATTTTCTTATGGTGAGACAGAGTTCACCTTCTTCGTGTTTGATCTTTCAACATGCCATTGGGCATGGTTGTCTTGCATATTGTCTAGCAGCTGCTTTGCTTCGGTAATTTGTTTTCCCATGAATGTTCCTCTAGATGCAGTATCAAGCATAGCTTAGACACAGGATTAAGAGCATTGTAAAATAAATGGAGGATTAACCAATCTTCCATCCCATGACTAGGACAGTTTCTTAGGCATTCTTTCATCCTCTCCCATGCAAGCGCTAGTGTCTCACGCTCTTCCTGTCTAAAACCAGTAATATTAGATCGAAGTTGCATAGTATTTGCAGGTGGGAAAATTTTAGTCATAAATAAAGAAGTACATCCCACCCATGATGTAATAGTATTTTTAGGCAAAGATAGCAACCATTTCTTTAGCTCTTCCTCTTAGAGAGAAAAGAGATTGACGTAATTTGACCGCATTAGGGTCAACATGTTTTATACGCATCATATCACATATTTCAATAAAAGTATTTAAGTGCATACCTACGTCTTCAACAGCAGAGCCTCCAAATTGATTCTGTTGAACCAAACTTAAATAATGGGGCTTAATTTCATAGTCATCAGCAGCAATTGCTGGCTGAGTAATAGGAGTACGCAAATAATCATTATTGGGAGTAGCAAACTCCCCAAGCTTCTTTTCAACCATACTTCCTATGTTTTTGGGTTTTCTTAGGTTAAAAATTATAACAGTAAAAACAAGAATTTAAAGACTAACAATTATTTTTGGTTTATCAAATAAAGACTAAAAGCAAACTAACAAAATTAAAAACAAGAATTAAAACTAGCAAGGTTCCTAATAACCTCACCAGGGTAGCTATTGGTTCCCCAGAAAAAGGGTTGATACCTTCGATACAGATTACGGATGTAGTATAGCTCTTTTCCCCAGTAGACCTAGGTTATCGAATCCTCGGGAAGCGAATGTGTAGTGAAGTTACTTTAATGGACCAGTAGCTTGCATATTTTTTGTTGTTGTCGATGATGGAGAGAGAGGGCCTAGGGCGTTCAGTTTCACCTATAGCTATGCAAAAACATCTGATGGATATAAAAGATAGAAATAAAGTATGCATGTACTTGTTAGAGCAAGATAAATTATATGTGGGTAGTGCATCCATAATTGCTATTGCCTCCGCAACTGCTTATAGCAATAACCTACTAGTCTCATCCATAGAAGAAAGAGAACTAATGATATGCATAGTGATGTCACCGTTAATCCCAAGTAAATCCTTCACATACAGCCGTACTACCCCTTCTGTCACTAGGGTTCCAAACCTGCAGATCAGTCATCACTCATACTCGCTATAACTGGCTAGAAAAAATGCACAAAGAGCTCAACAACTTCAAGAGAAACAAAGTATGGAAGGTAGTAGAAAAGCCCAAAGAGTGTTGCAATGTTATTGGCACTAAATGGATTTTTAAGAACAAGCAAGATGAACATGGCATTGTTGTGAGGAATAAGGCAAGATTGATTGCACAAGGGTTCTCTCAAATTGAAGGCATTGATTATGAAGAGACTTATGCACCCGTGGCTTGCCTTGAGTCCATCTATATCCTTCTTGCATATGTTGCACATCATAATTTTAAATTACAACAAATGGATGTGGAAAGTGCTTTTCTAAATGGGTCATTATATGAGTTGGTTTATTTTAAGCAACCCCCAGGTTTCGAGGATCCCAACTTCCCAAACCATGTCTACATACTTGATAAGGCACTTTATGGACTTAAACACTCTCCACATACTTGGTATGAGCACCTTAGAGAGTTATTGTTAGACCGTGGATTTGAGGTTGGGAAAATTGATCCCACTCTTTTTACTAAGAAGGTTAATGGGGAGCTTTTCGTTTGCCAAATATATGTTGATGATATTATCTTTGGCTCATCTAACAAAGCTTTTAATGATGAATTATCAAAGCTTATGACTGACAGGTTCAGGATGTCCATGATGGGGGAGTAGGGTATTTATTGGCTTTGAGATCAAGCAAATAAGAGGAGGAACCTATTTCAATCAAGCCAAATATACCCAATACATGCTCAAGTGGTTCAACATGAAGGAACTAAATGGAGCTCCAACTCCCATGGCAACCAAGTCACATCTTGAACTTAACCCAAATGGTAAATATGTTGATCAAAAGGTATACCGGTCCATGATTGGTTCTTTGATTTTCCTATGTGCATCTAGACCCGATATTGTGTTAAGTGTAGGTGCAAGGTATCAAGTGGCTCCTAAAGAAAGCGACTTAATGACAGTCAAAAGAATCTTTCGATATTTGGTTCATACCCCAAACTATGGTATATGGTATCCTAGGGGATCTACATTCTCTCTTTGTGGATACACTGATTCAGATTGGGCTGGTGATAAGGATGATAGAAAATCAACCTCCGGGGCTTGCCAATTCCTTGGTAGGTTCTTGGTGTGTTGGTCTTCTAAAAAGAAAAATTGTATCTCTCTTTCCACCGCTGGGGCTGAATATGTGGCTGCTTCTAGTGCGTGCACTCAATTGTTATGGATGAGGCAAGGAATATGGTGTCCGTTGTGACAAAGTGCCTCTTCTATGTGATAATGAAAGTGCTATCAAAATTGCCTACAATCCTGTAGATCATATAAGAACAAAGCATATTGAGATCCATCATCATTTCATTAGAGATCATGTTGTCCGGGGAGATATTGAGCTTTCTTATGTGTCAACCAAAGACCAACTTGCAAATATTTTCATGAATCCCCTTATGAAGCAAGATTTTGTTATTTGAGGAATGAGCTAAATATCCTAGATTCAAGAGTGACTTGATTATCTTGCATACACACATATTACTTGATCATTATGTGGTTTAGGTGCAGACATGGACATAGGGGAGTGTGGTCCTAATCTATTGGGCTATCCCTCCCCCTAATGCCAAAATTAAGAAAATCAATTCTCTTAATATCATTTATGATATGTGAGCTTCATTGCTGAGTAGAGGTTATGAACCCAAGGATAATTCTTCGCGGTTTCATGCCTCAGACTCTTACATGGTGGCCTCGGCCACCGCCCTCTTCATTACAAGGAGTTGGTTCTTGGTTTGATCTTATCAAGAGTTTAGTGGACATTTATTTGGATTCTCTTACTTTATGCTCTCCCCAGTGTACTTCTCAAAATCCCAGGCCTATTCTTACCTTAAAACATGCTCCTCTTGCCACACATTTGTCTACAAAATTTGTTCCTGGTGTCTATGGTCGAAGGGACCGGACTGTCCACTCTAAACCAGCCGGAGTGTACGGCTGGACCGGACTCTCCGCTTGATTTGCACCGGACAATCTGGCCGGGCCAGACTCTCTAGCTTATTTCGCCTGGACACTCCGGGCCAACCAGTCTCAAACTCGAAAGAGAGGGCCGGGGATAAGTGGACGGTTCAGTCCTCCTTCTCCTCCCCGACTCCCTCTTCCTCCTCAATTGCTTCCTCCGACCAAGGGCACCACCGGGAGGGCTTCTCCACCCCGGATCTTGCCGCTACCACCGACCATCTCCCTCCCTTCACCAGTGGGATTGATTCCCCTCCGGTGAAGTCCTCCATGGATGCTGGTAAAGTGCCCCTCTCCTTCTCATTCTTTAGGCTAGCCCTAGATGAGTTTTTGAGGACCACATGTTGCTAGAATCCATGTATACATTATTCTTGCATGTAATGTTCCCTAGCAGGAGTTCTAGAAATGTCGATCTGCTCCGGTTGAGCCTCCCCACACTGTCCTGAAAATTGCCATGGCTCCAGCCGGAATATCCGACGCATATGGGCCAGACACTCCGGTGCGGCTAGAATGTCCGGTGCATTCGCACCGGAATGTCCGGGTTAGGCGGAGTCTCCAGGGTGATTTCTCCAGACAGTTCGGGCAGAATCGACCTAAGCAGTCCAATATTCCTTTGATTGCTGCTATCTCATTAGTATCTCCTGGACAAATGTGCTCACAGCTACTTTCTCCAAATGCTATCTCCCTTCTCTGATTTCACAGGTGTCTCTCGTCCTCGCCGGTCTCAGGCTAGCCATCATCGCGGTTCTTACAATGAAGAGAGAGATGTTCATGTGGATCCATCTATGGTCAGGCAATCTGCACGTGATCGTGCTATAGCAAAACAAGAGAAGATAAGAAACCTGAAAAGGGATGATGCCAAGCGCATGAAATTTGAAGCTTTCTCTACCTTGGCTGATTTGGGCACTGAAGATTATGTGGAGATGAGGCTCCAGCAGTTCTATTCTCTACCTTGCACCTCTCCTGATGATTGGTTTTGGAGGAATGAACAATTCCTCCTCTATTCCGAGGTGTATGGTGTTTCAGATCTCCTATGTGCCCCATGCAATGGTTGGAGATTTAGAAGCTGCGTGCTCACAGCTACTTTCAGGATGCTTTGTGGGTTACAAAGAAGAAGAGAAGACTATAACATTGAGTTGGTTCAGCAGTTTTATGCCACTTTTGTATTTGATGACACTGTGGATGTTCCCATAGAGTGGATTTCTGGCACTACCAGATGCCGTTCCAATTTGGTGCAATTTGCTGGCATTCTTGGGTTACCCTTCAACCCTAATGAAGCTTGTGGTGAAAGAATGCATATTCATGGACAAGCCCATGACAAGGAAAGGTTAGCTCATATCTATTCTTAGGGTGGTATATGTGGTCAAACCACCAACATGAAGCTGCTCTACAACATTCTACTTCGCATGTTTTGCCACACTCTCACACCAAAGGCAGGTAACAAGGATGAAATGCGAGGTGCTGAAATCAAACTCATGGCTCATGCTCACTCTATGTTTATTCATGGTCCTGACCATGATGGTGGTGCTACTGATGTCATGGACTTTATATATCAAGACTTGTACAAGTGCATTATGGACAAGAAGTTCCCTCTCTATACCCCATATGTGATGAAGCTTATTGCTTCCCACACTCCAGCTACTCCTCTCCTCTTCAACAACCTTGTGTCACACAAGCCTACCACGCTTTAGAGGAAGGGGCTCCTTCCACTTAGGTACCCCGTGGTTGTCCCCCTTCTCGTGGTTCATTTGAGGATGAGGATGTGGATGATCTTGACAACGGTGGCAGTGATGGGTCTGAGGAGGTGCAGAAGGTTGTAATCCATGGTCCTCGCATGAAGCATGCTAGCAATGCATATCTCTTCAACAACTTTAGAGAAGAAGTGTACAAGAAGGTGAAGAAGGCTTCCTGGTGGGAGATACTGCTCCTGTGTCAGAACATTGGCATCCGCCATGGTTAGTACGATGCCTACAAGGCCAATAGGAATGTCATGAAGGAACTCAAGAAGACAACCAGCCCATGGATGTTGACTCATCTCAGCAGGTTTCTGATGGTACGCTCTCTTATGGACACTAGAATTAGGGGCATGTGGATTGGTCCATGTTTGATGATGTTTCTTCCTCTTCTCGCCCTCACGGCAAGTAGACTGCTCAAGATGGTGATGATAAGGACGAGGATGGTGATGAGGATGAGGATGACAATGAGGATGTGGAGGATGATGACTACAATGGCTAGAGTTGGTTTGGGACGCTTTCGTAGTGCTCTTTTCCTTTTTTGGCGTCTCAATGCCAAAGGGGGAGAAGTAGCCATATTAGGTTGCTACCGGAGATTTTCATGGGTACACAAGCTTCACGTTATCTCGATCTGCCTTTTTGAAGCTTGTGTCTTGATGTCCATTTGGTTATGTACCTTGTCATATGTTGAACTCCGTTGTCTATCATGTGTGGTAAGACATGCGCACCCAATATCGTTATTTGATAAAAAAACCATAGATTGCCTAGTTATTTGTCGTACTGTTGTGGTTATAAATTCTAGTGAGGGGGTACTCTCTAGGTTGTGTGATATTATATTCAAATGCTCATTTAAACGGGTCACACATCTAGGGGGAGCCTTCCTATAGGTTGTAAATCAGTTGTTGCTATGCCTATTGATTATCATATACAAATCCATGGGTTATCATCAAACACCAAAAAGGCGGAGATTGAAAGGGCATTTGTGCCCTTCATTGTGTTTTGATGTTTGTTGACAACACTAGATGGTTTTAATCCGCTTCTAAAATGTTTCAGGATATATCTATATTGCCTGCAGAATATTATCATATCATTATCTTACCATAAGGAAAGGAGGTCCCAGGATTTATCTGTGCTGTATCTTGTATGCGCCAGACTGTCTAGTAGATTCCAGCCGGAGTATCCGGCCTAGCTTGGAATGTCTGGCTGATGTCCGCCGGAGATGTCATTGCATGTGTGTTCTTTTCATAAACCACATGGATATAGTAGATGTCATTTCATGTGTGTTCTTTTCCTAAACCACATGGATCCACTATATGTCATTGCATGTGTGTTCTTTTAATAAACCACATGGATCCACTAGAGTCATTGGATGTGTGTGTATCAATGTGCATCATTGTAGTTTTGGAAATGAACACATGCAATTATGCCACTCCATCATGTGTCCAACCATGTCCAGGAACCCTAGAAGCATGCTGGGATTCAACTACAACATGCATTCTATCACTAGTTTGAAAGATGCTACATCACCACACCCACTTGGATGTGTGTGTATCACTGTGCATCATTGTGTATTTGGAAAAGAACACATGTGAAAGGGCATTTGCACACTTCATTGTGTTTTGATGTTTGTTGACAACACTAGGATGGTTTTAATCTACTGCTGTAATGTTTCAAGATATATCTATATTGCAGACAGAATATTATCATGTCATTATCTTGCCATAAGGAAAGGAGGTCCCAGGATTTATTTGTGCTACATCTTGTCTACGCCGGACTGTCCCATAGGTTCCAGCCAGTGTATCCGGCCTAGCCGGAATGTCCGGCTGATGTCCGCCAGAGTGTCCAGCCCGAAGGATTCCTCGGAGGTTTCGGACAGTCAGTAACCTATATCGGACTTTACCCGGATTCTTCTCGGACACTAGACGGATTCTTTACCAGGCCGGAGTGTCCGCTGCTCTATGACCGGAGTGTCCGGTGGGGCCGGACTGTCCGGGTCGGTTCTGCCGGACTGTCCGTATTAAGTGGTTCTAACGCTACATTTCTGGGGGGCCTATATAAAGGCCCCTTCTTCTACCTTGAGTTGTTGCTCATTCCTGAAGAGAAGAACCCTAACCCTAGAGCCACCAAATCAACAAGGACTCCAACTACAACCATCCAAAGTCCTTGATCTTTGCAGAATCGAAGGAGGAGTCCTTGATCTATAGCTTCACCAAGAGAGATTTCCATTTCCCCCTCATTCACTTGAGGGCCTCTTGCTCTAGTGTTTCACTGGAAACCCTAGTTCTTGATTTGGTTCTTACTAGCTTGTTCTTGATTTTTGTGACAACTAGCTTGTATTCGGGAGCCTCCAATTTTAGTTGTAGATGCATGCCTCAAACTTTTTGTAAAGGTGTCGGCTTCCACCTTGAAGGTTGCCTGTATAGTGGAAGCGTGAATCGATCCCCTTGGGGTGAGGTTCACAGAAGAACAACGGAGGCCTATCATGGCGTTGGTGGTTTGATACCACCCCCTCTCCAAACGTAGATGTACTTCCCCTCAAAAGGAATGAACTACGGGAAATAATCCTTGTGTCGCCGCGTGCTTCACTTCGGTTACTTCTATCCTTTACCGCACCTTACTTTATCTTGCTCTTGCTTGATTACTTGTGCCAGTGTGACGTATAGGTAAATTCACCATAGTTGCATATCTAGAGAATTTACCTTTGTGTCAAACCTTAATTTGAAAAAGAGTAAAATTTGAAGTAGCACCTATTCACCCCCTCTAGGTGACCATACGATCCTTTCAACATAAATTAAGACACTCTAGCATGTCGTGTCCAACCATGTCCAGGAACCCTAGCAGCATGCTGGGATTCAACTGCAACATGCATTGTATCACCAGTTTGAAAGATCCTGCATCACCACACCCACTTGGATGTGTGTATGTGTGTGCGTGTATAAGTGCGCATCATTGTGGTTTTGGAAAAACCACATGCAATAATGCCACTCTAGAATGTGTGTACTTTTCCTAAACCACATGGATCCACTAGATGTCATTGCATGTGTGTTCTTTCCATAAACCACATGGATCCACTTATGTCATTGCATGTGTGTTCTTTTCAAAAACCACATGGATCCACTAGATGTCATTGCATGTGTGTTCTTTTCATGAACCACATGGATCCACTAGATGTCATTGCATGTGTGTTCTTTTCCAAAACGACATGGATCCACTAGAGTCATTGCATGTGTGTTCTTTTTATAAACCACATGGATCCACTAGATGTCATTGCATGTGTGTTCTTTTCCTAAACCACATGGATCCACTATATGTCATTGCATGTGTGTTCTTTTCATAAACCACATGGATCCACTAGAGTCATTGTGGTTTTGGAAAAGAACACATGCCATGATGCCACTCCAACATGTGGTGTCCAAACATCTCCAAGAACCCTAGCAACTTGCTACTATTCAATTACAACATGCATTCCATCACCAGTGTGAAAGATGCTGCATCACCACACCCACTTGGATGTGTGTGTATAAGTGTGCATCATTGTGGTTTAAGAAAAGAATACATGCAATGATGCCACTCCAGCATGTGTTGTCCAACCAAATCTGGGAACCCTAGAAGCATGCTGGGATTCAACTTCAGCATGCATTTTTATAACCGGTTTGAAGGATGTTGCATCACCAAACCCACCTCGATGTCGGTGTGTGTGTGTATTAGTGTGCATCATTGTGGTTTTTGAAAAGATCATGCAATGATGCCACTCCAGCATGTGTCTAAACATATCCATGAACCCTAGGAGCATGCTGGGATTCAACTAGATGTCATTGCATGTGTGTTCTTTTCATAAACCACATGGATCCACTAGATGTCACTGCACGTGTGTCCTTTTCGTAAACCACATGGATCCACTGATGTCATTGCATGTGTGTTCCACATGGATCCCCTAGATGTCATTGCATGTGTGGTCTTTTCATAAACCACATGGATCCTGTAGATGTCATTGCATGTGTGTTATTTTCTGAAACCACATGGATCCACTATAGTCATTGCATGTGTGTTCTTTCAATAAGCCACATGAATCCACTAGAGTCATTGCATGTGTTTTTTTTCATAAACCAGATGGATCCACAAGATGGCATGGCATGTGTGCTATTTTCATAAACCACATGGATCCACTAGAGTCATTAGATGTGTGTGTGTGCATCATTGTGGTTTTGGAAAAGAACACGTGAAATGATGACACTCCAACAAGTGTCCAACCATGTCCAGGTACCCTAGCAGCATGGTGGGATTCAACTGCAACATGCATTGTATCACCAGTTTGAAAGATGCCGCATCACCACACCCACTTGGATGTGTGTGTGTATTGTGGTTTTGGAAAACAACACATGCAATGATGCCACTCCAGCATGTGTCCAAACATGTAGAGGAACCCTAGCAGCATGTTGGGATTCCACTAGATGTCATTGCATGTGTGTTCTTTTCATAAACCACATGGATCCACTAGATGTCATTGCATGTGTGTCCTTTTCATAAACCACATGGATCCACTGATGTCATTGCATGTGTTTTCTTTTCATAAACCATTTGGATCCAGTAGAGTCATTACATGTGTGTTCTTTTCATAAACTACATGGTTCCACTAGATGTCATTGCATGTGTGTTCTTTTCTTAAACCACATGGATCCACTAGAGTTACTGCATGTGTGTTCTTATCATAAACCACATGGGTCCACTAGGTGTCATTGCATGTGTGTTCTTTTCTTAAACCACATGTATCCACTAGAGTCATTGGAGGTGTGTGTGTATCAGTGTGCATCATTATGGTTTTGGAAAAATAACACATGGAATGATGCCACTCCAGCATGTGTCCAACCTTGTCTAGGAACCCTAGCAGCATGCTAGGATTCAACATCAACATGCATTCTACCACCAGTTTGAAAGATGCTACATCACCACACCCACTTGGATGTGTGTGTATATCAGTGTGCATCATTGTGGTTTTTGAAAAGAACACATGCAATGATGCCACTCTAGCATGTGTCCAAACATCTCCAAGAAACCTAGCAGCATGCTAGGATTCAACTAGATGTCATTGCATGTGTGTTCTTTTCATAAACCACATGGATCCACTAGATGTCATTGCACGTGTGTCCTTTTCATAAACCACATGGATCCACTGATGCCATTGGATGTTTGTTCCATGGATCCAGTAGATGTCATTACATGTGTGTTCTTTTCATAAACCACATGGATCTAGTAAATGTCATTGCATGTGTGTTATTTTCTCAAACTACATGGACCCACTAGAGTCATTGCATGTGTGTTATTTTAATAAACCACATGGATCCACTAGAGTAATTGCATGCGTGTTTTTTTCATAAACCAGATGGATTCACTAGATGTCATTGCATGTGTGTTCTTTTCATAAACCTCATGGATCCACTAGAGTCATTGGATGTCGTGGTGGTGTCACGGTAGATGCCATGGATAGGCTAAAGGTGGGGCCAATATGCACTAGAGGAATCCAGAGAGGGATAGTGTGGTGATTCCACACACAGATGCTTTGTATTCTCTTAGTTCACCAAGTTTGCAGATGCTCCTTGAGCTGTATTGGGGAGAGGAGGCCGAAGAAACTCTCTTACTCTCACCACTACTTCTACTCAATGAACCCACTACTCACGCGCCAGCCAGTAACTCGCAATCCCCTTCTACTAAGGTCCTGGCGCTCCTTATAAAGGGGAGGCCATGCCACTAGCTAGGGCATACGTGGAGGCATATTCCAAGGAATATGCCTCTCCCAAAATAGCAAAGCGACCGGGTCACCTTTTGCCATCGTAAGCCATGCAGAGGCTACGTAAGCTTCTGCGGCGCCAGCGTCAACCGACATAGGGTGCGTCACCCTTGTCGGCCACGCCTCGCTGGTCCCTCCCTCTGTTCGCTTCGCTCACGCTCCTGCGCACAGCGGTCACCTTTTGACCAGTGAGATACCTTCCTTCTCTTGCAAGCCTGGTATAACCTGGCCCCGTGGGTACCTGCATACAAGTTACAAACAATCCGCCGGCATACGACATACGTTGGCCGGGACACAATCAGGTGGACATCCTTCGGTCCGGGTTACTCCGTAAGTCGGCCTGCCTTGAGGTGACCCGGCCAGCTTTTGCTTTGACCTTGCCATACCTCGGCTAACTCGGCCTCTATACCGCGGCGTGACCCTACCCAGGGGTATCACCCCAACATTAGTCCCCGAAGCTTGTGCGGTCTTAGCAACTTTAGCTGCTAAGGCCACGACAGGTTCAATCTATTGAGATTTTTGCTCCCTTTTCCGAGTTACCTTGTAGCTCGGATTTCGTGGCGTAGCATTCCCTTGGCACATTCCGAGTCATCACTCGCTGGCCGAGCTACCCCTCAGTTTTTCGGGTTATCCTTCCTTCTCTCATACACTTCCCCACGTCCCACGTGGAGGGTAATCATTATCTTGCCTCATTTTAAGGGCCTGTGCCAGTTACTGCACTTATTGTCAGGGGTTACTGCTGCAAACATCACGTTGCAACTGCCTCCTCGTTAACTGTATCACCACGTCGCGTCGTGGGATCCCTTGTTTCCTGTGGCCTTTCCTGTGGCTTGCCTCTGATTGGCTGATCCAGCTGATACACGGCCACACCATGTGGCCTCGATGCATAGCACGATCCCACTACCCACTGCTGGGGCGTGGTTAAATAGGAGAGGGGACGCGTCCCTTGGGTGTTTTCCCCTTCTCGCGCCCCTTAGCCTTTCTGCCTCTTCTTCTTCCTTGCAACAGCGCCCCGCTGCCGCATCTGCTCTACAGGGTCGCCGCCGCACCGTGCTTCTTTGCATTAGCCCCGCTGCCGCTCCCGTGCTGCTTCAACATCACGGGTCCGCGCCAATCCAAGCCTCTGCCCCCACCTCCGAACTGGCCGGTGAGGACAGTGATTTGGAAATGATTGAGGAGGAGCTCACCGTCGTCGGGGAAGAAGAGATGGAGGAGGAGGGCGAAACTCTGGGGCGCGGTGGCTGGGCCGGTTCCTAGGTGTGCCAGGATGACCTGGATTAGCTCTACCGCACCCGTTGCATCCCCGAAGGCGTAATTTCGCGCCTCCCCTGCGAAGAGATTGCTCCCTCACCCAATCCGGGTGAGTTCGTTGTCTTCCTTTCTCACTTCCAGCGCGGCTTCGGCCTGCCTGTCAGTGATTTCTTCCACGATTTTGTCAACATCTACGAACTCCAACCTCATCATCTTCCGGCGAACGCCATCACATCCCTATCTTCCTTCGCATCTGCCATAGAGGGATACCTCGGCCTGTAGCCCACCAAAGAGCTCTGGATCCGGTTCTTTGGTCTACGGAGGAACGTGATTCCAAAGAAGCCGCGTGCCTCGGAGGACAAGAACCTGACCCAATGTGGTGCGGCCTCCATCTCACCCTGGAAGCAATCTGTCTTCCCCCGGGTCACGGGGCTTGAATCTTGCAAGGGCTGGGCCCGGACCTTCTTCTATGTGAGGAATGGCACGGATGAGGATCTGATCCGGTTGCGCCCCTTTGCGATGGTCCTCCTAACCCGGATCTATGGGACCGGGTTTCTAAGAAGCCAATTGTCTTGGCGAATCAAGTCAATAAGCAGTTCCAGGAGCTGAAGGATCTGAGGCTGCGCAACGAGGATGTGATGATCACATTCGTCTGCAGCCGGATTTCCCCCCTACAGAAGCGCACGCACAAACTTTGCCATATGTGCTGGCGAATTGACCCCACCCGGACCTCCTCCTTCGAGTTAAACAATACCGAGATATTCCACTGGGTCAAGGCCCTCTTCATGACCGACAAGGACTTCTTCGCTGATTGGGAGTGGGGGTTAGAGCATTACTGCCGGGATAAGCTTCCTCCTACGGTAAATCTCATTTCCCAATCCTTCTCCGAGTT
Source organism: Avena eriantha (assembly GCA_910589775.1). NCBI lineage: Eukaryota > Viridiplantae > Streptophyta > Magnoliopsida > Poales > Poaceae > Avena > Avena eriantha. The sequence continues at coordinate 429,180,033 of OU342743.1, read as the reverse complement.
ATATCTTATGTCGGAGCATGTTGTTTATTCGATCCCTTTGCATTTTCCTTTTAGATGTTTCTTCAGCAGAGCCTTGAGGATGGCACCGAGCCTTTCCTCAAATGGGGGAAGGATCGACTTGTCTTAGACGAGGAGGAGCCGGATCAGGAAATGTTCCTACCTACCCCGGATGCAACCAAGCGACCCTCTAGTAACTTCTCTTCCTTAAGGAATTAGCCTAACGATGAAGATGATTCCGACATCGAGGTGTTAGAGGTATATAACTCGGCGCCTATTTCTTACGCATTTCCGGCTTCAGCTAACCCGGCTGGGCAGGTCCACGAGGATCCCCCTCTTGCTACGGGTGAGCCGTTTCCTGCCGCGTCTAAGAAATGGGCCGCTACCTCGGCTGCTTCTTCCAAGCCTCCCCAAGCAACCAAAAGGTGGAAGAAGTCTGCTAACAAGGCCGCTACTAAACCTCCGACTAAGCCCGTAGTTCGGAGAGCTCGGAAGCCCAAGGAGCCTTTGACTTCTGATGAGTAATTCACTTTTTTCTTTTGTCCAATTCTCTGCTTCATGCTTCTCTGTCTATATGCCTTTCTTTTTGTTACAACTTCTTATTCGTTGTCTGATTCGGCAGGGCTGCGATGGAGGTTCCCTAGAGTGGCTCCAGCATTGCTTCGCCCCTCCAGCGTACCCCATATCCCCCTCGTGGTGACAATACACGCCCACTGAGCCCAATTCAGGAGGGTTCAGTGGCTGCTCCGGGTCCTAGCCCACCTCGTCCAGAGGCGGTCAACCCCGGAGCAGGGGGAAGTGGCACGACCGAGGTAGCTGATGCTCCGAGCTCTTCACCGGCTCAGCCACAACCCGTCACCTCCGAGGTACCAGTAACAACAGCAGCACCATCGCCAACACCAGCACGAGCACAAGCACCATCGCCAACACCAGCACGAGCACAAGCACCAGCGCCAGCACCAACAGCAGCACCAGCAGTAACACCAGTGACAACACCAGCAACAACTCCTTCTGCCTCGTCCGAGTCTTCCAAGACCCGGCGAGAAGACCCCGCTAGCACCAAGGCTACACCCAAGTCCAAATCTGCAGCTCAAGCTTCAGCCTCCCAACAGCAGCCCAAGGCTAAGAAAGGTTCTGGAGCCACCAAGGCAACATCCATTGAGGCTGGACAGCGCACGCTCGCGTCCATGCCGCTGAAGAAATATGCCCCCTCCGGGTCAGCTAGCAGCAAGCAACTCGTGCATACCGCCCTGCTGCCGCCCAAGTTGCGAGGAGGGAGGCCCATGCCAAAGGCTTGGTCGCGCCCCACATGCTTAGTGGAGAGGGCTGTCCTCTGGCTCTGATCGAATTTGTCAATAATTGGAACAGAGCGGAGTTCGTCAATCCCAACGACGATCTCCCGGAGAAGTTTGGGCCCGCCAAATTTAGCGCACAAATGAACACAGCAGCCAAGGCTATCAACCTTGCCGGCCGGATGATGGAGGTACGCTACTTTGTCTTTTACTTAATACGCACAATTGCTTAGAGACATATCCATTAGTCCCCGAGCCTCCGGGGGAGTAATTTGTTACTCGGCCGGATTCTCCTTAGCGAACTAGCGTAGCTCCTTAGTAGCTTAGAATATGAGCCGCTTCCACTTGGCCCGGATTTTGTACACTTCGAATATGCACACACCTAGAACCGGGTTAAGTTCCACTTGGCCCGGATTTTGTACACTTCGAACATGCACACACCGAGAGCCGGGTTAAGTTCCACTTGGCCCGGATTTTGTACACTTTGAATATGCACACACCTAGAGTCGGGTTAAGTTCCACTTGGCCCGGATTTTTTACACTTCGAATATGCACACACCTAGAGCCGGGTTAAGTTCCACTTGGCCCGGGTTTTGTACACTTCGAATATGCATATAGCTGAACCAACCTTGCTCTTTTCAAATCACCACCAATTGTCGGACTGCAGAGTTTCAACACCTCTTGGACTCACACAAGGTGCTGTGCTCGAAACATGCTATGCTTCTCGCGGAGTTCGAGAAAAAGGGGTAAGTTTTCTCTTTGACTTCCCCCCATTTTTCTTTGTCTTTTCCCGCCGAACTAATCTTTCATTCGGATTGCACAGCTGGAGTGGAGGCCGAAAATACTATCATGAGAAAAAACTTAGACGAGATAATAGGTAATTCAGTTTGGTCAACCCTCTTCTGTGCTCTTTCTCCTTTCTTCTTGGATCGGTAGATATTTATACCTCGGCTCTGCCGGGTTAACACACCGTTGCAGCCTCCCTTGAAGATAGTGTGCTCGTGCCTGATATGATGCTGCATTTTCTCGAACAAGCAGGGCAACACCAGGCCGAGCTGAAGAAGAAGGACGATGAGCTTGCCAAACTCCGAGCCAAGGATGATGAACTTGCCAAGCTCAAGGCTGAGATGAAAAAACTCAAAGAGCTCCACAAGACTCAGATGGACAAGGCTGGCCAAGACTTCACCAAGGAGCGAGAACGTCTCAACCTTCAACTTGCAAAAGATCAAGAGCTGCCGAGGCCGACGTCAAGCTTGACTCGGCAAATGTTGAACTTGAGAAGCTCCGGAAGAGGCGTGCTGATTGCACCACATTGCTGACTCGGATCAGTCATATCTCCCGTAAGTTCCTTTCCTTCAGCCGACATGTATTTCTCCAGCTTAAACTCTTTTACTTATTTCACTTGTTTTGTTTTCAGGCAAATTCCCTGAGAGCGATGCCATTGCGGTTGCTGCGGTTACCAAGTTCCGCCAGCAGAGGGGTACCCCAACTGGTCCTGGCTCTAAAAACATTCCCTATGACATGGAGGACTTGCTGGTCAGCCTATCCTCTCGCATTGAAATTTTGAAGAACTATGGTTCGGGTCTCCTGGATTCAGCCGTCTAGATCTTCCGTGCCCTTTAGCCTGGTGAGGATCCTCCGGAGGGGTCCTCTGCTCTGATTAACAAATTAATGGATTGCGAGACCCAGCTTGACCTCTAGAGGGAATCCGCCGCACGCGCCGGAGCTGAAACTGTCCTCCACTTCGTGCTCACATGGTATGAAAAACTGGATCTGAAGGTTCTCGAGCGCTTGCGCACCGGGTCCAGGTGGTCGAATGATCCAGATTGGGTAGCTTGGCGCAAAGCTTGTGCCCATAACCTTATCCAGTTTGCCCCTGTTCATAAATGGAACGAAGGACCAAGCTTCCTCGGCGCCGTTGACGACGAATACGTCGAAGATGGTTCGAATGACGAGAAAGAGGACGAAGCCTTGGATCTTGAAGAAAATGAAGATGACGATGAGGCTGAAGCCGGAGTTCCACCTGCTGGCGCCGATTTACCTCCTCCTGCTGTTGCTCCTTGAGCATGAAAAACACTTTGAAATTTATCAGATCCCCGGTATGCCGGGTGCAGATGTATTAAGCACATCGATTATGTTTTGCTACTAAGTTGTTCATGCCGAATTAACTTGGGCGTAGTCCCCGAGTTTCATTTTCTTGTTTCTTCAATTTCATGGATCAGCTCGCGTCTACCTTGATTCGGTTTTGTGACTTACGAGTCCGAGTTTCAAAAATCGACTTAACAATACTTGGAAACTTTAGGATTAGCTCAAAATAATCCAGCGTAGTAAAAGTAAAGTAAACATAAGGTTAGTCCGAATAAATAATGTCGGCTCGATTACGTTCTTTTCCTTAGTCGTTTTTCGTGTGCTTCACAATTCCAAACTTGTTCTCTTGCTTGCCATGAAGCCAATTCTTGTTGGACAGCAGCAAGTCGAAGAGTTGAGTTTTTGGTGCTCACACGCTACTAATCCGGCTTAGGCAGAAGCAACTTAAGCCAGCTGACATAAAAATAAATAACAAACACAGAAGACAACAAATATTACTAAGGAAGTCCCCGAGTTACTGCTCGAGGTGCCAAGATTTCATTGATAAACTCATTGCTGGCATACATACCGACATATGAGAAACTCGGATACACACACTTCTTTGTTAAGTGTAGAATGGATGAAGTAGGGCTACATTCCACGGACGCTTAGATTCCTCGCCAGACCTGTCCGCCTTGTTCTTCTCCTGTGGTTGTGCATCAATGAGATAATAAGAGTAATTGTGCAATGCTTTGCTCACAATGAATGACCCTTCCCACGGGAGGGATAACTTATGCATGCCAGCAGTATGTTGTACCAGCCGGAGTACCAGATCACCTTCCCGGAAGACTCAGGGGTTTACTTTCCGGCTATGATAGCGTCGGAGATTTTGCTGATATATGGCGGATCTGGACAATTCCAATTCTCTCGCTTCTTCCAGCAGATCAACATCATTTTGCCGGGGTTCTCGCACTTCGGCTTCCGTGTATTGGGTGACCCTAGGCGAATCATGCTCTATGTCGGCTGGTAATACAGCTTCTGCCCCATATACAGAACAAATGGCATATAGCCTGTTGATCGTTTCAGAGTTGTTCTTAAACTCCACAGTACCGCCGGTAGTTCTTCTATCTAGCACCGCACTGATCTTTGCAGCGGCTCAATGAGCCGGGGTTTTATCCCGGATAAACTAATCCGTTGGATCTTTCCACTTGTCTGTTCGATGCGGGGTGGGCTACTGAAGCAACGTCTAGCCAAATGTTTTTATCCGGCAGAATCGCGCAAATGCTCCTTCCGCGAAATTGGTGCCGTTATCTGTTATGATACTGTGAGGGTAGCCATATCTCAGGATGATATCATTGAGGAATGTCACAGATGTAGGTCCATCACATTTTCTTATCGGCTTTACTTCAATCCATTTTGTAAACTTGTCAACCATAACCTAGATATGGGTCATATTTCCTCTCGCCGGCTTAAATGGACCAACCATATCCAAACACCATACATCAAATGGCCAGGTAATTGGTATGGTCTTGAGCTCCGACATTGGCATGTGTTTCTTGGTAGCATATCTCTGACAACTATTACATTTTCTTACTAGATCTTCTGCTTGTTCCAAGGCACTTGGCCAGTAAAATCCATGCCGGAAAGCTTTTGCCACTAAGGATCTGGATGAGGCGTGATGCCCACATTCCCCTTGATGTATATCTCGGAGGATGTCAAGCCCTTCTTCCGGGTCAACACACTGTTGCAGGACATTCGTGACACTTCTCTTCTATAGCTCGGCATTGATAATCATGTATGCCTTTGCGCGCCTCTAAATTTGCCTCGAAAGCACTTCTTCATTGGGCAAAGTTCCATCCTTCAAGAACTGGAATATGGGCAGTGCCCAAGCTGGTATAGCTCGCACCGGAAACACATCCTCGTCAATTTCCATTTGATCCACCGACATAACCTCTGCCGGGTCAAGCTGCACAGTCTCCGGGTCCTGCGAAACAGTCCCCGGGTTTCCTAAACCACTTCCCACGTCAATGTCCATGGGCATAGCGTCAGACTCCGGATTGACTGGGATATAGATTGACTCGGATTCTGGGGATGGAAAAGAACACATGCAATGATGCCACTCTAGCATGTGTCCAACCATGTCCCGGAACCCTAGCAGAATGTTGGGATTCAACTAGATGTCATTGCATGTGTGTCCTTTTCATAAACCACATGGATCCACTAGAGTTCATTGCATGTGTCCTTTTCATAAACCACATGGATCCACTGATGTTATTGCATCTGTGTTCTTTTCATAAACTACATGGATCCACTATATGCCATTGCATGTGTGTTCTTTTCATAATCCACATGGATCAAGTAGGTGTTATTACATGTGTGTTCCTTTCCTGAACCACATGGATCCACTAGAGTCATTACATGTGTGTTCTTTTCATAAACCACATGGATCCACTAGATGTCATTGTAGGTGTGTTCTTTTCTTAAACCACATGGATCAACTAGAGTCATTGCATGTGAGTTCTTTTCATAAACCACATGGATCCTCTAGATGTCATTGCATGTGTGTCCTTTTCCTAAACCACATGGATCCACTATATGTCATTGCATGTGCGTTCTTTTAATAAACCACATGGATCCACTGGAGTCATTGGATGTGTGTGTGTATTAGTGTGCATCATTATGGATTTGGAAAATAACACATGCAATGATGCCACTCCAGAATATGGTGTATAACCATGTCCAGGAACCCTGGGAGCATGCTATGATTCAACTGTAGCATGCATTGTATCACTAGTTTGAAGGATGCTACATGACCACACCACCTTGATGTTGATGTGTTTGTGTATTAGTGTGCATCATTGTGGTTTTGGAAAACAACACATGCAATGATTTCACTCCAACATGTGGTGTCCAAACATGTCTAGGAACCCTAGCAGCATGCTGGTATTCAACTGCAACATGCATTGTATCACCAGTTTGAAAGATGCTACATCAGTACACCCACTTGGATGTGTGTGTATGTATCAGTGTGCATCATTGTGGTTTTGGAAAAGAACACATGCCATAATGCCACTCCAACGTGTGGTGTCGAAACATGTCTAGGAACCCTAGTAACTTGCTGGGATTCAACTACAACATGTATTCCATCACAAGTGTGAAAGATGCTGCATCACCACACCCAATTGGATGTGTGTGTGTGTGTATTAGTGTGCATCATTGTGGTTTTGGAAAATATTACATGCAATGATGCCACTCCAGCATGTGGTGTCCAACCAAGTCCAGGAACCCTAGGAACATGCTGGGCTTCAACTGCAGCATGCATTGTATCACCGGTTTGAAGGATGGTACATCCCCACACCCACCTTGATGTCGGTGTGTGTGTATCAGTGTGCATCATTGTGGTTTTCGAAAAGATCATGCAATGATGCCACTCCAGCATGTGTCTAAACATGTGCAGGTACCCTAGGAGCATGCTAGGATTCAACTAGATGTCATTACATGTGTGTTCTTTTCATAAACCACATGGATCGACTAGATGTCACTTCACGTGTGTCCTTTTCATAAACCACATGGATCCACTGATGTCATTGCATGTGTGTTCCACATGGATCCACTAGATGTCATTGCATGTGTGGTGTTTTCATAAACCACATGGATCCAGTAGATGTCATTGCATGTGTGTTCTTTTCTGAAACCACATGGATCCACTAGAGTCATTGCATGTGTGTTCTTTTAATAAACCACATGAATCCACTAGAGTCATTTTATGTGTGTTCTTTTCATAAACTAGATGGATCCACTAGATGTCATTGCATGCGTGTTCTTTTCATAAACCACATGGATTTACAAGAGTCACTGGATGTGTGTGTGCATCATTGTGGTTTTGGAAAAGAACACATGAAATGATGACACTCCAGCAATTGTCCAACCATGTCCAAGAACCCAAGCAGCATGGTGGGATTCAACTGCAACATGCATTGTATCACCAGTTTGAAAGATGCTGCATCACCACACCCACTTGGATGTGTGTGTGTATTAGTGTGCATCATTGTGGTTTTGGAATACAACACATGCAATGCTGCCACTCCAGTATGTGTCCAAACATGTACATGAACCCTAGCAGCATGTTGGGATTCAAGTAGATGTCATTGCATGTGTGTTCTTTTCATAAACCACATGGATCCACTAGATGTCATTGCATGTGTGTCCTTTTCATAAACCACATGGATCCACTGATGTCATTGCATGTGTGTTCTTTTCGTAAACCACTTGGATCCACTAGTGTCATTACATGTGTGTCCTTTTCATAAACCACATGGATCCTCTAGATGTCATTGCACGTGTGTTCTTTTCTTAAACCACATGGATCCACTAGAGTCATTGCATGTGTGTTCTTTTCATAAACCACAGGATCCACTAGATGTCATTGCATGTGTGTTCTTTTTCTAAACCACATGGATCCACTATATGGCATTGCATGTGTATTCTTTTAATGAACCACATGGATCCACTAGAGTCATTGGATGTGTGTGTGTATCAGTGTGCATCATTGTATTTTTGGAATAGAAAACATGCAATGATGCCACTCCATCATGTGTCCAACCATGTCCAGGAAACCTAACAGCATGCTGGGATTCAACTACAACATGCATTCTATTACCAGTTTGAAAGATGCTTCATCACAACACCCACTTGGATGTGTGTGTGTGTGTATCATTGTGCATCATTGTGGTTTTGGAAAAGAACACATGAAATTAAGCCACACTAGCATGTCGTGTCCAACCATGTCCAGGAACCCTAGTAGCATGCTAGGATTCAACTGCAACATGCATTGTATCACTAGTTTTAAAGATGCCGCATCAGCACACCCACTTGGATGTGTGTGTGTGTGTGCGTGTATTAGTGTGCATCATTGTGGTTTTGGAAAAGAACCCATGCAATGATGCCACTCCCGGATGTGCGTTCTTTTCCTAAATCACATGGATCCACTAGATGTCATTGCATGTGTGTTCTTTACATAAACCACATGGATCCACTGATGTCATTGCATGTGTGTTATTTTCAAAAACCACATGGATCGACTAGATGTCATTGCATGTGTGTTCTTTTCATAAACCACATGGATCCACTAGATGTCATTGCATGTGTGTTATTTTCCTAAACTACATGGATCCACTAGAGTCATTGCATGTGTGTTATTTTCATAAACCACATGGATCGTCTAGATGTCAATGCATTTGTGTTCTTTTCCTAAACAACATGGATCCACTATATGTTATTTCATGTTTGTTCTTTTCATAAACCATATGGATCCACTAGTCATTGGATGTGTGTGTGTATCAGTGTGCAGCATTGTAGTTTTGGAAAAGAACACACTACAAGAAAAGTTTCCTTCTAAAACAACTTGGCCCGACGGTTGTCGTAGAAGGTGTCTTCCGCGACAAAATTCTCGGCTCGGGCGTGGCGGATGGAAAACCTTTTTTCTGGTTTCGTGGCCCTCTACTATGACATATCTGGTAAAAACATCGAGGAAGGTCGGCTAGCGCGTGGCAGAAGCAAGATTTTCGTTTCCTCACGCGATGTTGACTCGTCGAAGTCTTCTGAGGCGTGTGGGTCCCAGACGTCAGTGTCTCTAGCGGACCATACTTTTCGGTTGTGCCTCCCTGATTTGAACTCGATTCGTTGCTCGATGCATCTGCCGTTTAGTCAGGCTGCTAGGCCCCACATGTCAGCCTCTTGTTAGAAGGATCGTGTGTATGATGGAAATTTTTTCCTTCGCTCGCGCTACCTTGTTCCGAAGTTGATAGCGTTGCTCGATGCATCTACTGTTTAATCAACCTCCTAGGACCCACATATCATCCTCTCATTAGAAGAAACGTGTGAATGATGGATTTTTTTCCTTTGCTCACGCTACCCTGTTCCGAAGTTGATAGTGCTACTCGACGCATCTACTGTTTAACCAACTTCCTGAGCCCCACATGTCATCCTCTCATTAGAAGGAACATGTGTATGATGGATTTTTTCCTTCGCTTGCGCTACCCTGTTCCGAACTTGATAGCGTTATTCGATGCATCTACGGTTTAATCACGCTACTAGGCCCCACATGTCATCCTCTCATTAGAAGAAATGTGTGTATGATGGATTTTCTACCCTCTATCACACCTTCGTGTTCCAAACTTGATATCGTTTTTCGTTGCATCAACCGTTTATTCAGGCTAGTGGGTCCCTTATGTCGGTCTCACATTAGAAGAATCGTGGGTATGATGGAATTTTTTTCTTCTCTAGCGCTACCCTATTGCGAACAAGATAGCATTGCTCGATGAATCTGTCGTTTGCTCACGCTGTTGGGTCCCCCATTTCTGCCTCTCATTACAAGAAATGTGTGCATGCTGAATTTTTTTCTCGCTCGCGCCTCTGAGTTTCGAACTGGCAATGTTGCTCGATGCAGCATCTGTATAAGGTCGCACTACTGGGTCCCACATATTAGCCTCTCTATAAATGAAACGTGCGTATGATGGACCTTTTTTGGACATGTCTGCTATTTTGACCTTGGCAACTTGCTGGGTCCCAGATGTCAACCACCTCTGTGTAGGAAATGTGTCTATGCTGGGTCCTAGCTGACAACCTCTATTTGAAATAAACGCGTGTATGTTGGACTATTTTTTTGGATCCCAGATGTCATCCTCAGAGTATAAAAAATGCCCATAAAGGCCGAATTAAAAAGATTCTAGGCTAACTCGGGGCGGATGCCCTATTTGTCATGGCTTATATTTCATGGGCTCACTCCTAAATTGAATGGGCTATGGTTGATGGCCACAAGACCACAAAAAGGCCAAATTAGAATGTATTGGGCTATGCTTAGGGCTGATAGGCTAATTCCATGTGCTATGCTTGGGCCTGTTGGGTCGGACATGTCAGCTTCTCTGTAAATGCAACGTGTGTATGGTGGACTTTTTTTCGGCCGCGTCCGCTGTTTTCACTGTGGCAGCTGTATGGTCTTACTCCTGGGGCCCTTATGTCATCCTCTTTGGTATGTTCTCGCTTGTGGGTCCCTGATGCAGCCTTGTATGTTCTGTCTGGTGGGTCCCGATGCGAGCCTCTCTGTACAAGTATTTAAACTTTTTTCGAACCCACCCTCAAAACAAACTCTAGGGACGCTGCATGCTGGTGGGTCCGTGATGTCAGCCTCTTCGTAATGCGATATTACTATAAAAAATGTAAACCCAAGATACACACACACACAACGGCGATTCGAACAAAAGACCTTCAAATCAAATAAACGTAAACTGAGTGTGTTTCCACTACAACAAAGATATTTATAGAAAAAATATCATTAAACTTTTATTAGTACTACAACTGTATTAGTATTCTTAAAATATTTCTTGTGTCTATGTTTATGTCTTTAAAAATATAAAAGGGCAGTGCTCCTAGCATCTCAATTTACAAATGGCCACATAATAGGGTATTTTCTTAAAAACATGGGTAGGCAGAGTTTTTATTATGATGAGAGGTGGGGGGCAATGCCCAAAATGCCGAATTAAAAAGAGTTTGACTATTGCTCTATGTGAGTTATATTCCATAGGTTATGCTCCATAGGCTTCATTCTCAAATTTCACTAGGCTGTGCATAGCAGCCTACTGACCCCTAAAAGTCCTAACTAATACGTTCTCGGCTATGCTCCGTGGGCTCCTTTCTAAAATTTTGATGGGCTGTGGTCAGCAGTCCCTGACCCCGAAAAGACTGAATTAAAATGTTCTGGACTAAAGAGGGGCCAAATGAGTTACTCCCTCTGATCCAAATTAATGTTTTTGGATCTGGCTAGATTCAGACGTATCTAGCACTAAAACATGACTAGATATGTCAGAATCTAGACAAATGTGAGACCATTAATTTGGATCGGAGGGAGTACTAGATTTTTTATCCTGGTTAATAAAAATTGCATTGTGATGTGCTCTGTCGGAGTAACAACAAAGACCTCAGCGAGGGCGTGGGAAAAGAGATAATTCACTTTGGCAGATATTCATGTCAAAATTCAGCAGTACAGAATAAGGTAGAAAAATTATCAGCAGATTCGAAGTTAATATTAGGGAGCACTTGACCAATTCAGCACCATTTCAAAAGTGACTAATGCAGCAATATAGACCATAAAATACGATACCCCCGTACATCAATATTAGTTGCACAAATGCTTTAGTAATAGCAATGACAGAACATTTGAGAGATTCAGTAGCTTTCCTGCTTGAAATTCAATAGCATTACAAAGAGAATCAGTTCTTGTTCCAGCTAAAAAAATTGGCCCACGATCAGTTTGTCCTGTTCTCCGAATAGACTCAATCATTGGAGCAAGCAAAACTAACAATCAAGTCTGCTTCTGTGTGAGTACCTCCTCCTTACGCCAATGCCCATGTGACCGCCCATAGCAACCTAGAATGCCCAAGAATCATCCAGATAATTGTAACAATGCTAAGTCAAAACAAAAGCAAGACAATCTGATGCACTTCATCTAACCAAGTACCAGTACATCACAGTTTGTTCTACAAAATATTGTACTAATAGTAATGACAGAACATTTGACAGATTCAGTAGCATTTGAAAGATTCAATAGTATATAATAAGATCGTAAAAATATTAGATAGATTCCTGATTCATATTTAGCAGCACTTGACAGAGTCAACACATCATTTCAAAGTGACCGGTTGTGGCAGTACATAGATAGTGACCAACATATTTGATAGATTCAGTAATGCGGACATTGAAATTCAATAGATGTAGCAAGGACTGATTCAAAAGGAAAGCGAGACCATATTCTGCACTCGATCAGTCGATCTGAACAAGTACCGAACAAAACTTTTGATAGGTTCAGTAGCATTTGAAAGATGCAGCAGTACATAATAAGAAAGAAAAATATCGACAGATTCATAGTTCACATTCAGCGTCACTTGGACATATTCAGCAGCATTTCAAAGTGACTGATTCAGTATGTCCTTTTCTCCGTACACTCGATCATTGGAGCAAGCAAACCTGGTGATCAAGTCTGCTTTTCTGGGCATGCCTCCTTCTCACATCAATGCCTGTGTGTGACCTCCATAGGCTTCTCAAAATTCCCAAAGCCTCATCAAGATTATGAGTTTATGACAAGGCCAAGTTACAAAATAAAAGCAAGACCATCAACTGCACTTGATCTAAACAAGTAGCAGTACATCAGTATTAGTTCTATAAAATGCCAAGTTCCAAAAGAAAAGCAAGACCATTTAGTGCACTTGATCTAAACAAGTAGCAGTACATCACTATTAGTTCTATAAAATGCCAAGTTCCAAAATAAAAGCAAGACCATCTACTGTAGTTGGTCTAAACAAGTAGCAGTACATTAGTATTAGTTCTATAAAATGCCAAGTTCCAAAATAAAAGCAAGAAAATCTGCTAAACTTGATCTAAACAAGTACAAGTACATCGCAGTTAGCTCTACAAAATATTGTATTGTACGTACTAATAGTTCAGAACATTTGATAAATTAAGTAGCATTTAAAAGATTCAACAATACAGAATAAGACCGAAAAAATATCGTCAAATTCCCAGTCCATATTCAGTAGCACTTGACAGATTCCCAGTTCATATTCAGCAACACTTGATAGATCCAGTAGCATTTCAAGCTGACCGAATTAGTAGTACACAGACAATAATTGACAGATTCAGCAATGCACACATACAAATTCAATAGATGTAGCTAGGCCTGATTCAAAAGTAAAGCGAGACCATATTCTGCACTTCATCGGTCGATCTGAACAAGCACCAGTACATAGTTATTATTGTAAAATAGATTAGAAGAGGAAGAACTCCATAGAAAATACTCAGAACTACCTTAAGCTAGGAACCACGTCTCCCAAAATGATAAGTACCAGTACATACAGTAGGTATTACTACAAAATACATTAGCAGTAGTTGAACTCCATAAAAATACTCCTAAGAACATCTACTAAGAACAAGTAGTAAGTCTTTCTAACAGTTCAAAATACTCCAATGAACATTAAGATGTGTTTATCTCACTCATGAATCCTGGTAATCCGAAGACAATATTCTAGGGTGAACACCGACGGTTGACGGGCGACCATGTGCGACATCGGCACTAGCAGGAGCCACTATAGCTCATCGAACAGGATGTCATCGGGCGACGTGGTGCTCTCCAGCATGCATAGCCTAGAATTTTTTATCCTTCTCCCCACAATCACAATTGACGACCAAAACTTCACCATGTACCACGGTGACAAGCATGCCGCCGACCTGACGCATACAACGAATATGACGTGTAGCGTTTCGCGCGTGTCAAATTGCACCGTGAACACAGTTCCATCGTCACCGGATCTGATGATATCTACTACTACAGGCCTATTGCCAGCAGAGGCTTAGAGGAGTACATGCGTGTTTTGCCGTAGCGGAAACTGCGCAACCTCATTGAGTGAGATTCGCGGAGGTGGGCGAGGAGCGCCGCCGGTGAGGCGGCAAAAATGTAGTCATCCTCCATGCAGTTGCAAGGGCCGTGCGCGCACACAATCTTGTGGTTGTGGACCTGACGGTAGGCGACCAATGTCCCGCAACCGTCGTTGGGATATGCGGCCAGCCAGATGTCGCTGGTAGTGTCCATATGCATAGTGATCTCGTCAAACACGTCGGCACCGACGTTGCTCCATCCGTCGTACTGCCGGTTGGGTCCCAAATCCGCCATCGCGTCCCTGATAGTTTGGGGGCAAGGCGGATCAATCTATGACTGTTGGGAGGTTTTAGAGGAGAGGGGTAGCGGCCTGGAAGGACCGATGCTGCGGGTGAGATGGCGAGGAAAATGAGTGAAGCGCGCGTTGGATACGATACCAAATACTACCGGACATGGGGAAGATGGTATGGCTCTTTGAACGAGGAGTTTTTTGTGTGTTCCTTCGTCGGTCTTCTACGGCAGGGCACAGCTGCATCGAGGAGACTTTAATTATTAGCTAGCTAGTGTAGCATGCCAATGTTGTCTAGTACTGTAGTAGTAGCATCAAGGAAACTTAGTAGTAGTAATTAGCTAGCTAGTCTAGCACGCCAACGTTGTCTAGTAGAATGACATATCATCACAATATAAAATTGTACTACTCCATAAAGTAGTAATAGGTAAAGCTGAGAAAATAATTATATTTTCGAGCCGCTTCCATAAAGTATCGGGTGTATATTTGGTTCTTGTAATTGTGCATAGTGTTCATTGTGCTAAAGTCTAGTATCAATATAATCTCCTACTTCCTCTGTTTCAAAATATAAGATGGTTTAGCTTTTGTGAAACCAATGTATCTAGACATCTTTTACTACACACTAAAGGTAGTGTGTAGGTTCAGAGTGAACTACACACTAAAAGTCGTCTAGATACATTCGTTTCACAGAAGTTAAAACATCTTATATTATGGAACAGAGTGAGTAGATGCTAGAACGGAAGAGAAGATTCGAGGGTTAGTAGTGTTGGAATTTGCTAGTCTTGATACAACGGTTAATATTCAAAGTTAACCGTACACTATATAGTGGTAAGATAAGATAAGATAAATCTCTAAAAAATATGGTCTCGTGATATCAGCTTAACCAAAGACTAGTGCATGAGGCTAGAATCGTTGAAGCCAAGGTTGTTTTCATATAGTATGACCCTTAAACAAGTATTGAGGTGATTGTTCAAGTGTATGGCATGTGATCCATAACATCCTGTTGATGCTAAATTTTTCATAATTTCTAAAGGAACTCTAGAATCAGCGGACTAAAGTGCATTATGCTAAAGGTCCAAAAAAATATAGTCAAGTTCATACGAGTAAATAAACATAGTACTGATACAAGGACATGTTTCAAAGGAGAGGAGACCAACAAGTTGAAAACCGATGACTTCAGACAACCAAACAAAATAAACAGTTCAACATGGTCGAGAACTATTTCTCTAATTGTAGTACCAACTATTACATATGGATTGCATCAGTACATACTATGGCAACATGTCTTGTTTCTTAGTTAAGCATGAGGCCGGTTCCAATCGGTGGTGTTCGTGAAGGTTGGTACGAACCAAAGCGGATGCTTCACCATTCCTATCCAGAAGTGAGGATTACTAATTTCCTCAAGGACATTGATTTCAGAAGTAACACCGTAGTCTTTACCACTCAGACTAAAGCGGCATAATTCAGGCTGCCACTCTTTGGAAAGCCATGTTGTAGTTGGTAAGATGTAGACACAGTTGCTTCTCGTTAGATAACCTAAGGTAAGATCTACACCGCCTACGTGCATGATAATCAGATAGTTCACTCCTAGGAAAAGAGAATATTATCCAAGGTCAGCAATCCTTTCCCATGGATTAGCTTGATCAACTTGACCAGTGTTCATTGAGAACACCAAGCAGAAAAACCCGGAAGTATAAGTGGAGATATTGCGACCGTAGTGTACAACACGAGGATGAGCAGCACCTGAACGATGGCGGCAATGACAAGTAAGACAGCTGGGATCATAAGAAGTGCCAAGCATATATATATGAAGAAGTCTAGAACCATCCGCAGAACTTGCTAACCACCACAAACCAAAAAAGTAGTCGTGCTCGTCTCCATTAGCATTAAGAAATGAATCCTCCAACTCATCCGCGGTAGCTGGTCACGTTAAGACCAGCGCATGACCTTGAAAAAGGTAGCAGAATGCATTACCTTATGGTTCCTGGCAGCATGATATAGTGAATCCTACAGAAAAATTTCCTTCCTATTGAACTGCATGCAAAGTATCTCGAACATAGGAAAAAAAACTACAGCCTAGAATCGTACAAAGGAAACAAAGCATTATATAATAGGGAAATTTCCTAGAGAAGAGACTCGTGTTTTTTTGAACAAGACGGGCAATTTTTGGCTCGTTTTGTCTAAAAAGGCAAAGCGAATTGACCGGTTCATTTGCAGGGGAACTTGCCGAAAACCTATGCAAATGCAGAAAACATAGGATAGAAAAGACACATGATTTTACATTTGCATGTCCATTTATACTCCTGCAGGATTGTGCAGTGTTGGATTACATTGCATAGAAAAACCATTGAACGGATTCTTTTTAGGAGCTTCAAGTATATCTTAAATTCCTATCGAATGAACTAAAAGACATCCGGAAAAATCTACTATGCATATTTCAATCCGATGAATCAAACGACTGCTATAAGAAAAAAATCTATGGAAAAACTATGATTCGTACAGTTCATAGAGTCTAAAATAACTACTCGTATTTTCATTTAATCTAAACACTCCCTATGTCAATTCAGTACAATAGCTTGGGCACATGAGTAATTAAGCCAGTACACTACATATGAAGGAATAATTACCAGGATGTAGATGATCCCAAACATGAACGTTGTCATACAGAGCTGTGGCAAACACCAGTCCGTCGTGGGTAATTCCATCATTGTAACTGTAAGGGTTCAGGGTGTGGTTAAGAGGATGTGGAAGAACTGTCCATCCATCATCACCGCCCTAAAGGATGGCAATTCTGACGTTGAAGACTGCAACAAGCGAGAAATCTTTATATCTCCCAGCAGCTGTGGGAACTTGGCAAATAGCAATCTTCTACATTACAGCTGGAAAATCATTATCCAACAAGAACGTGGTTGGCTGGTCAGTTGCTTGGAACGACAATGCTGGGAGAGGAATCTTGTGATGAGTGTACATGTTGTAAAGCTCCAACTTGCCTCTGAAGCCAACCGTGGCAATTCAATCTCCATTGGTGCCTACCCACTGCCCAGAAGTATATCCTAGTACCATAGCATTAGAGGATAACCTGTCCAACAACGACAGCTTGCACGAGAGGCTATCAATTTTTAAGTAATGCAAGAAATCTGCGGTCTCTTCGTCAGGAGGGAATGAAGAACACATGGGAGGCCAAATGGCATTGAAGCATCCAGAGTTGCACTAGCTTTCGTAGATTCAAGAAAAAGTTTGGACAAACCGATTAGGATGGTGGCGGTTGATGACGTCGCATCGGGTTATGAGTTCTTCAAAGGGGTCATGAAAAATCTCAGAATCATGCTCACTATTCTTGTGCACTGAGGCCATCGCAAGGCAGCGTCTATAGTTCATTGATTGGGGTTTCAGAAGAGAGGGGGAATCAACAGTGGCAACTACCTGAGCGAGATGAGGAAGAGAATCCAAAAGCGGAATATGGGAGCAGTGGCAGCACGTGGTGCGGAAGGGGAAGACACTAGGAAGAGAAGGGGAAGATGCCCTGGAGGGGGCGGGGGAATAAGCAAGGGGGAAAAGCTGGATTAAGCAACACGAGCGTGCGCTCCTCAGCTGCATTTCGAGGAGACAGTGACCCGCTGACTCCCTACTCCCTAGTACCAGTAGACATCTAGATGGTCGGAGTAGTTAATTTGGAGGAGACTGTGACTGGCCTGAGTCCCTAGTACTAGACGCCTAGGGTACGAGCTGTACTGGAGTAATTCGCAAATCCTAGCTTTGTATTTTTATTTTACTTGCATGGATGAGCTCTATTTTTCTTTTTTATAGAATGAGATATGTATTAGGGAATTCACTATGGTTTCCATAAGGGTGTCCACAAGCAAAAAGTAGTCCTTATGGATGGCTTGTCCATAAGCAGTATAAAATTATTTACTCTCTCCTCTCTCTCTTGCATGTGTATAATTTTTGTAGACATATGAGTCCCAGCTTATAGATAAGTTGACTTTATTATAGCTACTTCCACAAGCTATGTGGGACCCACCTTATGGCAAAAGTTCACCTTAGGGCATTCACTATGTTGTCCATAAGGGTGTCCACAAGCAAAAAGTAGTCCTTATGGATAACAACATACATAGTAGAGCTTCACCTTAAGGAAATTTTCTTAAGGGTGACCCATAAGCTTGTGGCTTTTCCAAGGGCACCCACAATGTTGCCATTGCCAAATCTGATGTAAAGGTAAATTTGGCTTTGGTATAAAATATAGCAAGAGTTCCACAATGTACTAGTTCCAAATATTTATAACGTGGGTCCCACCATCTAGCTAAAACAACACATGAAGCAAATATGGAACTACCCTCACAGTGTAGGGAACTAGTTCTAAAAGCCAAAAAGCAAATTTGGCATCGGAGCAACTACTTGGTCTGGTTCCCAGTTTTCTCTCATTTGGAACCACCTCCACAGTGTAGGGAACTAGTTCCAAAAGCCAAAAAGCAAATATGGAACCACTTTTGGATACACATTGTGGGTGTAAGCAATATAAAATTATTTACTCTCTCCTCTCTCTCTTGCATGTGTGTACTTTTTGCAAGCATATGGGACCCAACTTATAGATAAGTTGACTTTATACATTATAGCTACTTCCACAAGCTGTGTGGGACCCACCTTATGGAAAAAGTTCACCTTATACATAGGTGAGGTGATGCCCTAAGCTTATGGGTCACCCTTAAGCTTTTTGGCTTGTGGCCAAGCTCCACTACACATATGGATAGCTCTTAAGGTGTACTTTTTGGCTTAATGATGTGGTTTTTCACACATAGTGGTAATGAAGCTATAGGTACATTTTATAGAAAGGACCAGAAGAAAACAAGGAGACACAACTAGGTCCCACAAAATTACAACAAGCACCATGCAAGGATTCATCGAAACATGGTCTAGTCCCTGTAAGAACGAGCTATGTATTCGCTTTGTCAATTCTATGCCCATGGAAAGCTAGTTTGGCAAGGAGATACACTTTTAGTCCCACTTCTTACATCTAGGGTGCAAATTAGTCTCACATCTTGTAAGTGGGAAAAACTAGCCCCACACCTTGCACCCTGGGCGCAGTTTAGTCTATTTCAAACGGATTGAGTGGAATTTGAATGAACTGAGTGAATTTGACCGTGTTGAGTTGTCCTTACCGGGAAGTTTTGCGGGTTAGTACATACTAGTATGTCGCACCTTCCTTGCACGTCAGACTCAGATAATAGAAGTATGGCATATCATCACTATAAAATTATAATAGGTAAAGCTCAAAAAAATAATTATATTTCTAAGCGAGATCCATAAAGTATTGGGTGTATATATGGTTGTTGTGCTTTATATAATGTAGATTTCAACTTTTATTAGCTACTTTGGTAACATGTGTTTGAGGTTTGTGCATAAATTTCATTGTGCTAAATACTATCAATAGAATCTTCTAGATCCCATAATGGAAAGGAAGGTACAATCGCTAGCAATGTTGGGATTTGACAATCTTGATTCAACGACTAGTGTTCAAAGTTCTTCATACACCATATAGTTGTAAGATGTAAGATAAAATAAGAAAAGCGAGGCGAGGGTAATTTATGGGCCCACACAAGGCATCGTTGTTTACAGAAAAGCCCATGTGCTGAAGCTAAAATCTTAGGAATTTGACATGATATGCGAACATCATATGTCCATGTGCTCATCCAACGTACTTCGCAATGCTCAAGTTGAATCGTCACATATAAAACAATTTATGCATATGGATTGTGAAGTGTATAAGAAAAGAATCAAATTTTGTTAGATTTCAGCTAACTTGAAACTAACTATGAAATATTGAGTGAAATGCACACATGTGCAGTTTTAGTTAACTTGAGCATTGCAAAGCAAAAGTTCTACATGAACTTTCAAAAGCAAGAGAAGTCGTGGGAGGACACTACTTGTAGGCCGATACTATTTTACTGTCTCAATCGCAAAAAGGCACATTCAGGACAGCTAAATGTGTACGAATTTGGTCATATATGCTCAAATTTGTTTGAAATGGACTGATTTGCACCAGGGATGCATGTTTTGGGATTGATTTTGTCCACTCTGCAAGATATGGGACTAATTTGTGCCCCGGGTGCGAGAAGTGGGACTAAAACTGTATTTAGCACGATCTTTGGCAAGAAACAAGTTATACAGATCCGCTAACTTATACTGTAGAAGAAAAGCTAGAGAAATCGTAGGACCCTAACCTTTCTTCTTCCAAACAATACAATATTAAGGCCTAAATATCGTAAAATTAATTTGTACTACCTCCATCCTAGAGCTTATTAATTAAGGCTTATATTTTTGTACATGTGTCTTGCCATGTGTACATGTGTGACCATGTGTACATGTATTTGTATGTGTACGCGTGTGTGGTGTGCGACCATGTACATGTATACGTGTAGCTGTTTACTTGTGTGTGTGATGTGTGAGTGGCCAAGTATCTGCAGGCGTGTACATATACATTTCCATATACATGACATGTTTTAGTATGAGTATATGTATGAGAGAGAGCTGTGCTACAAACATATAATCCCTCTGACCCATATTTGTTGGTTTAGATTCATCTTGATACGGATGTATCTAGTCAAATTTTAGTGCTAGTATGGATCGGAGGGAGTACATATATACTCTCCCTGTTCGGAAATATAAGACGTTTTAGCTTTATGAATTGAATGTATCTAGACGTCTTTTAGTGTATAGGTTCGTGTAGGTTCGGAGTGAACCTGTACACTAAAAGGTGTTTAGATACATTCGTTTCACAAAGCTATAATGTCTTATATTACCGAACGAATGGAGTATGTGCTATTATGTTATATGTATGACATACTCGCCCCTCCCGTTTGCACACACACAAAAAAACATTATGATTGCTATATCTTATATTATCTTATCTTACCATCTTACCACTACATAGTGTACGAATAACTTTGAATATTGACTTTTGGATCAAGACTAGCCAATCCAAACATTTCTAGCCATTGGATCCTCTTTTCCATTCTAGCATCTCGAAGTTTCTATTGATAGTCTTCGGCATAATGAATGCTATGCACAAACCTCAAAACACACTTCTCCATCATACTAGAATTGTCTCCCTTGTTTCTCTAAACCATGTTATCAAAAACTTCATGTGTTGGGTAGCTAATAATCTTTGACTTCTACATGACATACAAAGTACAAGGACCAAATATACACCCACACTTCTTATCTTAAAACACCTCTCTATCATTCTAGATTCTTTCAGACATTTCTATAGACCATGTTACTGAAATTTGAAGTATTAGGTATAGCTAACAAACATTGACTTGTATGTTGACTTTAACATGATACAAAGTACAAGAACCAAATATACACCCATACTTTATAGATGTCCATCAAATTTAAAACTTTTTGAGCTTAACCTATTATATAATCATATCTTACCACTACCTAGTGTACAAATAAATTTGAACTTTGACTGTTGGATCAAGACTGGCAAATCCCAACACTACTAAATAGAATTCAGTTGGATCTTCAATCCATTCTAGCATCTAGAAGATTCCATTGATGTTCTTTAGTGCATTGAATGTTATGCACAAACTTAAAAACACACTTCTCGGTAATTCTAGATTCATCTTCGTCATTTCTCAAGAGCATGTCGAGTACTAGGTAACTAATAGTAGGTTGATTTATACATGATACAAAGTACAAAGAACCAATACACACCTGGTACTTTATGGACGCAAGTGTTAATTATAATAGGTAAAGCACAAAATTTATAAATTTGATCAACATATATATATATATATATATAACTAGTAAATTGCACGTGCCCCGCACATGAGATTCAGATAATAGGCGTCTGACACATATCATCACTATATAAAATTATAATACAGGTAAATCAGAAAAAATATAAATTTGATCAACATCTATAAAGTATGGGTGTATATTTGGTTCTTGTACTTTGTACAATATATTTGGTAACATGGTCAAGAGAAACGAGGGAGACGATTCTAGTATGATGGAGAAGTGTGTTTTGAGGTTTGTGCATAGCATTCATTATGGTGAAGACTATCAATAGAATATTATAGATGCTAGGGGCTTGATTGATTCGTAGGATAGGGAAAGCATAGGAATAGGAAAAACATAGGATTACAATGTCATGCCCACTTTAATCCTATAGGAACCCATATATATGCAAGAAAGTTTGTTTGAGTCCATCGAAGGAAAATAAAAGGATTCTAAGAAAGAGGTTTGGGCGTGGATATTAGATTTCCTATGCAATCTAGAGCAAAGGATTCCCTAGGAAAATTTCCTATAAATTTCCTATAATCATACAAATCAAACAACCATTATAGAAAAACATTATTATGGGATTTAATCCTATAAATTTCCCATGTAAATTATTTGAATCAAACATGATGGCCTAGAATGGAAAAGAAGATCCAATGGCTGGAAATGTTGGGATTCGCGAGTCTTGATCCAACTGTCAATATTCAAAGTTATCCGTACACTATAAAGTGGTAAGATAATGGAAAGATGAGATATTGGTAAGATATACTACTCTTGTTGCTCCATGTCACACCCCGAGAAGAAGAAGCACACACACACATAGAGTCACACACACAGAGACTCACAAAGATTGCTCTTGAAGTTATAGTATGAAACTATTTTGAAGGTGTACATTGTGGGTTAATATCTTGAAAATCACCGAGATTTCTGAATGACTCAATATCTAGATATATATGAATTTGCATGCTGGCAACTCTTACACAGATTAAAAAACAAAGAATAAAAATAAAAATGAATAAACAAAAAGGGTCTGCATCACATCCTCTCGTTTGTAGTACCAGCCATGAAAAAATGGTAAACATGAGATTTGAAACATTCAAAAAACCGTAGTCAAATTAGATATGGCCTGAACACTCGAGGGTTTCTCGAGCCGAACGACCGATTAGGTCATGGCCATATCTACATCATAGTTCATGATAATGTTCCCATATTTGGTAAATGGGTGTGTCTTGCCATGGTATACACTACTAGGAAACCCCTTATCAGTGGCGCACCTTTTTTCAATATCAGTGGCACATATCTGATGCGCCACTGATACGTCGCCACTAATAATTATCTTCTGTGGCGCATATTGAAATGCGCCACTGATACGTCGCCACTAATAATTATCTTCTGTGGTGCATATTGAAATGCGCCACATAAATCTCCATCTTCTGTGGCACATATGGCCAATATGAGCCACAAAAGTTTTTTTTCCCAAAATTCAAAAAAAAGGGAGGGCCAGATCTCAAATTTCTATGGCGCATATGGCTAATATGCGCCACAAAAGTTTTTTTTCAAATTTCAAAAAAGAATACCAGGCCAGATCTAGATTTGGCCGGAGGTGGTGGTGGTGGTGGCTGGTGGCTGGTGGCTGGTGGCTTGAGGAGGTCTAGGAGGAGTGGGGCGTTGGAGGTGGTGGCCGGAGGAGAAGAAGGAGGAGGAGGCTACCATCGAAGGTGGTCAGAGTAGGAGGAGGAGTCCGCCGGAGGTGGAGTAAGGTTTCGCCGGAGTTGGAGGAGGTCGTCGGAGTTGGTGGTGGAGGAGGAGCAGGTCGCCGGAGTTGGTGGTGGAGGAGGAGGAGGTCGCCGGAGGTGGTGGAGGAAGAGGTTGCCGGAGGTGGTAGAGGAGGAAAAGGAGGAGGTCACCGGGGTGGAGGCGAGGTCGCCGGAGAGTGGAGAAGGAGGAGGGAGGAGAAGGGGAGAAGTGTAGAGGGAAGGAGAAGTGGAGAGGGGAGAAGAAGTGGGGGAGAAAAAGTAAAAGGAGAGGGAGGGAGAAGGGCGCCGGCGGGATTCAAATTTCGAATCCCGCCCAAGACTTCTGTGGCGCATATGGGAGAAATGCGCCACAAAAGTTTCTCCCCTTTTTTTGTAGGAAAAATCTTCTTTCTACCATAGCTTTTTACTCTTTTCAAATTTGGGGAATCTGTAAAATCTTCAATAGCTTCCAGCGGTTGAAATCGAGTAGGAAATGTCGAGATGATCATTTTTATATATTAAACTTTTTTCTGACATCGTATGCAAAAGTTATAGCCGTTTTACCGTGCCATGTCCTATTTGTGCATAATACATAGAAATTCATGTATTTAAATTTTCACTACAACTACACCCTAAAATATAACTACATCTCAAAGGAATTATTTTTTTGAAGTTTTTATCATTTTCATTTATTTTTTACAAAACTGAAAAGGCGATCCACGGGGGGGGGGGGGGGGGGGGGGGGGGGGGGGGGGGGGTCTGTTTTTCCATATTCTGTGGCGCATATGGACATATGCGCCACATAATTGTCTCCCCCCCTTTTTTTGGTGCTGGGTCCCATCAACTTTTTGTGGCACATACATCTATATGCTCCACAGAATCATCACTTTCTATGGCGCACATGAAAATATGCGCCACAAAAATGTGGACTTCTGTGGCGCATATTGGTTCCGTGCGCCACTGAACTGCCAAATTTCAGTGGTGTTTTTTCGTATGCGCCATTGATATTTATCTGTGGTGCATGGTTTTACATATGCGCCACAAAGTAGCTTGTCTACCTATAGTTGTTTTACTAGTAGGGATACAATAATGCTGGGGTGGGAGTTTCGAACTAGTATTAGGAAAAACATGTTCAAATTTCCAACTGGTATCTTTAGGGTCCGTGTTGTAAAATTATAGGTCCTAGGTGTATTTTGGTTTTCCCTTTGGACCACTATGTAATTTTTTGCACACCATTGGATTTTAACACGCACCTTCTTGGTACTTCGGGGCAGATTCCTCGCTAGAAAGAAAAAGAAAAAGTTCCAAGTGACCGGAATTATTTTACGCACAAATATTTTGGATCTGAATGCCCCAGACCCAATTTTCAAAAAAAGGACTATTGTGCAAAACTTGAGTAGTCGGTACTTCTACTGAACCAGGCGCACCAGAAAATTAGCCCCAAAGCTTCCAAAGAAAAAACCGGAAGAAAAAACAAAGAGCGAGAAGAGATTATTAACGGGAGGCAGCGCAAAAGCAGCAAAGGAGTTGAAAGCGGTGCAATGTCAGAGTAAAGCTAGTTTGACGGGTTTGTGACACGAGGTACAGGTACCTACTACTAGTAGCATAGTACTACTAGTAGTACTATTATGTTTTCTCTCTCCTTCGCTATCTCTCACCATCCATCCTCTCTCCCCTCCTGTGTAGCGCCCCGTGTGCACCAGCCAGCTGATCTCTACCTCGTTCCACTGTGTAGCGCCACACACGTGTGCCTTGGTACGGCCGCATTGTGTGTGTATGGCCTGTTTTTTCCTTTTTTGCTTGACAAGAGTCTCTAGCGTGTTTTGAATTGGATAGATAGCACCAATCCTGACCGTTGGGCTATAAGTTCGAATGTTGGGGATATACTTTCCGGGTATCCTCATTGTGCCTCACAGACCAGGGTGGCCCACTTTAGGTTAGATCTTTGCTTCACGGGCGGCCCAGTCAAGGAGAAGAGACGGAGTCCAATCTGACTACGGGAAGGCCCAGAAGACTTACCGACATAGGCCCATACTGTTACTTGTAGTTCAAGATGTACTCTGTAACCGAGTCTTAGTCGTAGACGGATGGATCTCTCCTGTAAACCCTAGGCCGGATATCTATATAAGCCGTCCTAGGGAAAGCCTTTAGGGCACCTTCACAATAGTCTACAATCTCAACTCGCACAGGCGAAACCCTTGTAACCCATATTCCGGCTCTGCCATATTACTGGATTGCTAGCAGGAGTAGGATCCGTCCAAAGCTGGCGGATTTGAACCTGGGTAAACTTGTGTGCTCACCGTCCCGGAACACCGTATGCCTCACACCCCTCTCTTCCACACGCCCCGAGGACCCCCTCATACCGTACCAGTCATCAATCCGACGATAGTTGGTGCCCACCATGGGGCAAGTGAACTTCGGATCTTTGTTCCAAGCGGAATCTACAAGAATCAGAATTGGCGAGACTATCACTGTTGGTCGCATCCTCTATACCAGTGACGTCCCTCTCATCGTTCTCAATGAGAACTGGATTCCGGTTAGGGAGGCCGTGACTGCCTATACCATTATATTTTTTGGTGAGATCGATGTGTACATCAGATTTGCTGAACCTATCCCACCCACCCCATCGGTGATGATAGAGGCAGAAGAAATTTCTGGGTCCCCTCTGTCCACGGAGGCGGCAGAGTTCCGGATCTCAGAAAACCCTAATCCCACCCAGCCCACACCCATTGCGGAGATACTGGAGACATACAAGCCTGAAGCAGATCTTGCAGTTCAAGTCGAATCTGGAGTGGATCTCCCTAGCGAGGCCGAATCCCAGATCGATCCACCCCCTGAGGTCGAAATCCAGGAGGATCACAACACCCGCTAAGATCAACCGTTCCTGAGGCTCACGTTGAGGCGCATGATGATGAAAGATGCAAGCATGGATGAGGTTCTCGAAACCATCAAGATCTTCGAGAAAGCCCACAAGGAAAGCCGCAACTACCTTAGGACCCACACATTGCACTACGTCGGATATGTTGGATCCGGATCCGGCTCTACCGATGCTGGAGACAACGCTAAATCAGTGCTAGAGGCGATCAGAACAAACACCGACTTACCCGAATCCTCGGATGACTTGATGATGTCGGCGGATTTCCGAAAGTTCTCCGCGGAATATGAAGAGGAGTACAACTCCAAAGCTGCAGAAGAAGGAGAAGCCATGGATGAAGGATCCGGAGAAAACTCTCCCAAAGTGCAGGGTGATATGGATATCAGAGATAATTCCGGTCCAGATGTCCGAAAGTACTGATCAAAGCTTGACTCTGGGAAATGGACCCAAAGCCGTCTTTGCTACCGGCACTGCCAAGAAGGCAAAGAAGAAGAACAAGAAGAACAACACCCCGACAAAGGAACTTCCAGCAGAAGAGGTAGTTGCCGAGGAATATGAGGAAGACTCGGATGGAGCACTTATCCCAGACGAGCCCAAAGAAGAATCGGTGGATGGACATGTGGTCACCGCAGGTGCCCATAAACTCATCGATGCTGCATTAACCACGCCTATCCCTACTACAGGAGAACTAACTGATGCGGAATTGGATGAAAGGGCCCAAGCCCTAGAAGCGCATCACCAAGTACTCCTGGATGAAGCCAAAAACATCGATGAAGAGAAGAAGCGTATGGCCAAGGAAGAGAAGCTCATCTCTATGCAACATCAGAAGAACTGGAAATGACATACACATGACAATCAATTTCCGGAAGTACGTAAGGTTCTCTTTGAGGGAGATCCGGGGATGCCTCGGCTTGATAGCAAGGGAGATCTGGTGTATCCAACACCAGTGCAAAACATTGCCGCTGCTCGATATATCCTGGCAAATAATCCAGGCCTGGAACAGGTTCGATTGGGCATCAAGCTACTCACCAAGGGTCTGGAACAGTAGAAGGCCGCGAAATCCGGAAGCAGAAAGTTGGTCTCTCAATCCGACCAATGTCGCATGGATCCGGCCTAGCACGATGTAAGACCCAGCGGGCTCCGGAACATCATCACCGTTCTGACCGTCGGGAAGACAATTACTCAAGAACCGGATCTTCAGGACACCATCACAGAGCTGCACGTGATTGGCGCAATGTTGCTCCAGCCGCCAAGCAAGAGGCGATCGCTGGGTTTCCGAAGAATCCTCCCTGGCGAGAGTCGAACGATCGCAGGGAAGAAGACAAAGAGAAGCGTTGGGAGGAGGACCGACAAAGAATGCCACCTCGTAGCCATAGGAGCCGTCTAGCTGAGGCCCACCGCAATGGGAATGACGGACGAAGGAACGACGGACACCGTGCCGAGTCAAGCCGACATGGGGCTTGTCGTAATGAAGACCCTCCCTGGAGCCAGAATAATGATGCTCTGGACGGAGGCCAGCGATCAGCCGGAAACAATCCAGCTGCTCCACCCTCTCCACTAAGTAGCCATCACAACGGCTCCCAAGGAGGCCAAGGAGGGCATCGTGGTGGAGGAGGTGGTGGCAGAAGCCGAAGTCTGTATCCAAGGGACCACAGCCATAGCCGTCAATCAGGACGATCTCTGTCCCCAAGTGACACGAGGCACATGATTAATTCCAATATAGAGGTGCGGCGCTACGAAAATGATGATATATACGTGGCCCCAAAATGCTTCACACCATGCATAAGACCAACAAAATTCCCGGAAGGATTCGCTATCTCAAGACACATCCAACCCTATGAACGTGTGGCTCGGCCAGACACTTGGCTCCAGGACTTTTTCCAAGCTTGCTGCATCGCCAAAGGAGGAAACATCCTGGTCGCAACCCGATATCTCCCACGCATGTTGCGGAAGACTGCACGATCATGGCTCAATGAACTTTTGGAGAACACCATGCATAACTGGTATGACATGCAATGCGTGTTCTTTCAGAATTTCGAAGGCACATATCGGAGGCCCTTTACGGTAGGAGACCTACACCGTTGCACCCAGAAAGCTGAAGAAACTTGCCGAGATTATCTCGGACGATGGATTGACACTAAGAACTCCTGTGAAGGGGTAAATGACCAAACTGCGATTGAAGCTTTCATTGCAGGACTCCCAATTGGTTTACTACGTCATCGTTTGAAATGCGACAAGGTAACTGATTTGGGAGAGATGATAGAAACAGTGAGGAAGTATGTAGATGCAGACGACGATGTAGAGGGATTACTTAACGCCCTAGCTGTGCCACAGTCGGCAAAACAACCAAAGCAGTAGGCTCAGAAGCGCAAGAATAGCTCGGAAGAAAAACCCAACGCGGAAACAATAGTGGTCACTACTACTTTCAGGTTTGGAGGACGAGGAGGGTGCGGTGGTGGCCGCGGACGCGGTCGTGGGACATCAAGAGTCCAAGGTAGAGGAGACCAGCAACCTGGCAAAACATACTCCTAGGCCGACATTGCCAATAACCCATGTGTGCATCACTTAGATGCTAATGGGGGCTCTTCTCACACAAACACCGAGTGTCGTTTTAATGACGACATCAAGAAAGACGATAATGCTGGCTACAGAGCTAAGCGGAAGAAGGAAAAGAAGAATCCCGAAAAAGAGAAAGAGACCAAGGAAGATTCTGACATGGAGGAAGCCGATGCTTCAAATCCCAAGCAGGAAGGGAAGAAAAACTTCCCAACAAAGAAAGACACTTATGTCACCTTCCTTGGATCTCAACCAGCTAAGGTCAAGAAACCAGTTTTGCACGAGCTCAATGCGACTGTTCTGGCTGTCCCCCAATTTTTGGACTGGTCGGAAGTGGCAATCACCTTTAACCGGGTTGATCATCTGCCTAAGTTGCACAAGCAAGGAAAATATGCCTTAGTAATCAATCCACTTATTGACGGGCATGGTTTCTCCAAGACTCTCATGGACGGCGGCAACAACATTAACATTCTGTATGTCGAAACGCTACGCCGAATGAAGATCTCGAAGACCTAGCTAAATTACAGCTCTGTGATCTTTCACGGAGTTGTCCCAAGAAGACAAGCAAATTCCCTGGGAGAAATCACTTTGGATGTGACCTTTGGAACTCCAAAGAACTATCGGGCGGAAGCACTTTCCTTCGAAGTGGTCCTGTTCAAGAGCGCGTACCATGCTATATTCGGACGTCCAGCTTACGGGGCTTTTATGGCTCGTCCGTGTTACATTAACAATATGATGAAAATTCCAAGTCCCAACGGCGTGATTACCATCATGGGAGACCCAAAGAAGGCGCGAGAGTGCAAGGACAGAAATGTTGCCTTTGCTGAAGCTGTGCTACACGCCCAGGAATACTAGGAGATCAAGAAAACCATTGATCCGTCCGAGATGCCCGCGATGAAGAAGGAGGTGACAAGGCCAAATCCGGAGTTCAAGGCAGCGGAAGAGACAAAGAAGACGCCATTGAAGGATGACGACCCCTCCAAGGTGACCCAGATAGGCGTAGGCCTAGATAGGGCATAGGAAGGCGCGCTCGTCAAGTTCCTCCAAGCAAATGAAGATATCTTCGCATGGCTGCCATCTGACATGACCGGAGTACCTAGGGAACTTGCCGAGCACTCTCTAAATGTACACCCAAATGCTAAACCCGTCAAACAGTCCCTATGACATTTCGGCGATGAAAAGCGTAAGGCAATGGATAAGGAACTAGCCCGCCTCAAGTTAGCCCGATTCATAGAAGAGGTCATCCACATTGAGTGGTCGGCCAATCCTGTAATGGTCCCTAAAAAGGACACCACAGATTTAAGGATGTGTGTTGATTATACTGCCTTGAACAAGGCTTGTCCCAAATATCCGTTCGCTCTTCCTAGGATTGATCAAGTTATCGATTCTACGGCAGGCTCGGAACTCTTATGTTTTCATGACGTATATTCTGGTTATCACCAAATCCGGATGAAGGAATCTGACAAAGTCAAAACTTCATTCATAACCCCCTTCGGAACCTTCTGCTTCGTTATGATGCCCTTTGGACTCAAGAACACAAGAGCTACGTACCAGCGCACTATGCAGCGTTGCCTCCATGATCAAATCAGACGCAATGAACATGCATATGTGGACGATATTGCGGTGATGTCCAAAAATAAGGAAACGCTAATTTCCGACTTGGAGGAAACACTAATTTCCGACTTGGAGGAAACGTTCGCTAATATATGAAAATACAACATAATGCTTAACCCAAAGAAATGTTTCATTGGAATACTAGCCAGAAAATTGTTAGGTTTTATTGTGTCTCAAAGAGGCATAGAGGTAAACCGAGACAAGATTAAGGCTATACTCAATATTTCCAGGCCAACTCGCCTGAAGGACGTTCGAAGACTAACTGGTTGCATTGCTGCAGTCAGTCGGTTTGTAAGCTGGCTCGGTGAAAGAGCCGCGCCACTATACAAGCTCCTGAAAAAGACCAAGAAATTCATTTAGACCAACGAAGCTGAAGATGCGCTACAAGACCTGAAAGCAGTACTCTCATCTGCTCCCATCCTTTCAGCACCAGAACCACTTGCTCTATCTCACTGCGGCAAACATGGTCATCAGTATCGTCATGGTGGTGGAGAGACTGGAGGAAAATCAGGAACACCTGGTGCAGCGTCTGACTTACTATCTCAGCGAGGTCTTAACTGAATCAAAGCAGCGGTATGCACACTTTCAATAGCTGGCTTATGGTGTGTTCTTAGCATCTCGTAAGTTGCGGCATTATTTTCAGGACCATCCAATTACCGTGGTGAGCACAGCTCCCATGAGAGACATAATCAACAACAGTGATGCCACAGAACACATCGCAAAATGGGGCATAGAGCTTTCAACTTTCGACATTGAGTACAAACCTCGTACAACAATCAAATCCCAAATCCTCGCTGACTTTGTCACTGATTGGACAAAGACAACGGAGAATATGACCCTACCAGAGTCGGAGTACTGGACCTTACATTTTGACGGGTCTAAGGCGCTCGGGGGCTGGCGTGGTACTCAAATCACCCCAGGGAGATAAACTTTTCTATCTACTGCAGATCCACTTCACGGCGACAAATAACATTGCCTAGTATGAAGCACTACTGCATGGAATCTGGATTGCTAAGGACATCGGCATCCGACGTTTAATGTGTTATGGAGATTCAGATCTTGTTGCTCAACAAGTGTCGGATATCTGTAATGCGAATAAACACATGGCAGCATATAGAGCTGTCGTGGATGAATTATCTAAATCGTTTGAAGGGTTTGAAGTTCAACACATCCCTCGAATAGAAAATGAGGAAGCAGATGCATTATCTCGAAAAGGCTCTGCACGGAAAAAGGTCCCGGATGGCGCTTTCTTGGAGCACCTCAAAGTTCCCTCTATAAAAGGAGTAGACGAGGAATATCCGACCAAATCCGACTCACCTTTAATAGCAACAAGGGGGCCAAGCGTCGCCGTGGTTATTAGAACTAATCTACCATAACATCTGCTAGAAGCTAGTCCTGTTTGTGGGCAGTAGTATGTGTTTCTAACTCTAGAAATAGTGTAACGCGTGTGGAGAAAACTATGTGCCCTGCCTTTTGATTTATAATTATCAAGATGCATTGTTATAACTGGTTATGGTTCAACACACGAGTTTGGTTCATAATCCAGCAAGTTTTCCCAAAATTATGAATAATGTAGTGCA
Source organism: Avena eriantha (assembly GCA_910589775.1). Taxonomy (NCBI): domain Eukaryota; kingdom Viridiplantae; phylum Streptophyta; class Magnoliopsida; order Poales; family Poaceae; genus Avena; species Avena eriantha. Next base: position 429,147,816 of record OU342743.1, on the reverse strand, counting down.
CATATCTAAATCAGAGTTCCTGCCTTTAGCATCATTTGCAATGTCTTCCAGGTTGTAAACATGCTCATCATCACTTATGTCCATGTCCTCTATACTATTTTCTTCCTTTTCTAGATCTTGGACAAATCTTACAGCAACACGTTCCACTTCGTATGGATAATCAACAACCTCGACATCATCATCTTCATCTTCTTCGACAACTACATGTTGAAATCTACGATCCATTTGACATATGTCCTCCTGGTATCAGTAGCTTCATTACCAAATTCAATTTCTGGTACATCATAAACATTCCTATTGCTGAATGTCTGCACAATTTTCCAAGGGAAACCAAACTCAATATCTTCCAAATAAAAACATGATTCTGCTTGATCTGCCAATATGAAGGGGGCATTCTTGTACCAAAGAACATAAGTATTAACACTTTTCTAGTGTCCATCATCTTACATCTTCGATTTTTTGCTATCTTGATCAAACCAGTTGCAGGAAAACAGGAAAACTAATCTGGGACCATGCTTATTAGGCACATACATGAGCTCTAGAACTTTTTGTAGAACACCATAAAACTCATTATCTTGTTGAGAACCAACAAATGCCTTATTCATTACCCCAGATTTATGAGTTCTTAGGTTCTTCTCCCGAGTGACCATACGAAACCTAGCACCCTTTATATTGTAAGCAGAGTGTATAATTACACGCTTGTCTGGCCCATCTCTAAGTGACTTCAAATCTTCAGATGCATTATTCAGTTGAGTCACATGGTTTTTAAACCACTAGTGTAGTGGCCCGTGCACATGCACGGGCAACATATATAAATTAATTCTAAAACAAAAATATATACATGGCTAAGGATATATAGGAATATGTAGTTTAGTTTCCTCTTTTAAAACATAATAAAAGTGTTAGCATAACATTAGTTTAGGATGATTCAATGATCCCCAAGAAAGTGTAGTGCAGATGAGAAAAATATTAGTTATGAAAATTAACATTAGTTTACTTTCACGCTAGTTTTGAAATAAACAGCTGCTCTTTGTTTATAAATGAAATAGTTTTAGCATTCTTCTCCTACAATGAAAGCCCTCTCAGCGGCATTGCGATACCAAAGCATGAACATCAAGTGTAGAACATGGCTTAAAGAATTGAGTCAATTGAAAAGTGCAGCGGTAACTAAAGAAAGTTGACTGAAATATCGGTTTTGTAAATTAAATAAAGCATGCTAGGGAATTGTCTTAGGATAAATATTTACTACCAGATATAACTAAAACAAAATACTATGAAACACATATGAGTTTTGTAACAATTGATGACAGGGTGGAAATACTTCACATTTACTACAAACAACTATTTAGAACATTTTTTAGAACATGGACTATTTGCAACCTAAATATATTTAAGAGTAGGGTAAAAATACAACAAAAATGGTATTTCTAACCACAAAAATGGCACCTGACGAGAGCAACTATATACATCTAGATATGTATATGATTCATCTTTTATCTGTAATATCACAACAAACATGTAGAAGAAGATACAACATAAGGTATCATGTAACCAATTGAACGATCATCCAATAAACATATGGTTTCTTGCATCTAATGCAAGATGGTATACCTTTATTTGGGAAACAAATCACGAAATATCTAGAAAGCAACTTGTGGTTTGGTTATTCCTATGGTTTGGTCCTCTTTTCTATCAATGTTAGGGCATTTTTGGGTTGATGTTTAGATCCAAAACATGAATAGAAGGAAACAACATTTATTTTTCATACTTATTCTGAAAAATGAAAGTTGGTGACAAAATGAAGCAGAGAATAAATAATATAAAGATTATCCATGGATCTGTTAATTTGTAATCTTAATTCTAATATTCCCTTGTTGCTCCATGGACTATAGGTTGCATGAGAAATTCGACATGCAAAGTTGATGAAGTTATAATATAAATATTACCTGGGTTGAGAGCAAGTTTTTTAAAAGTATGCAATAGTCTGATCCAACATGAAGGATTCTTATTCGGCTAGAAAATAGCGGAGGATAAACCATGGTACACTAAGAGGGTGCAACAATGTTAAACTTTTTTGAGAGAAATTAAGAATGCTAAGTATTTGTTAGTGAACAAATTGCATCTTGTAAATTAATTTTTCAACGGAGAATAGGAGTAGAAATTAATTCTAGCTAATATTGTTTGTAGCTACATGGTTCGTGCGTGAGGTAAGATAGGAACCTGCAGCTGCAGCTGGTGAGGTAAGATCCAAACTTGCAGTTGGACTGCATGCATAGCTGCCCCGGTAGGAAAGTGGACTGGCTGAGGGCACAAACTTGTCTACATGACTGTATGATATTTTCACTATTTATAATCTCAACAGATTATTTATAATTCATTGGTATATAGAGACATAATATGCATATACTGAACGAAAAATATATAGAACAATAAAAACCAAGCTACATCAAATTACATGATTAGTACTTTTATTGCATCATAATTATCGCTGTGCTGTACTTCAGAAATAAAATTTGATGAGACATGAAAACTGGGAAGGATATACATATACATGTATCATAAATGTGTGCCGCATATATAGACAGGATGAGAGTATATATCTTGTTAATATAATTCCATTCGTAACAAGTTGTGAGACCGAAAAAGTACTTGGAAGGCAATCAGCTGGCCAACGAGAGGCATACCTGCACTCAGATGATGTGTATGTTCTTGCACGCACTGCTTATATACTTGGGATGCATGCATATTCAGAGCTTGTGTGCTGATACATAATTGGGACGCAATGTGTGAGACCGAAAAAATAATTGGGAGACAATCTGACCGCCGAGAGGCATACCTGCACTCAGACGATGTGTATGTTCTTGCACGCGCTGCTTATATACATCAGGATGCATACGACAGTGAGAAATCTTGAGTCTTCCGGTCTGGATATGTAATCGATCGGGAAGACTTGAGTCAACTTTTTTCCCTGGGTCTCAGCGAAGTAGCCCTTGGATACTGATTTCCTGTTATTGTACTGGCTGAAGATGCAATCTTGATTCATGAATAACCTCTCTCCTACCCGATGGATATGAAAGTATATGCATCCATGATACTATTGTAATTATAATGCATGGATTTCTGATACTATGGCACGCCAATTCCATTGAACAAAGTGCAGAAGCTTGCTGGTGTTGAATTTAGTGCGTATATGCTGCAGATGTAAACACATACGTACATGGAAAATACTAAATTAGTCACCTAGGTTATAGCAGCAAAAAACAAACCATGATTTATGCTTGCGTACATGTGTGTAGTCGCATCTCCAATGAGAGTATGGATCGCCAATCCTGGAGTCTATTGTCTTATGCATGGATATTGCCGATCTAGCAATCTGGATCTTGTAGACATCTTCCGCCATCGATGCAGATATAGAAGCCCACCTAGACTTGGGCAACACGGTCGATATGGTGCTCTATCGCCAGGAACAACCGATCGAGGCATGATCCACCTCCCGTTGCTCTCGTAGGTGCGGAAGAACAGGACGCCCTAAGGCCACCACGTAGCTTGATAAGACGGCGACAGATGCGATACCTAGAGAGAGAGTTCGATCTAAAGAAAAATTAACGACGAGGGGTCACGTCATTCGTGTTGTAATGGCAACGGTGGGTAAATTCCTCGCTTAAGTGCAATCTAATGGCTGCAGATTTTCAACCTATCAAATCAACGGTTAGATGTTTTTCTTTTTTGTGAGATTTTCTAGTATTTTTTCTTGCTCCTCGTAAATCCATCATGTAATTTTAATATATAATAGATTCTGGCTGTTATTCCCAGCTGGACTCAACCCTACCTTGATTACTTGGTAGATGGAAAATTACCTGAAGATGAAGTTCTAAGCCGACAAATCGTCCGACGAGCAAAATCCTACACTATAATTAGTGGTGAGCTCTATAAGCGAAGTGCTTCTGGGGTGTTTCAGCGCTGTGTATCTCCGGAAGAAGGAGTGGAAATATACGAGAGATCCACGAAGGTGAGTGTGGTCACCACGCTGCAGCCAAATCTCTAGTGGCAAAAGCTTTCCGACACGGTTTTTTTGGCTTACAGCCAAGGTAGATGTTGAACGGCTGGTCAAGACGTCTAAGGGCTGCCAAAAATACACCAAACAAGTTCATGTTCCAGCTGATCAGCTGCGAACAATACCTATAACATGGCCTTTCGCGGTCTGGGGGTTTGACATGGTAGGACCGTTTAAACGGGCTCCAAGTGGATTTACTCATCTCTTAGTGATGGTGGATAAATTCACAAAATGAATTGAGGCTAAACCCGTCACTAGTTGTGACGGAGCAACAACCAGAAGATTTGTCGAGGATGTCATAATCCGATACAGTTATCCGCATAGCATTATCACGGACAACGGGAGTAATTTCTCTATGGGAGAGCTTGCTGAATTCTGCAATGAACAAAATATCTGGCTTGACATTGCGTCAGTCGCACACCCACAAGCTAATGAACAAGTCAAAAGAGCAAATGGTTTAATCCTACAAGGCCGAAAACCAAGACTCAAAGCACCACTATGACGTGTTGCGGGGGCTTGGGCAGAGGAATTACCTTCTGTAATATGGAGGTTACGAACAACCCCAAACAGGTCAATCGGATACACACCTTTCTTCTTGGTCTATGGCGTAGAAGTAGTTCTTCCTAGTGATTTGATTCACACTTCTCCTAGAGTTGCCACATATATTGAAGAGGATGCCGAGATTTCTCGACAAAATGATCTCGACTTAGTTGAAGAAGTGTGCATCGTTGCTGAGATGAGATCAACAGCCTATCAGCAAAAGTTACACAAGTATCATAGCCAAAGAGTCAGGAACCGGTCTTTTAATAAGGGCGATTTGGTTCTCCGGCTTGTGCAGCAAAGAAAGCACAAACTTTCCCCAATATGGGAAGGGTCATTTTTAGTTAGTCGAGTAATGCACAATGGTTCTTACTACCTAACTGATATGCGGCCAGTCAAAGAAAGACCTGCTACTAAGGAAAGAAATAGAGCTGGAGGCAGTACAGACGCAGATGAATTAGACAGACCATGGAATATCGCTCAGTTACGTCCCTTTTATTCTTAGTTTATTTTTCTTTGTAATCATATATGTGTACATGTTCAATGAGAAATAAAGTGTTGGTTGCCTCAAAAAAATTCGAAGTTTTTTACCATCTTATTTCCGAATGACCATATCACAGTCAAAAATCCAAGAATACTTGAAAGTACTTTATGCTCATGTTTGTTCTGGTCTAGATTTCCGATTCTAAAATTGCTACCTTCAGGTATAAATCTAAATCTTATAGTCTGTGCTTTGGTTATTTGTCTGATTGCCGGATGCGGGCATTTTTCGAGTAGTGAATTGTTGGTACTGGAAGCCGGCTTTGTTTCCGAGTTTAAACTGGTTTAGCAATTAAGCTCCGTTGCTCGGCAAAATTTCTATGCTAAAGGTTGGCCGGATCATTAAAGTGATGAGGCGGAAAGCCAGATAAATGACAAGTACAGACAAAAAACATAAGTTCTGATGAAAACATTTCAGGCATAAAAATTTATAAAGCCAAAAGTGCTGAATAGATATTTTTAAACTTCGCACTAGCAAAAAGTATCATCCTACTTATTTACAACCCCGATTGTTTTCAGAATGATACAATGTTTGTTCTGATGCTCTACGATGCAGGGGAAGAAGGAGTTGCCGACTCGCTAGAACCATCAGCCTCGCTTCGGTATCTTTCCAAGACCTTCAAATCTGAGATGGTTTGTTCATCGTCGGAAGCTTCACCGAGTTTTTTGGCAGGCGGAGGCGGCGTCTCTATGCGAGTGAAGAAGGGAGTATCGTAGCTGGTCAAGTCAGCTACGTGACACCCGTATATGGCGCAGGAGTCCATGATGGCTTTGATGTCCTGTTCCTGGCAGTCTTCGTCCACAGTAGAATACCCTCTGGTCACTAGCCAGATCTCCATGCTTCCATGGTGGCTCATGACCATGGTGAGAGCGTTCAGCGCTGCGGTTCGCGCGTAGGACATATTCCAGTCTTGGATGAGCTGGGGCATCTCGTTGGCCTTGTCTCGCACTTCAAAGCCGGACATGCTATGCATGTCCGGAACCTTGAGAACTTCGCCAATATCCTTGATGGATTGGCGGAAGTCATGCAGCAGATCACTGACTTGGGTAAGCCAGCTGGTGCGAGATTCGGCAAAGGCTGAGTCCAGTAAGTTCAGAGGACCTGCGCATGTAATGCAAAGGGGTTAATAAAATTAATCCAGACTCCCAAGAGTCAGAAGATGCAGAAATGTTAGAAAGAAGGAAACATACTGAAGATGACATCGTCTACTTTGGTCTTCTCCTCCCGAAGACTCTGGAGTTCATCCCGGAGTGCCTCGGCAATATCCCTCTCTCTGAACAAGTCGTTGCTGGGTTCCGAGATTTTCTTATCCTGGAGCGCAATCTTACGATCACGCTCCTCGGTAGCCATGGAGGAGGACTCAAGAACTTGAGAAATGCTCTTCTCATGATCCGCCTTAATCTTATACAGCTCTTGGTGGAGGCCCTTGTTTTCCACCTCCAGGGTTTTGAGATTCTCGGCCTCTTCGATCATAGCACAGGATTGTTTCACCAGTGCTGAAGTCAAAAGAACAGAAGTTGAAAAAAATTCGACTATGAAATAAAATGCAAGGTTTGAGGTCTGGAATGTTTACCTTTAGCCTCATCCATGGATACTTTCAGTTGAGCATTTTCAAGTCGGAGAGCTCTAATCTCTCTCCGCTTGTTACAAATATTCTTCAATAATTCTTGGTTATATGAATTAACTTTCTATAAGTCAGAATACCCAGAGTCAAAACTCTACTAAAGACTCGAGCTAATATTTTTACTAATATCAGCACGAGCCTTGGGGGCTACACTAGTTCATTCTTTGGCATCCTAAGAAAGCATAAATTTTGATTGTCTGTCCAACTTCATGCTTGGGAGCTAGAGGATATGATATATGATATGAAATAAATTAAAACGTGAGTTAGAATTCCGACTTACATCCTGTTCATGAGTGAGTTTTCTCAAACTCATGTTTACTTTTGTGGTAACCTTCTTGGCGAGAGTGAGCGGGATCACCGGCAGAGTCAGAAGCTCGCCGGTTCTCAGCCTCTCGTTGCGAAGGCGGACTTGTTTAAGAAGTTCGGAGTACTTAACGTCCTCCACTTCTTGTGCTTCTTCTTTGGCAGTAATGGTCCGGCTTTCTAAGCATTGTTGGGCCAGCCACTGGATTTCCTCCCCATATTTCCGAGAAAGGCCAAGTTTGGCATGTCCCAGATTGCTTAGGAGATTGTCGGCAAAGACCTCTGTCGAGGGATCATTACCCGAAGAGGGTTCACCCTTATCAAAACCCGAGTCACCTATGGTGACGTCAGTCTGTGATCCAAGGATCACTAGCTCTGCTGATTGAGACGGATCTTCTGAACGGTCGGAGATGGAGTAATCTCTAGCACTAGAGAAGGCTAAGGGGCACGAGTCGGAGGAGCTACGGCAGGAGAAACCAAGTTCAGCTTCGACTTGCGTAGAGGCTTCAAGGCAACCCCTTTCTCTTTGCCCTTGGTAAGCTGTAGCTCTGAGAAGGTAATAGAACAGAAAACATTACATCTCGGAAATAATTAAGACATATAGTACAAAGACCTTGTGAGGAAAGATTACCTCTTCAGAACGGGCACCTCCTTTGTGCCAATAGCCACTGTCAGAGCTTTGCGCTTCCGAGGAATAACATCCGGCAGTGGAACCAACTCTCCCTCATCCTGAGAAAACTTAGGAGGATATCCCTCGACCGGAGCAAGCTCCGACTCGAGGAGGTCAGCAGGCTGAAAAGAAGAGATCTCTCAGTATTGCAAAATAACATAAAGATGAGCACATAATACAAGTTGTTGCTGGATGCTTACCGGCACTACGGGATCTTTCGACATATGCATGTCCAAGGATAGCTCCGGAATCTTCCTCTCAATCCGCTCCCTTATCAGCCACTTGATTTGGCATACATAATCTTTATTGCCGATTTGGCCTTAGGGCTGATTCAGAGGGAATCTTTCTTCGACGACGTGATGGAGTGCATCAGTCGATCTCCATGATGTTGAATAGGCTGGATCCGGTGTGCCACCCAACAGTGAACTAAATCAGACCCTTTCAGGCCCTTGTGCTTCATCAAATACTCGATCCACCTCTTGGCAAGAAGCAGATCGTCACTGAGAGCCGGCGCATCTGCGTCCCATGACTCTTGGGGCGTGGCGGCACCGTTGATGAATGCCGGCAAAGCAGTAGCTTTGCCGAGAGCAGGAATATCGTTATGATAGAAAAAAGTGGATGGCCATTGCTTGACCGACTCACTGACCATAATCCGAGGATAGACGCGCTCTCGCCTAACTAAAAAACTAATAGTATCGGTAATATAAGGATTACCGGTAGTGATGGAATTTCTCTAGACATGAAAGTAATACCGGAAAAGAATAAGGCTTGGCCTAATGCCGAGATACCCCTCGCACAAGATGCGTACCCGCTCATCTCTAAGAGAGAGTTCGTGGGGAGATGATGGAGTTGAACTCCATAGTGATCTATAACCTCAGAGAAGAAATCCGAGGGAGCAAATCTCAAACCTCTGTCGAGGTGAGTGCTGAAGTGAACCCGCTCGCCGTCGCGAGGGTGGGGGATGGTTTCACCAAAGCCGCTCCGCCAGTCGCCGGCATGGACGAGCCCTTCTTCTTCCACGATGCGGAGCTTCTCATTGTCCAGAACGCACGGGATCCATACCCCGCGATTGCTCTCCTTCTCCGCCACCTCTGCTGTTGCTGCCGTACCAGAGGATGATGCTGAAGCCATTTTTTATGCAGCAGTGACCTTGGATGGGCGGCGCTGGAGGTTATTTGGGAAGCAGAGCAGCTCTAGGTTCGTGGGGAGGCGTAGGAGAGAAGGAAACGGTGCAAGTGCTGGTGAAGAAGATGGTGAAAGAGATCCTCACCACTTATATCCTCCAGCTGCATCAAGATTCGTGTAAACGCTACAGTAAATGTGCCAAGCATCATGGAAGGAACTGGGAAACCCCCTTGCGATGATTACGCCGCCTCGATCTCGACACACGCATTGAAATAGTGCCTTGGTTCCGTGAAAGATGGACCCACCAACGATCGTGCTGACAGGAAATGTCTGTCAGTGACGTGACTTGACCATGACTAGTGTTAGATTACGTTAGAGACTAAGTTCCGGCTTAGTTTGAATTTCAAGCTGGAAACCTGAATAAAAATATTCATAGGCCCGGCTCATTTGAGACTCGATCTACTCCTTTCTTTTTGGAAGTTACAGGAACCCTTCACGATTCAGCAAGACGAAGATCAAGCTAAACGATGATGAAATCTGACTTTGGATCATGTAGGCTTCCAGGGGCTGCTGTTGGGGATATACTTTCCGGGTATCCTCACTGTGCCTCACTGACCAGGGTGGCCGACTTTGGGTTAGATCTTTGCTTCACGTGCGGCCTAGTCAGGGAGAAGAGATGGAGTCCAATCCGACTACGGGAAGGCCCAGAAGACTTACCGACATAGGCCCATAGTGTTACTTGTAGTTCAAGATGTACTATGTAACCCACTCTTAGTCATAGCTAGGGATCTCTCTTGTAAACCCTAGGCCGGATATCTATATAAGCTGTCCTAGGGAAAGCCTTTAGGGCACCCTCACAATAGTCTACAATCTCAACTCGCATAGGCAAAACCCTTGTAACCCATATTCTAGCTCTGTCGTATTACTGGATTGCTAGAAGGAGTAGGATCCGTCCAAAGCCAGCGGATTCGAACCTGGGTAAACTTGTGTGCTCACAATCCCGGAACACCGTACGCCTCACACCCCTCTCTTCCACATGCCTCGAGGACCCCCTCATGGCGTACTAGTCATCAATCCAATGTATTTCAATGGTTTAGAGCAGCTGGATTCGTATTGAATAGTACCTAGAGAAAACTCCACCGTGTTCTAGAACCATCATACTTTAAGTCTTGTTACAGAAAAATGCATACATTAAGTCTATTAATAATAACTATCTTCTTTTCCATTCTAGCATCTAGAATATTCTATTGATAGTCTTCATCATAATGAATGCTATGAAGAAAACTCAAAACACACATCTCCATCATTCTAGAATCTTCTCCCTCATTTCTGTAGACCATGTTACCAAAGATTTAAAGTTTTAGATAGATAATAATCATTGACTTCTACATGATATACAAAGTACAAGAACCAAATATATATATACACCCATACTTTATAGATGTTGATCAAATATATATTTTTTCTGCTTTACCTATTACTAGTAAGTTGCAAGTGCCTTGCATGTGAGACTAAGATACTAGAGGTATGACATATCATCACTATATAAAATTATAATTGGTAAAGAACAATAAATTATAAAGTTTATCAACATCTATAAAGTATGGGTGTATATTTGGTCCTTCTACTTTGTATGTCATGTAGAAGTCAAAGATTATTAGCTAGCTAGCACATGAAATTATTGATAACATGGTCTAGAGAAATAAGGGAGAAGATTCTAGTATGATGAAGAAGTGTCTTTTGAGGTTTCTACATTGCATTCATTTTGGCGAAGACTATCAATAGAATCTTCTAGATGCTAGAATGGAAAAGAAGATCCAACGGCTAGAAATGCTGGGATTCGTGAATCTTGATATAACGGTCAACATTCAAAGTTATTCGTACACTATATAGTGGTAAGATAAGATAAGATAAGATCATGCAGAAGTCAATGATTATTAGCTACGAGGGAGAACATTCTATTATGACGGAGAAGTGTGTATTGAGGTTTGTGCATCGCATTCATTATGCTGAAGACTATCAATAGAATCTTCTAGATGCTAGAATGGAAAAGAAGATCCAACGGCTAGAAATGTTGGGATTCACGAGTCTTGATCCAACGGTCAATATTCAAAGTTATTCGTATACTATATAGTGGTAAGACAAGATATCTCTATCTCTACTACTATAATGGAGCAGTTTTGAATTGGATCCGTAGCACTAATCCTGATCGTTGGGCTGTTAGATCCAAAGGTTCAGAGAAGCCGGATTCGTGTTGAATAGTACCTAGAGCAAAATCCACCATGCATGTTCTAGAACCATCATGCCACCACCCCCAAAATTTCATAGCACAGTAAGCTGTATTCTCTCTACTACTATAGTGGAGCAGTTTTGAATTGGATCCATAGCACCAATCCTGGCCGTTGGGTTGTTAGATCCAATGGTTCACATCAACTGGATTCGTGTTGAATAGTACAGACCTAGAGCAAACTCCACCGTGTTCTAGAACCATCAAGTCACCACTCCCAATATGCATAAATTAAGTCTATTAATAATAACTATCTACACATATTGAGCATACAACCTACTGTGCTATGAAATTTTGGGGGTGGTGACATGATGGTTCTAGAACATGGAGGAGTTTGGTCTAGGTACTATTCAACACGAATCTAGCTTCTCTAAACCATTAGACCTAACAACCCAATGGTCAAGATTGGTGCTATGGATCCAATTCAAAACTGCTCAATTATAGTAGTAGATATAGAGATAATCTTACCACTATATAGTGTATGAATAACTTTTAATATTGACCATTGGATCAAGACTCGCGAATCCCAACATTTCTAGACGTTGGATCTTCTTTTCCATTCTAGCATCTAGAAGATTCTATTTTTTTTGAATGGTCTAGAAGATTCTATTGATAGTATTCATCACAATGAATGCTATGCACAAAACTCAAAACACACTTATGCATCATTCTAGAATCTTCTCCCTCATTTCTCTAGACCATGTTACCAAAAATTTCATATTTTAGATCTCCACTACTATAATGGAGCAGTTCTGATTGGTTCAGAGCAGGTGGACCTAACATCCCAACGGTTCAGAGCAGGTGGATCTAACATCCCAACGGTCAGGATTTGTGCTATGGATCCAATTCAAAACTGCTCAATTAGTAGTAGATATAGAGATAATCTTACCACTATATAGTGTATGAATAACTTTTAATATTGACCATTGGATCATGACTCGCGAATCCCAACATTTCTAGCCGTTGGATCTTCTTTTCCATTCTAGCATCTAGAAGATTCTATTTTTTTTGAATGGTCTAAAAGATTCTATTGATAGTATTCATCACAATGAATGCTATGCACAAAACTCAAAACACACTTATGCATCATTCTAGAATCTTCTCCCTCATTTCTCTAGACCATGTTACCAAAAATTTCATATTTTAGATCTCCACTACTATAATGGAGCAGTTCTGATTGGTTCAGAGCAGGTGGACCTAACATCCCAACGGTTCAGAGCAGGTGGATCTAACATCCCAACGGTCAGGATTTGTGCTATGGATCCAATTCTAAACTGCTCTATTATAGTAGTAGAAGAAAAGAAGATAACACTGTATAGTGTACAATACAAATAACTTTGAACTATGACCGTTGGATCTAGACTCATGAATCCCAACATTGCTAATTAACCGTTGGGTCTTCTATCTATTCTACTCCCTTTGTCTAGAAATATAAGACATTTTAGCTTTGTGAAACGAATGTATCTAGATGTATTTTAGTCTATAGGCTGACATCTAGATACATTTGTTTCAGAAAGGTAAAATGTCTTATATTTGTGAATGAGGGAGTAGCGTCTAGAAATTCTATTGTTAGTCTTTAGCATAATGAATGCTATGCACAAATTTCAAAACACACTTTTCAATAATTCTAGAATATTTTTCGTCATTTCTCTAGAGCACGTCGAGTATTAGGTAGGAGTAGCTAGGTTGATTTCTAGATGATATAGTACAAAGTAGAAGAACAAAATATACACCCGATACTTTATGGATGTGGCTCGAAATTAAAATGAGCTTTACCAATTATAATTATAATTTTATAGTCCCGTGCAAGGAATTTTCAACTTTATAGTGGATGTCCAGACCATGATGGGGGTGACAACTACTTACGGTTGTCTCTTCAATTTCTACGTCAAGTACTGTATCTGAATGGGAATAGTTTTTTACTCGCATGGAGACTAGGAGGCCACCTCTCACGGACTCGACCTTCTTCCTCCTCCTCTTTGCGACTGTAGTTCTTCTCTGCCATATTTCTTTGCCCATTTTCATTCCTTATTTTTGTGCTATTTCACCTGCATTATGTTGCTACCGGTACCAAGCGATTCGACGATCAAAGGTTCCCAATCGAATCCCTCGGCTGCAGGCGAGAGGTCTTCAACTCAAGGTTCTTCAAAACTGTTGCAGCCAGTGATAGATACATTCAGGTAAATCTCCGTTCTTGCGCAACTTTCCATGTCTTTGACCGTTTCTTGATTTGCTCATTTACCGAAAAAAGCACATTCTTCCTCAATGGTGATTTTAGGTCGGGCGGTCTTCGAATTCACTCAGCACTCCTGCCTGCAGAATCATCTTCACCGTCGCCAATGGAGACTGATACCTTCAGGTAAATCTCCGTGCTTGGGCAACATTCCATGTCTTTGACCGTTTCTTGATTCGCTCATTTCCCTATTAGTACATTTTTTCTCAATGTTGTTTTAGGTCTTTACCGTCGCTGATGGAGGCTAATCGGTACAGCCGCAAGGTAAGAAATCATTCGAATTGTGATTCCCTTTCTCTCTTCCTTGATAGTTCTCTGGGTACACTTCTGAATTTACACTCCATGTTCATCTAACAGAATATTGGCTTCGAGATCGAGTTTATGGTGAAAAATGTGATGGGCGATTTCTTTGTCAAGACGGTGGACATAAGCGCCCTCATCAAGGGGTGCACTAGACTTTACTCGAAACTCTCCGCTGACAAGGTCGGGCTTAGCCTCCTCAGGAATCTCGCCATGGAATACTTGATTGAGCGTGACAAGCTGAAGTGGTGGAACATGAGCATGATGGAGATGATGTGCATAAGCTTCGAACAGATCCAGGACCTCGAGGACCAGAAGGACAAACTCCTAGCTGAGCTGGCAAAGCTGAAGCATGAAACTATCGTCGGTCTCCATCAATGAGCCGGCACGTGGAAGACCCTAGTTAGTACTCCAACTGTTTTCACAGTATAAGCCTATTTATAGAGCTAAAACAGCTTACAAAAAAGGCATATATATGATGGAATGGAGGGACTATTTCATGATCGTATATATAGATTGCAATATTGCCCTAGTAAATTGAAAAACCTTTATTAGAAGTATGAATGTATGATTGTGTACTTGCTGGTAAAATATTTGGTTATTTGGTGAATGTGATATGCATCACCAACCAAAATGTTGCCAGAGCCAATTTTGGGTGTGAATATCTTTCCTACTATACTATAGTAGAAATTAGTTATTATCTCTTCCTGCAGAGCAGTAGCTACCTTACCGTCGTTGTCATGCTGCATCTCACCAACTTCACTTTCTCAAAGCCTCCATTATTCTTTATTCCAAAAAAAGATCCTCCATTCTTCTGCCATCTTCGGTTTTGGTCCTGCTGATGGCAGTGGCAGGGGTATCCGATTGATGGTGACTTTATCAGGACCCCAACTTTGTCTCTGTACAACTACAGTGTAGTATAATCATTGTGCCAATGCTTACAGGGGAAGGAAGAGGTAACTGCTGGGGATCCCTCCTAAACATATGTACACTCTCCAGAATTTATACATTGAAGGGATAACCACTTTTATAGCCATTTAAAATAGTTTTGGGTGATTTTGTCAAATTAATTCGACTTTTATCTTGATGTGTGCTATTTGGTCGACAAAATTAGAAAACACTGTTTAGTTATTTAGTAGTAGTATATAGATTCTTCCAATTTTTGACTAACTTGCGACATCTATTTTGATACGAAGGGAGTAGGATAATGCGTTAGCAACAGACATGGCCTTTATTCTGCATAGTGTCAACATGGTGGGATAATTCTCTCTTGAGTAGAGAGGCCTACACATTAAAAGTTTTCTAGATATATTCGTTTCACAAAAGCTTAAACATATTATATTTTGGAATAAAGGGAGTACATAGGATCTAATAAAGAGGGGAGAGAGGTACATATATGAGTAAAAAATGAGAGTTGCAAGAACAAGATGATGAATGAATATTCTATTAATGGTCTTCCCGACAATTTGTCACCCTGTTACGGAAAAATGCAACAAATCCATGAAAAATGAAAAAATACGCATGTATTAGTTTTTATGTGACAACGACTGTGCCCCTTGTGCCCTAGCACACACCTAGAAAAGATGTGCAATTTCTTGGACCGACTCAGCTGCGGCGAGTTCGTCGCAAAAAGAAAAAGGAAACTATAGAAAAAGGAAACGATATCGTGAAACTAGGTCGAACCTTCTTATCTTATCTTACTAGTATATAGTGTACGAATAACTTTGAAGGTTGACCGATGGATGAGGACTGGCAAATCGCAACATATCTAACCTTTGGATCTTTACCATTCTAGCATCTAGAAGATTCAATGAATAGTCTTTAGTATAATAAATGCTATGCTAAAACTTTAAAACACAATTCTCCGCCATTCTAAAATCTTCTCTGTCATTTCTCTAAGCATGTTACAATTTTTTTTGAGTATTATTATGTACAAGGAACCAAGTATACACCTAATAATTTATGGATATGATGTGGCTCAAAATTCTTTAATAGTCTTTTGAGCTTTACCTATTATAATTTTAAAGTGATGACATGCCTTACTTTCCATCTCATAGCTAGAGATGACATGATAGTCTTTTATTTGAGTCTCACGTTTGTTTTTTTCAAAATGGGGATATGGTAGACTCTGAACTTAAAGGATGCACAAATCCCTTTTATTAAAAACCAAGTACCGAGTACAATTTATGGATTGGATAAGGTTGATACAAACACCAACCATGTGAACAAAGCTAAAGGTCTCACAAGAGAATGCACACATCTCACGTGCAAATTATTATGCAAATACTTACTTCAAGAACATAGTTTGACCGTCAATCCGGTCAATAATATATAATTTTATTTAATAATTTTTAACCAATTTATTTATACTCGAAAGGCGGTTCCAATGGTACAATTTTGTGACATACAATTCATAAATTGGTGACCAAATTTATGGTCAAATAATTTTCTTCGAGTACGTATTTGTCTCATGAACCGGAATGGAGGTAGTATACTAGATAATAGTATTTTTTTCCCTAAAAGGGGAGTGTACATGTTTGATTCGTAGGATAGGAAAATCGTAGGAGTAGAAAAAATGTAGGACTGCAATGTCATTTCCAATACAATCCTATAGGAATTCATATGAACCAAAGTGTGCTTGATTCCACCATAGGTGTCCATTTGATTCAAAGGATTTCCTTAGGTATTTTGTAGGATTAAATCCTATTGGAAATTTTCCTAAAACGGCTGTTTGATTTGTAGGATTGATTCCCATAGGATGTTTTCCTAAGGATTCCTTTGTACTAATTTTCATAGGATATCAAACATCCACCCATACCTCTTTTTCTGATTCCTATGGTGGAATCAAACGCACTTTGGTTCATATGAATTCCTATAGGATTAGAGTGGGTATGACATTGCAATCCTACATTTTTCCTACTCCTGCAATTTTCCTTTCCTAGGAATCAAACATGCCCAATCTGAAAAAGAGGTATGGGTGCATGTTTGATCTCCTATGAAAACTAGTACTATGGGAACAAATCCTACAAATCAAACCGCCATCGTAGGAAATTTTCCTATTGGATTTAATACTACAAAATTCCAGGCAAATCCTTTGAATCAAACGGACCCTAGAGTAGGAGTGCTTGAAGCAGAGGCCCTGCTCGTGACTATGCATAGCTTTTCGAAGTAGGGACTACATAGAGTCTGCACCTGGGAAAGACTGCTAGTGCATTCATACCTCCCATCGCAGTCGATGCACTTCCCCTAGCTCGGCTCCTGGCTAGTGTAGAAATAATCATAGAGTAGAGATCGCCAATTGTTTTGGCGGGTTCATCTCGTTCTAAAGTGAGATCAGCAAAATTTGAATGACATTGTCAGGTTTTTCAATGAAATACCTGGCGCGACAGAATTCAAAAGTTTCGAACCTACCACCGGCGCCCTTATGATACATATAAAACACGACGTATTCCACATCTCTCACTCGACCTCAGAGCCAGAGCATCTCCCACGAATATGGCCTCGCACTGCCGGCCCTCCCCACCACCACTGCCTCCTCACCAGGTACCGTTGTGACCGAAGGCACCACTCCCTTGTTAAGTGATGGCTCAATGCACGGCGCCCAGAAAATTGCTTGATGGCAGTGTTGATGTAGAGCTCGTTGGGCACCCCAAGAGGAAGGTATGATGAGTAGAGAAACAAGTTTTCCTCAGTTATGAAACCAAGGTTTAATCGAACCAGTAGGAGCAAGGAAACACCCCAAAGGTGTTACTAGCTGAACTTTGGCAGGGCGCACTACCGGTGCTAGTAGCAACGTGGAGACCTGCACAACACAACCACCGAACTTTGTCCCCAACTTGCGATGAGGTTGTCAATCTCACCGTGTGTTGCAGAAAACAAAGGATTAAACGTATCAAATGGAAAGAAGTGAAAGTTTGCAGAAAGTAAACACAAAGCAGTAAAAGATTGTAGATTGTATGTAAAGTAAATGACCGGGATGCATAGTTTACTAGAGGTGGCTCTCCTTAGATAGATAACATGCTGGGTGAACAAATTACAGTGGGGCAATTGACAAACACCGAGAAAGCAATACATGCATATACTAATCATCTTGACTCCTTTGAGACTTGATTGGGCATTACAACATAATACATAGACCGCCATCCAACTGCATCTATGACTAATAATCCACCTTCAGGTTATCATCCGAACCCCCTCCAGTATTAAGTTGCAAGCAACAGATTATTGCTTTACGAACTGCGTGTAAAGTAAACAATACGATTGTTCTATGAACAAAGGATTGTTGTTTTCTCCCTAGTAGCAATAGCACATCTAGTACCTTAGAGATTTCTGTCACTTCCCCAGATTACCAGAGGCATGAACCCACTATCGAGCATAAATACTACCTCTTGGAGTTGCTAGCATCTACTTGGCCAAGATAGCTACTAACAACGGAAAGCATGCAAGATCTCAAATAACAAAGACATGATAGAATCAATAATCAATCTGAAATAGCATCTCAATATCCATCAGATCCCCGCAAACACAACATGCAAAATTACAAATAGATGATCTTGATCATGAAGGGAGCTCACAAGATCTAGACATGAAAGCACAAAGGAGGAGAACTAGCCATCTAGCTACTACATGAATCCGTAGTCCAAGGATGAACTACTCACGCATCACACCAGAGGCTTGCATGGTGATGAAGAAGGCCTCTAGGGTGAATTCCCCTCTCCGGCAGTGTGCCAGGGAGAGCTTCAGATCCCTCCCGATCTAGGGATGGATATGACGGCGGCTACAGACTCTTTCGTGGATTTTTGATCGGGTACTTAGGGTTTATGTCCCAAGGTTATCTTATAGTAGGAAGGGGAGGCCGAGGGGGTGCCTAGGCTGGCAACACCACCCCCTGGTGCGGGTCAGGCCTGGACGCGCAGCCAGGTGGTGTGGCCGCCCTCTGTCCCCTCTCCGTCTCGTATTCTGGCACTTGATGACTTCCGGAAAAATAGGAACTTTGGCTTTTGTCCCGTCCAATTCCAAGAATATTCATTTTCTGACTTTCCTGGAACCAAAAACTGCAGAAAACAGGCAGCTGGCACTATGGCTCTTGTTAATAGGTTAGTCCAAGAAATCATATGAAAAGTACTCCAAAGTTGGAGCAAAACACAAGAAACTGGATAAAACCAAGCATGAAACATCAAAAATTATAGATACATTTGCAATGTATCATTAAGCAGGACGGAGCGGCTTCCCCATGCCAATGACCACCACGCCGAAGCATGCACAGCGTCGTCGGCAAACACGGTATGGTCGCCACAAAGTCCCATCTGCTTCACAGACTCCCTGGTCTCTGGCACTGGAGAGATGGGCAAACAACGCGCCCCCCATTCGATCGCACCAACGCGAAGCGTAAACTCGTCTCCTCGCCATATGAAGGTTGTTGCACACTTTATGCTTCCTTTCATTATGCACCATATTACTATCAAAAGTACTTCGTCGTTTGTTGTAGTGGACTACATCTTGCTCATATACTCGATCGTTACTAAATTTTGCTAGAGCCTTGATTACCATCGTTATGAAGCTCCTCTGACATCTGTGGAATATCTCCTAAAATGATTCTAGTTGGAGCGTACAGGTTTATAGATAGCACAACTAGTATACGTCAGCTCTAGCCGGTGTCCTAAGCCGAATTAGTATGTCATGGCTCCTTGTTTAGAGTATAACCAGGCGAGCCCTGCTAGTTATGTTATCAGTATTATAGTCAAGCATGTAGGTTAGTCGATTGTATTGGAACTTCATGTGTTTTCTTCTCACTCAGGGTGACATATGGTTAGAGTACTCATATCGGAAGTCAGTTAGTGTACTAGAGTTGTGATGGGAATCATTGCTTTTCGAGCCGTTAACCTCTGCAAAACTCCTAATAATTTCCTCTTTTTTCACATGATTCCATTATAAATCTAAAAACCTATTTGCTTCCAATGCAGGAAACGGAGTCAGAACAAGGTCTCGGACTCTACTTAATCTAGTTGAAAATGACAACCAGGCCAAAAAAGACAATAATGCAAAACATTAGCAAAAAAAGTTTTGTCCTAATCCCGCACCAGTTGGTCCAGTTGCCCCGGCGGCTGCAAATAGAAAAATACACATCCCAGAGCCGCCAGTAGCCCATCCGGTTACCTAGGAAGAATTGGCAGCAGAACTAGTTTCAACAGCAGGTTCTCAGCAACAAACTGGTAATGATCTCCCAACGACCTTTAGTACTGATAGAGACATATACTCTCTTGCAAATGAGCTTGACACCAAATTTGTTATGTGTTCAGAGACTATTAGTACCATGCCCTTTTATATGTAATATGTATACATTGATATTTTGATGTAATTTTTTAGTTGCACTATGACGAAGATTAACAAGGGGGCCAACGATGGAAAAAAATCTTGAGCAGATGCTTGAAATAACTAAATCAAGACTTCCGATCACATCTATAGCAGGATTCAGAAGGCCACTAGATCCACATGAATCTGCTTATATTGCATCGATCATAGGCGTTTTCGTGAGAAATGATATTCCCATCTTGCCCCCATGGAAACATCACCGAAATACCCCTGAGCATTTTGAAGGTTTACTGATGAAGTTACATGTAAGTCCTATGTCTTTTGGTCATACTCCACTGCTTTGTCCCTTGTCTTCTTAGCTTGCCATTTGTTATATATGCTCCTCATTGTTGTCTACAGAGATTTTTCATGTTCAATGAGAATAGAGAGGAAGTAAAGGTTGTTCTCAAAAGGATATTCTCCGCATGTTTGCACCAGCAGCGCCACAGGCTAAAGAAGCAACACTTCTTTGGCAAGTGTTTTAAGGATGTTACAAGAACGTCTCCTATGGATCACATGAGTGACAATCAGTGGGGTGATCTTCTTCACCACTGGCTTGATCAAAAGAATGAGGTATGTTTTTTTTGAAACGCGGCAAAACGCCTTTGCCTTATATTAACAAAGGAGAAGCAAACATAGAACTGGCCAAAGCCAACCAAAAAGAAAAAGAGAGGGGGTCCAAACAGCCCCCCAACAAGGGAGAAAAAAGATTAACCCACTAGCTCCGCCAGGTTTTTTGCCCCAGCAAGGATCCAGTCCTTTCCCACCTCCCTGATTTTGTGCATCACAACCAAGGGCAAGGAGGATTTATTGTTGAAGACTCTCTAATTTCTCTCTTTCCAGATTTCCCAAGTAATGAGCATGATAGCGGTCCGCAGCCCTTTGTGGGAAGAGGAAGACGAGTTGGTGATGGCATGCCAGTAATCAAGCACCTTGGAGGTATGTTTTGAGAAGAATGAGACTAGATCGCATTGTCAATTTGTATTTATGTATGTGTTTGACAAGTCTCATTTTGTAGGCCATCAGTACAAGGTACTGTTCTAGCCATAATAAAGTACGAGTACTAAGTCGTACAGGATCCTGCATCATAATTGGGCACCTCTACCAATTGGTAAGGACCTGTTGTTCTGTACTGTATATTTTAAATAAGTATGTAATTGATGTTGTGGAATCTGTATGCATCTTATCTGTCAACCTCTGTTTCCATCATGTGATGCAATTTATTTTTGACCGTCCAAATGAAGATGAAGTCTAATGGGGATCCAACAAAAACAGTTGACCCTGCTGGAGAAATTTGAAGGATGTCAGACGAACAGATATGGTGTCATTGTAAAGAAAGTTGTTGTAAGTCTTCTCTGCATTTTGTGATGTACTTGTAGTGATTTGGACGTATAAGTTTGATATGCAACCTTGCTTGGATTGCTTCTCAGTTTTGTTTTCATTTTGCTTCATAATTTGCAACTAAAGTTAGTTTCAGTTATGAATTGTAAAATAGTTGGCATATCATGCACCTCATAGTGTTTACACAGGAAGCCACATTTTTAGTCTTGTTAGTAGATGACATCAAAAAAGATACACGACAAAATGATCTTTTTACTGAAGTGTATAAGATGCGTTATCAGCACTGCCAATTATTGCAGTTCATGCACATGTTAAACCTGTCTGCATGTTTCTCTGTAGTAACTTCACTTCTCTTACACATGTCTACCAACTGAAAACTTTCCTAGCTGAATTGAAAGAGGAGCTGGCAAATCCTAGGAAAGATTATTCAGTAAAAACTCCAAAAGAATGTGTGGATTTATTTTCCAAGGTACTACAACACGGTGCTATAGCCAAGAATATGTTGATGTGTAATGTTGGGTTCCCAACGAGCTCGTCAAAGTCCAAGTTCAAGTTCAAGTCCAACTCCAAGGCCATTTCTTTGCATATTCAAGTTCTAGAGGAACAACTCCAAGCTGAACAATCGTTATCATCCGCCCTAAGTGTATACAATGAACGTTTGATCGCAAAGTTAGAAGAAATTTTAATTCGACTAGAGCACTCATAGAAAATAAGGAGAAAGTCATGAAGATGCTCAGTATTTGTGGTTGAGCACTAACAACTAAGGTCAGTCCCTTGTCGTGAAATGGAACCTGAAGCTAAAAGTATTTGTTAGTGCACTAGTCTACACTTGTTATGAACTTGGGTTGTTTCCTTGTTGCAACATGTCTATAATTCGTATGGTACCTTATAATGTACTTCCTCTGTTTCAAAACATATCCCTTTTTAGCAAAGTTGTTTTAGCTTGCTAAGGATCCTTATAGTATCAATGGAGGTACTATTGGGGAACATAATGCACTAATATGGAAGTAGTATAATTCCTGAATGCATGATCTCTGGATTGCTAGCCTGCTTAATATTGGTGCTTTATATGCTGCAAGGTTGGATTGTTGTGTACTAATATATGTGTGGATGGAGAAAATTGCATCTAACACCAGTCTTTGTGGCATTTGTTGCATAGAACACAAAAATTGGACGTTTTTTGTGGCTAGCACAGTTTGTGGCTTAATTTTTTGCACCTGGCCCAAATAAACACCTTAACCTGATGGGTTAGAGCATCTCTAACCCATCCCCAAAATGGCAATGGAGGAGTAAATTTACTCCTCTAACGGCCAAAGACACACCGAACCTAACCCTAAACCCTCCGTCCAGAAAAAGACTACTTTGAGCAAGATCCTGGATGATCAGTTGATGTGACTAGGACTTGGATTCATGAACAGATGGAAGTACGGTCTACTAGAAGTTATGACTTGGACTGTCACCAAATTCAAATTCTGAATCGAGAGGCAAAAGCTCCCGCCTAGACAAAATATTTGGGCCCCATGTTTAATCTTTCATATACTACAAAATTCCGTTTGACCTATCATACTGATGACCAATGGGGATTGTGAAATTGCTGGGTTGGGTGATGGGGTTCGCTCATAATTTTTGTTACTAGGACTATATCCAAATTCAAAATCTTAATCGAGGGTAAAAACCTACAGCCCAAACAATTTCGAAGATGGAGTCAACATTATTTTTTCTATGGGAATATTTTTTTATTCCTAAACATAGGGAGTAGCTTTTTTCAAATTATTACTTGTACTCTAGCCAAATTCAAAATCTCAGTTGAGCGGCAAAATTTACCAATGTTCTGCGCAATTATGTAATGGATGGTCAGTTGATGTGACTCTCGGCCTTCAATTCCTGACCAGATAGTGTACTAGTATACAACTATCTTTTTCTATTATTACTTTGCCGCTAGAAAAATTCAAAATTGTAAAATCGAGCGGAAAATCCCAACCGACTCATATGCATTTCGCACCCCTCCGCTTCAAACATTTTCAGGCAAAATCTCCCACCGATGGAGTACCATTTTTCTAGTATTACTTGGACTCTTGCCAAATTCAAAATCTTAATCGAGTGGCAAAATGAAACACCGACCTTGAAGCATTTCCCTCCCCACCGTTTCAAAAGCTTTGAGCAAAATCTCCGACCGGGGAGTACCATTTTTCCATTATTATTATTATTTGTCCTATAGCCAAATTCAAAATCTCTATCGAGCGTCAAAATCACACACCGACCTTGAGAATTTCCTGCCCCACCATTTCAAAAACTTTGAGGCAAAATATCCCATCGTGGAGTACCATTTTTCTATTATAGTATTATAATTTGTCCGGTAGCCAAATTTGAAATCTCAATCGGACGGCAAATTCACACATCGACCTTGAAGCATTTCCCGCCCTGCCGTTTCAAAAACATTGAGGCAAATCTCTCACCGTGGAGAATCATTTTTCTAATATTATTATTTGTCCGGTAGCCAAATTCAAAATCTCTGTCGAGCGGCAAAATCATAGACCGACCTTGAAGCATTTCCCGCCCCACCGTTTCAAAAACTTTGAGGCAAAATATCCCAACATGGAGTACCATTTTTCTATTATTATTATTTGTTCAGAAGCCAAATTCAAATCTCAATCGACTGACAAAATCACACACCGAACTTGCAGCATTTCCTGCCCCACCGTTTCAAAAACTTTGAGGCAAAATCTCCCACTGGGGGATTACCATTTTTCTATTATTAGCCAAATTCAAAATCTCAATCGAGCAGCAAAACCAAAGACCGAGTTTGAAGTATTTCACGCCCCTCCGTTTCAAAAAAAATTGACATTAAAATTCCTTTTTCTACCCATTGTTTCGATGCCCTATGGGCACGCTAAAGTCGGTAGCTTGGGGGCACGATCGTAATTATTTTTTTGTTCACCTCCATAGTCCCGATTTGCACAGTTTTTCCAGCTGGCCCTCCAAAAATCCTAGACTTCTCTCCCACGCCCTCACTTCCACGACCACTGCGCGCACCAAACGACGGCAATTCCACGGCTACCGGAGCCGCTTCATCGACACCCACCCCATCGGATCTAGTTCACCGGGTCTCTCTGCCACTCCACCAGAGCTGTGGTCTTGCTGACTGTGCCTATGGCGTTGTCGACCGCCCATGTTCTGCTTCCCGACTGCCGAAAGCTACCCAGCTATACCAGAGCAACTTCACCATTGTCCATCAGACGAGATTTAGTTAAACAAGTTCCATGTCCACTGCTCTAGACCAGCTACACAGTCATCGTCGTTTACTGCACCAACATCAACCACCCAAGATCTGCTTTCCCGACGCCAAGAACCACCGCAACTGTAGCACCCTAGGTGACCTGGACACCACTCGCCCACTACCGACGATGCTTAGACGCCTCTCCGACCAAGGTAACCAGATCTCCAACTCGTTTTTGTTTTGTCAGCGGTATAGTAGGTTCAAGCCTATCGCAGTGAACTGCATTTTTGTAATCGTGCTAGTACATAGAAGTCACTGGCATGCCTATTCTTCGTGCTAGTACATATAAGGTCATTAGACATGTTGGTTTGCATTCGCTGCTCTACAAATTTCAAGGCATGCACATGTCTGTTATTTTGTCATGCACATGTTCTTATCTTAGCTGCTCCGTACACCAGTAAATGTCTGCTATTGTGTAGTTCTTGCAAAATGTAATGTTAGTGGAAAATATTAGTTTGGATTCCTAGCTCCACAGTTACTGACCCTATCTAGTTATTCCTGAGCTAAGTTCCTGCTATTATTTCCTCCCTAGCATCGTTCTGCTCTCCTATGGTACCCGTTCAAACTCTTCATACTAGTTTGATTATAATTTTGTTGTTGCCATCCAGTTCTTCAAAAGCTGCAACACTGACTATTTTGTTTTCTTTGCGTAGACCTCAAAAAGGCAACACTGAACATGTTGGTTTGCACATCCTACGGGTCCACCAGAGGTGCCATTATATATTTTCTGTATCTGGTGCTAGTTCGTCCTAATGGACGACATAATTATTCTTTACTCTATAGTTCATTCGTGTTTTCCATTCCTGTTCGACAAGTTCTGGTATGATGCATTTATAATTTCTATGTGGTTCATTCTTAGCTATGACAATAACTGCATGCCATTGTGTAGCTGATACATTGCAAATGTATCTATAATTTTTGATGTTCCATGCTTAGTTTTATCCACTTTCTTGTGATTTGTTCAAACTTTGGAGTACTTTTATTATGATTTCTTGGACTAACCTATTAACAAGAGCCAGAGTGCCAGCTGCCTGTTTTCTGCTATTTTTGGTTCCAGGAAAGTCAGAAAATGAATATTCGGAATTGGACGGGACAAAAGCCAACGTGCCTATTTTTCCAGAAGGGATCAAGTGCCAGAATACGAGACGGAGAGAGGCCAGGGGCCCGCGCCAGGGGGTGGTCTGGCCGACCCCAGCACCCCCTCAGCCTCTCCTTCCGCCTATAAGTTGCCCTCGGGACGAAAACCCTAAGTACCCGATCAAAAATCCACGAAAGAGTATGTAGCCGCCGTCGTCTCTATCCCTAGATCGGGGGGATCTGAAGCTCTTCCCGGCACCCTGCCGGAGAGGGGAATTCACCCTGGAGGCCTTCTTCATCGCCATGCAAGCCTCCGGTGTGATGCGTGAGTAGTTCATCCTTGGACTACGGATCCATGTAGTAGCTAGATGTCTGGTTTCTCCTCCTTTGTGCTTTCATGTTTAGATCTTGTGAGCTCCGTTCATGATTAAGATCATCTATTTGTAATTTTGCATGTTGTGTTTGCGGGGATCCGATGGATATTGAGATGCTATTTCAGATTGATTATTGATTCTATCATGTCTTTGTTATTTGAGATCTTGCATGCTTTCCGTTGTTAGTAGCTATCTTGGCCAAGTAGATGCTAGCAACTCCAAGAGTTAGTATTTATGCTCGATAGTGGGTTCATGCCTCTGGTAATCTGGGGAAGTGACAGAGATCTCTAAGGTACTAGATGTGATGTTGCTACTAGGGAGAAAACAACGATCCTTTGTTCATAGAACAATTGTATTTTTTACTTTACACGTAGTTCGTAAAGCAATAATTTGTTGCTTGCAACTTAATACTAGAGGGGGTTCGGATGATAACCTGAAGGTGGATTATTAGTCATAGATGCAATTGGATGGCAGTCTATGTATTATGTTGTAATGCTCAATCAAGTCTCAGAGGAGTCAGGATGATTAGTATATGCATGTATTGCTTTCTCGGTGTTTGTCAATTGCCCCGCTGTAATTTGTTCATCCAGCATGTTATCAATCTAAGGAGAGCCACCTCTAGTGAACTATGGATCTCGGTCCTTTTTCTTTACATACAATCTGCAACTTTTTACTGCTTTGTGTTTACTTTCTGCAAACTTTTACTTATTTCCATTCGATACGTTTAATCCTTTGTTTTCCGCAAAACACGGTGAGATTGACAACCTCATCGCAAGTTGGGGTAAAAGTTCTGTGGTTGTGTTGTGCAGGTCTCCACGTTGCTACTAGCACCGGTAGTGCGCCCTGCCAAAGCTCAGCTAGTAACACCTTTGGGGTGTTTCCTTGTTCCTACTGGTTCGATTAAACCATGGTTTCATAACTGAGGGAAGACTTGCTGCTATATTCATCGTACCTTCCTCTTGGGGTTCCCAACGAGCTCTACGTCGAAAGTCGAGCGCATCAATATTTTTCTGGCGCCGTTGCCGGGGAGTCAAGGACATCTTCACAAGTGGAGTCCCTCATGACCAATCTCTTTACTTTGTTGTTTTTGTTTTGCTCAGTTTTCTTTTTGCTTTGTTTGCTTGTTTCTTTATCAAAACCCCCAAAAAAATTAGTTCTACAAGTTTGCTTTCTTATTTCAAAAACACACAAAAATTATTTCCTTTCTTAAGTTGCCTTTATGACTAGCTCTGCTCCAATCACTATTTCATTATGGATAGCTCACTCAGTTTCCTATTTGGGAACATTATTATGACTGCTAAGGTAATAGATGAACAACCGCCTGCTAGAACCTCCATGGAAGAAGAAATTGCTGAACCTAAAAGGTCATTAGATGAAAAAGAGGAGGAGAGTGATGGAAAAAAGGAGGAAGAATGGATCTACCCATGCCTACCTTCTAATGAGAGTAACTCTTTATCCCTTACATTATTTGATTGTCCCCCATGCTTATCAAAGGAGGGTGAATGTTATGTTCCCGAGGATTCTTTTGAAAATGTTTATAATAAAGCTCTAGTGCTTGTAGATCATGAAAAGCATGCCTTATGTGATAGTTATATTGTTGAGTTTATTCATGAGGCTACTGAAAATTATTACGAGAGAGGAAAATATGGTTGTAGAAGTTTTTATGGTAATGAAACACCTCTCTATGTGCTGAAAGTTTTGAAGTTACTTTTGTTTTATCTTCCCATGCCTGTCACTTTGTTCTTTGTGCATTTATTTGCATACAATATTCCTATGCATAGGAAGTGGGTTTGACTTAAATGTGTTTTGAATTTGCTTCTTGATGCTCTCTTTTACTTCAATTCATATTTCCTATGAGAGCATCTTCTCAAACTATCATGCCTAACTTAAAGGCGTTAAATAAAAGTACTTGTTGGGAGATAACCAAGAGTTTTAGATGAGTCTTGGAAGTTATTACCTCTATAATAACCTCTCCTTATCCTTTTATTTGCTTTTTGTGCCAAGAGTAACCTCTAATGAGAGCGAAGTAATGATTGGGAAAGTTGCTGTCCCGAAACAGATTTTTGTGCTTCACCGTAAAAATTCCTGAGAGAGCTCTGTACGTCGGATTGAGCTGAAATTTGTTGTGATTCTGCCCCAGGTTGTTATCTAACTTTTTTTAGTTCAACACGTTTTTATTTTAGGAACATAAAGTATTCGACAAAATTCGTCTTTACCTGCTGGTCTGTTTTGACAGATTTCTGCCATTTTCTGCATTTGCTTCTTGTTAGTTCCTTCTTGAGTTCCTTTGGGAAATTGAGATTTTTGAGGGAAGTGCTATAGTAGCTAGTGTTCTAATGGAAGTTTATTTGGTGTTAGAACTGAACCTTGAGACTTATTTATGTTAAGTGCACTAATGTTGCTAATGAGATTGTGTGGAGTTTTGTATGAAGGAAAATATTCAGGTGTATGGAAGGAATGAGTAATGAGATGAAGGATGGACTAAAGCTCAAGCTTGGGGATACCACGTGTGTCACCCCAAGAAATATCCAAGAAGTACAAGCGTCAAATCTTGGGGATGCCCAAGGCATCCCCTTCTTCATCAATAAAAATCCCAGATTTCTTCCAAACGCTTCATTTTTATTGTTTTATGCAAAGTTGTGTTTTTCTTGGATCGTCTTTTTTTTCGTTTTTGTTTTGTTTTTTAGTTTGCTTGGTTTGCTTAGTTTTCTGAATAAGTTGGTTGGACCCCCTCTTTCACATTTTGGTTTGCAAATAGTTTGGTTTAGTTTGGAAAAGAGTAGGAAAGTTCGTGCTTATGTGGTAAAAGGAGCTCGTTTTTTACTGTGGCCTATACTTTGTCATGCCATGCTTGATATTGTTTTGGCTTTATGCTTAGTATTCTTTGCTGTAGCATGTCTTGTTATAAACAATTGAGATTGCTTAATGTGCCTTGGATGAATCATGCGTTGTTTTAGCATAGTATAGTGGTATTCTCCTTTGATGCTTTATTTGGGTTGACTTGGCACATGCTCACACCATGTTATGACTATCTCAAGTCACCATATCCTTTCTGATCCTTTAGTTTTCAACTTGTAGTATCACTTTATGCTTTGATCAATGATGTTTTGTCGCTCTGCATGATTATGGCCATTATTGCTCTCTTAGTTTGTCACTCGCAGTCTTTTGCTAGCCTCCACAACAAGTATGAGTTCCACTCATGCATCCAACTCCCTAAACCAAGTTATTCCAAAGAGTCCAGCATACCTACCTATTAGCTTATGCTATTCCAAGTATATTCATGCTTTTGTTTACCTTCCACTTGTTATGAGAAAACTAGTGATTAAAGCTCTCACGAACTTGATGGCACACTTTACTTTATTGCCTCTAATAAACTTGAACCATTGGGTCCTTCTTTGTTGCGTATATGCTTGCGCTTTATAAGTTGAAATTAGCAGAACCATGCTTCATGGGGAATGCTTTCAACATTGCACTTGTACTTTGTACCCCGTTGATATTATGTTCTTTTGCTTACGGATCCCGGCGGTGTGAAATAAAAGTGGAACTTGTAAGATCATGGAGTTTGTATGTGTGTTAGAGAAACGCCTGGGCCGATAGCCTAAGCCATGCCTAATCATGGTGGAAACTTGTAGCATCACCATAATGAGCACTCTATGAAGCATCCTCAATAAAACCCTATGCAAATAGCAAATAAAAAGATCGTTGAGATGCTCATTGTCTGCTTGCCTTGTCATTTTGATTATGGGAAAGCTCCCGTATCATGTGCAAGGGGTACCCCGTTGGCGGTTCTTAATGATACACATATACTTACAATGACAAGAGCTTACTCGTGACTAAAGTTGAGTAGCATGAGGATCGGTCTTCGTAAGTAAGGGGCATGAGATTTCGGTTCATAACTTGTTAAGCATATCCTCTTAGTTGTGTCACTTTAACCTTAATCACCTTCAAGATGCTTATGATAGGGGCAATGAGAGCTGAAAACTACAAGTACCATAATTTTTGGAATCTCTTTATGAGACTTGAATCCCTACTTCCTTTTACAAAAGGCTTTTCTTCCACCATTATTTTGAGTCTCGGCCTTCTATCTTTATGCACCTACTTTGAGAGCATAGTGGCCATGCTTAGTTCTATGTGCATTGTCCCAAGACTAGTTGATTGATGCATAACTTGTTATTGCTTGTTTGAAACTATTGTATCTAGTCACTCTTATGAACTTTGAAGGTGTCCTGTGCATTTATATTTGCTACTCTATTGAGGGACAAGCTGAATACTTTTATGCTATGTTTTCAAACAAACGTCTTGCAAAGCATTGTTATTCATGAATCTTTTGTTTTTGTCTTTTCATGTTGCATCATAGTTTCTTTGCTTATTGCTAGAACTTTGTCTTTCATGTTATGATTGAAGTACTATGATCCCATCTTTGAGTGTTTTGCAAATACTTTGATCAAGTCTTTCATGGTGCATGTCACCTCAAAAATTCTTTCTTTTTATCACTTACCTACTCAAGGACGAGCAGGAGTTAAGCTTGGGGATGTTGATACATTGCAAATGTATCTATAATTTTTGATGTTCCATGCTTAGTTTTATCCACTTTCTTGTGTTTTGTTCCAACTTTGGAGTACTTTTATTATAATTTCTTGGACTAACCTATTAACAAGAGCCAGAGTGCCAGCTGCCTGTTTTCTGATGTTTTTGGTTCCAGGAAAGTCAGAACATGAATATTCTTGGAATTGGACAGGACAAAAGCCAAAGTGCCTATTTTTCCAGAAGGGATCAAGTGCCAGAATACGAGACGGAGAGGGGCCAAGGGCCGGCCACACCACCTGGCCGCGCGGCCAGGCTTGGCCCGCGACAATGGGTGGTCTGGCCGACCCCAGCACCCCCTCGGCCTCTCCTTCCGCCTATAAGTTGCCCTCGGGACGAAAACCCTAAGTACCCGATCAAAAATCCACGAGAGAGTCTGTAGCTGCCGTCGTCTCTGTCCCTACATCGGGGGGGATCTAAAGCTCTTCCCGGCACCCTGCCGGAGAGGGGAATTCACCCTGGAGGCCTTCTTCATCACCATGCATGCCTCCAGTGTGATGCGTGAGTAGTTCATCCTTGGACTACGGATCCATGTAGTAGCTAGATCGCTACTTTCTCCTCCTTTGTGCTTTCATGTTTAGATCTTGTGAGCTCCGTTCATGATCAAGATCATCTATTTGTAATCCATACATGTTGTGTTTGCGGGGATCCGATGGATATTGAGATGCTATTTCAGATTGACTATTGATTCTATCATGTATTTGTTATTTGAGATCTTGCATGCTTTCCGTTGTTAGTAGCTATCTTGGCCAAGTAGATGCTAGCAACTCCAAGAGTTAGTATTTATGCTCGATAGTGGGTTCATGCCTCTAGTAATCCGGGGAAGTGACAGAAATCTCTAAGGTACTAGATGTGCTGTTACTACTAGGGAGAAAACAACGATCCTTTGTTCATAGAACAATTGTGTTGTTTACTTTACACGTAGTTCGTAAAGCAATAATCTGTTGCTTGCAACTTAATACTGGAGGGGGTTCAGATGATAACCTGAAGGTGGATTATTAGTCATAGATGCAGTTGGATGGCGGTCTATGTATTATGTTGTAATGCCCAATCAAGTCTCAGAGGAGTCAAGATGATTAGTATATGCATGTATTGCTTTCTCAGTGTTTGTCAATTGCCCTGCTGTAATTTGTTCACCCAGCATGTTATCTATCTAAGGAGAGCCACCTCTAGTGAACTATGGATCCCGGTCCTTTTTCTTTAAATAGAATCTGCAACTGTTTACTGCTTTGTGTTTACTTTCTGTAAACTTTTACTTCTTTCCATTCGATACGTTTAATCCTTTGTTTTCCGCAAAACACGGTGAGATTGACAACCTCATCGCAAGTTGGGGTAAAAGTTCTGTGGTTGTGTTGTGCAGGTCTCCACGTTGCTACTAGCACCGATAGTGCGCCCTGCCAAAGCTCAGCTAGTAACACCTTTGGGGTGTTGCCTTGCTCCTATTGGTTCGATTAAACCTTGGTTTCATAACCGAGGGAAGACTTGCTGCTATATTCATCGTACCTTCCTCTTGGGGTTCCCAACGAGCTCTACGTCGAAAGTCGAGCGCATCAGTAGCTCACCACAAATTCTGAGTCACCCAACGTCTCTTGCATTCCAGGAGATACCACTTCTTCCATATATATTTGCTGAAATGACCTGGCTAGTTTATACTAAAATTCTAAGAAACAATTTGTTTGATTTCTCATTTCATTGTTGCCATACTTTTCTAATGCTTGTTTGTCCTGTTCTACAGGTTCACAAGCCACACCACTATATCTCGTATCTGGTTCTAGTTCGACCTATGCAACGACATAACTATCCTCTACTGTATAGTTCATTCATGGTTTGCATCCCTTCTCTACAAGTTCGTATTACGCAGTTATAATTCCTATCTAGTTCATTCATAGCTA
The DNA here is from genome assembly GCA_910589775.1 of Avena eriantha. Taxonomy (NCBI): domain Eukaryota; kingdom Viridiplantae; phylum Streptophyta; class Magnoliopsida; order Poales; family Poaceae; genus Avena; species Avena eriantha. The sequence goes on along the minus strand of OU342743.1, from coordinate 429,115,243 downwards.
TGAGTAGTTTGTATTCTTTGCTGTATTACCTTGTTATTAGTTAGTTTTCGACTGCAATTATTGCTATCGCCACCAAAGAGGGGACTGCAAGATCATGTCTCAAGGTGGTTTTCCAAAGTAGCTGTCACACTCAAAGGGAGATGCAGTTGATGGATTGAGAAAGAAAATTGAGGACTCTGCTACCAACTTGATTGGCAACTGAAATTCTGAATTTTATTTCCCTTTTGTTCATATTATGTAATATTTTTAAGAAGTTTGCAGCTGATGTAATATCCAGATAACTCACATAGGCCATGTAGGCATTTAGTTGACGCTGTCCATGCATGGCGGTACCATAATTGCGCCTGCCAGGATGATCAGTTAACTGTATAGGGTTTTGTTATTTGCCCTTCTTGTATTTGCCCTTCCATGAACAGTAAAAGATGCTCGCTAATTATACAATTTTTATGATATTTGCATGGGCTTGAGAAAGACCAAAACAGTAACGGTAACTAGATAGAACAGTAACAGGCTAAAACAGTAACAGGCCAAAATAGTAACATGCTAAAACAGTAACATGCCAAAACAGTAACAGGCTAAAACAGTAACAGGCTAAAACAGTAACATGCCAAAATAGAAACATGCCAAAATAGTAGTAGGCCAGAACAGCGGCAACCCAGCACAGTAACAGGCCCGAACAGTAACAAACTAGAAAAGTAACATGCCAAAACAGAAATAGGCCTGAACAATAACACGCCAGAATAGCAGCAACCAGCATAGTAACGGGACAGAAAAGTAAAGGGCCACAACAGTAACGGATATGAACAGTAGACGGTAAGAACAATAACGAGCCAGAATAGTAAAACGGCAAAACAATATCAGACCTTCTAAAAAGTGGGACGTTCGTAGGCAGCCCAGGACAAGCTCTGAGAATAGTGATGGGCTGACCGTGGGCCTTAATAGTACCAGGCCTACTTAACACAGGTTGTTAACGGGCCACACAGTATTCGAACAATGTGGTCTCTGTAGGCCGAAACAGGAACGGGCCTGCCATTCACGGGTCGCTGTTGGCCGCATCTTTTGGGCCCGTTTCAAACAACGCCAGACGAAACAGTAACGGGCCATAATCTTATTGGATTCTCCTAATGGGCCGACCCACTTAATTATTAGCAGTCCTTAGCTAGGCCTGGCTTCTACCATGGTTTTTGTGGCCATTAACAGTGGTAACCAGGCATTAACGGTGTTAGCCACGTGGTAATTTGCATTATGTCAGCAGTCAACATGGCTGGCAAACAGATCTACGACGGAACAAGTTTTCGTGGCTGAAGGGTGCGATCCGCCATGGGTAGAAAAAACCATGGTAGATTCATTTGTGACGGGTCTTTTACCACTATGGGCATCCATCGTAGAAGACTTTTTAGCCATGAAAAATGGGCCTTCAACCACGAAAATTTCCCATTGTAAAATCCCACTTTTCTTATAGTGACACATGTAATGTTGCCACTCCAGCATGTGTCCAACCATGTCCAAGAACCCTAGCAGCATGCTGGGATTCAACTACAACATGCATTTTACCACCAGTTTGAAAGATACTGCATCACCGCACTCACTTGGATGTGTGTGTATCAATGTGCATCATTGTGGTTTTTGAAAAATAACACATGCAATTATGCCACTCCAGCATGTGTCCAACCATGTCCAGGAACCCTAGCAGCATGCTGGGATTCAACTGCAACATGCATTTTATCACCAGTTTGAAAGATGCTACATCAACACACCCACTTGGATGTGTGTGTATGTATCAGTGTGCATCATTGTGGTTTTGGAAAAGAACACATGCCATGATGCCACTCCAGAATGTGGTGTCCAAACATGTCCAAGAACCCAATCAAATTGCTGGGATTCAACTGCAACATGTATTCTATCACCAGTGTGAAAGATGCTGTATCACCACACCCACTTGGATGTGTGTGTATCAGTTTGCATCATAGTGGTTTTGGAAAAGAACACATGCAACGATGCCACTCCAGCATGTGGTGTCCAACCATGTCCTGGGACCCTAGCAGCATGCTGGGGTTCAACTGTAGCATGCATTATATCACCAGTTTGAAGGATGTTGCATCATCACACCCACTTTAATGTTGGTGTGGGTGTATCAGTGTGCATCATTGAGGTTTTTGAAAAGAACACATGCAGTGATGCCACTCCAGCATCTGTCCAAACATGTCTAGGAACCCTAGCAGCATGTTGGGATTCAACTAGATGTCATTGCGTGTGTGTTCTTTTCATAAACCACATGGATCCACTAGATGTCATTGCATGTGTGTCCTTTTCATAAACCACATGGACCCACTAATTGCATTGCATATGTGTTCTTTTCCTAAAACCACATGGATCCACTAGAGTCATTACATGTGTGTTCTTTTCATAAACCGCATGGATCCATTAGATGTCCTTGCATGTGTGTTCTTTTCTTAAACCACATGGATCCACTAGAGTCATTGCATGTGTGTTCTTTTCATAAACCTGTCGTGGTGGTGTCACGGCAGATGCCATGTATAGGCTAAAGGTGGGTACTAATACACGCTAGGGGAATCCAGGGAGGGATAGTGAAGTGATTCTCCACACAAGAGCTTGTATTGATTTACTTCCAAGGTTACAAGTGCTCCTAGAGCTGTATTGGCGTGAGGAGGAAGAAGGAGCTCTCTTACTCACACCCACAGATCTCACCTGAAACCCTAGACCACAACAGAATCATAGAGAGACCAACCAACCCCTTCTATAGAAGCCCTAGCCCCCCTTTTATAGGGGAGGCTCGGTTTCTGCCTAGGGCATACGTGGAGGCATATTCCTAAGAATATGCCTCCTCCTAAAGTGGTAAGCCGACCGGGGTGCTTTTTCCCTCGCGTCACACATGCTTTAGCTACGTGAGCCTCTGACGGTGCCCTCGTCAACCGACACGGGCGTCGTCACGCTTGTCGGCCACGCCTCGGTGGTCCTGTCCTTGCTCGCTTCGCTTAGGCAGTGCGTACCGGGGCTCCTTTTGACCAGCGAGATTCCTTCCTTCTCCTAGAAGTTTGCTGTGACCCGGATGATGGTTCATCCGGCCACACCCTTTCCTGCATACAGGTAAAACATACACTTCCGACTTACCACTTAAGTCGGATGAGGCCTAGTTAGGAGAACGCCCCCAGGTCCGGATTACCCCGTGATTCGGCTTGCCTTGAGGTGGCCCGGCCAGCATCTGCTTTGGCCTTGCCGAACCTCGGCTAACTCGGCCTTTATACCCTGGCGTGACCCTACCCGGGGGTTTCCCCCCAACATTAGTCCCCGAAGCTGGTGCGGTCTTAGCCGCCTTGGCCGCTAAGGCCACACCAGGTTCCATTTTGTGCCCCTGTCGTTGTTGCCGAGTTACCTCTGTACCTCGGACAGCTTGGATTTACGTTCCCTTCGCACATTGCAAGTTTTCACTTGCCGGCCGGGTTACCACAGTTCCATCCGGGTCTTACTTCCTTCTCTCGTACGCTAGCCCATGTGAAGGGTAATCATTATGTCGTCTTATTTTAAGGGACGGTACAGTAACCACTGCAGTAATGGTCAGTTATCACTGTGCGCGGGTCACGTCACACCTGCCTCCTCGTTTACCGCATCAGCGCGTCATGTCACAGGACTCTCTCCGCCCTGTGGCCTTCCGTGTGGCTCCTCACTGATTGGTCCGGACGGGTAATACACGGCCACAGCGTGTGGCCGGTCCACAGGGGGTGATCCCACTCACCCCTGACGGGAGTGGTTTAAATAGCGGAGGGGTGCCTCCCTTAGGATTTTTCCCCCGCCGCACCCCTCTGCCCGCTGCTATTCCTCTTCGTCTTCCTCGCGACCGCGCCGCCGCCAGCACTGCCAAAAAGCAGCTTCGCCGCCGCACTTCTCCGTTGCGCCTCTGTGTCACCGTCACTGCGACGCAAATCTTCCGCTACGGGTCCTCGTCAATCCAGGCCACTGTCCCCCGCCGCCTCTAGCACCAGCGAGGGCTTCGAGGAGCAGATGACGGAAGAAGAACTCGCCATTGCTGAACAAGAGATGGAGGAGGACGTCGCTGCTGCGGACCGCGGCGCGTGGGCCGGCTCCTGGGTCTGCCAGGACGATCTGGACTGGCTCTACCAGACCAGACGCAACCCCGTCGGCGTCGCTGCTCGCCTCGCCTCCACCGAGCTAGCTCCTTCACCCAATCCTGGGGAGTTCGTTGTGTTCCTGTCTCACTTTCAATAGGGCTTCGTACTGCCGATGAGCGATTTCTTCCACGATTGGCTCAGTACCTACCATCTCCAGCCGCACCATCTTCTAGCCAATGCCATTACTTCTCTCTCTGCCTTTGCTTCTACAATCGAAGGCTACGCCGGATTATGGCCCACGAAGGAGCTGTGGATCCGGTTTTTCACCCTTCGTCGCAAAGTTATTCCCGAGATCCACACTGATCCGGAGGACAAGCGGCTCACTCAGTTCGGAGCGGCCTCCATCTCACCCCGGAGGTTCTCTGTTTTCCCCCGGGTCACAGGGCTAGAATCCTGCAAAGGGTGGGCCCGGACGTTCTTTTACGTCCGGAACACGGGCACCGAAGATTTGATCCGGTTGCTCCCCTATACACCGGGTCCGCCGAACCCGGTTCTGTGGGACGCCGTTCCCAGGAAACCTACGGCCCTGGCCAACCAAGTGAACAAAAGGTTCGCGGAGCTGAAGGAGCTCGGGTTGCGCAATGAGGATGCAATGATCACTTTCGTGCGCAACCGAATCTCTCCTCTCCAGAAGCGCACCCACAAGGTGTGCCATATGAGCTACGGCCGCGATCCCAACCGGACTTCCTCCTTCGAACTGAACAACACGGAGATTTATCACCGGGTTAAGGCTCTCTTCACCACTCACAAGGACTTCTCCTCTGAGTGGACTTGGGGGATTGAGCATTTCTGCCGTGACCGGCTTCCTCCCGCGGTAAGTTTCATGCTGCAAACTTACCCCGGACTAATCACGTGTCTGTTATTGTTGCATTTTTGAGTCGTTTGTTTACTCTTTTCCTCAGCTATTCCTTCAGCAGACGCTCGAGGAAGGCACCGATCCGACCCTTAAGTGGGCACCAGACCGGGTGACTTCGGACGAGGAGGAGCCGGACCAAGAGATGTTTCTCCCCATGACCGACACCACGAAACGACCCACGGGTAACTTCTCTTCTGCTAGAGATTGGCCCGATGATGAAGATTACTCGGATATCGAGATAATTGAACCCTTTGAGGCTGTCCCCCTTTCTTTTGCTTTTCCGCCATCAACTCACCCCGGTGGTCATATCCACGAGGATCCTCCCCTCGCTACGGACGAGCCAGTTCCGGTGGCATCGAAGAAAAAGCGCGGCGCTTCCTCAAGCTCTTCCTCCGGACCTTCCCAGCCCGTTAAAAGGCGAAAGAAGGCCCCAGCATGAAGGGCTCGGAAACCCAGAGCAGCCGAAACCTCGGATGCGTATGTCCTTCTTTCTTCTGTAACTCGTTCTTCCTTACCTCGTCGTAATTTTTCTTCTGACGTTACTTGATTTCACAGGGCTCCGGTGGAGATCCCTCAAAGTGGATCCAGTATCTCATCACCTCTCCGGCCTAGCCCTTCACCTCGTCGTGACGACGAGTCACGTCCGCTGAGCCCTATTCTAGAGGGCTCTGCGGCCGCTCCAGGTCATCCTGGAGCGGGGGGAACTGGCCCAGCCGGAGCAACGTCATCCACCGCCTCGACAACACCTCAACCAGCAGCCACTGAGGCTACTTCGGCCCCAGAACCAATTCCCGTACCAGCAAGAAGACCAGCACCAACTCCAACCTCGGTAGCAGCATCAACTCCGGCAGCGAAAACTTCAGCGCCGGCACCAAGCCCAGCCGCGAGAGTACTAGCACCTAGTTCCTCTGCATCTTCCGAGTCCTCTCAACCTCGGCAGGGAAAACCGCTGCTACGGCTTCTTCTTCCCTGCAAACCAAGGGCAAGAAGATTCAAGACGCTGCCAAGCCTAGTGCTGCCGAGCCTTGGCAACGCACCCTAGAGTCAATGCTCCCCAAGAAGACATCAGCGGCAAAGGACGCGCCTGCCGAGCCAACCGAAGCCCAGCAGTTGGTTCTGCACACCAGCCCCACCCTTGCCTTGGTGGAGAGGAAGGAACACATGCAAAGGGCTTGGTGACGCCCCATATGCCCACGGGAGAACGGTACCCTCCAAGCCCGATGGAATTTTTTATGAATTGGAACAAGGCCGAGGTAGTCCAGGAATCTGATCTCCTGGAAAAGTTCGGTCCTGCCGAGTTTTCCGCTCAGATGAACACCGCCGCAAAGGCCATTAACCTCGCTGGACGAATCATGGAGGTACGTTGCTCTCTCCTTTGCAAATTGTAGATAATAACCATTAGTCCCCGAGCCTCCGGGGGAGTGACTTGTTACTCGGCCGGATGCTCTTTTATAGAACTAACGTAGCTCCATGATACCTTCGAACATGCACACACCTAGAGCCGGGTTAAGTTCCACTTGGCCCGGATTTTAGTACAGTTCGAACATGCACACACCTAGAGCCGGGTTAAGTTCCACTTGGCCCGGATTTTAGTACAGTTCGAACATGCACACACCTAGAGAAGGGTTAAGTTCCACTTGGCCCGGATTTGAGTACACTTCAAACTTGCACACACCTAGAGCCGGGTTAAGTTCTGCTTGGCCCGGATTTTAGTACACTTCGAACATGCACACACCTAGAGCCGGGTTAAGTTCCACTTGGCTCGGATTTTAGTACACTTCGAACATGCATACACCTAGAGCAGGGTTAAGTTCCACTTGGCCCGGATTTTAGTACACTTCGAACATGCACACACCTAGAGTCGGGTTAAGTTCCACTTGGCCCGGATTTTAGTACACTTTGAACATGCACACACCTAGAGCTGGGTTAAGTTCCACTTGGCCCAGATTTTAGTACAGTTCGAACATGCACACACCTAGAGCCGGGTTAAGTTCCACTTGGCCCGGATTTTAGTACACTTCGAACATGCACTAGGCTGACTTAAGTTTCTGTGTATCTTTTAGGTGACCACCAACCGCCGGAGTGCTGAATCCCAACGCTTGCTGGATACGCACAAGAATCTTCGCACGAAACAGGTTGCACTCATCGCGGAGTACGAGAAAAGGGGTAAATTTCTTTCTCATTCCTTTCCTCATTTTTCTTCCACTTCGCTTGCCGAACTAATCTGATTGTTCGGTTTCCGCAGCTAGAGTGGAAGCTGAAAACAAGATAATGCCGAAGAACTTGGAGCAGATCAAGGGTACGTCCTTCTTGTCTGTCTTTACCGTGGTTTCCATCGGCTTTCCTCCTTGGCTCGGCAAACATTCATTCTTCGGCACTGCCGGGCCAACGCACTATTTCAGCATTGCTTGAAGATAGTGTGCCTGTGCCTGACGTGATGCTACATTTTCTCGAACAAGCAGGGTAGCATCAAGCCGAACTAAAGAAGAAAGATGATGAGCTCGCCCTCCTCCGGACCAAAGACGATGAGATATCCAAGCTCAAGGCTGAGATGGCTAAAATGAAGGCGCAGCACCAAACCGAGCTAAAAAAGGCTGGCCAGGACTACACCGAAGAACGCGAGCGCCTCAAACTGCAAAATGCTAAGGACCGTGAGCTTCTTCAGGAAGCCGAGGTCAAACTTGAGTCGGCAAATGCTGAGCTCGAACAGCTTCGGAAGAGGCGTGAAGCTTGCACCAAGGAATTGACCCGGATTCACAGTCACATCTCACGTAACTTCTTTTCCTTTATCCGCCTTATTTTCTCCGGGTTACTTCATATGTCTTGTTTTCTCAACTTTGTCCTTTGCCTTGTTTCCCAGGCCACTTTCCAGAGGATACTGCCATTGCAAGTGCTGCTGACGCCAATTTCCGCCGAGAAAGGGGTACTCCGGTTGCTCGTGAGGGTGAGAGCATTCCCTTTGACATGGAGGACCTGTTGGTCAGCCTGTCGTCTCGCGTGGAAATTATTAAGAACTACGGCAGGGACCTCCTCGATGTTTCAGTCCGGGTCTTCAACGCCTTCTGGCCCGCCGATGATGCTCCGGAGAGAGTCACACAGCTCGCTGAAAGACTGTCGGAAATTGAGACCCAGCTCGACCTCTGGCGAGAATCTGCTGGACGCGCTGCTGCCGATACCATCCTTCACCACATTTTGACGTGGTATGAAAAGATAGATCTCAACCTCCTCACACGCCTGCGCACCGGATCCAAATGGACGGATGACCCGGAGTGGGTAGCTCGGCGCCAGGCTTGCGCCCACAGCCTCATCGAGTATGCCCCCATTCATGAATGGACTGAGGGTTCGAGCTTCCTGGAAGTCGCAGGCGAAGAGGAAGTTGAAAACGTTGAAGATGATTCGGGTGACGACGAAGAGGACACTGCCTCAGATATCGAAGAGGGCGACGATGATGCCGAACTTCCTCCCGCTGCTCCTTAAGTAAAAAACACTTGAAAATTTATGAGATCCCCGGTATGCCGGGTGGAATTGTATTCCAAACACATGTGATATTTTGCTACTGAGTACTTATGCCGAATTAACTTGGGCGTAGTCCCAGAGTTTCTTTTTCTTGTTCGTTCAATCTTTTGGCTCGGATCGTGTCTACCTTGATTCGGTTTTACAACTTACGAATTTGAGCTTCAAAAATTGTCTTAACAATACTGGGAAACTTTTAGATTTAGCACCAAAATAAAACTGCATAATAACTTGAAAATAAATAGGGGGTTAGTCCAAAACACAAACGTCAGCTTGAATAAATTCTTTTCCTTAGTCGTTTTTCATGTGCTACGCAATTCCAAACTTGTTCTCTTGCTTGCCATGAAGCCAATTCTTGTTGGACAGCAGCAAGTCGAAGAGTTGGGTTTTTGGTGCTCACACACTACTAATCCGAGCTAAGTAGAATAACTTACTCCAGCTGACGCGCAGAAAATAACAAACATTATTAAGGCAGTCCCCGAGTTACTGCTCGAGGTGCCAACATTTCATTGATAAGCTCATTGCCGACATACATACCGACATATGAGATAACCCGGATACATACACTTCTTAGCTAGGTGTAGAAAGGCCGAAGTAGAGCTATGTTCCATGGACGCTTGGATTCCTCTCCGGACCTGTCCGCCTTGTTCTTTTCCTGTGGCTTTGCATCTATAAGATAGTAAGAATCTTTGCGCAATGCTTTGTTAACAATGAACGGCCCTTCCCATGGGGGGGATAATTTATGCATTCCAGTAGTACGTTGTACCAAACGGAGCACCAGATCGCCTTCCCGAAAGACTCGGGGGCACACTTTCCGGCTATGATAGCGTTAGAGATTTTGCTGATATATGGTGGATCTGGACAGTGCCAGTTCTCTCACTTCTTCCAGCAGATCAACATCATTTTGCCGGGCTTCTTGCACTTCGGCTTCTGTGTATTGGGTGACCCTAGGCGAATCATGCTCTATGTCGGCTGGTAATACAGCTTCTGCCCCATATACCAGAAAGAACGGCGTATAGCCTGTTGATCGATTCGGAGTTGTTCTTAAACTCCACAGTACTGCTGGTAATTCTTCTATCCAGCACCCCGCTGATCTTTGCAGCGGCTCAATGAGCCGGGGTTTTATCCCGGATAATACTAATCCGTTGGATCTTTCCACTTGTTCGTTTGATGCGGGGTGGGCTATCGAAGCTACGTCCAGCCGGATCCTCTTATCTCGGTAGAAACGAGCAAAAGCTCCTTCCGCAAAATTTGTGCCATTATCAGTTATGATACTGTGTGGATAACCGTACCTCAAGATGATATCTTTGAGAAACGTTACGGCCGTAGCTCCATCACATTTTCTTATAGGCTTCACCTCAATCCATTTCGTAAACTTGTCTAGCATTACCAGAATGTGAGTCATATTTCCCCTTGCTGGTTTGAACGGGCCAACCATATCCAAGCACCATACGGCAAATGGCCAAGTGATTGGGATGGTCTTGAGTTCCGACATTGGCATATGTGTCTTGGTAGCGTACCTCTGACAACCATTACATTTTCTCACCAGATCTTCTGCTTGCTCTAAGGCATTTGGCCAATAGAATCCGTGTCGGAAAGCTTTTGCTACCAAGGCTCGGGATGAGGCGTGATGGCCGCATTCCCCCTGATGTATATCTCGGATGATTTCAAGCCCTTCTTCCGGGTCAACACACCGCTGGAGGACATTGGTCACACTTCTTTTGTATAACTCGGAATTGATGCTCGTGTAGGCTTTTGCCCTCCTCTGTGTTTGCCTGGACAGTACCTCCTCAGTGGGTAACGTTCCATCCTTCAGGAATTGAAATATAGGCAGTGCCCAAGCCGGTATTGGCCACAGGGGGAACACGTCCTCGTCTATCTCCATTTGATCCACCGGCATAACTTCAACCGAAGCATGCTGAGCAGTCCCCGGGTTTTGCGAAACAGTCCTCGGGTTTTGCGAAGCAGTCCCCGGGTTTTGCGAAGCAGTCCTCGGGTTTTGCGCACCACTTCCTGTGTCAACGTCCATGGGCTCCTCCTCGTCCGGATTCTGAGTCCTCCGGGAAGTAGATTGACTCGGACTCCAGGGATGGCCTGATGGATGGTTTTTTGAGGTGCTCTAATGCTACACCCGGTGGAATTGCTTGTCTGGTTGACCTGAGCTTCGACAGCATGTCGGCAGCCTCATTTTCCACCCGGGGTACATGATGAAATTCGCATCCCTCAAAGTAACCAGAAACCTTCTGCACGTGAAATCTGTATAGTGCCATGTTTGGATCAAGGGCGTCCCACACTCCGGACACTTGCTGCACCACCAAATCCGAGTCGCCAAAGCATATGATCCGATGTATACCAACTTCTTTTGCTACCTTGAGCCCATGCACAAGTGCTTCATACTCAGCGACATTGTTTGATGCGGTGAAGTGGATCTGCAGCACATATCTCAACTAGTCCTTCTTTGGTGACGTGAGCACAACTCCGGCACCTAGCCCGGTTTTGGTTTTTGATCCGTCAAAGTGCATTCGCCAATAGTTCGGATCAGGAAGCAGTGGTTCGTACTGTACCTCGGCCCAGTCCACGAAAAAGTCCGCCACGGCCTGAGACTTGATGGCTTCTCTCCGGTCATATTGCGGAGCATAAGGAGCTAGCTCAATTGCCCATTTTGCAATTCTGCCGCTTGCATCCTTGTTACTCATTATCTCGGATATAGGGGCCTCACATATGACCCGGATGGGATTCTCCTCAAAGTAGTGCTTCAGTTTCTTGGCGTCCATGTACACGCCATACGCCACTTTTTGATAATGTGGGTAGTTCTGCTTTGAGGTGGACAACACTTCACTCAAGTAATACACCGGCCTTTGCACCGACTTACCTTCCTCATCGCGCTCCACCACTATCACTGCACTTACAACTCGGTTGGTTGCGGCTATATAGAGTAACATTGGCTCCTTTGATAGTGGTGAAGCTAGCACTGGTGCCGTGGCTAACATTTTCTTTAGGTGGGCAAAGGCTTCATCGGCCTGCGGTGTCCAAATGAACTTATCTGACTTTTTCATGAGTTGGTAAAGAGGCAAAGCCTTCTCTCCCAACCAACATACAAACCGACTTAACGAGGCCAGGCAACTTGTGAATTTCTGGACATCGTTAAGACACTTCGGCAGTTCCATTCGTTCGATGGCCCAGATTTTGGTTGGATTAACCTCGATACCTCGGCTGGAGACGAGAAAACCGAGCAATTTTCTAGCCGGGACACCGAAGGTGCATTTTTCCGGGTTAAGCTTCATCCGGAACCTTCTTAGGTTTGCAAACGTTTGCCTGATATCTTCAAGGAGCGTTTTGCTTTCCTTGGTCTTGATAACCACATCATCCACGCACACTTGTACATTTTGACCTATTTGGTCGTGCAAACATTTTTGCATACACCTCTGGTACGTTGCCCCTGCATTACGTAAATCAAACGGCAGGTGCGATAGCAATAAGCCCCATACGGGGTAATAAACGCAGTCTTTATTTGATCATCCGGATTCAGAGGTATCTGGTGGAAACTAGAATAAGCATCAATGAATGACCACAGTTCACATCTAGCAGTTGAGTCTATGACCTGATATATTCTTGGTAGCGGAAACGGATCTTTCGGACACGCCTTGTTCAGGTTCGTGTAATCGATACACATGCGCCAAACCACTGCCACGTTTGGATCATCCTTCTTCTTTTCCACCAGCACCGGATTAGACAGCCAATCCGGGTAAAGGACTTCCATGATAAATCCTGCAGCTAGCAACTGAGCTATCTCATCCCCAATGACTTTCCTCCTATCTTCGGCGAAGCGGCGGAGAGGTTGCTTCACCGGTTTGGCTCTGGGTCTCACATTCAAAGAGTGCTCGGCCAACTCCCTCGGAACACCTTGCAAGTCCTGTGTGGACCAAGCAAAAATGTCCCGATTCTCATGGAGGAAGTTGACGAGCTCGCTTTCCTATTTATCACTTAGCCCAGCACCAACGCATACGAACCTGGGCTCGGCATGAGCTTGGGGTGATCCCTAATGCTCCAAGTGATTTCCTGATCGGACCAAGGCATGTACCTCATCACTGCCGGCATTACCGCATTCACCTCCATATGCCTACGCTGCAAGCTTTTTCTATCAGTTTCCTCTGTGGTAAATACACAGTAGCTCTGGTGATGCTCCCTGTACTCGTTTCTCCCCTCATTTCCGGGGTGCCTCTGATCCGGCTGATGCTGATTTTCTACCTGATGCACTGCATCCCTTCTTTCATTGTTATCATACCTCGGCGGAGGGGGAGGCAACATTAGCTGTTGCGTGTTCGCTCCGGAGAGCAATTGCTGCCGGGGTAACTCCTGCCGAGGCTGATCATTCCGGGGTGCCTGAGCATTCCCCGAACCACCTTGCTCGATCTTGCGCATCCACTCGCATTGCCTCGTCGTATGACCCGCTGGGTTGTTCGGATTTGGCGTGTGAAACTCACACGGCTGGTCCAACATCGACTCGTAAGTATACCTCGGACGGTCTTTCCTTTTTTTCCACTGCTTCTTTTGCTCCGGTGTCCAAGTTTTCTTCCCATCGTTCCTTGGAGTCCATTGACCTCCAGTTTTCTGGCGCTGGCTACCCCCTGCTCCGGGTTGATCTTGATTCACAGCTGCAACTTGATGCGAACCGTACCTGTGGTCTGGTCTATCATCTCTCCTTTTCCTCTGTAATCATTCCTCCGGGATGATCCGGATCCATCCCTCTGATAGTACTCATCGCTTGACTCGTTCGAGGCGAGCCTTAGTTGGGTCGGGTCACCCAACGCATACGAATCTGCAATCCGGATCATTTCTGCTAACGTAGCCGACATTTTCTGTTGCAACTTCATCCACAGCTCGCTCCCATATCTGCACCCTTGTGCAAACCATGCTATGGCCTGTGATTCTATCATGCCCTCGCATGAGTTTCTCACGGTACACCACCGGGTCAAAAACTCCCGGTCTGTCTCATTGGGTCTTTGCTTGCACATAGCTAGGGTGTGTGGCCTATTTGGCCTTTGATACGTACTCGAAAAATTGCTGATGAACATCTCCTCGAAATCTATCCAGCAGTTGATGCTTCCTGGTGGCAAATTGTTCAACCATACCCTTGCTGGGCCTTCCAACATCTGGGGTACATACCGTACAGCCCATCTCAGGTTGCCTGTGGCAATTTTTACAGCCGTAGCATAGTTTATCAGCCAATCCTCTGGCTTGGTACTACCGTCATAGGTCTTGGTGCCCCTAGGCAGCTGAAAGTTCGGTACTGGTGGCTCTTTCATGATCCGGGGTCCAAAACATGCTGGACCCGGTGGACCTTGACATTCAATCTGTTCCGACCTATATAGTCGATCCAGTTTCAACCTCGCATCGTCCGGCATCAAATCCCTACTTCCCAATCTCGACCCTATCACATGATAGTCCGGTCTCGGGTATCCCGCATTTGCCATCTCCGAATCACCGTGGTTATACCGGTTTTGCTCTTGTGGCGCACCTTTCTGTTGCACACCTCGGCTGGCACTGTGCTCTTGCCTTGGCATGTTCCGCTGCTACGGTTGTCTTGCTCCAGCTGAGTTTTGCTGCCCGGCATTGCCGTTGACAACATTCCCTTGACCGGCATTGCCTTGGTCGCGGTTACCTCGGCCAGCTTCGCCTCGGCTCACACTCCGTCGATCATCATTTTTCTGCGCTTCTTTTTCTTTCCCTGCCCGTGTCGGGTCATACGGGACAATCTGTTTGTTCCGTCTGGCCGAGGTTACCACCTCCTCTCTCCCTGGAGCACCATGAGGGGACGATGCGGCTCCAGCGGATTTCTCGGGGTTATCCACCGCCGAATGGATGATCTTGGAGGCTCCAGCTCTCTCCGGGTTTGCCCTGAGCATTTCCTCGTTTTGCCTATTTGCAATCCGAACCAGCTCGTTAACCCGATCTTGCTGCCTTTGCCGGGCTTCACCCGTCAGTCCCTCTAACTTGGACGCAGCTGCATCCGCTGCTCTGAGGTTCTTGGCCGGGGTACTATACCTCGGCAGCCCCACGGACAAACAGTTTTCTGATTCCTCGATTCCAGCATCACCTTCTCTGTTCATTTCGCTCATGAGATTTCTCCCTTTGACTTTTACATTATCAACCTTGTTTGCCTTAGCGTACTCACGCAGCGTCATGTTCAACGTCTGCTAGGCCGCGGCTATTTTCTTTGCGCCCTCTAGTATTTTCTACCTAGTATCTTCCAGCTCGGCCTGTGCACGAGCCGGATCTACCGCTGCTACTACAGGGTTTGCCAAGCTATCCATTGCCTCTCTCAACATGTTTTCCGGCCTCTCTAGCGGAGGACCTCTACCTTTCCTTGGTGCCTTGGGCGTCACCTCCGGATTTGACGCCGGATCTTTGCTCGCACCCGCACCTGGCGCTGTCATCATTACCTCTGCATGGTCCGGGGAACGAGCGATACGCTCCCCGCGAGCCAAAGTGAGGGGCGGTTCGCCTGCTTCGATGACGTGGCGCGGATGAACGCTAGACACGTCCACCGCAACGTAGACCTTGTGCGTGCCGAGCTTGACGAAGATGCCGTTGCGCGGGAGAGGGCGTGTGCTGAAGCAGCCTGCGTTGTCGCTGACGAAGTCCCGCGCTCCAAAGCGCTGAACGAGCCCGGAGACAATGCGCTCGCCGGTGGCGATGAAGTTTCCCGTCCGGATTTTGACCCCTGCTAGCGCCGCTAGCCCCACGGTGGGCGCCAACTGTCGTGGTGGTGTCACGGCAGATGCCATGTATAGGCTAAACATGGGGACTAATACACGCTAGGGGAATCCAGGGAGGGATAGTGAAGTGATTCTCCACACAAGAGCTTGTATTGATTTACTTCCAAGGTTACAAGTGCTCCTAGAGCTGTATTGGTGTGAGGAGGAAGAAGGAGCTCTCTTACTCTCACCCACAGATCTCACCTGAAATGCTAGACCACAACAGAATCGTAGAGAGACCAACCAACCCCTTCTACAGAAGCCCTAGCCCCCCTTTATAGGGGAGGCTCGGTTTCTGCCTAGGGCATACGTGGAGGCATATTCCTAAGAATATGCCTCCTCCCAAAGTGGTAAGCCGACCGGGGTGCTTTTTCCCCCGCGTCACACATGCTTTAGCTACGTGAGCCTCTGACGGTGCCCTCGCCAGCCGACACGGGCGTCGTCACGCTTGTCGGCCACGCCCCGGTGGTCCTGTCCTTGCTCGCTTCGCTCAGGCAGTGCGTACCGGGGCTCCTTTTGACCAGCGAGATTCCTTCCTTCTCCTAGAAGCTTGCTGTGACCTGGATGATGGTTCATACGGCCACACCATTTCCTGCATACAGGTAAAACATACACTTTCGACTTACCGCTTAAGTCGGATGAGGCCTAGTTAGGAAAACGCCCCCAGGTCCGGATTACCCCGTGATTCGGCCTGCCTTGAGGTGCCCCGGCCAACATCTGCTTTGGCCTTGCCGAACCTCGGCTAACTCGGCCTTTATACCCTGGCGTGAACCTACCCGGGGGTTTCCCCCCAACAAAACCACATGGATCCACTAGATGTCATTGCATTTGTGTTCTTTTCCTAAACCACATGGATCCACTAGAGACACTGGTTGTGTGTGTGGGTATCAGTGTGCATCATTGTAGTTTTGCAAAAGAACACATGCAATGATGCCCCACTCCATCATGTGTCCAACCATGTGCAGGAACCCTACAACCCAAACAATTTTGCAGATGGAGTCAACATTATTTTTTCTATGGGAATATTTTTTTATTCCTAAACATAGGGAGTAGCATTTTTTCAAATTATTACTTGTACTCTAGCCAAATTCAAAATCTCAGTTGAGCGGAAAAATTTACCAATGTTCTGCGCAATAATGTAATGGATGGTCAGTTGATGTGACTCTCGACCTTCAATTCCTGACCAGATAGTGTACTAGTCTACAACATTTTTTTTCTATTATTACTTTGCCACTAGACAAATTCAAAATCGTAGAATCGAGCGGAAAAATCCCAACCGACTCATATGCATTTCGCGCCCCTCCATTTCAAACATTTTTAGGGAAAATCTCCCACCGATGGAGTACCATTTTTCTAGTATTACTTGGACTCTTGCCAAATTCAAAATCTCAATCGAGCGGCAAAATGACACACCGACCTTGAAGCATTTCCCTCCCCACCGTTTCAAAAACTTTGAACAAAATCTCCGACCAGGGTGTACCATTTTTCCATTATTATTATTTTTCCTATATCCAAATTCAAAATCTCTATCGAGCAGCAAAATCACACACCGACCTTGAGAATTTCCTTACCACCATTTCAAAAAAATTGAGGCAAAATATCCCATCGTGGAGTACCATTTTTCTATTACAGTATTATTATTTGTCCGGTAGCCAAATTCGAAATCTCAATCGGGCGGCAAATTGACACACTGACCTTGAAGCATTTCCCGCCTCGCTGTTTCAAAAACTTTGAGGCAAAATCTCCCACCGTGGAGAATCCTTTTTCTATTATTATTATTTTTTCGGTAGCCAAATTCAAAATCTCTGTCGAGCGGCAAAATCATAGACCAACCTTGAAGCATTTCCCACCCCACCATTTGAAAAACTTTGAGGCAAAATCTCCCACTATGGAGTACCATTTATTATTATTATTATTTGTCCGGTAGCCAAATTGAAATCTCAATCAACCGAAAAAATCACACACCGACCTTGAAGCATTTCCCACCCCACCGTTTCAAAAACTTTGAGGCAAAATCTCCCACCGGGGCATTACCATTTTTCTATTATTAGCCAAATTCAAAATCTCAATCGAGCAGCATAACCAAAGACCGACTTTGAAGCATCTCACGCCCCTCCGTTTCAAAACCTTTTGACATGAATATTCATTTTCTACCCATTGTTTCGACGACCTATGGGCACACTAAAGTCAGTAGCTTGGGGCACGATCATAATTATTTTTCTGTTCACCTCCATAGTCCTGATTCGTGCAATTTTTCTAGCCGGCCCTCCCAAAATCCTAGGCTTCTCTCCCACGCCCTCACCTCCACGACCACCATGCGCACCGAACGGTGGCAATTCCATGGCTGCTGGAGCCGCTTCATTGACGCCCACCCCGTCGGATCTAGTTCACTGGGTCTCTCTACCACTCCACCAGAGTTGTGGTCTTGCTGACCGTGCCTATAGCGTTGTCGACCGCCCATGCTAGGTGACCTGGACACCACTCGCACGCTACCGACGATGCTTAGACGCCTCTCCGACCAAGGTAACCAGATCTCCAACTCGTTTTTGTTTTGTCAGTGGTATAGTAGGTTCAAGCCTATCGCAGTGAACTGCATTTTTGTAATCGCGCTAGTATATACAAGTCACTGGCATGCCTATTCTTCGTGCTAGTAAATTTAAGGTCATTAGACATGTTGGTTTGCATTCGCTGCTCTACAAATTTCAAGTCATGCACATGTCTGTTATTTTTTCATGCACATGTTCTTATCTTAGCTGCTCCGTACACTAGTAAATGCCTTCTATTGTGTAGTTCTTGCAAAATGTTAAGTTAGTGGAAAATATTAGTGTGGATTCCCTGCTCCACAGTTACTAACTCTATCTAGTTATTCCTGAGCTAAGTTCCTGCTATTATTTCCTCCCTAGCATCGTTCTGCTATCCTATGGTACCCGTTCAATCTCTTCATCCGGTTCGATTATTATTTTGTTGTTGCCATCCGGTTCTTCAAAAGCTACAACGCTGACTATTTTCGTGTTCTTTGCGTAGAGCTCAAAAAGGCAACACTGAACATGTTGGTTTGCACAACCTACAGGTCCACCAACGATGAAATTATATATTTTCTGTAGCTGGTGCTAGTTCGTCCTAATCAACGACATAATTATTCTTTAATGTATAGTTCATTCGTGTTTTCCATTACTCCTCGACAAGTCTGGTATGATGTGGTTATAATTTCCATGTGGTTATAATTTCTATGTGGTTCATTCTTAGCTATGACAATAACTGCATGCCATTGTGTAGCTCACCGCAAATTCCGAGTCACCCAACGTCTCTTGCATTCTAGGAGATACCACTACTTCCATATATATTTGCTGAAATGACCTGGCTAGTTTATACTAAAATTCTAAGAAACACTTTATTTGATTGCTCATTTCATTGTTGGCATACTTTTATAATGCTTGTTTGTCCTGTCTACAGGTTCACGAGCCACACCATTATATCTCGTATTTGGTTCTGGTTCGTCCTAGGCAACGACATAACTATCCTCTACTGTATAGTTCATTCATGGTTTGCATCCCTTCTCTACAAGTTCGTATTATGCAGTTATAATTCCTATCTGGTTCATTCTTAGCTATGAGTAGTTTGTCTTCTTTGCTGTATTAACTTGTTATTAGTTAGTTTTAGACTGCAATTATTGCTATCGCCACCAAAGAGGGGACTGCAAGATGATGTCTCAAGGTGGTTTTCCAATGTAGCTGTCACACTCAAAGGGAGATGCAGTTGGTGGATTGAGAAAACAAATTGAGGACTCTGCTATCAACTTGATTGGCAACTGAAATGCTGAATTTTCTTTCCCTTTTATTCATATTATGTAATATTTTTAAGAAGTTTGCAGCTGATGTAATATCTTGATAACTTGCATAGGCCATATAGGCATTTAGTTGACGCCGTCCACGCATGGCGGTACCATAACTGCGCTAGCCAGGTCGATCAGTTAACTGTATAGGGTTTTGTTATTTGCCCTTCTTGTATTGTGCGTTCCATGAACAGTAAAATATGCTTGCTAATTATAATATTTTTATGATATTTGCATGGGCTTCAAACAGACCAAAACAGTAATGGTAACAGGCCAAAACAGTAACATGCCAAAACAGTAACAGGTTAATACAGTAACAGGCCAAAACAATAATAGGCTAAAACAATAATAGGCTAAAACAGTAACAGGCCAAAACAGAAACAGGCCAAAACAGAAACATGCCAAAACAATAGTTGGCTAGAACAGCGGCAACCCAGCACAGTAACAAACTAAAAAAGTAACAGGCCAAAACAGTAACATGCCTGAATAGTAACAGACCAGAATAGCAACAACCAGCATAGTAATGGGACAGAACAGTAAAGGGCCACAACAGTAACGGACATCAAAAGTAATGAGCCAGAATAGTAAACCGGCAGAACAGTATCGGACCTTCTCAAAAGTGGGACGTTCATCGGCGGCCTAGGACGAGGTCTAAGAATAGTGATGGGCTGACTGTGGGCTTTAACAGTACTAGGCCTACTTGACGCAGGTTGTTAATGGGCCACACAATGTGGGGTTCTGTAGGCCGAAACAGCCACGAGCCTGACATTCGCGGGTTGCTGCTGGCTGCATCTTTTGGGCCCATTTCAAATAGTGCCATACGAAACAGTAACATGCCATATCTTATTGGGTTCTCCTAATGGGCCTACCCACTTAATTATTAGCAGGCCTTGGCTAGGTCTGGATTCTACCACGGTTTTTGTGGCCATTAACGGTGGTAACCGGGCGTTAACGGTGTTAGCCACGTGGCAATTTGCATGACGTCAGCAATCAACGTGGCTGGCAAACAGATCTACGACGGAACAAATTTTCGTGGCTGAAGGGTGCGATCCGCCATGGGTAGAAAAAACCATGGTAGATTCTTTTGTGACGGGGCTTTTACCACTATGGGCATCCGTCATAGAAGAATTTTTAGCCACGAAAAATGGGCCTTCTACCACAAAAATTGCCCGTTGTAAAAGCCAACTTTTCTTATCGTGACACATGCAATGATGCTACTCCAGCATGTGTCCAACCATGTCCAGGAACCCTAGCGGCATGCTGGGATTCAACTATAACATGCATTTTACCACTAGTTTGAAAGATACTGCATCACCATACTCACTTGGATGTGTGTATATCAATGTGCATCATTGTGGTTTTGGAAAAGAACACATGCAATGATGCCACTCCAGCATGTGTCCAACCATGTTCAGGAACCCTAGGAGCATGCTGGGATTCAACTACAACCTGCATTTTATCACCAGTTTGAAAGATGCTACATCAACACACCCACCTGGATGTGTGTTTATGTACTAGTGTGCATCATTGTGGTTTTGGAAAAGACCACATGCCATGATGCCACTCTAGCTTGTGGTGTCCAAACATGTCCAGGAACCCTAGCATCTTGTTGGATTCAACTGCAACATGTATTTTATCACAAGTGTGAAAGATGTTGCATCACCACACCCACTAGGATGTGTGTGTGTATCAGTGTGCATCATTGTGGTTTTGGAAACGAACACATGCCATGATGCCGCTCTAGCATGTGGTGTCTAAACATGTCCAGGAACCCTAGCAGCTTGCTGGGATTCAACTGCAACATGTATTCTATCACCAGTGTGAAATATGTGGCATCACCACACCCACTTGGATTTGTGTGTGTATTAGTGTGCATCATTGTGGTTTTGGAAAAGAACACATGCAATGATGCCACTCCAGCATGTGGTGTCCAACCATGTCCTGGAACCCTAGCAGCATGTTGGGATTCAACCGTATCATGCATTATATCACCAGTTTGAAGGATGTTGCATCATCACACCCACTTTAATGTTGGTGTGTGTGTGTATTAGTGTGCATCATTGTGGTTTTTGAAAAGAACACATGCAATGATTCCACTCCAGAATGTGTCCAAACATGTCCAGGAACCCTAGCAACATGTTGGGATTCAACTAAATGTCATTGCGTGTGTGTTCTTTTCATAAACCACATGGATCCACTAGATGTCATTGCATGTGTGTCCTTTTCATAAACCACATGGATCCACAGATTGCATTGCATGTGTGTTCTTTTCCTAAACCACATGGATCCACTAGAGTTATTACATGTGTGTTCTTTTCATAAATCACATGGATCCATTAGATGTCATTACATGTTTGTTGTTTTCTTAAACCACATGGATCCACTAGAGTCATTGCATGTGTGTTATTTTTATAAACCACATGGATCCACTAGATGTCATTGCATTTGTGTTCTTTTCCTAAACCACATGGATCCACTATATGTCATTGCATGTGTGTTCTTTTCATAAACCACATGGATCCACTAGAGACATTGGTTGTGTGTGTGGGTATCAGTGTGCATCATTGTAGTTTTGCAAAAGAACACATGCAATGATGCCACTCCATCATGTGTCCAACCATGTCCAGGAACCCTAGCAGCATGCTGGGATTCAACTGCAAGATGCATTCTATCACTAGTTTTAAAGATGCTGCATCACCACAAACACTTGGATGTGTGTGTATCAGTGTGCATCATTGTGGGTTTGGAAAAGAATAGATGCATTTATGCCACTCGAGCATGTCGTGTCCAACCATGTCCAGGAACCCTACCAACATGCTGAGATTCAACTGCAACATGCATTGTATAACCAGTTTGAAAGATGTTGCATCACCGCACCCACCATCGATGTCACTACAAGAATAGTTTCCTTCCGCAACGACTTGGCTCGATGGTCATCGTAGAAGGCGCGTCTTCCACAACGAATTTTTCATCTCGGCCGTGGCCGTTGGAAAACTTTTTTTCTGGTTTCGTGGCCCTCTACTACGATGGATCAGCTAAAAACGTGGATGAAGCTCGGCTAACGTGTGGTAGAAGCAAGATGTTTGTTTCCTCGCGCGATGTTGACTTGCTGAAGTCTTTTGAGGAGTGTGGGTCCCGGACGTTAGTGTCTCTAGGAGACCATACTTTTCGGTCGTGCCTCCTTGATTTGAACTCGATAACATTGCTCGATGCGTCTGCTGTTTAGTCAGGCTGCTAGGGCCCACATGTCAGCCTCTCATTAGAAGGATCGTGTGTATGATGGAATTTTTTCCTTCGTTTGCGCTACGCTATTCGGAAGTTAATAGCGCAGCTCGATGCATCTACCATTTAATCAACCTCCTAGGACCCACATGTGTCGGGGGGATGACCCCTGGGTAGACCAAGACGGGACCAACCGCCTGGCCCCAAGGAGCGCATGCTGTCTGGACCCAGATCAAGGAACCATAACCGGGTGGAATTCCCACCCGGTCCACACCCAAGTTTCCCCGGCTGGCCTGTCTAGCCGGGTAGCCAGAAGAACCGACTAGGAGGCTGCTCCTAGCCGGCCACCTCGAATCCGCTGGACATTGTACGGTGGGGATGACGCTCCTTGCTGAGCGCACCCTTGACCGGACAGGCTAGCTAGGCCTGGCCGGTGCTACTAGACAACTGCGCCAAAGCTGGAGGCTGACGAGCAAAGCAAGGGCTGACGAGGAAAGCCCCGGCTTACGCATAAAGAGCCCGCTGACGGATAAAGAGCAGGATGACAAGTAAAGCAGGGGCGCTGAGCGCTAAAGCGTGGTCCTCCCCTGTACTAGAGGCTTGACTGGACCCGGGCCTACCGTTTGGCCTTGTCCAGCCGGCCCACTTTGTAAAGCCGAAATCCAAACAGTAAACCCTAGAACCCATCTTGTAAGCTACCTCCTCAACCTGTATATAAAGGGGGTAGCGCTAGGGTTCTAGGTAAGCTCAAGCAGAACAAAAAATAGACACCAGAAGGACTTAGAGAATTCCTAGCAAGAAGTAGCTAAGGAAATAGCTCAAGGAGCACTTGTATTGGGCATTCGCCCCCTTTGATAGTAGATCCTTGCAGAAGTAGGAGTTTTACGTCGCCAAGAGGGCTCCGAACCTGGGTACATCGTTGTGTTTGCAGTATCTGTGCCCAACCCGTTGCGAGTAGCCACCGATAGCAACCTGTGTGTCCCCTTCAAGCAATCCCCGATGCCACTGCCGTGTTCCACACCACGACAGTTGGTGCCCACCATGGGGCACAGAGCTTCGGCTGGGATCATCTTTCGCACGGGACTTCCACTCGTCACTGGTGAGAGAGTAGCATTTGGTCTCGTTCTCACTCTCGGCTCCTACGAATACGTCCTCGACAAAGTGTCCTGCTTTACTGGGGGGACTTTCACAAGCGGGGGCTACATCATGCACTTCGGCGAGCACCGCATCTCCGTCATCACCATCCCTAAGGCCTTCCCTAGCGAGGTCATCACTGTCTTCAGCACACCCCCTAGCTTCTCCGCCTCGCGCATCGCTAGCGGCAGCGTCGAGGTCATGATGGCAGGCTCGGTGGAGAACCGCCGCCCACCTCTAGAGCGCAACATGGACGGCCACGTCACCAAATCATGCCTCACCAACCCGGACTTGATCAATGCGTCCATCGAGCACCTCCGCAACCCCATCACCCCCATCGAGGCGCATCCAGCTGCAGCCGTGGCAGCCCTGGAGACCGCCCGCCAGAACCTCCTGGAGGAAGCTGGCAAGGTGGCAGTTGCCCAACGGCAAATGAACGCCACCATGCGGGAGTACAAAATCGTGCACGGCTTCACGCACCTACCCGGCACCAGCCACCTGGCTCAGCCGCAAGGCCAGAACCTCGGTTCGGAGATGGATTGTGCCGCTGATCTGCACACAACCACTGCGCAGCCAGTCTATAGCACCCCTGCCAAAAACATGAGGGCCGCGGAGGCGGCATTCGCAGAACTTAGCCACCTAGAGGGCAAGGAACTTCTTCGTCATCAAGCGCATGTCCAGCTCCTCATGGTCACGATGAACAAGCAGCATGCCGAGGCAGAACTAAGCATGGGTGGCAACAGTAGAACCCAACCGGCTCGCCGGATGGCGGACCCGGCTGCGGGTGGCAGCAAGGCGTCTTCCCCAAAAGGAGCAAGACAGAGAAACCGCCCACGCGGTTGATCTGCAGGCCGCGGGCACAACGCCCGCGATGCGGCAGCTGTTACCAGCAAAAACCATGAACTGGCTGATGAAGCCGGAAAAGGCCAAGCGCTCCCCAAGTCCCACCTATCTGGCCGGCTGGGACTGCTCGAGCCAGACGAACAACAAGATGCACGCGCGCGAATCGACCAACTAGTCCAATCACGCGCGCTAGAGGAAGAAAGTCCCCCGGACCAAGATGTTTCGGACCGCGCATCCGAAACGAACTATTTCCAAAGGGATTTTCGCTCCCAAGGGATACGCCAAAGTACAACGGCTCGGTCAAGCCGGAGGACTGGCTGGTGGACTATACCACCGCCGTGGGCATCGCCAATGGCAACCGCCGGGTAGCAGTACACTACGCCCCTCTCGTGCTCCTCAACTCAGCCAGAACATGGCTAAACAGTCTGCCCGACAACAACATCAATGCTTGGGTCGATTTCAAGCGGGCGTTCATTCGCAAATTCACCGGCACCTACAAGCACCCAGGCCGGCCTAGCGAGACTGCTCTTTGTGTACAGGGCTAGGATGAATCTGATCGCTCCTACATCACCCGATGGACGAGCATGCACAACTCCTGTGAGGGGGTACGAGAGCATCCGGCGGTTGATTTCTTCATCAACGCCTGCAGAGTCGGCACTATGCTCAAGCATAAGCTTCGCTGGGTGGAACCCACAACCATGGCACAGACCATGGCCATCGCGGACAAGTATGCCACGGCCGACGCGGCAATGAAAAGATCCGTCCGGGTGAATGACTAAGGGCAAATAATCATCGATGTCGCTGTTTATTGGTGCCAGCCAGAAGGGAATGGACACAACTCCAGGCGGCATGACAACCGCCACGGCAAGAGAAAGGACAACCAGTCGGATAACCAATATGGCTCTAGGCAGGTGGCGGCAGTGCAGGAGGATCCGGCCGCAGGCGGAAGCTGGAGACAGAAGCCTGATGACCGGCCTCCAAGGCCCAAGTAAACCATTGATTCAATGCTTGATGGGCCATGCAAGTTCCACAGCGGGGGCAACAAGCCGGCTACGCACACCACTCGCCAGTGCACCTGGACAAAGAAGATGGCGGAAATTGCTGGCGCACCGGCTGGACAGGCGCCACCTCCTCCAGCCGGCGGGATGCCAGGCGATCGCAACAACCAACATCGAAGGGAGGATGACGACAACAACTACCCTCGCCAGGTGGGAAATTACTACATCTTCACCACAGAGCCGGATACCAAGCACAACAAAAGGCATCACGATGCGGAAGTGAATGCAATCGTTCCTCCCATTCCCCAGTACCTCAACTGGTCGGAGCAAGAAGTTGCATTGAGCCGGAAGGACCAGCCGGCTGAGCTGCCTCACCCGGCCACTTACACAATGGTGTTGGATCCTATCATTGTCTCCCAGAAGCATTCCTACAGATTCTCCCGCGTCCTCGTAGACGGAGGGAGCAGCATCAACCTCCTGTACCATAGCTCGCTCGACCGACTCGGTATCAGTGAGTCGCAGCTGGAGCCATCAAGCACCTCCTTCCACGGAGCCGTCCCTGGCCCTTCGCACTCCCCCATTAGAAAAATCTGGCTAGACGTCATCTTCAGCACGGAGGACAACTTCCGCCACGAGTCCATCTGGTTCGAGCTGGTCAACCTCTGCAGCGCGTACCACGCGCTCCTCGGGCACCCAACGCTCACCAAGTTCATGGCGGTACCACATTACGCCTACCTCAAGATGAAGCTACCAGGGCCCAAAGGGGTCATCACCCTGGCCGGCTGCTACAGACGGTCTGTGGAATGCGCCACAGACGGGTCCAAAATAGCTGAGGCTATGATCATCGCGGAGGAAAAACGCATAATCATGCAGAACGTGGCGGCCCTACAGAAGGACATGTCGGCTGGCGAGCCCAAGCCGACCGGAGAGGCACAGTTCAAGCCATCCAAGGGCACGAGGAAGATGCTGCTGAACGAGGCCGAGCTGGACAAGTTCGTCCTGGTCAGAGACGGCCTCAACAGCAAATAGGAAAGCTCGCTCGTCGACTTCCTCCATGAGAATCGGGATATCTTCGCATGGTCTCACAAAGAAATGCCAGGTGTTCCGAGGGAGCTCGCCGAGCACTCTTTACATGTCAGACCGGATGCAAAACCAGTCAAACAGTCACTGCGCCGCTTTGTGGAAGAAAAAATAAGAACAATTGGGGAAGAGATCACCTGGCTGCTCGCAGCCGGATTCATTATGGAAGTTTTCCACCCGGAATGGCTGGCAAACCCAGTACTCATGCTGAAAAAGAACAAGACTTGGCACATGTGTGTTGACTACACCAGTATGAATAAAGCATGCCCCAAAGATCCATTCGCCCTGCCAAGGATAGACCAAGTGATCGATTCCACGGCTGGCTGTGAGCTGTTTTCATTTCTGGACGTGTATTCCGGCTACCACCAGATCTGGCTAAACCCCGCTGATCAAATAAAGACATCATTCATCACTCCTTATAGAGCCTACTGCTACACCACAATGCCATTCAGATTGAAGAACGCTAGAGCAACATACCAGCGCTGCATGCAGAAGTGCTTGTAGACTCAGATTGGCAGAAACGTACATGCCTACATCGACGATGTGGTAGTCAAGACCAAGGAGCACTAGACACTCCTTGAGGACCTGAAGGAAACATTCACTAACCTCCGCCGGTTCCAGATGAAGCTGAACCCGGAGAAGTGTGTATTCGATGTTCCAGCCGGCCAGCTACTAGGATTTCTCGTATCTGATCGAGGAATCGAGGCGAACCCGGAGAAGATCGGTGCAATTGAGCGCATGTAGCCGCCCAAGAACTTGAGAGATGTCTAGAAGTTCACCGGCTGCCTGGCCTCCCTCAGCCGATTCATCAACTGACTGGGAGAGAAAGCACTCCCACTATACCAGCTCATGAAGAAGATGGACAAGTTCATCTGGACATCGCAGGCGGATTAAGCTTTCCGTGACCTCAAGCGCATGCTCACCTCGCCACCTATTCTGGCAGCACCAACAGCAAAGGAACCCATGTTGATGTACATCGCAGAAAAAACAGTGTCATCAGTGTGGTGTTGGTAGTGGAGAGGCCGGAAGAAGGAAAGGCGTAGCCGGTGCAACGACCGGTGTATTACCTGAGTGAGGTACTCTCACTCTCAAAGCAGAACTACCCTCGTAACCAGAAGCTGGTGTACGGCGCGTACATGGTTGCCAAGAAACTTAAGCACTACTTCCAAGAGCACTCCATCCTGGTGGTGGCCCTAGCGCCACTTGCGGAGATCATCGTCAACAGGGACGCCATAGGCCGGGTGGCGAAATGGGCCATAGAGCTCGCTGCCCACAACATACAGTATGAGCCAAGAACGGCGATCAAGTCTCAGGCCTTGGTGGATTTCCTCATCGATTGGGTAGAAACATAGTACCTGCCACGTTGCCCTGACTCCACGCATTGGAAGCTGCATTTCGACGGCTCCAAGATGTATGGAGGTCTTGGAGCCGGAGTAGTCATCACCTCCCCAAAAGGAGACCGGCTGGAATACATGCTACAGATCCACTTCCACGCGTCCAATAACATCGCTGCGTATGAGGCGCTCGTCCACGACCTCAAGATGGCAAAGGAAATAGGCATTCGGCGCATCCTATGCTTCGGCGATTCTGATCTGGTGGTGCAGCAAGTGTCAGGCGATTGGGACGCCAGAGACACAAACATGGCTCTATACCGTTTCTTCGTACAGCAGCTATGCGCCTGTTTCGAAGGGTGCGAGTTTCATCATGTTCCCAGGGTAAACAACGAGGCCACATACACGCTCGCCCGCATCGGGTCGACAAGACAACCAATTCTGTCGGGAGTTTCCCTTGAGTACCTGCGCAAGCCATCAATCACACCGTCTCCCGAATTCGACTCCATCATATCAGACGAGGACCCGGGGACAGCCGGCTCCCAGACCGCCGTGACGGCTGCACCGCACCCGGGGACTGCCGGCTCCAAGTCCTCCACGACGCCTGCGTGGCACCCGGGGACTGCTTCGCCGCACCCGGGGACTGCCGGCTCCAAGTCCTCCACGACGGCTGCGCCGCACCCGAGGACTTCTCTAGCGCACCCGCGGACTGCAGCCTCTAGCCTAGCAGCTGCCGGCTCTGCCGCCCCACCTAGTCTGCCTCCGTACGAGCCTGACCCGGCCATCCAAGAAGAAGTGAATCTGCTAATGCAGGCGGTATGCGCCATCCGGGAAACACCAACATGGGCCAAGCCGTTCATGGATTTCTTATCCAACGGAGAGCTACCCGAAGAGGAGGTGCATGCAAGACAGATCAAGCGCAGAGCCAGTACATACACCATCATCAACAACGAGCTCTACAAGCGCAGTGTTGGTGGCATCTATCAACGATGTGTGGGCCAAGAGAAAGGAATCTGGCTGCTGGTCGACATCCACCACGGCGAGTGCGGACATCACGCGTCGTCATGAGCCATAGTGGCAAAGGCATTCCGCCATGGGTTCTACTAGTCCACAATGCTAGAAGACGCTGAGCAGATCGTCAAGGCATGCAACGGGTGTCAGCGGTTCAGCCAGCAGAAACACACTCCATCTGCAGCACTCAAGACTATTCCCATCACCTGGTCATTGGCCGTCTGGGGGCTGGACATGGTTGGCCCCTTCAAAACGGCCAGATCTGGCATGACACACTTGCTGGTGGCGGTGGACAAGTTTACCAAATGGATAGAAGCAAAGCCAATAAAGAAGCTGGATGGGCCGACAGTGGTCAACTTCTTCATAGACATAATCACACGCTTTGTCTACCCCAACAGCATCATAACCGACAATAGACCAAATTTTTCCAAGGGAGCTTTTGTGTGATTCTGTGGAGATAAAGGCATCCGCCTGGACCTCGCGTCTGTGGCACACCCCAAGTCCAACGGACAGTGCGAGCGAGCAAATGGTCTGGTCCTAGCCGGAATCAAGCCCCGGCTGATCGAACCGCTAATGCGATCCCACGGCTGCTGGATTGGGAGCTGCCGGCTGTACTTTGGAGCCTATGCACCACACCAAACCGGTTCACTGGCTACACTCCCTTTTTCCTCGTTTACGGGGCGGAGGCGATTCTGTCCACCGACATCGAGTTTGACGCACCCCGCAAACTGCTCTATACAGAACAACAGGCCAAAGAAGCACGGGAAGATAGTGTTGATCTCCTGGAGGAAGCACGCGAACTGGCCTTGTCCAGGTAAGCCATCTACCAGCAGAACCTGCGCCACTATCACGCCAGCCGGATACGTAGCGTCTCGTTTCGCGAGGGCGATCTGGTGCTAATGTTGGTCCAAGACACCAAGGGGATGCACAAGCTGTCTCCACCTTGGGAGGGCCCATTCATAATTAGTCGAGCACTGCAGAACAACTCGTACTACCTCATCGACACCCGCAAGCCGGAAAAGAACAGGATGGATCGCTCAGTCGAAGAAACTGAACGCCCATGGAACGCGAGACTGCTCAGCCCCTTTTACACTTGAACAAGAAGTGTATGTACCTTACTTTCATGCAATGAACAAGCATAGGAGCCTTGACACAGTCTCGGGGACTCCGCAATAAAATAAGCAAGTCATGCTGCACAAGTTGGCTTTTCCGGCTGCATTATTCTAACCCCGGAGCCGGCGATCCGCCTTGGGGACTCGTCGGTTGGCCCAGATGGCTGCACGATCCACGTGGTAAAGTACTGTACGTGGTTCCTAAGGCTTCCTCTTTGGTTCTGGCTGCAAACCGCAAGCCGGCTGACAGATCCGGCAAGAGCAGAATGCTCAAAGGCCCCTACACGAAAATG
The DNA here is from genome assembly GCA_910589775.1 of Avena eriantha. NCBI lineage: Eukaryota > Viridiplantae > Streptophyta > Magnoliopsida > Poales > Poaceae > Avena > Avena eriantha. Next base: position 429,085,112 of record OU342743.1, on the reverse strand, counting down.
TCACGAGGAAAGCAAGAACGTCTGGACGACTTGGATGCGCTCGCTCGCTCAAAGGCAATGACCCAAACCCAAAGTATCGTGCAGTAAGCCTACCAAGCTACCCCTTTGACTCCGGCTAAAAGCCAGCAAGGGAACATCACTGAAATTGGCCAATGCTCACTGAGAAATGGACAAAGACATTGAATTTGCGCGAAACAGCAGAAGTCTAAAAACTAGTTCATCTAAGATTATAGTTTGAACTTGCATATACTTAACCAGGCAAATAACTTGTTTGTTTCTATGTTTGCATGAGCCAAAGTTCAACGACGAACAACGCCAAGGCGGAGGCAGATAGCTTCTAGGCGGCAACAAAGCAGGTCAAGGAGCTTCGACCTGGCGGTATCCTCCAGTTGGCCCAAACCTCGGGGACTACACCTTGTGGGTGCGCTTGCGCTCCCCTACATAGAAACCTGCAAAACAAAGAACATAAAGGAGCTTCGACCCGGCTGTATTGTCCAGCCGGCCCGAACCTCGGGGACTACACCTTGTGGGTGCGCTTGCGTGCCCCCACAAAGAAGCAGGCAAGCAATAGATGCAAAACAGAAAGTGCAAACAGAAGAGCACGAGCAAATAAGATAGAGGGAGGCGATGCTCCCACAGAAGTTCAACATGTCATAGATGGACAATTGTTCACATGGCGCAAAGAAAAGAAGAATTTTTCAAAGTCACAAATACTCCCGGCATACCGGGGATCAAATTCACTAAGGGGAAGAAGGGCCGGAGGCGTCAGCTAGAGCACGGCTGTAGGAAGCGACGTCCGTGAGGCGGTCTGCGGCGCAGCCGGAGTGTTGGTGCGTGCCGCATCCAGGTTGTGGAAGTACCTCTCCGTGCCGACTGGGTCGCTGAAGTCCCTGTCCAGCGCGACGTAGCTCCCGATCATCACAGCACAGGAGCGGATGTCGGGGACATCAGCGCGAAGCTGGTCATAGCTGGTCCCTTGGAGGAATCCACGGGAAAGGCTCCACAGATCCACATCCGGGTACTAGGACTTCAGCAGGACCAACATCATCTCTGCGTCGTCGTGAGCCGACTACTCCCGGGCCATGTTCATGAGCTCCGGAGCGCCCCAAAGACGCTTAGCCAGGGCATCCATGGTGGCAGGCGGGACGGCCTCGGGCAAAACATAGTCAAAAACCTCGAGAGTGGTAGCGCGGAGCCAGTTCGCCTCCTCGCTGACGACCGTCACCATCTCCCCCTGGTGGAGATCCTGGTCCGGATCCGTCTCGGGAATCTGGCCCAGCGCCTGATCTGTTGCCTCAAGGTACTGAGTTGTAGCCAGAAAAGAGGGCAACGACCAGTATCAATCTCAAAGGACTAATCCACAAAAGGGGATCAAGTCAGAAGCACTTACTATTAACGATCTCAGCGATCTGGTAGAGCTCCAACAGCACCGCCGTCTCCTTGGCCTTGGAAGTCTTGAGGGATCTGCCTGGGTGGCGTAGATCTCATCCAGGTTCTTTAGCGCCTCGGCTTGGGGGTCCGAAGCCTTCTTGGCCCTACCAGCCTTGATCTCCATCTGCTGCTGCTGCGCAGTCAGTTTGACGATCTAGTCCTGGCGGGTCTTGTTAGCCTCCTCCAACCGGCCGACCTCCTCCTTCAGCCGGGCCACCTCGCGGTCCCGGTCCGCCAGCAGAGCTGCAGAAGGGTAAGCAATACTCAACGAAAAGCGCGAGAAATCGCGCAATTGGGAAGATAAGGCAGAGCGAGCGATCTTACGGCCTAGGTCCCGCGAAGTCTTGGCAGCGTCGGTAAGAGCCCTCTGTGCAAAAGAAGAGAAATAAGAACCAAAAGAAACAAATACGTCGCAAGTTGGTGACAGAACAACAAGACTGGCGATAGAGCACATCCCTCGACATAAGCTCCTAGTGTCCTGGCTTGGCCGAGCCCCTGCTCCAGCGCCCCCACCAGCTGGCCCGGTGAAGCATCGTGGGCTCAGCCGGCGGCACCACCTCCGTCGCAGCCGCCTCGGGGCCCGGAGCCGGAGCAGCCTCGGGAGCCGGAGCCGGCGGAACCTCGGATTCCGGAGCCGGCGCAGCTTTGGACGTCGGAGACAGCGTGGCCTCAGATGTCAAAGCTGGCACGCTCTCCTTGGCAACAGGCGGAGGGGCGGACACGGTGGTGATGGTCGCGGAGCCGGGAAAGGACATAGCCTCGCTGTAGAAACACAAGAAGTGAGCAAAACAAATACAAGTAAGGCAATAATCACACCAAAAGGACAGGAGCACCTACCCGGCAACGCTCGGCATGACAGGCGCAGGGCGGAAGTAGCGCGACTTCTTGGCGTCATCTACGGCCGGGGCGGCGCTGGTAGGGGCGGCCCGTTTCCCCCTTCCCCTGGGCGCGGTAAGCTTGGCTAGCTCCACATCCTCGCCATGCGCGGCTATTCCAAGGACAAGTGAAAAGTCAAGATTACAATTACAAGCATAGCAAGTGCACGCATAACAAGGGCAGGAAACAATTTCTCACCGGGTGGGAACTCGCAGCCTTCGTCGACCCGCATGGGGAACCGCTCTGTCTCTGCGGGCGGAGCCTTTGCCAGCTTGAATTCCACGGTGAACTTGGGGAGCTCGATGTCCCCCATACCGTCCTCCGCTAGCTGCGCCGTGAAAAGCTCCTCAACAAGGGAAGATAAGAGGCACGAAATGGGAGTCCCTCAGGAAAATCCACCCGGAGAAGAGGAACAAAAAACATACCTTAGGCGGCAGCCGACCGCGGTGGTACGGCCGGCAGGAGAACTGCCACTCCTCCTCCTATGCCTCCTTCGAAATGGTGGCGAGCCATTCGCGGAGGGCGGCGTACGGCACGTCTAGCCGGGATACCCGGGTTGGATCCAGATGGCCAGAGAGGTGGCACATCTTGTGCGACCGATGCTATAGCATGAGCACGCGGGTCACCATCCAGGACAACAGAATGTCTCGGGCGGTGAGCCGCTCCTTCTCCACAAGGACGGCCAGTCGGGCAACCATCCGGTCGATGTCGCCCTAGGCGCCCAAGTGCCGGACGGTCCAGGCCTTCCGGCTGGAGGGGACATTGGCGAAGGGGGGGACCTTGATGAAGTCCACCTCCGTGTTGTTGTGCGCGTAAAAATACGAGCGCTGCTAGAGCTTGATGGTGTCGGGGAGCTCCAGGTGGGGTGTGTGCACGGACAGCCGCGGGTAGATGGCGCAACAGCCCGTCTCCATCAATGGGCCGCCCTTCCCCACCACCTGTACCTTGAAGTGGAAGAACTTCAAGAAATTTGCGGCATCGAGGAAGACACCGAGGAACGCCTCGCAGCAAGCCGCGTGATGTGACAGCATCGACATGGCGTTGGCTCCGAGGTGGTGAAGCTGCAGATCAAAAGTGACCAGCGACTCTAGGATGAAGCGGCTCAGCGGCAGCCCGAGGCCGCGAGTGAAGTGGGCAAGGAAGACAACAGACTCGCCGGGCTGGGGGTGCGGCACCCGCTCGCCCTCCGGCGCGAGGCGGTGCTTCACCACCCGCTCCGATGGCAGGAATTTACCCCGCCGGTACTTCTTCACAAGCTCCTCTGCGACATAAGAGCCACACCAGCCGCCAATGACCTCGGGCAGCATATTGTCTTAAAAGGTAGCCGTGATGGAGACGCGGGGTCCCGTAGTTGAAGAAGAGGAACGGCGCTGGCGATCAGGAAACGGTGGCACGAAAGAGCAGAGAGAGGCTTGAGCGCGGGGAAGAAGAAGGATGGCATGCGCAGGGAGGCGAAATGAGGAATCACTTCTCCTCACGCACGTATTTATCGGCGAAGGGTAACCGCGCCGGTTCCCCTACCTCCATGCCACATGGCGAAGCAACAACCCCACTACCCCGCGGCGGCTCGAGGTAGATCGCGTGCGCTAGCGCCAAACACACAGAGGATCCCACCGAAGTTACTGCGGGAAGCAAACCGCTCCCACGATCTCCAAGGAGACACAATGATGAAGGTGTGCACATGGTTACCAAAAAACTGCAGCAGCAGACCCATAAGTCAAACTGACGCGACGCATGCCAGAAACGGCAGGCGTGGCTTACGCAAGCACAGACAACACCAGATTGATGATCCACCTCCTGGCCGGGTGCGGCAGCAGGTCAAGAAGATCACCCATCACACCCTGTGGGTGGATCCATCGGTTCCGTAACCAGTGAACCCCAGCCAGGAAAACAACACAGAATCTAAAGCTGGTACAGGACAAAGACTACAAGACAAAGGCTACAAGACAAACGAAAACGACAAGGCATCTGCGTCATCAATCATTTCAAATGAGCACGCAAGAACTTCTCCATGAGGCCAAGTCCTAGCGCGCTCGGGGACTAGTGTCAGGGGGATGACCCCCAGGTGGACCAAGACGGGACCAATCGGCTGGCCCCAAGGAGCGCATGTCGTATGGCCCAAGATCAAGGAACCACAGCCGGGTGGAATTCCCACCCGGTCCGCACTCAAGTTTCCCCGGCTGGCCTGTCTAGCCATGTAGCCAGAAGAACCGTCTAGGAGGCCGCTCCTAGCAGGCTGCCTCGAATCCGGTAGACATTGTACGGTGGGGATGACGCTCCTTGCTGAGCGCACCCTTGAACGGACAGGCTGGCTGGGCCTAGCCGGTGCTACTGGACAACTGTGCCAAAGCTGGAAGCTGACGAGCAAAGAAAGGGCTGACAAGGAAAGCCCTGGCTTACGCATAAAGAGCCGGCTGGCAGATAAAAAGCCGAATGACAAGTAAAGCAGGGACGCGGAGCGCTAAAGCGTGGTCCTCCCCTATACTGGAGGCTTGACTAGACCCGGGCCTACCGTTTGGCCCTGTCTAGCCGGGCCACTTTGTAAAGCCCAAATCCAAACAGTAAACCCTAGAACCCATCTTGTAAGCTACCTCCTCAACCTGTATATAAAGGGGGTAGCACTAGGGTTCTAGGTAAGCTCAAGCAGAAGGAAAAATAGACACCAGAAGAAGGACTTAGAGAATTCCTAGCAAGAAGTAGCTAAGGAAACAGCTCAAGGAGCACTTGTATTGGGCATTCGCCCCCTTTGATAGTAGATCCTTGCAGGAGTAGGAGTTTTACCTCGCCAAGAGGGCTCCGAACCTGGGTACATTGCTTTATTTGCAGTATCTGTGCCCAACCCGTTGCGAGTAGCCACCAATAGCAACCTGAGTGTCCCCTTCAATCCATCCCCGATGGCACTGCCGTGTTCCACACCACGACAACATGTCATCCTCTCATTAGAAGAAACGTGTGTATAATGAAATTTTTTCCCTTGGTTATTGCCTCCCTGATTTCAACTCGATAATGTTGCTCGATCTATCTACCGTCTAGTCATGCTGCTGGGTCCTCCATGTCGGCCTCACATTGTAAGAATCATGTGTATGATTGAATTTTTTCTACTCTCGCGCTACCCTGTTTCGAACTTGATAGCGATGCTCAATGCATCTACTATTTAATCAAACTCCTCGACCCCACATGTCATCCTCTCATTAGAAGAAACGTGTGTATGATAGAAATTTTTCCCTCGGTCGTGCATCCATGTTCCGAACTTGATAGCGTTGCTCGCTGCATCAGCCATGCCGGTGGGTTCCTTATGTCACTCTCACATTAGAAGAATCATGGGTATGCCGGACTTTTTTTTACTCTAGCGCCACCATGTTCCTAACGAGATAGCGTTGCTTGACGAATCTGACGTTTGGTCACACAGTTGGGTCCCACATGACAGCCTCTCGTTAGAAGGATTGGTTGTATGATTGACTTTTTTCTCTGCTCGCACTTCGTGTTTCGAACTTGATAATGTTGCTCGCTGCATCAGCCTTTTTTCAGGCTGCTGGGTCCCCCCATGTCAGCCTCTCCTTAGAACAAATGTGTGCATGATGGACTTTTTCTCTCGCTCGTGCCTCCTTGTTTTGAACTTGGCAATGTTGCTCGATACAGCGCCTGTATAAGGTCGTGTTGGTGGGACCCACATGTCGGTCTATCTTGAAATGAATGTGTGTATGATAGACCTTTTTTCGGCCGTGTCCGCTGTTTTGGCTTTGCAATGTTGCTCCATGTGGCAGCCGTGTAGTATCTTGCTGCTGGGGACTCATGTCAGCTTTCTGGTATGTTCTGCCTTGTGGGTCCCTGATGCCAGCCTCTCTGTACAAGTATTTAACTTTTTTTCAAACCCGACCAATAAACTTGAGGGAGGGATGCTACAGGCTGGTGGGTCCGTGATGTCTGCCTCTCTATAATGCAATATTACTATAGTGGAAGAAAAAACTCAAGACTTCCAATAGATTTAAACTGTGTGTGTCGCTACTACGCCAAAGATATTTATAGAAAATATATTATTAAACATTCCTTATTACCTTCAAGTTATGTTTTAATGTTTTTAAAAAGATGTCATGTGTCCGTGTTTATTTAAAAATAAAATAAAAAGGCAGCCTCCTGGCATTTCAATTTGTAAAATTCCACATATATAATGGACTAGTTTCTTAAAAATATGGTGGAGTTTTTTTAAGAGGTGGAGGCGGAGTTTTTTTAAGAGGTGGGGCAATGCTCAAAAGGCCGAATTAAAAATATTTTGGGCTATTCTACATGGTCCATCTACATGCGCTATACTCCATGGGCTCCTTTCTTAAATTTCACTAGGCTATGCTAAGCAGTCCCTTGACCCTGACAAGGCCGAATTAAAATGTTCTTGCCTATGCTCCATGGGATCCTTTCTCAAATTTCTCTGGCCTATGCTTAGCAGTTCCCTGACCCTACACTAAAAAAAGCAATTCCCTGTCCTCGAAAAGGCGTGTGTGTATGTTGGACTGTTTTTTTGGGTCGAAAAGCAATTCCCTGGCCTATGCTTAGCAGTTCCCTGATGTTGCTGGGTCCTCCATGTTAGCCTCTCACCACGCTGGACTTTTTTCTCAAACTTGGCAATGTTGCTCGATGCAGCATCTCAATAAGGTCACGCTGCTGGGTCCCATGTGTCAGCCTCTCTGTAAATGAAACGTGCGCATGATGGAATTTTTTTTCAGCCACGTCCGCTGTTTTGACATCAGTCCGTTGCTAGGTCTAAATATACATGGTACAAAGTAAAGGACCAAATATACACCCATACTATATAGATGTTGATCAAAAAAATTGAGAATTATCTATTATAATTTTATATAGTGATGATATGTCATATGTCTATTATCTGGGTCTCACGTGCAGGGTACGTGGAACTTACTAGTAATGCAGTAGTTTTCTAGGGGGTTGGGGAAGGGGATGACCATAAAGGCCGAATTAAAAAGATTCTAGGCTAACTGGGGGCGAATGCCTTATTTTTCATGGGGTCACTCTGAAACTGAATGCACTATCGTCGGCAGCCACAAGACAGTGAAAATGCCGAATTAAAGGTTTTGGGCTATGCTTGGGACTGATAGGCTAATTTCATGGTCTCGGTAATAAAAATTCCAGACCTCAACAAGGAATAAAAACAAGGGAGAAAATTTTGGCCGATATTTTCGCATGAAAAATGTTGACAGCTAGGACACATACCCCACGCGCACCAAAACTTTCCCACTTGTACCTTCCAACTCACACCTTCACTCCAGCAGCCAGCTACTATCTCTTTGCACCATTCTTCTGGAGATGTGCAGGCGGTCAAAACCACAAGCCGCGCACCAAAACATTCACACTCCGTCTATCTGCCGGGGAGGCCTAACACCATTGCTGGCGGCGCCATTCTTTTCGAGACACACAGCGGTCAGCTGGTCGATCCCCATGGTACGCTTATAATATCCTTAGTCCGTTCAATCATTCCCTAGAAGTAGTTTCATACTCGATCTATTCGTTTGACATTGTTCTGCAATTGATCTGTTTATTTGAATTGGTTGGCATTTTGCGCTTGGTCAATCTATTCTCTCAAATATGTAACATAGTTCTACACTCAATTTCTGAAATAAGCTAAAATTGTGTGGCATTTATAGTTCTATATTCAATAAGGTTGCTCAGATATCTTGGCTTAATTAGATCTGTAATCAACCCGTTCAGTGAAATATCTTAAAAGCTTCTGACCATCTCTATCCTCAATAGACGGACATATATTGGATACTGAATGGAAAAAAGTAACACCTTCATATTGGGAAGGTGTTAATGACTTCAAGAAGTTTGTTAGACATCATAACAGCGACTCGGATGTGTTTTGCCCATGCTGACAATGCCTTAATTATAAAAGGCTAAGTCAGAGCGTAGTCACAGACCATAGTTTCGTTAATGGGACGCAACGCACATATATTAGGTGGACTAGACACGGTGAACCATATGATCAGCCTACTCTTGATCCTCTAGCTGATGCTGATCCGCCTGAAGCTCATCAGATCGAGGATGAGGACTTTTCTTGTTTGTTAAGGGACATGTACCCCACTTCAAGCAAAAAAGGCGCTCCTTCTCTTAAAAGATCACTTTTATCTAACGTGATAGAAGATGCCAAGTGTTCAGTGGACCCTGATTCTGGTATCTCAAGATTTGAACTGGTAATGAAATTACTAAAGGGGAAGCCGTTCAACAAGATTACCAACAAAGCTTTCGATTCAGTGATTAAGGTGTACAGTGAGTCAATCCCTAGGGAAGGACTGCCAAAATCCTTTTATGAGATGAAACAGTACATCAAGGTACTTGGAATATCATATGAGAAGATCCATTTTTGTCCAAATAACTGTGTACTGTTATGGGAGGATTATGAAAACCTCGATGAATGCCTAGTATGTAATGAATCAAGATGGAAAAATGGTGATGAAAAGAAGAAAGATCCTTGTAAGGTTCTGAGTTATTTTTCAATGATAGAGAGATTGAAGAGGTTGTTTCAGTCAGAACTTTGACAAGGCTCATCTAAGGAAACAATATGACACAAAGAGATTCTCAAGCCAGGCGATTACTTACTCAGACATCGAGATAATGGCGATGAATGGAAGAACTTTGACAAGGCTCATCCAGGATTTGCAGCAGATCCAAGGAACCTGAGACTTGGCCTAGCTACAAATGGATTTAACCCATTTGGCAATATCAGTAACTCGTACAGCATGTGGCCAGTATTGGTACAATTTACAACTTTCCTCTCCCGGCATGCACTGATTAGTCGAACTACTTGCTGGCTTTACTCATCCCAGGTCCCAAATCACCTGGGAAGGAATTTGATATGTTCATGCAGCCTCTTATATGAGACATGTAGGAACTATGGAAGGGTGTCATGACGCCTGATATCCTTGCTAGCAAACCTGAAGATGCCAAGTTCTCTATGTGTGCTGTTGTGCTATTCTGTACCCATGATTTTCCAGCTCTTTGCACTATGTCAGGCAGAGTGACAGTAGGTTATAACGCATGTGTTTGCTGTGAGACAAAACAGGTCATAGTGAGGCTATAGAATAAGACTGGTTTCCTTGGCCACTGAGCTTTTCTTCCTTAAGGCCACAAATTCCGAAAAAACTTGAAAAAATTGCAGTTCTATGGAAAGAAGACTGAATATGGCACTGCACCACAAAATTTCACTAAAGCTGAGTTGTAGGCGCATTTACAAAAGGTCAGAGATGTCAAACCAGGAAAACAACCAGCTACCAGACGAGGTAAAAGAAAGAATATAGAAGATGCACTAATAGTAGGAGCAACATCCAAAAGGAAGAAAGAGGAAGAAGTAGCAGCAGATTCCAAAGGGAAGGAAAAGGAACCGAGAATATTTTATAAGCGCAAATCCACTCTATGGGACTTGCTATTGGGCTGGCAAGACACTTCGACATAATATTGATGTCATGCACATGGAGAGAAATATATGTGACAGCATTATAGGCACATTACTCAACATTCCATATAAGACAAAAAATAGCGATAATGCTAGGCTTGACTGTGAAAAACTCAACGTTAACAACAACTTGAAGCTGCATCCTAAAGATACGGTTGATAAGGGCGGTGAAAAACATTACAAATTTCGAGGTCCAGAATTTACCATGCTGATGAATAAAAGGGTACTATTTTGTGACTTCCTCCGAGGTGTGAAGTTCCCATCTGAATTTTCTTCCAACATTGCAAATTGTATCAATGCAGAGGGGAACAAGCTCCAAGGGCTGAAAACTCACAAGTTCCACATCCTACTACAAAGGCTTTTAGCTCTTGGCGTTAAAGGTTTAGTGAACAAGGATTTGTACAATGTGGTTGCAGAGTTGGGAAAGTTCTTTAGGGAAATCTGTAGAAGAACTCTGGGCAGAAGAGTTGTAGCGCATCTTTAGACGGACATAGCAGAAATCCTATGCAAGCTTGAGCTGATATATCCACCAGCCTTCTTTGATGTGATGGTGCATTTGGTTGTTCATCTGATGAAGATGCACTTTATAGATGTCCCATACAGTATAGATGGATGTACCCTATAGAACATCCACTTTTCACTTTCAAGGGCACTATTAGGAACAAGGCTAGAGCAGAGGCTTGCATTATAGAAGCATACATTGCTCCTGAAGCATTTGTATTTTGCTCAAGATACATTCCTGGTCATAAAACGAGATCCATTCTGGGTGGCAGAATTGAAGAAGTTGAAAAATCTGTTTTTAACCATGGTGTTCGCCTAGTAGGAAAGAAGGAACATAGAACATTAATGAAGCATGAATATGACCAACTTACTTGGTATGTGCTGAATAACACTGATGAGGCTGAAAACTTTCTTGCATGAGTACTATTCATACATATCCTCACATATATGAAATGAAACTTGTAGCAAGATATGTTCAGATGTCTTACTTGAGTATCGTTTTTGTAGGTTATTTAAAGCAACCAAAGGAAAAGATTATGCTGCACTAGTATGTGGGGGTGGGTTTTAGGAATGGTTTAGGAATCATGTAAGATGGTCAATTGAACTTTGAATTGCATACGAATTGTGCACATGAGATGACCTCTTGATTATTTTGTATAACCGCAGATCACGAAGCTGCATGAAGAGAATCCAGGCGATGTTAGTGATGGTCTCTATGCCCTATCACGTGGTCTAGCAAAGAGGGTGTAGACAGCTTCAGCTTGCAATGATGATGGTATCCACTACAACACTTATGAGCATTAGGAACATCTGAAGACACAAAATAGTGCCATCACGACCAGTGGAGATCACTTGACAGCCAAAATGAAGAAGTCAGATGACTATGATCATTATGGTCGCATAAAAGAGGTTATTGAGTTGAATTATAACGATAAGACTGGTGGTCGATATGTGGTTCTATTCAAGTGTTATTGGTATGACCAAGATCCGAACAAGAAAAGAGGCCCAAGAAATGATGGGAATTTCATATCGATCAATACTACTGCTGAGTGGTACAAGGAGGAACCTTATATTTTGGTAACTAAAGCTTCCAAGGTAATATTCTTGGATGACCGAGATAATAAACACTGGCAATATGTGCAAAAGTTTGAGGCAAGGAGCACCTATGATGTGAATGAGTATGACGAGCCAGTCACCACAGATGTTGCCCACCAAGATGATCCCAATGGTTGTATGGTAATTGAACTGGCTGACATCGATGAAAATTTGATTGTCAGAGGCGGATCTGTGCATGATGGACATGTAGATTTCACTGTCAAGGTTAGTGTAGTCGACAAAGACAGGAATAAACTGGTTCTACCTGATGAACCTCAGGACATGTATGATGAATGGCAAGGGGAAGAAGATCCAACCTAGTCGCAATATGTGGATCTAGAACGTGGTGGTGCAGAAAGAGATGATGGTGATGATGATTAGACTGTTGTTTCATATTATGCAGTGATATGATGAACAATGATTCGTATTGGTTTTCTCTTTGTAAAATGTATGAGACCTAATGACAATTTCCTGTTGGATTGTAATCCTAGACTAATTGTTTTCCCTATCTAAATGGGATTAAGATTAATTCAACAAGTGCAAACATATGTAGAATATGTTCACTTGGCGTCTAGCAAAAACATTGGTTTAGTACATTAATTAATTATCAACCACAGGACCAGTTTCATACAGAAGGGGGCATATGCACCTCGTGTCACTATAGATGGGGGAGCACATTGTCTCGGTAGATAGGGCAGCTGGCGTTGGTCTCAAACCAAGTGAATATGCACTTGTGGTGGTACGGATGGTTGCATCCCCGGAGACACACCGTTTTGCGCTTCGACAGTGCATGCATGCATATGCTGCGTGGCCATCCTCCTGCTCAACCAGGTACCAACTGTCTTGAAGCATCGGCAAGTTGACGATGAGCCAGAGATTCAGGCTGAGGGTTAGGTCGAAGTGGAACCCGTCAACCCACATACACGCCTCAAGCCAGAGCCGGTGCAGAATGTCATACGACATGATGATGTCCCACTTCTGCGCTGTGAGTTGTAGATTCTTCAGAAGCCATACATGGCCAAGAACCTTGTGCATAGTTCCCACGACCTTGCTCGCTCTTCGCAGCTTGCTGGGAGGCAGACTGAGATTCAACACTTCCTCTTCGCAGGGTATGGTCATGACCTCGTCCTCCTCTAGAGGGGCTGGGATGGAGCCAGGCATCCTCCTGAGCTCGTACGTCCTCGAGAAGAAGATCTTCAGTGTCATTGTGTACAGCATCACCTCGTTAACTAACTGCAGCTCGATGACGGAGAAGTTGGTTGTGGCTACGGAGACGCGGCAGGCAGGAAAGACATGGGGTCCAGACTCGATGATGCGCTCATGTGAAGAGCGCTCCAGTTCCGGTGCCACTTCCATTTGGGGATTTTTTGGGGGATGGGCGGATGGGAGGGGAGGGGCGGGGGCGAGTCGATGGTGCTGGCCGGGATGAGGGGGAAGAGGCCAGGGGGAATGGGTGAGAGTGGGCTGCTCGAACAAAAGGTGGGGCCACGCTACCTCATCACGCCCCAACGTCAGCCCTGGCTTGTCCGCTCTTTATTGTTCTATTTAGGATGGTCATAGTGCTAGTGGGACTAATTTGGGTAGTAACCTAGTCCTACATGTATTGCCAACTAAGCATTTAGATGGCATGGCCTGCAATTAATTGATGAGAGAGAGCCTTGGGGTAACTAGCTATGTTACCATAAGGGCATCTCCAATGTGAAAATAAGGTCGAATATAAGACACCTGTGGTCGACCTTAGTAGAATTTAAACATTGTAGCACTCGGTCATAAGCTAAGAAACCTTGCGGTCGACCATACCAGTATGACCCGGCCATAAGAACTAGAAAATCATTATTTCTCTCTCCTCACTACATAATGCGCTTGCGGCAGAATTTCAAGACAAAATGAGTCTATATTGCAATAAATGAGACTTTGCATGATACCACACCTATGCTATTTTCCACTATGGAGGTAGTAACTTAGACTAGTAACATATGCATGTTACTACTCTAAGTTACTCCCCACCATGACCAGCCTAAATATAGTAACTTGCATATGTTACTATCTTCATAGTAGGTGATAACATGTGTGTGGTGTCATGCAAGACCTAATTAATTAGGTTCCAGAATCATATAGAATTGGTATGTGTGATGTTATGATAATACCTCCCTCTCTTTCATCATTAATTATCATGTCATGTCACCAGTTTGCTTGGTTGGCATTGCATGTACATGCAAGTTACTAGCTAGTAATAAGTTGCTCACACCCGACGAGAGGGATGGTTGTTGTCTATGCGTTAAATAGAAGAAGCGTTATTGAGCTGGACAGGGAAGACTAATATTTTAACATATGCTGAGTTTGGGCATCGGAGCCAGTAGCTGCTCTGGTTCCTTGAAAAAAAATTGTGGCGTTGGTTGTGCAGCGTAGGCACCGGTGCTGGATGGATGAGAAGTTGTTTGGGCACCGATATTTGCATACTATGGAGGGCCACCCAATTTCTACGGATTTTCAAGCTTTTTAGCTCAAAGAGAGCAACTATGTAGATGCGATGATGATTCAGTTTATTTATATAACATAACTAGTATAGGTACAACACAACCACGACAGAAACTAAACCATACTCTAGAGGGAATCAGCACACACATAGACACACGAATATCATACGGTTCTTTTTTGTCAAGAACCTATGTCGCCCTCTTCCCATGCGGGCATGCCGTCTGGTGTTCGATGAACTTGAGGAAGCTGCTAGCCATGTCGCAACCTTTCTTGCTGCACTTGAGCCTCATTCCCGAGGACATCTTATCCACGGTAGTGGTTGGTTCGAAGTCGCCTACGTATTCACATCCCGGGCACTGGCCATCGGACAAGTTTCCAACACATTGTGCGCATGCAATGTGCGTCGACGCCTTGTGATGGCCCAAGATATCTCGAGCTCGTTGGGGAACCCCAGGAGGAAGGTATGATGAGCACAACAGCAAGTTTCCCTCAGTTATGAAACCAAGGTTATCGAACCAGTAGGAGCAAGGAAACACCTCCAAGGTGTTGTTGCCAAGTTGGAATCCTGCACAACACAACCACAGAACTTTGCCCCCAACTTACAGTGAGGTTGTCAATCTCACTGGTTTTGCTGAAACAAAGGATTAAACGTATTGTGTGGAAGAAAGTAATAGCTTCTAGAACGTAAACAGAAAACAGTAAACAATTGTAGATTGATGATAAAAGAAAGGAGCAAGGTCCATAGTTCACTAGTGGTGGTTCTCCTTAAGATAGATGACATGTTGGGTAAACAAATTACATCGGGGCAATTGACAAACATCGAGAAAGCATACATGCATATACTAATCATCTTGACTCCTATGAGATTTGATTGGGAATTAGAACATTATACATAGACTGTAATCCAACTGCATCAATGACTAATAATCCACCTTCAGGTTATCATCCGAACCCCCTCTAGTATTAAGTTGCAAGAAACAGATAATTGCCTTACGCATTGCGTGTAAAGTAAACAATACGATTGTTCTATGAACAGAGGATTGTTGTTCTCTCCCTAGTAGCAACAGCACATCTAGTACCTTAGAGATTTATTTCACTTCCCCAGATTACTAGAGGCATGAACCCACTATCGAGCATAAATACTAAGTCTTGGAGTTGCTAGCATCTACTTGGCTAAGATAGCTACTAACAACGGAAAGCATGCAAGATCACAAATAACAAAGACATGATAGAATCAATAATCAATCTGAAATAGCATCTCAATATCCATCGGATCCCCGCAAACACAACATTTAGGATTACAAATAGATGATCTTGACCATAAATGGAGCTCACAAGATCTAAACATGATAGCACAAAGGAGAAGAACCAACCATCTAGCTACTACATGGACCCGTAGTCCAAGGATGAACTATTCACACATCACACTGGAGGCTTGCATGGTGATGAAGAAGGCCTCCAGGGTGAATTCTCCCGTCTGGCAGGGTGCCGGGAAGAGCTTCATATCCCTCCCGACTTAGGGATGGAGATGACGGCGGCTACAGACTCTTTCGTGGAATTTTGATCGGGTGCTTAGGGTTTCTATATCGGAGGCATCTTATAGTCAGAAGGGGAGGCCGAGGGGGTGCCCTAGGCGGCCACACCACCTCCTGGCGTGGGTCAGGCCTAGCCGTGCGACCAGGTGGTGTGGAAGCCCTCTGGCCCCTCTCCGTCTCGTATTTTGGCTCCGTGTCCCCCTGGGTGAAAAACTGACTTTGGCTTTTGTCCCGTCCAATTCTAAGAATATTCATTTTTTGACTTTCCTGGAACCAAAAACAGCAGAAAATAGGCAGCTGGCACTATGAAATTTTGTTAATAGGTTAGTCCAAGAAACTGTATAAAAATACTCCAAAGTTGTAACAAAACATAAGAAAGTAGATAAAAACCAAGCATGGAACATCAAAAATTATAGATACGTTAGCAATATATCACCTTGCCAAAGCACTGCTTGTGCAAGGAAAAGAGATTTAGCCCAAAAACAAGAGTTGTATCGAACCAATGTGTAAAACATCATGAAGAAAGAAGTAGTAATAACCATGTATGTGGGACGATGAATAATTTGAGAACACGGCCTGCAGATGCAGATGACTTTGACTAAAACCAGAACGTGAAGTATTTGTGAACGGAGGGAGTACTACGCATTGTGGAGATGGTATCAGATACTAGTATCATAATATACTTCCTTCGGCTAGAAATAACTGACTTAGTATCAAATACTAGTATCATAATATACTCCCCTCCGTCATAAGATACTAGTAGTACTACCTTATAATCAAAAAAGAGGTAGGAGTACTCCAGGATGGAGTAGTGCGTACCTTGTACGGAGTCTTAGGACTATAGTAAGTTACACGTGCCTTGCACATGAGAATTAGATACTAATAGAAGTACCATATGACATAACATCTTATATATATATAAATCTATAATCGGTGACGCTGAAAAATAATTATAATTTCGAGCCACGTCCATAAAGTATATGGTGTATAATTGGTTCTTATACCTTGTGTCATGTAGAAATCAACCTACTACTATTAGCTACCTATTACTCGATATTCTCGAGAGAAATGACGGAGAAAATTCTAGAATTATTGAGAAGTGCGTTTTGAGGTTTGTGCATAGCGTTCACTGTGCTAAATACTATCAATGGAATATTCTATATGCTAGCATGCATAGAAGATCTAGCGGTTTGCAATGTTGGGATTTGTCAGGCTTGATCGATTTTTCAAAGTTCAAAGTACTGCGTACACAATATAGTGTGGTAAGATTATAGAATATAGGTAAAGCTCAAAAAAATATGAATATGCGAGTCTCACGTGCCGAAGTACTTCTATATAGTGATAATATGACATACTGTACTTCTATAGTACTATCACGTGCCGGAGCACTAAGGCATGTGCAACTTATTACTACTCTATACTGGAGTACATACTCCAAAAATTTACCAGACTCATCGCTCGACCTGCGAGCTAATCGCCACCTCTATTTCGAGAGTGTATAGTACTCCTACTATCTGATTAGACTGTGGCCATCTGAAAGTACGGCCGCTACAAGTACCGATATGACATTTCTCTTGTGAGTTAATGCCCCAGACAACCACCGACTACGAAAAAACTCATGTACCGCCAAGCGGTCGCTCTGCATTCTCCTTGGAGCATCTAAAAAAAGTACTCCTTGGAGAAATGCTTGGTCAAAGAAAAAACACCGAAAAAGAGGTCCCTTCATTGTATCGGTGGGAGTAAAACCGAGTAGCACCACTAGTAGTACTACTATTACTATACTATTCCTTCACAAAAAGCAGTTCAACTTCTCCTTCATTCTACTCTCCGGAGAAATTTCTTTCTTCCACCAAACGCATGTTACCCTCACAAATACTTGAAGGAATCCCGGTGGATTAGATGCGTCGTCCTCGAAGGTCTGCTTTGGCTCGAGGCCAGTCCCCGAAACAGTTCATTCAGCGGGAACATGTCGCCGTTGGAGCTGCCTTTGTAGAGTGCCTAGTCGCCCGCGGTAAACGTGCGTTGGCCCTGTCGACCGATGACGTGATTTTGGGCCCCCTCGAGGCTACCGATCTTGCGTTGTCCACGTCATGGAGGTGTCAACATGACAGGCGCACAAAAGTGGACCTCTACAACAAAGCGCCGGTCCCGGTGTGCCTCCCTTTCGACTATGATGGAGTTGCATCCGGGCAGGCGCTCTGGCTAGACATCAATCGTGGCCAAGTTAAGCCCATGCGAGATAGCAACCAATCCTTCTGTTGGGAACTTCCAGCCAGCGATAATGCGACCAGGGCAGACAACTCGGGTGGGCGCCAGGTTGCCGTGGCCGTGGCCGACGCCGTCCTGGGTCCCCTCGGCCTATCAATCCTATGTTGGCCCTTGCTGATGATCAGGACATGCTCCAGTTCGAGCTCACGCGCAAGGAACCGATGGCTAGCAAGCATGCGATCGGGGCAGACAACTCTGGTGGGCGCCATGTCGTTGTGGCCGTGGCAGACGATGCCATCCTAGGTCCCCTTGATTCTATCGATCCTGTGTTGGCCCTTGCTTACCATCAGGACATGCTCGAGTTCGACCTCGAGCACGAGGAACCTGCGTCCGGCGAAGGTGTGGCTGGGGGAATCAACTCGGTAGGGGGCAGGTCGACCTCTTCGGACCTTCGCCTGACATTAACTACGTAAAACAGTGACTTCAGTCCTCGAATTGGTTTTACCAGATTCTTGGTTGTGTTCCTCTGCTTGTTCCGACCAATCTCGTCCCTTTGACCAAGATCAACACGCCAGAGCGCGCTGTGTTTCGTGTGTGAAGCAAACAGTAGTAGGAAGAGTATGGCTCAGCTGCTCGGTTGAAATTGAGTTGGACCCGACTGCCTTTCCAAGCTAAATTTTATGGGACTTTGTGCCAATTGTATGGACTTGGATGTAATTTTCTATTTTTTGATGTAACCTTTAATTGATTGAAGCATGATGCACTTTTGGTTGAAATTAGCTATAAAATTAAGCTTGAAAAATATAACATGTAATTTATCCAACCAATTCATGTAGTACTATAGTAAATTAGTAAGTTGCACGTTCCCTGCACGTGAGACTCAGATAATAGACGTCTGACATATCATCACTATATAAAATTATAATATGTAAAGCAGAAAAATAAATATAAATTTGATCAACATCTATAATGTATGGGTGTATATTTGGTTCTCGTACTTTGTATATCATGTAGAGTGAATGATTATTAGCTATCTAAAACTTCAAAATTTGGTAACATGGTCTAGAGAAACAGGGAGAAGATTCTAGAATGATGAAGAAGTGTTTTGAGTTTTGTGCATAGCATTCATTGTGATGAAGACTATCAATAGAATCTTCTAGTTGCTAGAATGGAAAAGAAGATCCAACGGCTAGAAACATTGAGATTCGCGAGTCTTGATCCAATAGTAAATATTCAAAGTTATTCGTACAGTAAATAGTGGTAAGAGGTAAGATAAGATAAAAGGCACATGCTATGAACTCTAAGCCATATTAAAGGTTATTCCTTCTTAATATTTTTTTACTTCTTTACCATGCTAACAAGCCCGCCATGTTTCCGGACATAGCGAACCATCCATGTTTTACTTGAGATTCCTAGGTTCTGTGAGTTTTCAAGGTTCGTAGATAAATTAACCCAATTAAATTACACTACTGTCTCCGATTCAAATTAATGTTTCTTAGATTTGTCTAGATTTAGATATATGTCTCTAGCACACAAACATGACTAGATACATTTGAATCTAGATGAATCTATGAACATTAATATGGATCGGAGGGAGTCTGTCGAACTTATGTCAAATTATCTCGAACCACATGTGAGCTGCAAATTGCTCTTTAAATTCCACAAAAATCTTTTGAAGTTGCCCACCAGACAACCAATATATCAAGAACAGGACCAAGAGTTTTCAAAGATTCAATTTCTTTCTAAATTTTGCATGTCGGCAAAGTCGACCCTACTTTGAAAAAAGAGAGGGAAATAGGCAAAAAATAGGGGGACTCATGCATGGCATCCTTTTCTTGTATTACCTGCCATGAAAAATAATAAACATGAGTTTTCACAACTTTTGAATAAAGCTGCTTCACAAAAATGGCCTACCATGTATAAGTATGAACAAGTTTTAGGACTTGCGACCAAGCAAGGTCATGGACATATCCACATCATAGTTTTTGGTAATTTGGTAGTACTAGAAAAAAGTAGATGTGTGCATCTTAGCATTGGTACACAGCTTTGCCAATGCGAGTTTCCAAATACTAGGAAAAGTAACAACTCTAATTTTCTAAGCGATGGAAATATTTTTTCTATAAATCAAAGTACTCCACTTCATTTCGTACTGTTACTCCCAAAGGTAGGCAGTGCAAGAGCAGCGAGAGGAGTGCCTACACATGAGACCGGATAATAGACGTATGACATATCATCATTATACAAAATTATAATAGGTGAAACACAAAAAAATATAAATTTGATCAACATACATAAAGTATGGTTGTATGTTTGGTTATTGTACTTTGTATCATCATGTAGAAGTCAAAGAATATTAGCTACCTAAAACACTTGAAATTTTTGGTAATATGGTCTAGATAAACGAGGGAGAAGATTCTAGTATGGTGGAGAAGTGTGTTTTGAGGTTTATGCATAACATTCATTATGCTGCAGACTATCTATACAATCTTCTAGATGCTATAATAGAAAAGAAGATCCAACGGTTGGAAATATTGGGATTCGTGAGTCTTGAGATCCAACGGTTGGATCTTCTTTTCCAATGCTCAAGACTCGCTAATCTAAACGACATTTCCAGCCGTTGGATCTTCTTTTCCATTCTAGCATCTAGAAGATTCTATTGATAGACTTCAGCATAATTAACGCTATGCACAAATCTCAAAACACACTTCTCTATCATACTACAATCTTATCACTCGTTTCTCTAGACCAATGTTACTACAAAAATTCAAGTGTTAGGTAGCTAATAATCTTTGACTTCTACACATGACGATACACGGTAGAAGAACCAAATATACACCCATACTTTATATATGTTGATCAATTTTATATTTTTCTTCTTTACCTATTATAATTTTATATAGTGATGATATGTCGGATGTATATTATCTGACGTGCAGGGCACGTGCAACTTACTAGTATATAGTGGTAAGATAAGATATACCCTAGCTACACTTTTAGATACGGTTCTCACATTGGGTAGATATGGGTGTGTCTTGGCCTAGTAAACAATGTTGCCCGTGAGAGTTTTGTACAATTAGCGAAAACACATTTTTCAATTTTCCAAGCGATTATAGGGATGTTTTGTACTAGTAGTAAAGAAAATCAGAAGAATGTGGCTCGGAATGCGACAAGCGCGCCATGTTTCTGGACATAGTGGACCATGCATGTTTTACTTGTGATTCCTAGGTTCTTTGAGTTTTCAAGGTTCGTAGATAAATTAATCCACTTAAATTACACTACTGTCTCTGATTCAAATTAATGTTCTCAGATTTGTCTAGATTCAGGTATATGTATCTAGCATAGAAACATGACTAGATACATTTGAATCTAGATGAATCTATGAACATTAATATGGATCGGAGGGAGTCTGTCAAAATTGTGTCAAATTATTTCGAACCACATGTGAGCTGCCAATTGCTCTTTAAATTTCACAAAAATCTTTTGAAGTTGCCCACCAGACAACCAATATGTCGAGAACACGACCGAGAGTTTTCAAATATTTAACTTCTTTTTAGACTTTGCATGCCGGCGAAGTTGACCCTGCTTTGAAAAAACAGAGAGAAATAGGCCAAAAAAACAGGGGGACTCCTGCATGGCATCCTTTTGCTTGTATTACCTGCCATGAAAAATAATAAACATGAGTTTTCACAACTTTTTAAAAAAGCTACTTCACAAAAATGGCCTACCATGTATAAGTATGAACTGGTTTCAGGACGAGCGACCGAGGAAGGTCACGGACATATCCATGTTTATGGGAATTTTGTAGTAGTACTACAAGAAAGTAGATGTGTGCATCTTGGCGTTGGTAAACAACTTTGCCAATGGGAGTTTCCAAATAGTAGAAAAAGTAACAACTCCAATTTTCTAAGCGATGGAAATATTTTTTCTGTAAAGCAAAGTACTCCACCTTCGTACTAGTACTACTCAAAAAGGGAGCCGGCTCCTTAAAAAAAGGAGGTAGCGCGAGAGAAGCGGGAGGAGGAGCCGGAAGGCGGTGTGATGTCAGAGAAAAGCTATGATGGGCTGCTGACACGAGGTACACTCCACTAGTAGTAAATATATGGACCTACTAGTAGTAATATGCACGCAAAACAAGTTGTGTTTTCTCTCTCCTTTGCTGGCTCTCACCATCCATCCTCCGTCAATCTCTTATCTACAGTCGCGGGTGCACAGTCCGGCTTGTCTCTTCCTCGTCCACAGCGTGGCGCTGTGCATGTGTTCCTTGGTACGGCACACCGATCTACTTCCAGCAACCTTTTTTCCCTGAAATTCAAGCCATCTACTAGTTTAATAATCATCTACACCAACACAAAAAGTCTCAAAAGTAATAATAATAATTACAAAAAGGTCCTCAGACCACATTGAGACGACTACAAACCCTAGTGCGCTAATTTGAGTGTCTCGCTCCTTCAGGACCTACGGTACCCCAGTTCCAAAAAATAAATAAAGAATGCCACTGCCCCAATTTTTAGACAAAGTGTACCATGCTTTCTTACAATTCCCAAGTTTTAGGATTTTTCAAGCGGGCATAGAAATGTTTTTCATTTTATTCATGTTTAATCTTTTTTCTTTTTGATGAGGTTGCTGCATGTAATACTAGTTGTTCTATAGTTCAAACGATAAGTATTGTACATGCTAGTATAAAGCCGGCAATATATGATGTGTCACTTTGTTATACTGAACACTCGGTTATACTATTGAACTAGCTCTCACGCCCTTGTCGAATATTAATTTAGACCTAATTCGACAAATTGACGGAAAATCGTCTGAGTGGGTGAAATTAGCTAGAAAATTAAGCTTGAAAAATATAACATGTAATTTATCCAACCACTTTATGTACTATAGTAAATAAATGGCACATGTTATGAACTCTAAGTAATAATGATCACACTTCCTTCCAAAAAATACTTTTACTTCTTCACCATGCATGCTAACTTGCACCGACCTAGCTATACCAAAATATGGGCACACCGTCATTATCTTGATGAAGACAAAGTATGTCCATGACCTTGGTCATTTGGCTTGAAACCCAAGAAAGTTCATACATAGTACATGATATAGTAGGCAATACAGAAGTGTGAGTTTTTCAAGTACTTTTACTGGTAGAAAAATAAGAAAGAATGCCCCCACCAAATTTTCATATAAAGTGGACAATTCTTTCTTACAGTTCCCAAGTTTTAGTATTTTTTCAAACTTCCAAGCTAAAGCTCAACGTGCACTTAAATGCAGGTCAAACTTGAATACATGTGAGCACGATAAACTATTACTCTTGAAAATATCCAAAATTCAAGCCATCTATTGGATTAATAATCATCTTGTTTTTTGATGAACAAGTTTTAGGCCGAGCAACCAAGCAAGGTCATGGACATACCCACATAATAGTGTACGGTAAATTTCCCATATTTGGTAGTACTACAAGAAAGTAGATGTGCATATCTTTCCATTGGTAAACAATATATGAACAACTTTGAATATTGACCATTGGATCAAGACTCGCGAATCCCAATATTTGCAGGCGTTGGATCTTCTTTTCCATTATTCTAGCATCTAGAAGATTCTATCAATAGTCTTCATCACAATGAATGCTATGCACAAAACTCAAAACACACTTCTCCATTATTCTAGAATCTTCTCCCTCGTTTCTGTAGACCATGTTACCAAAATTTTAAAGTTTTAGATAGCTAATAATCGCTGACTTCTACATGATATACAAAGTACAAGAACCAAATATATACACCCATACTTTATAGATGATGATCAAATTTATATATTTTTTGCTTTACCTATTATAATCCTATCTTACCACTATATAGTGTACCAATAACTTTGAATATTGACCGTTGGATCAAGACTCGTGAATTCCAAAATTTCCAGCCATTGGATCTTCTTTTCCATTCTAGCATCTAGAAGATTTTTTTGAACGGTCTAGAAGATTCTATTGATAGTCTTCATCAAAATGAATGTTATGCACGAAACTCAAAACACACTTCTCCATCATTTTAGAATCTTCTCCCTCGTTTCTCTATACCATGTTAGCAAAAATTTCATGTTTTAGATCTCCACTGCTATAATGGAGAAGTTTTGAATTGGACCATAGCACCAATCCTGACCATTGGGCTGTTAGATCCAATGGTTTAGAGCAGCTAGATTCCTGTTGAATAGTACCTAGAGAAAAATCCACCATGCTCAAGAACCATCATGTCACTACCCCCAAAATTTCATAGCAGAGTAGGCTGTATTCTAAATATGTGTATATAGTTATTATTAATAAACTTAATTTATGAATTTTTCTCTAATGTATGAAATGGGATTCAACAAACATTAAGTTATTATTAACGAATAGTCTTGTTGGATAAAAATGCATACATTAAGTCTATTAATAATAACTATATCTACACATATTGAGAATACAGCCTAATGTGCTATGAAATTTTGGGGGTGGTGACATGATGGTTCTAGAACATGGTGGAGTTTGCTCTAGGTACGTACTATTCAACATGAATCTAGTTGCTTCGAACCATTGGATCTAAGAGCCCAACGGTCAGGATTGGTGCTATATATCCAATTCAAAACTGCTCCATTATAGTAGTAGAGAGAATACAACCTATTGTGCTATGAAATTTTGGGGTGGTGACATGGTGGTTCTACAACATGCATGGTGGAGTTTGCACTAGGTGTTATTCAACATGAATCCAGCTTCTCTAAACCACTGGATCTAATAGCCCAATAGTTAGGATTGGTGCTATGGATCCAATTCAAAACTTCTCCATTATAGTAGTAGAGATATAACCACTATATAGTGTATGAATAACTCAATGCTGACCGTTGGATTAAGACTCGCCAATCCTAATATTTCCAACCATTGGATCTTATTTTCCATTCTAGCATCTAGAAGATTCTATAGATAGTCTTCAACACAATGAATGCTATGCACAAACTTCAAAACACACTTCTCAATCATACTAGAATCTTCTCCCTCTTACGGAGTAGCTAACAATCGTTGACTTCTACATGATCTTACCACTATATAGTGTACGAATAACTATGAATGTTGGCCATTGGATCAAGACTTGTGAATCCCAGTGTTTCTAGCCATTGGATCTTCTTTTCCATTCTAGCTTCTAGAAGATTCTATTGATAGTCTTCGACATAATGAATGCTATGCACAAACCTCAAAACACACTTCTCCATCATACTAGAAGCTTCTCCCTTGTTTCTCTAGACCATGTTATCAAAAATTTCATGTGTTAGGTAGCTAAATAATCTTTGACTTCTACATGATGATACAAAGTAGAACGACCATATATACACCATACTTTATAGATGTTGATCAAATTTATAATTTTTATGCTTTACCAATTATAATTGTATATAGTTATGATGATATGTCATTCGTCTACTATCTAAGTCTCAAGTGCAACTTACTAGTAGCTAATAATCGTTGACCTCTACATGATCTTACCACTATATAGTGTACAAACAACTTTGAATGTTGATAGTTGGATCAAGACTCACGACCCAACATTTCCAGCCGGTGGATCTTCTTTTCCATTCTAGCATCTTGAAGATTCTATTGATAGTCTTCATTACAAACCACTATATAGTGTACGGATAACTTTGAATGTTGACCGTTGCATCAAGACTCGTGAATCCCAGCCTTTCTAGCCGTTGGATCTTCTTTTCCATTCTAGCATCTAGAAGATTCTATTGATAGTATTCGGCATAATGAATGTTATGCACAACCTCAAAACACACTTCTACATCATACTAGAATCTTCTCCCTTGTTTCTCTAGACCATGTTATCAAAAATTTCATGTGTTAGGTAGCTAATAATCTTTGACTTCTACATGATGATACAAAGTACAAGAACCAAATATATACACCCATACTTTATAGATGTTGATCAAATTTATAATTTTTGTGCTTTACCAATTATAATTGTATATAGTTTTGATGATATGTCATACGTCTACTATCTAAGTCTCACGTGCAACTTATTAGTAGCTAATAATCGTTGACTTCTACATGATCTTATATAGTGTACAAATAACTTTGAATGTTGATAGTTGGATCAAGACTCACGACCCAACATTTCCAGCTGGTGGATCTTCTTTTCCATTCTAGCATCTTGAAGATTCTATTGATAGTCTTCATTACAAACCACTATATAGTGTACGGATAACTTTGAATGTTGACCGTTGCATCAAGACTCGTGAATCCCGGCTTTTCTAGCCGTTGGATCTTCTTTTCCATTCTACCATCTAGAAGATTCTATTGATAGTCTTCGGCATAATGAATGCTATGCACAACCTCAAAACACACTTCTACAACATACTAGAATCTTCTCCCTTGTTTCTCTAGACCATGTTATCAAAAATTTCATGTGTTAGGTAGCTAATAATCTTTGACTTCTACATGATGATACAAAGTACAAGGACCAAATATATACACCCATACTTTATAGATGTTGATCAAATTTATAATTTTTTGTGCTTTACCAATTATAATTGTATATAGTGATTATATGTCATATGTCTACTATCCGAGTGTCACGTGCAAGGCACGTGCAACTTACTAGTAGCTAATAATCGTTGACTTCTACATGATCTTACCACTATATAGTGTACGAACAACTTTGAATATTGACCGTTGGATCAAGACTCCAGAATCCCAACATTTCCGGCCGTTGGATCTTCTTTTCCATTCTAGCATCTTGAAGATTCTATTGATAGTCTTCATTACAATGAATTCTATGTACAAAACTCACTTCTCCATCATTCTACAATCTTGTCCCTCGTATCTCTAGACCATGTTACCAAAATCTTAAAGTTTTAGATAGCTAATAATCGTTGACTTCTACATTATATACAAAGTACAACAACCAAATATATACACCCATACTTTATAGATGTTGATCAAATTTTTTTTGATTTACCTGTTATAATCTTAGCACTATATAATGTACAAATAACTTTGAATATTGACCGTCTCGCGAATCCCAACATTTCCAGCCCTTGGATCTTCTTTTCCATTCTAGCATCTAGAAGATTCTTTTTTAAGGGTCTAGAAGATTCTATTGATATTCTTCATCAACATGAATGCTATGCACAAAACTCAAAACACACTTTCCCCATCATTCTAGAATCTGCTCCCTCGTTTCCCTATACCATTGTACCAAACAATTCATGCTTTAGATAGCTAATAATCGTTGACTTCTACATGATCTTACCACTTTATAGTGTACGAACAACTTTGAATATTGACCATTGCATCAAGACTCGTGGATCCCATCATTTCCATCCATTGGATCTTCTTTTCCATTCAAGCATCTAGAAGATTCTATTGATAGTCTACATCACAATGAATGCTATGCACCAAACTCAAATAACACTTATCATTCTAGAATATTCTCCCTCA
The DNA here is from genome assembly GCA_910589775.1 of Avena eriantha. NCBI lineage: Eukaryota > Viridiplantae > Streptophyta > Magnoliopsida > Poales > Poaceae > Avena > Avena eriantha. The sequence continues at coordinate 429,058,072 of OU342743.1, read as the reverse complement.
TTTCTCTAGACCATGTTACCAAAATTTTAAAGTTTTAGATAGCTAATAATCGTTGACCTCTACATGATATACAAATACAAGAATGAAATATACACCCATACTTTATAGATGTTGATAAAATTTATATATTTTCTGCTTTACCTATTATAATATTATATGGTGGTGATATGTCATACGTCTATTATCGTAGTCTCACGTGCAGGGCACGTGAAACTTACTAGTCTTACCACTATATAGTGTACGAATAACTTTGAATATTGACCGTTGGATAAAGACTCGCGAATCCCAACATTTCCAGCCATTGGATCTTCTTTTCCATTCTAGCATTTAGAAGATTCTATTGATAGTCTTCATCACAATAGGAAAAAAGCTTGAAGCTAAAATTTCCGGAACGCAATCTAGATATTGCATCAATTCTATTGTGCCTGGCAAGCGAAGGCCAGAAGATCCAGAAGACTCTGCTTTTCTAGCATCCAAAATAGGTGTTTTTGTCAGGAATGATATTCCCATCTTCGCACCATTCAAGCTCCACCAACAGACCCCTGACCATTACAATTCATTACTATAGAAGTTATATGTAAGTCATGGTGCTCTGTCCCATGCATTCAAGCTTGCTCTTGGTTATATTCTAAGTCACATAACACATCAAATGTTCCATTCTTGCTGACAGACAAAATTCAACTTCGATCAGGATAATGAGGATGTAGAGTATGTTCTCATGGACATGTTCTCCTGTTCTTTGCGCCAGCAGCACCATAGGCTAAAAAGTAAATACTTTGATGGTAAGGCAAGCAAGGATATTCAAAGAATGACTCCTATGGAACACACTATGACTAACCAACACTGGATAGATCTTCTCGACCACTGGTTTGATCCAAAGATTATAGTATGGTTTGTGAAGACTGATACCATATCACATTTGAAATTCCTATTTGCACATATGTATCACTAGTCTCCTTTTGTAGATGAACGCTGAAAAAACAAGAGAAACTGTGTCGCACAATGCTTAACAAACCAAACTAGAACTCGTGCATTGGTTGGCCACCTGAGCGCAATAATAAGAATAATTAGATTTTAATCTTCTACAGACTTTGTGCTTCTTATATTTTGATAATGTGTTCCGCCCACTTTGCACAAAGGTGCGGTAAGTTTGCAGCAAAAATTCCAGGCATGCCAGACGATCAAAAAAGAAGGGCTCAATCCCTCCGCTGAGAGTGTTATTGTAAGTCTTCTGTTCGATTGATATTTTGTGATATTTTGAGATATTTTGTGATATTTTGTTCGATTGATATGTTTGCTGAGAGTGATTTATTTGTATAGTTAGATGTGCAGCACTGCCTAAACTGCTTCCTAGTTTTCTTTTTAATTTAAGTAGATGATTTCCAACTAGTGTGAGTTTCAGTTTTTAGCTGTACAAAGAGTTTTCTTATGTATATCATGCACCCGGGGATGAATAAACAGACAGATGCCATGTTGGCATAGTCCTGTTATTCCATGCTAGTGATAAAATTCTTATCAGTATGATCAGATAGCTATACTTTTACTACAATATATATGATGCATAATCATCCATGCCAACTTGTAAGATTTGTTCATAGACAGGTTAAATGTGTTGTCTGCATGTTTCTCTGTATTAGCTTTTCTTCTCTCACCCATGTCTACCAACTGATAACCTTACAGATTAAATTGAATGGGGACATGGCAAAACCTGGGAAAGATGATCTGGAACAAACCCAAGTAGAATGTCCAGAAACATTTAAAATGGTACTAAAAGGTGAAGGTCATCATAAAAGCACGTTCATGCGTAATGCTGGGTTGTCACAGTGCAAGTCTCAGTCGTCGTATTTGTCTAGTCAGGAAGAAATTGTAGCACTACGGGATGTAGATTTGATGATGTTACGAGATCAACAGAATTCTTGAGAGCCCATAGATGAAGAGACTCTTCTAAATTGAAGATGAACCCTGACAATGACATGTGAGTATAATGGTCCTGTGAAATGGTTCCTGCTACAGAGCTGTAACACCCCTAGTTCTACTAATAGTAATTAGGGTTATGTTTGTGCATTCATCAGCATCATCATCTTTGCTAAAGAAAATTCATGAAAGAAATAATCACAAAACCCTAATTTTGCCCCTTTTATAAACCTCTCAAATGGTTTTGTATTTTGAACACTACCAAAATTATGGAGCCCAAATGGATTATAAGGGCCCTATAGTATTTTACTATTTTTAGAAAAGTTCTTGTATTTTGAAAATGCTCAAAACAGATTTGAAATTGAAAATACAAATAAATAAATAGAAACAGAAAAAATAGGAACTAGAGCTTCCTGGGCCGAAGCCCATCTTTCCTCCCCCTCTATCTGCCGCCGCAGCAGCCCACAACCCAGGTTCCTTTCTCCCGCGCCGTGCAGCAGATAGCAGCCAGAAGCAGCCCGCCTGACAAGCTTTGCTGCAGCCCAGCTGAGGCCCAAGCTAGCCCACCCCGTCCCAATACCGCTTCGCCCCATGTCGTCTTCATCGACGACGAATCCGTGCCTTGCTGACTCTCAACACCCGGATTTTTAATCCCAGATGCCCGTTATGCCATACCTTGCAATCCCAGGATTACCATTTTTGCGAGACATAACGGATTGGATATCATAGTACATCATCCATTACAAACCATACATAAGGTCTTACACATATAAGGATCTCATGATCCAGTCTTAATACAACAAGCAGCGGACATAAAAGATAAGCGTAGCGGTGGGGTCCATCTTCAGGGGCACAGGCAATGCTGACGAAGGCAGATAGTCCTAGTTATCGTAGCCGTCCTGGGGGCCATTATATTGATAGTCTCCTTCATAGTCTGGCCATGAGAATAGCCAGGGACAAAAGCCATGAGTACTCTTTATGTACTCACAAACTACCTCTAACAAGTAATATAGTTCTAAGTTAAATTGATAAATCTAAGTTTAACAATAAGGTTAAGTTTGAAACCTAAGCTGAGTTCTGAAGCAAAGAAAGGTAAAATAAAGTTTTAGAATCAGTTAAGTTGGGAAGCTATTGTCATAAACCCAACCCTGTTGTGGTCAAGTCAAGATTCATCCTTCATTTAATAAGTTGTTTGGAAAACATCTGACAATAAAACAGTATGGCCATTCCAACTCTCCATAACCGCGGACGTGGCTATTCGAATAGTTTGACACTCTACAGAGGTGGTACACTTTCACCACAAGATTCGATACATCTGTCAGGGATAACCCTGAATCATCATACTTAGTATGTAGATAATCAAACATAACCTTCCCTTTACACACCCTAGTATAAGCACCTCTCCTATGAGCATGGCCTCCCAACCATGACCATCAGTCATCTTGGGCACTGCATAGGTGGACAACATTGAGAGGTAGCCTCAGCTCAAACCTCTCCCGTGAGGGAACTAATACTAATGCATATAAATTTCCAGCTAAGCCTTACCCAATTCAGGTAGTGTGGTTGTACGGTAAATTTGGAATAGTATTGCATCCGAATCCAACCATTAGTTTTATAAAAGGGTTAAGGCTCATGCCTCAACATTTTCACCATCATAAACCATTTGTCTTTCCCAACACCTGTCAAAACATCTCATTAGAATGACTCATCATTCCAAGGTTTTCATAAATCATTTTCACCAAGTGTTCCCATCTAAAGTGACTCAGGTTTTTGATCTACTCTAAACTACTAAGTTAAGAGTGTTCACTAAGGTTGAAAAGATGGGTTCAATCTCATGCCATAAAATGACATCTAAAGGGTTTCTAAATAGGTCAAGTATTATACTCTTTATGCTACCTTCAAAACAAGTAAAGAACTTTGTGTAAAGTAAAGGAAGTAAAGCTTGTAAATAAGACTTGGGGTACTAATAATCAAGCTAGTGTGACCAAAGCATGCCTAAAGCATCTTTGCTAAAGCATCTAGTTTAATCCTAGCTTGCTAAGCATTATACTTGCAATTGTTAGCTTGCATTGTTCATGGTGGCTTGCCTTTGTTGGTGCAGTGGTTGAAGTTTTCTTCTTCTTCTTCTTGGTAGAACTCCTCCTCCTCGAAAGCTTGGTCGGTACTATCGTCTATAAATACATACGGAGTACACAATCACCAAACAATACTTAACTAGTCTAATTAGTATTCTAAGACACACATTTGATGATCTATTATCATCTTAAGCACCACAAGTTTGATTTAATAGTTTCACTCTTTTTAATTTAGAAAAGTAATTTAATGTTCACCACCTAAAATATTGGATCATGTGGACACATGTCCTCACCACATATTCTAACATGTGGGAATGGGATTTAAAGGTTGGATCAATATTACTTTGGTTTAAGTTTATTATTTATTGATTTAAAGTGACTAGAAATGCCTATGTAGCATTATTTTGGTACTAGTCCAAAGTCACTGCATGTAAACCTTAATATTATTACATATTCAGATAGGTATGATTAAATGTGAATTTTGAGAGTTGGAATCAACTCAAAACCTATCTTGGTTGATTTTATAAAAAATTTGCAGGTTGCAAAAGCTTCTATTTTGTTATTTTTACTAGGAGATATCTATAACTCTAATTGAATTTAATCCAACGGGCTTGGATAGATCATTTTAATATCTTTCAGACAAAATTAGTTTCATGCAATTTAGATTTGTCAAACTCTCTGAATTGATTTTCAAACTCAGAGACAGAACTAAGTTTAAACTAAAAAGAAAAATCCTAATTCAAACTAACTGGGTCGCGCGGGAAACTCTAACTGGGTCGCGCGGGAAACTCTAACGGCGCGGGGCTCAACTGACAGGGGGGTCCACAAGTCAGCGGCTCATAATGCGCGAATCGGTACGGGGCGATGTGGGTCGTTAGATTAGAACTGTGATCTACGGCTGGGGATCGTCGTCGACGACGAATAGGTCACGGGCGAGCTCGAACCCTAGCGGCTCGGTGGGGGTGCATAGGGGGCGTACTAGGGCTCCAGCGACGACTGCGAGGCGGGCAAACGAACTGGTGGTCGACGGCGAGCTCAGGGACGGTCGAGGGAGCTCCATGGGTGGTCGCAATTAGTGGCCCCCTTCTCCTCCAAAGGCGGCCTGCTCCAGTGCAATTCCGGCGAGCTGCTGCTCCCCTTGCTCCGGCTAATGGTGTGGGACGGTCAGTGAGGTGAGGGGAGTGGAGTGGTGTTCTTCAAACGTCTAGGGGTGCGCTCCTTTTATAGGCTCGACGGCGAGACCGAGAGGGATGGGCCGGCGATGGTGGCGACATGGCTACGGGCGGCTAGCGGCATGGCTGAGGGTGGCGATCAACAGGCGGTGTCCTAGCGGTGCTCTAGGAAGTGACTGCGGGCGTAGGGGCGGTGGTATGCGGTCAGGGTGAGCTAGCGCTCTGAGCGGCAGATGCGGCGGTGTCCACGGCGAGCGGTGGCTGCGGTGCATTGGGCGGCGAACGGGCGTGTCCGTCGTGTTCCCTGGGTCATGGCGGAGCGGTGGGCGTGGGCTGCGGTCGAGCGGCGGCTTGTGCACGCGTGCCGGGTGCGGCGCTCTGGCGCGTGCTCGGCATGGTGCGGTGGCACTAAGCGCGGGCTCTCCTCGGTGGTCCACTGATGGGCGTGGCTCGGGCAGGGGACAGAGGGTGGCGGTGAGGTCCTGGCTACCTCCTAGACATGGCGAGAGAGAGGGAGGTGGTCTGCTAGGGCGAGTGCATGGTCGGCCGGCGAGGGGTGGCTCGGCATGGCCTTGCACTGCCACTAGGGACAAGGGGGTGAGGTGCTAATGGCATGGTTGGACCCTAGGGGGACAAAGGGATTAAAGGGAGATCAAATGGGGGCAAAACCCTATTGAAAATAGTGAGCTAGGATTAGGGTGTAAATCATGCATGCCAAGTGTTTGATGAAATGGCCGCATGAAATAAACTTTGGAATTTTGAAAAGATTTTTGGTGCGTTTGCTAGGCATAAGCTTGAGACTCTATGGGTGCTTGGGTTTTGAAAATTGAGCTGGTTTGAGTGGTTTTTGAAATAGTGGGATCTTCCCATATGAATTAGATTCAATTTTAAACTGTCATTTAAAATTAACATTTGAATGTTTTTAGCAGATCACAAAGTGGGACTTGGTACCTCATTATGTGTACTATCAAGGGGTGCAAAGATCCACACATGTTTCTGTTAAGTTTTGAGTACTAGGAATAGCCAAAGTAGGCATGAGAGTTAATTTGGCCAAAGTGACCATTCACTTAAAATATTCATTTTGAGTTGTTCCTCTTTGGGAAAAGTTTGGGAATGATTTAGGTGATGCTTATTTAACCTAAGAAACATTTTACAAGCAAGGAATCACAGAACCATGGCAATTCAAATCAATTCCTAAATTAAATGCACATACACATGAATGCTTTTATTTTTAATTTGGAAAAGTTTTTGTTAACCCTAAATTTGATGATTTGGATCTTGATAAACTTGGATTAAAGTTTTGGGATGTTACAAACCTTTCCCCCTTAAACAAAATCTCGTCCCAAGATTTACAAGGAAAACTAGGAACTAAAGATATCTAGGAACTCTGTCCTAATGTAATCTTCGCGGTCCCAAGTGGCTTCTTCTTTGGTATGGTTGCTCCACTGAATCTTGAGAAACTTGATGCTCCTAGTCCTGGTGGTTCTGTAGGCTTCTTCTACGATATGGATGGGCACTTCCCGATAGGTCAGGTCATTGTTGATTTCTTCAGCTTTGTGATCGATGTTCTTGAAAACTTCAGTCTTCTCGGGCACTTCCAGGCATTTGTGAAGTAACGAGATATGGAACACATTGTGGATGGCTGACATATCTTCAGGTAGTTCCAGTTGATACGATACTTCTCCTCGGCGGTTCAGAATCTTGAAGGGCCCGATATATCGAGGGGCTAACTTTCCTTTCAGACTAAAGCGTTGAGTTCCTTTCAATGGTGAAACTTTGAGATACACAAAATCTCTGACATTGAAAGTCAGGTCTCTCCTTCTTTTGTCAGCATAACTCTTCTGTCTGGATTGGGCGGTCTTGAGGTGCTCACGGACTTTGTGAACTTTCTCTTCTGCTTCTTTGAGAATGTCGGGTCCAAAGATCCGACTCTCTCCTACTTGCGACCAATTCAAAGGGGTACGACACTTTCTTCCATATAGGAATTCAAATGGTGCCATCTGCAAACTAGCTTGATAACTATTGTTATATGAGAATTTTGCGAAACGCAGGTTGTCTTCCCATTTTGATATGTATTCCAACACAGAAGCTCTAAGCATATCCTCTAGGATTTGGTTGACTCTCTCCGTCTGTCCATCAGTTTGCGGGTGATAAGAGGTACTAAAGTTCAACTTGGTTCCTAATCCTTCTTGGACTTTCTGCCAAAATCTTGAGGTAAATTGAGTACCTCAATCTGATACAATGGTCTTGGGGGTTCCACGCAGACTAACAATTCTAGCGATGTACAGTTCTGCTAGCTTCGCACTCTGGTAGGTAGTCTTGACAGGTATAAAGTGGGCTACCTTGGACAATCTATGAACTATGACCCGGATTGAGTCATTTCCCCTACTAGAAGTAGGCAAACCGGTGATAAAGTCCATTCTGATAGAATCCCATTTCCATTCCGGAATCTACAATGGTTGCAACAGTCCTGCAGGTCTCTGATGCTCTACTTTGACTCTTTGACAGATGTCACACTTGGCGATGTAGCTTCCAATTTCTCTCTTCATCTTGTGCCACCAAAATTGTTCCTTCAAATCCTGATACATCTTCGTTCCTCCGGGGTGGATAGAATAAAGAGTATCATGAGCTTCTTTCATGATAACCTGCTTCAGCTCCGAATCTGCTGGCACACAAATACGTCCTTTGTACCACAGTACTCCTTCTTTGTCTTCAGTGAATCCAGGTACCGTTCCTGTACCAATACGATGTTTGATACCGTCGATACTTTCATTCCCCTTCTAGGCTTCCTTGATTTGGCTAATCAAAGTGGGTTGAAGTTCAATGCTAGCTAAGAATCCTTTGCTAACTAATTCAGTCCTGAACTGCTCCAACTCCTCATACAAGCTTGGCTGCCTTTCTTTGATCATGGTGTTTAGCCTACACGGCAATCTGCTAAGAGCATCCGCTACCACATTGGCCTTGCTGGGGTGATAGTGAATGTCAAGGTCATAATCCTTGATTAACTCTATCCATCTCCTTTGCCTCATATTCAAATCTTTCTGAGTGAAGATATATTTTAAACTCTTGTGATCTGAGTAAATCTCACAGCGATTACCCATCAAATAATGATGACATGTCTTCAATGCTAGAACCATGGCTGCTAGCTCAAGATCATGGGTCGGATAGTTCTGCTCATGCTGCTTCAGTTGTCGAGACAGATACGCGATGACTTTGCCTTCTTGCATCAATACACATCCTAGACCAATCTTGGATGCGTCACAATACACATCAAATGGCTTCTTGATATCTGGCATGACTAATATTGGGGCTGATATCAATCTCTTCTTCAGCTCCTGGAAACTGGCTTCACACTTGTCTGTCCATTCAAACTTCTTGTCCTTCTTCAACAATTGGGTCATTGGTCGGGCTATGCTCGAGTCCTTCTACGAACTTGTGGTAATATCCCGCTAATCCGAGAAATGCACGGACTTGGGTTTGAGTGGTTGGGGCTTCCCTTGGTTCGACATCCTTGATCTTGGCGGGATCAACAGAGACTCCTTCGGCAGACACAATATGTCCTAGGAATCCTACTTCCTTCAGCCAAAACTCACACTTGCTGAACTTGGCATATAACTGATGCTCTCTCAGGGTTTCTAGGATAACTCTCAGATGTCGTTCATGCTCTTCTTCTGATTTGGAGTAGATAAGGATGTCGTCGATAAACACAACTACAAACTTATCTAGGAAATTCATAAAGATCTTATTCATGAGGTTCATGATAAGCAGGGGCATTGGTTAATGCAAAGACATAACCGTATACTCGTATAAACCATAGCGAGTAGTAAAGGCGGTCTTCGAAATATCCGTTGCACGAATCTTAAGTTGGTGATAACCAGTCCTAAGATCAATCTTTGAGAATACATGGGCTCTAGTCAACTGATGAAATAGATCCTCTATCTTTGGCAAAGGGTACTTATTCTTGATGGTGACATCATTCAACTTTCTGTAATCTGTGCACAGACAGTTGCCTCCATCTTTCTTGTCGACAAATAACACTGGTGATCTCCATCGCGATGCGCTTGGTTGAATCAAGCCTTTCTCTAACATGGCATCCAACTGCTTCTTCATTTCCACTAACTCTGAGGGGTTCATGCTATAGGGTCTCTAGGATATAGGTCCAGTTCCGAGGATTAGTTCGATAATGAACTCAATATCCCTATCCGGGGGCATACCTGGAAATTCATCTGGGAATACGTCGGGGTATTCACAGACTACTCTGACTTGGTCTATGGTGGGCCGGGCTACACTCTTGTTGCACTTGAATTGACGGGGTAAGGTTTCAAAGATATGCTCTACTGTGACTCCAGACCTACTGGTCATGGTGATGGCTTTCTTAGCACAGTCTATCTGTCCTTTATGCCTTGACATCTAGTCCATACCTAGTACTACTTCCAAACCTTTGGTTCCGAGTACAATTAGGTTGGCATAAAAATTTATCCCATGTATTCTGATAGGTACAGCCTTGCAAATTTTTCTAGCTTTGGTTGTTGAACTAGGGATTTGAACTATCATGACATACTTCAAGTTGGTTGGGTGAATCTTACTAGTGCATGCAAATTCTTTGGTGACAAATGAATGCGATCCCCCTGAATCCAACAATACTCTTGCTAAAACTGAGTCGACAGAAAACATACCCAGCACTACATCTGGCGCTTCCTGGGCTTCCTCTGCGTTCATGTGGAAGAGATGGCCGTTGCGGTGTGAGGGTTTCCTGGGGAAAATCTTCTTCCTGGTTGAACACGACGCTGTTGCTGAGCTGGGGCATTCACATTGGCATTGGCTGCAGTCTTCTTGGGACACTCATTGGAATAGTGACCCTTCACCCCACACTCGAAACAAGTGATCTGGGACTTGTCCTTGACTGCGACAGGCATAGCATTGCTGCCAGTTCGGGGTGCAGTGTTGTTGTTGTTGTTGTTGGCCTTGGGAGGTGCACGGTTGAAATTGTTGGCATTGCCAGAGTTGTGATTCTTTCCTCCAGGCTTCCCATTGCCTCTGCTACGGTTGGGGTAGCTTGGGCGAGACGTTGGGGGTCGGTTGTTCCTTGGTGCATATCCCGAGGAAGGGTTGTGACGGTACTTCTGGTGACTGCTGGATCCAGACTGCTGCATCATACGACGCTTGTGGTTGTCGTTTGCCTGGTTAATCTTCCCTTCCATCTGAATGGCAGAGTCAACTAGCTCTTCGAGATCCTCGAAACGGATGTTGACGAGGACTGTCTACATCTCATCATGCAGTCCGTTCAGGAATCTCTCCTTCTTCTTGGCCTCCGTGTTGATCTTATCAGGTGCATATCTAGCAAGTGACAGGAATTTGTCACGGTACTCCACCACATTCATTCTTCCTTGCTTCAATTTGCGGAATTCATCTCTCATTCTGTTGACTAGACCTTGCGGCACATGGGTGCGGCTGAACTTGACTTTGAATGATTCCCATGTCATAACTTGACCATGGTTCATCAGGCGGATACTGTTCCACCAAGCTCTTGCATCTCCTGCCAGATAGTGGGTGGCGAAGAGAACTTTCTCATTATCATCAACTCTTGCAACTTCTAAGTTGTTTTCCATGCTCTGCAACCAGTCATCAGCATCTAGTGGGTTTTCAGATGTGCTAAAGATTGGGGGATTGGTATTCTGAAAATTCTTCAGTTTGGATCCTTGATGATTCTGATTTCCCTGACCCTGGTTGTTGAGAGCCATTTGGGCGATCTGCTGAAGTGTTGCTAAGTTGGCTTGGCGTTCTGCCCTGCTTGCTTCATGGTCTGTGATGAGATTCTGCAAGATCTGCAGCATTGGGTCTTGCGACGAGCTGCTCCCTCCTTGGTTTCCACAAGTCATCTGAAGATTGAGATGGATATAGGGGTAAGAGGGAAATTCTAAGGTTCATGGTTTTGGTTTTCAAAGCTAAAACTTTGAGTTAGACTCAGGTTTTTCAACTAACTTCATTTTCATTCATGCAAACAAGCACAAGGTACAACACACACCACAACAAACAAAGGAAAACAGATGGTTTGAAGAACCATTCTGCAACTACGATACATTGGGACCGGTACATCTCATGCTACGACAGTGTTCTAGTGCATAAACTCATCATCGATGAAGTCGGAGTCCTCATCATCAGTGTAGAAGTCCATGGAATCCTCCGCCAGAACGTCATCATCATTGCTGAGGTAAGAATCCATGTCTCCCTGGATGTCTTCATCCTCATCTTCTTCTTCCTTTGCTGCAAGCTAAGCTTCCTGCTCCTTGATGGTCTTCTCGAGGTCGACCACCTTCTTGCGAAGACGGGCGATGGTGCGATCCTTCTTTGCACGCTGGCGGCAAAGAGACTGGTGATCTTGGACGAGCAGTGCGAAAGTCTAGGCTTTCTGGTCGGCAATGGCACGGTTTTGGTTGGCTAACTCTCTGGCATTGTCCAGTTCCTGCTGTCTGTCGTGAAGCAAGAAGTCAAGATTCTCCACTTGACGCCTCAACTCTGGGTGACTTGGCATCTCCATCGGCATTCCCATGAAGTCACGTCTTGCATAGTGGGAAAAACGGGTTCCTTGGATTTGGTTGACATTGAGGGCACATAGACGTGCGAGAGCTTCATGCATTGCCCTGGCTAATCCATCTAGCCAGTTGTTCTCTCTCACGGAGAACTGAATTCTCTCAGAAGTTGGTGCTTCGATGCTTCCTCTAAGATCTGCGGTGACTAGCCACTGTAGGTCTCCTCCTGGGGGTCCTGGAAGTTGAGCTCCAAGAAACTCCAGATGTGGGCATCCTAGTAACTCCGATAGTGAATCCAAATCCCTCTCGAAGATCAGCTGACCTCTGTTTCCCAACTGGTAAAACTTGCTGAACATAGACTCCATCTACAAGGATTTAGGATGAGTAAGTTAGTAAAGTGATCAAGTGTGTCAAATTTTAAGTAGTAATGTAAGAATTTTGAGGAACATGAATTTTTGAGAAAGAATGAATCCACAAGGATAAGAGAGGAGATAGTTTTTCATAAATATTCACTTTGGTTTTGAAACTAAGTTTTTGTTCGGACGTCCATTCTAACTAGGGTCTCCTATGGTTAGGATGGCTCTGATACCAACTTGTCAACACCCGGATTTTTAATCCTAGATGCCCGTTATGCCATACCTCGCTATCCTAGGATTACCATTTTTGCGAGACATAATGGATTGGATATCATAGTACATCATCCATTACAAACCATACATAAGGTCTTACACAAATAAGGATCTCATGATCTAGTCTTAATACTGCAAGCAGCGGACATAAAATATAAGCATAGTGGTGGGGTCCATCTTCAGGGGCACAGGTAATGCTGACGAAGGTAGATAGTCCTAGTTATCGTAGCCGTCTTGGGGGCCATCATCTTGATAGTCTCCTTCATAGTCTGGCCATGAGAATAGCCAGGGACAAAAGCCATGAGTACTCTTTAAGTACTCGCAAACTACCTCTAACAAGTAATATAGTTCTAAGTTAAATTGATAAATCTAAGTTTAACTATAAGGTTAAGTTTGAAACCCAAGCTGAGTTCTGAAGCAAAGAAAGGTAAAATAAAGTTCTAGAATCAGTTAAGTTGGGAAGCTATTGTCATAAACCCAACCCTGTTGTGGTCAAGTCAAGATTCATCCTTCATTTCATAAGTTGTTTGGAAAACATCTAACAATGAAACAGTATGGCCATTCCAACTGTCCATAACCGCGGACGCGGCTATTCGAATAGTTTGACACTCTGCAGAGGTCGTACACTTTCACCACAAGATTCGATACATCTGTCAGGGATAACCCTGAATCATCATACTTAGTATGCAGATAATCAAACATAACCTTCCCTTTACACACCCTAGTATAAGCACCTCTCCTATGAGCATGGCCTCCCAACCATGACCATCAGTCATCTTGGGAACTACATAGGTGGACAACATTGAGAGGTAGCCTCAGCTCAAACCTCTCCCGCAAGGGAACTAATACTAATGCATATAAATTTCTAGCTAAGCCTTACCCAATTAAGGTAGTGTGTTTGTACGGTAAATTTGGAACGGTATCGCATCCGAATCCAACCATCAGTTTTATAAAAGGGTTAGGGCTCATGCCTCAACATTTTCACCATCATAAACCATTTGTGTTTCTCAACACCTGTCAAAACATCTCATTAGAATGACTCATCATTCCAAGGTTTTCATAAATCATTTTCAAGAAGTGTTCCCATCTAAAGTGACTCAGGTTTTTGATCTACTCTAAACTACTAAGTTAAGAGTGTTCACTAAGGTTGAAAAGATGGGTTCAATCTCATGCCATAAAATGACATCTAAAGGGTTTCTAAATAGATCAAATTTTATACTCTTTATGCTACCTTCAAAACAAGTAAAGAAGTTTGTGTAAAGTAAAGGAAGTAAAGCTTGTAAATAAGACTTGGGGTACTAATAATCAAGGTACTGTGACCAAAGCATGCTTAAAGCATCTTTGCTAAACCATCTAGTTTAATCCTAGCTTGCTAAGCATTATACTTGCAAATGTTAGCTTGCATTGTTCATGGTGTCTTGCCTTGGTTGGTGCAGTGGTTGAAGTTTTCTTCTTCTTCTTCTTGGTAGAACTCCTCCTCCTCAAAAGCTTGGTCGGTACTATCGTCTATAAATACATAAGGAGTACACAATCACCAAACAATACTTAACTAGTCTAATTAGTATTCTAAGACACACATTTGATGATCTATTATCATCTTAAGCACCACAAGTTTGATTTAATAGTTTCACTCTTTTTAATTTAAAAAAGTAATTTCTACTCATTGAAATCTAACTAAGATTTAATGTTCACCACCTAAAATATTGGATCATGTGGACACATGTCCTCACCACATATTCTAACATGTGGGAATGGGATTTAAAGGTTGGATCAATATTACTTTGGTTTAAGTTTATTATTTATTGATTTAAAGTGCCTAGAAATGCCTATATAGCATTATTTTGGTACTAGTCCAAAGTCACTGCATTTAAACCTTAATATTATTACATATTCAGATAGGTATGATGAAATGTGAATTTTGAGAGTTGGAATCAACTCAATACCTATCTTGGTTGATTTTATAAAAATGTTGCAAGTTGCAAAAGCTTCTGTTTTGTTATTTTTACTAGGAGAGATGTATAACTCTAATTGAATTTAATCCAACGGTCTTGGATAGATCATTTTAATATCTTTCAGACAAAATTAGTTTCAGGCAATTTAGATTTGTCAAACTCTCTGAATTGATTTTCAAATTCAGAGACAGAACTAAGTTTAAACTAAAAAGAAAAATCCTAATTCAAACTAACTGGGTCACGCGGGAAACTCTAACGGGCCGGCCTAGTGTCACTCCGCGGCGCGCGGCTCAACTGACAGGAGGGTCCACAAGTCAGCGGCTCATAACGCGCGAAGCGGTACGGGGCGATGTGGGCCGTTAGATTAGAACTGAGATCTACGGCTAGGGATCGTCGTCGACGACGAACAGGTCGCCGGCGAGCTCGAACAATAGCGGCTCGGTGGGGGTGCATAGGGGGCGTACCAGGGCTCCAGCAACGACGGCGAGGCGGGCAAACGAACTGGTGGTCGATGGCGAGCTCATGGATGGTCGAGGCAGCTCCTGGGGTGGTCGCAATCAGCGGCGCCCTTCTCCGCCAGAGGCGGCCTGCTCCGGTGCAATTCCAGCGAGCTGCTGGTCCCCTTGATCCGGCTAATGGTGTGGGACGGTCAGTGAGGTGAGGGGAGTGGAGTGGTGTTCTTCAAACGTCTAGGGGTGCGCTCCTTTTATAGGCTCGACGGCGAGACCGAGAGGGATGGGCCGGCGATGGTGGCGACATGGCTACGGGCGGCTAGCGGCATGGCTGAGGGTGGCGATCAACAGGCGGTGTCCTAGCGGTGCTCTAGGAAGTGACTGCGGGCGTAGGGGCGGTGGTATGCGGTCAGGGTGAGCTAGCGCTCTGAGCGGCAGATGCGGCGGTGTCCACGGCGAGCGGTGGCTGCGGTGCATTGGGCGGCGAACGGGCGTGTCCGTCGTGTTCCCTGGGTCATGGCGGAGCGGTGGGCGTGGGCTGCGTCGAGCGGCGGCTTGTGCACGCGTGCCGGGTGCGGCGCTCTGGCGCGTGCTCGGCATGGTGCGGTGGCACTAAGCGCGGGCTCTCCTCGGTGGTCCACTGATGGGCGTGGCTCGGGCAGGGGACAGAGGGTGGCGGTGAGGTCCTGGCTACCTCCTAGACATGGCGAGAGAGAGGGAGGTGGTCTGCTGGGGCGAGTGCATGGTCGGCCGGTGAGGGGTGGCTCGGCATGGCCTTGCACTGCCACTAGGGATAAGGGCGTGAGGTGCTAATGGCATGGTTAGACCCTGGGGGACAAAGGGATTAAAGGGAGATCAAATAGGGGCAAAACCCTGTTCAAAACAGTGAGCTAAGATTAGGGTGTAAATCATGCATGCCAAGTGTTTGATGAAATGGCCGCATGAAATAAACTTTGGAATTTTGAAAAGATTTTTGGTGGGTTTGCTAGGCATAAGCTTGAGACTCTGTGGGTGCTTGGGTTTTGAAAATTGAGCTGGTTTGAGTGGTTTTTGAAATAGTGGGATCTTCCCATATGAATTAGATTCAGTTTTAAACTATCATTTAAAATTAGCATTTGAATGTTTTTAGCAGATCACAATGTGGGCCTTGGTACCTCATTATGTCTACTATCAAGGGGTGCAAAGATCCACACATGTTTCTGTTAAGTTTTGAGCAATAGGAATAGCCAAAGTAGGCATGAGAGTTAATTTGGCCAAAATGACCATTCACTTCAAATATTCATTTTGAGTTGTTCTTCTTTGGGAAAAGTTTGGGAATGATTTAGGTGATGTTTATTTCACCTAAGAAACATTTTACAAGCAAGGAATCACAGAACCATGGTAATTCAAATCAATTCCTAAATTAAATGCACATACACATGAATGTTTTTATTTTTAATTTGGAAAAGTTTTTGTTAACCCTAAATTTGATGATTTGGATCTTGATAAACTTGGATTAAAGTTTTGGGATGTTACACTGACACCGGCGATGTCGTCCGCCGCCGCGGCCGCGCCACGATGCGCGCCACCGACGCCCCCGACCGCCTACAAGACCCCCTGCCGCCATAGAGAAACCTAGCGTGCCCTGTTTCCCCTCTTCGTCATTTCTGTCACGAGATTTCTGAGCACAGCCGAAACCCTAGCCATAGCAACCATTCGGTGTCGCCGTCTCCGGCCACCCCGGGCCAAGCCAAGCTCGTTGTTGTCCTTCCCGTGATGTCCTTGGTCGCCCCGCGGAAGCAATTGAAGTCGCGCTCCCTCAATCGAGCTCTCCGACTGCCTCCTCTCTGGCGTCGGCCACCGCCGATTCGCCACCACCAGAGCTCGTCTGGCCTCGCTGCCACCTCTACAGTTCTCACGGTGAGCTCGCGGTGCTAACACACCCCTCTGTTCCCTCCCTCTCGCACTACATCATCGCCCTGTTGTGTGCCTGCCGCCACCGCCGCTCGACGTCGTTGTGTCCTCGCCTCCGGTGACCAAATAGCAGCGGCGCCACCACGAGATGGTCCGCCTCGGTCTCCCGCGTCCAGCGCCCACTCTCGTCGCATAGGCTGGTGGTTCGAAGTCGCCTCCATATTCACATCTCGGGCACTGGCCATCGGACAATTTTCCAACACATTGTGTGCATGCAATGTGCGCCGCGGCCTTGTCAAACCACTGCTTGTGCAAGGAAAAGAGATTTAGCACAGAAACAAGAGTTGTATCGAACCAATGTGAAAAACATCATGAAGAAAGAAGTAGAAATAACCATGTACTCGGGACGACGAACAATATGAGAACACGGCCTGCAGATGAAGACCTGCCTCATTGCACTCATGTCAATCGTAGCTTCAAACCACTCGTTCATCATAGAGCCGTCTTCTTCAACTACAACGGATCTAAGAGGGATTTTGAGACCAAGTGAGAGAGCAGAGGGAGGAGCGCAGATCTGAGAGGGTTGATGAGAGCGAGCGAGAGAGACTGGTACAATAGTTAAATACTAGGAGTACTAGACTCCTCATCTCACTCTAGGAAATATCGTCCGTCCATCCAATTTCAACGGCCATGAACCGATACCTTATCTCTTTGGAAAGAGACTGGCATGGAGAAAATTAGGGAAGCACTGTGTTCCTCGATTAATTATCTCCCTCTGACCCAGTGTACACATCGCTTGGACGACCTAGGGTTACGTGGAAGACTAAATAATGTATTCCAGTACTACTCCAGGATGGAGGTACTAGTACTAGTACTACTCTACCTCTATTTGGGATGAGACTAGCCCCAATGGGGGTATAAGGTGGTACGCACTATATGCATTAGGCTTTTCACAATAGGGTGTATCTTAGCACGTTACCATAGGAGTTATAAATACCTAATAGACAACCCCTCCAATGCATTGTATTTTAGAGTTTGTATCTTAATTTAATGTTTTTGCTCTCATGCATACATTTTTTGGGCAATTAACTATTTTTGCCTATGATTACATGAAAGGGGTGTATCTTAGCTAAGATACAACAACACCCTCTCACCTCCTTAATTAACATGCCACAAAATAATTTTGCCTAGGATGTCCCGCTAAGAGACTCCCCCATTGTCAAAGGCCTTATTACATGCATGGAAAATACTTATGTGTCATGGCAATTAATGATGAAATAGATTGTCTAGAAATAA
The DNA here is from genome assembly GCA_910589775.1 of Avena eriantha. Classification (NCBI taxonomy): domain Eukaryota; kingdom Viridiplantae; phylum Streptophyta; class Magnoliopsida; order Poales; family Poaceae; genus Avena; species Avena eriantha. The sequence continues at coordinate 429,040,159 of OU342743.1, read as the reverse complement.
CTGACTTGGTATCAGATACTAGTATCATAATATACTCCCCTTCGTCATAAGATACTAGTAGTACTATCTTATAATCAAAAATATAGGTAGGAGTACTCCGGGATGGAGTAGTGCGTACCTTGTAAGGAGTCCTAGGACTATAGTAAGTTACACATGCCTTGCATGTGAGAATTAGATACTAATAGAAGTACCATATGACATAACATCTTTTATTTATATAAATCTATAATCGGTGACGTTGAAAAATAATTATAATTTTGATCCACGTCCATAAAGTATATGGTGTATAATTGGTTCTTGTACCTTGTGTCATGTAGAAATCAACCTACTACTATTAGCTACCTATTACTCAATATTCTCGTGAGAAATGACGAAGAAGATTCTAGAATTATCTAGAAGTGCGTTTTGAGGTTTGTGCATAGCGTTCACTGTGCTAAAGACTATCAATAGAATATTCTATATGCTAGCATGGATAGAAGATCCAGCGGTTTGCAATGTTGGGATTTGCCAGGCTTGATCGATTTTTCAAAGTTCAAAGTACTACGTACACAATATAGTGTGGTATGATTATATAATAGGTAAAGCTCAAAAAAATATGAATATGCGAGTCTCACGTGCCGGACTACTTCTATATAGTGATAATATGACATACTGTACTTCTATAGTTCTATCACGTGCCGGAGCACTAAGGCATGTGTAACTTATTACTACTCTATACTAGAGTACATACTCCAATGATTTACTAGAATCATTGCTCGAGTTGCGAGCTAATCGCGACATCTATTTCGAGAGTGTATAGTACTCCTACTATCTGATTAGACTACGGCCATCTGAAAGTACGGCCGCTACAAGTACCGATATGACATTTCTCTTGTGAGTTAATGCCCCGGACCACCACCCACTACGAAAAAACACACGCACCGCCAAGCGGTCGCTCTGCATTCTCCTTGGAGCATCTAAAAAAGTACTCCTTGGAGAAATGCTTGGTCAAAGAAAAAACATCGAAAAAGAGGTCCCCTCATTGTAGCGATGGGAGTAAAACTGAGTAGCACTGCTAGTAGTACTACTATTACTATACTATTCCTTCGCAGAAATCAGTTCAACTTCTCCTTCATTCTACTCTCCGGAGAAATTTCTTTCTTCCACCAAAGGCATGTTACCCTCACAAATACTTGAAGGAATCCCGGTGGATTGGCTGCGTCGTCCTCGAAGGTCTGCTTCGGCTCAAGGCCAGGCCCCAGAACAGTTCATCCAGCGGGAACATGCCGCCATTGGAGCTGCCTCTGTAGAGCGCATGGTCGCCCGCGGTAAACGTGTGTTGGCCCTGCAGGCCGATGACGTGATTTTGGGACCCCTCGAGGCTACCAATCCAGCGCTGGCTACGTCACGGAGGTGTCAACACGGCAGGCAAACAAAAGTGGACCTCCACAACAAAGCGCTGGTCCCGGTGTGCCTCCCTTTCGACTGTGATGGAGTTGCGCCTGGGCAAGCACTCTGGCTGGACATCAACCGTGGCCAAGTTAAGCTCGTGCGAGACAGTGGTCAATCCTTCTGTTGGGAACGTGCAGCCAGCGATAATGCGACCAGGGCAGACAACTCGGGTGGGCGCCAGGTTGCCGTAGCCGTGGCCGATGACGTCCTAGGTCCCCTTGAGCCTATCAATCCTATGCTAGCCCTTGCTTACGATCAGGACATGCTCGAGTTCAAGCTCACGCACGAGGAACCTATGGCCATCAAGCATGCGACCGGGGCAGACAACTCTGGTGGGCGCCAGGTCGCCGTGGCCATGGCAGACGATGCCATCCTGGGTCCCCTCGATCCTATCGATCCTATGCTGGCCCTTGCTTACCATCAGGACATGCTCGAGTTCGAGCTCGAGCACGAGGAACCTGTGGTCGGCGAAGGTGCGGCTGGGGGAATCGACTCGATAGGGGGCAGGTCGACCTCTTCGGACCTTCGCCTGACGTTAACCACGTACAACAGTGACTTCAGTCCTCGAATTGGTTTTACCAGATTCTTGGATGTCCTCCTCCACTCGTTCTGAGCAATCTCGTCCCTTCGACCATGATCAACACGCTAGAGCATGCTATGTTTCGTGTGTGAAGCAAACAGTAGTTGGAAGAGTATGGCTCAGCTGCTCGGTTGAAATTGAGTCGGTCCCGACTGCCTTTCCAAGCTAATTTTAGGGGCCTTTGTGCCAATTGTACAGAATTGGATGTAATTTTCTATTTTTTGATGTAACCTTTAATTCCACCGAACGTGTTGATTGAAGCATGATGCACTTTTGGGTGAAATTAGCTATAAAATTAAGCTTGAAATATATAACATGTAATTTATCCAACCAATTCATGTAGTACTATAGTAAACTAGTAAGTTGCACGTGCCCTGCACGTGAGACTCAGATAATAGACATCTGACATATCATCACTATATAAAATTATGATATGTAAAGCAGAAAAATAAATATAAATTTGATCAACATCTATAATGTATGGGTGTATACTTGGTTCTCGTACTTTGTACATCATGTAGAGTGAACGATTATTAGCTATCTAAAACTTCAAAATTTGGTAACATGGTCTGGAGAAACGAGGGAGAAGATTCTAGAATGATGGAGAAGTGTTTTGAGTTTTGTGCATAGTATTCATTGTGATGAAGACTATCAATAGAATCTTCTAGTTGCTAGAATGGAAAAGAAGATCTAACGGCTGGAAACATTGGTGTTCGCGAGTCTTAATCCAATAGTTAAAATTCAAAGTTATTTGTACACTAAATAGTGGTAAGAGGTAAGATAAGATAAAGGCACATGCTATGAACTCTAAGCCATATTAAATGTTATTCCTTCTTAAAATTATTTTACTTCTTTACCATGCTAACAAGCGTGCCATGTTTCCAGATATAGCGAACCATCCATGTTTTACTTGCGATTCCTAGGTTCTTTGAGTTTTCAAGGTTCGTAGATAGATTAACCCAATTAAATTACCCTACTATCTCCGATTCAAATTAATGTTCTCAGATTTGTCTAGATTTAGATATATGTATCTAGCACAGAAACATGACTAGATACATTTGAATCTAGATGAATCTATGAACATTAATATGGATTGGAGGGAGTTTGCTGAAATTATGTCAAATTATCTCGAACCACATGTGGGCTGCCAATTGCTCTTTAAATTCCACAAAAATCTTTTGAATTTGGTGACCAGACAACCAATATATCGAGAACATGACCGAGAGTTTTCAAAGATTCAACTTCTTTCTAGACGTTGCATGCCGGCAAAGTTGACCCTGTTTTGAAAAAAGAGAGGGAAATAGGCAAAAAAATAGGGGGACTCATGCATGGCATCCTTTTGCTTGTATTACCTTCCATGAAAAATAATAAACATGAGTTTTCACAACTTTTTAAAAAAGCCGCTTCACAAAAATGGCCTACCATGTATAAGTATGAATAAGTTTTAGGACGAGCGACCAAGCAAGGTCATGGACATATCCACATCATAGTTTATGGTAATTTGGTAGTACTACAAGAAAGTAGATGTGTGCATCTTGGCATTGGTAAACAGCTTTGCCAATGCGAGTATCCAAATACGAGGAAAAGTAACAACTCTAATTTTCTAAGCGATGGAAATATTTTTTCTATAAAGCAAAGCACTCCACTTCATTCCGTACTGCTACTCCAAAAGGTAGGTAGTGCGAGAGCAGCGAGAGGAGTGCCCTACACATGAGACCGGATAATCGACGTATGGCATATCATCATTATACAAAATTATAATAGGTAAAGCACAAAAAAATATAAATTTGATCAACATACATAAAGTATGGGTGTATGTTTGGTTCTTGTACTTTGTATTATCATGTAGAAGTCAAAGATTATTAGCTACCTAAAACACTTGAAATTTTTGGAAATATGGTCTAGATAAACGAGGGAGAAGATTCTAGTATGGTGGAGAAGTGTGTTTTGAGGTTTATGCATAACATTCATTATGCTGAAGACTATATATACAATCTTCTAGCTGCTATAATGGAAAACAAGATCCAACGGTTGAAAATATTGGGATTCGTGAGTCTTGACATCCAAGGTCGGAATTCAAAGTTATTCGTACAATCTTATCTTACCACTATATAGTGTACAAATACAAATAACTTTGAATATTGACCGTTGGATCAAGACTCGCGAATCTGAATGACATTTCCAGCCGTTGGATCTTCTTTTCCATTCTAGCATCTAGAAGATTCTATTGATAGACTTTAGCATAATTAATGTTATGCACAAATATCAAAACACACTTCTCCGTCATACTAGAATCTTATCACTCGTTTCTCTAGACCAATGTTACTACAAAAAACTTAAGGTGTTAGGTAGCTAATAATCTTTGACTTCTACACATGACGATACACAGTAGAAGAACCAAATATAAACCCATACTTTATATATGTTGATCAATTTTATATTTTTCTTCTTTACCTATTATAATTTTATATAGTGATGATATGTCAGACGTATATTATCTAACGTGCAGGACACGTGCAACTTAGTAGTATATAGTCGTAAGATAAGATATACCCTAGCTACACTTTTAGATATGGTTCTCACATCGAGTAGATATGGGTGCGTCTTGGCCTAGTAAACAATGTTGCCCGTGAGACTTTTGTACAATTAGGGAAAAACATTTTTTCACCTTTCCAAGTGATTACACGGATGTTTTGTACTAGCAGTAAAGAAAATCATAAGAATGTGGCTCGGAATGCGACAAGCGCGCCATCTTTCTGTACATAGTGGACCATGCATGTTTTACTTGTGATTCCTAGGTTCTTTGAGTTTTCAAGGTTCGTAGATAAATTAACCCACTTAAATTACACTATTGTCTCTGATTCAAATTAATATTCTCAGATTTGTCTAGATTCAGGTATATGTATCTAACATAGAAACATGACTACATACATTTGAATCTAGACGAATCTATGAACATTAATATGGACCAGAGGGAGTCTGTCGAAATTATGTCAAATTATTCTCAACCACATGTGAGCTGCTAATTGCTCTTTAAATTCCATAAAAATCTTTTGAAGTTGCCACGAGACAGCCAATATATCGAGAACACGACCGAGAGTTTTCAAAGATTCAATCTCTTTCTAGAATTTGCATGCTAGTAAAGTTAACCCTGCTTTGAGAAAAGAGATAGAAATAGTCCAAAAAAAACAGGGGGACTCATGCATGGCGTCATTTTGCTTGTATTACCTGCCATGAAAAATAATAAACATGAGTTTTCACAACTTTTAAAAAAAAGACGCATTCACAAAAATGGCCTACCATATATAATTATGAACAGCTTTCAGGACAAGCGACCGAGGAAGGTCACGGACATATCCATGTTTATGGGAATTTTGCAGTAGTACTACAAGAAACTAGATGTGCACATCTTGGTGTTGGTAATCCGCTTTGCCAATGGGAGTTTCCAAATACTAGGAAAAGTAATAACTCCAATTTTCTAAGCGATGGAAATATTTTTTCTGTAAAGCAAAGTACTCCACCTCCGTACTAGTACTACTCGAAAAGGGAGGCGGCTCCTTAAAAAAAGGAGGCAGCACGAGAGCAGCGGGAGGAGGAGTGGAAAGGCGGTGCGATGTCAGAGCAAAGCTATGATGGACTGCTGACACGAGGTACACTCCACTAGTAGTAAATATATGGACCTACTAGTAGTAATATGCAAGAAAAAAAGGTTGTTTTTTATCTCTCCTTCGCTGGCTCTCACCATCGATCATCCATCAATCTCTTATCTGCAGCCGCGGGTGCACAGTCCGGCTTGTCTCTTCCCGTCCACAGCGTGGCGCTGTGCATGTGTGCCTTGGTATGGCACACCGATCTACTTCCAGCAACCGTTTTTCCCCCGAAATTCAAGCCATCTACTAGATTAATAATCATCTACACCAATACAAAAAGTCTCAAAAGTAATAATAATACATATAAAATGGTCCTCGGACCACATTGAGATGACTACAAACCCTAGTGCGCTAATTTGAGTGTCTGACTTCTTCAGGACCTACGGTGCCCCGGTTCAAAAAAATAAATAAAGAATGCCACTTTCCTAAATTTTAGACAAAGTGTACCATGTTTTCTTACAATTCCCAAGTTTTAGGATTTTTCAACCAGGCATAGAAATGTTTTTCATTTTATTCATGTTTAATCTTCTTGCTTTTTGATGAGGTTGCTGCATGTAATGCTAGTGGTTCTATAGTTCATACATAGTACATGATATAGTAGGCAATACCAGAAGTGTGAGTTTTTCAAGTACTTTTACTGGTAGAAAAATAAGAAAGAATGCCCCCACCAAATTTTCATACAAAGTGGACAATTCTTTCTTACAGTTCCCAAGTTTTAGTATTTTTTCAAACTTCCAAGCTAAAGCTCCACGTGCACTTAAATGCAGGTCAAACTTGAATACATGTGAGCACGATAGACTATTACTCTTGAAAATATCCAAAATTCAAGCCATCTATTGGATTAATAATCATTTTGTTTTTTGATGAACAAGTTTTAGGCCGAGCAACCAAGCAAGGTCATGGACATATCCACATAATAGTGTACGGGAAATTTCCCATATTTGGTAGTACTACAAGGAAGTAGATGTGCATATCTTGCCATTGGTAAACAATATACGAACAACTTTGAATATTGTCCGTTGGATCAAGACTCGCGAATCCCAATATTTGCACGCGTTGGATCTTCTTTTCCATTATTCTAGCATCTAGAATATTCTATCAATAGTCTTCATCACAATGAATGCTATGCACAAAACTCAAAACACACTTCTCCATTATTCTAGAATCTTCTCCCTCATTTCTGTAGACCATGTTACCAAAATTTTAAAGTTTTAGATAGCTAATAATCGCTGACTTCTACATGATATACAAAGTACAAGAACCAAATATATACACCCATAATTTATAGATGTTGGTCAAATTTATATATTTTTTGCTTTACCTATTATAATCCTATCTTAATACTATATAGTGTACGAATAACTTTGAATATTGACCGTTGGATCAAGACTCATGAATCCCAACATTTCCAGCCGTTGGATCTTCTTTTCCATTCTAGCATCTAGAAGATTCTTTTTTTGAACGGTCCAGAAGATTATATTGATAGTCTTCATCAAAATGAATGTTATGCACGAATCTCAAAACACACTTATCCATCATTTTAGAATCTTCTCCCTCGTTTCTCTAGACCATGTTAGCAAAATTTTCATGTTTTAGATCTCCACTACTATAATGGAGCAGTTTTGAATTGGATCCACAACACCAATCCTGACCATTGGGCTGTTAGATCCAATGGTTTAGAGCGGCTGGATTCATGTTGAATAGTACCTAGAGAAAACTCCACCATGTTCTAGAACCGTCATGTCACTACCCCCAAAATTTCATAGCACAGTACGCTGTATTCTAAATATGTGTATATAGTTATTATTAATAGACTTAATTTATGCATTTTTTTCTCTAATGTATGAAATGTGATTCAACAAACATTAAGTCATTATTAACCAATAGTCTTGTTGGAGAAAAAATACACACATTAAGTCTATTAATAATAACTATATCTACACATATCGAGAATACAGCCTAATGTGCTATGAAATTTTGGGCGTGGTGACATGATGGTTATACAATATGCATGGCGGAGTTTGCACTAGATGTTATTAAACATGAATCTAGCTTCTCTAAACCATTGGATCTAACAGCCCAATGGTCAGGATTGGTGCTATGGATCCAATTCAAAACTGCTCCATTATAGTAGTAGAGATATAACCAGTATATAGTGTATGAATAACTTTCAATGCTGACCTTTGGATCAAGACTCGCCAATCCTAATATTTCCAACCATTGGATCTTGTTTTCCATTCTAGCATCTAGAAGATTCTATAGATAGTCTTCAGCATAATGAATGCTATCCACAAACTTCAAAACACACTACTCCATCATACTAGAATCTTCTCCCTCGTACGGAGTAGCTGACAATCGTTGACTTCTACATGATCTTATGTTACCACTATATAGTGTACGAATAACTATGAATTTTGACCGTTGGATCAAGACTCGTGAATCCTAGCATTTCTAGCTGTTGGATCTTCTTTTCCATTCTAGCTTCAAGAAGATTCTATTGATAGTCTTTGGCATAATAAATTCTATGCACAAACCTCAAAACACACTTCTCCATCATACTAGAAGCTACTCTAGACCATGTTATCAAAAATTTCATGTGTTAGGTAGCTAAATAATCTTTAACTTCTACATGATGATACAAAGTAGAACGACCATATATACACCATACTATATAGATGTTGATCAAATTTATAATTTTTTGTGCTTTACCAATTATAATTGTATATAGTGATGATTATATGTCATACGTCTACTATCTAAGTCTCACGTGCAACTTACTAGTAGCTAATAATCATTGACTAATGCATGATCTTACCACTATATAGTGTACAAACAACTTTGAATGTTAGTAGTTGGATCAAGACTCACGACCCAACATTTCCAGTTGTTGGATCTTCTTTTCCATTCTAGCATCTTAAAGATTCTATTGATAGTCTTCATTACAAACCACTATATAGTGTACGGATAACTTTGAATGTTGACCGTTGCATCAAGACTCGCGAATCCTAGCTTTTTCAGCCGTTGGATCTTCTTTTCCATTCTAGCATCTAGAAGATTCTATTAATAGTCTTCAGCATAATGAATGCTATGCAAAAAACTCAAATAACACTTATCATTCTGGAATATTCTCCCTCGTTTCACTAGACCATGTTACCAAAATTTTAAAGTTTTAGATAGCTAATAAACGTTGACATCTAAATGATATACAAATACAAGAACGAAATATACACCCATACTTTATAGATGTTGATAAAATTTATATATTTTCTGCTTTACCTATTATAATATTATATGGTGGTGATATGTCATACGTCTATTATCGCAGTCTCACATGCAGGACACGTGCAACTTACTAGTCTTACCACTATATAGTATATGAATAAGTTTGAATATTGACCATTGGATAAAGACTCACGAATCCCAACATTTTCATCCGTTGGATCTTCTTTTCCATTCTAGCATCTAGAAGATTCTATTGATAGTCTTCATCACAATGAATGCTATGCACAAAACTCAAAACACACTTCTCCATCATTCTAGAATCCTCTCCCTCGTTTCTCTAGACCATGTTACCAAAATTTTCATGTTTTAGATAGCTAATAATCGTTGACTTCTACATGATATACAAAGTACAAGACCAAATATACACCCATACTGATCAAATTTATATTTTTCTGCTTTACCTATTATACTAGTAAGTTACACGTGCCTTGCACGTGAGACTCAGATAGTAGACGTATGGCATATCATCACCATATAAAATTATAATTAGTAAAGCCTAATAAATTATAAATTCGATCAACACCTATAAAGTATGGGTGTATATTTGGTCCTTGTACTTTGTATGTCATGTAGAAGTCAAAGATTATTAGCTACCTAATACATGAAATTTTTGATAACATGGTCTTAAGAAAAAAAAGGAGAATATTCTAGTATGATGGAGAATAGTGTTTTGAGGTTTGTGCATAGCATTCATTATGCCGAAGACTATCAATAGAATCTTCTAGATGCTAGAATGGAAAAGAAGATCCAATGGCTAGAAATGCTGGGATTCGTGAATCTTGATCCAACGGTCAACATTCAAAGTTATTCGTATGCTATATAGTGGTAAGATAAGATAAGATAAGATCATGCAGAAGTCAATGATTATTAGCTACGAGGGAGAAGATTCTAGTATGATGGAGAAGTGTGTTTTGAGGTTGCATAGCATTTATTATGCCGAACACTATCAATAGAATCTTCTAGATGCTAGAATGGAAAAGAAGATCCAACGGCTGGAAATGTTGGGATTCACGAGTCTTGATCCAACGGCCAATATTCAGAGTTATTCGTACACTATATAGTGGTAAGATATCTCTATCTCTACTACTATAATGGAGCGGTTTTGAATTGGATCCATAACACCAATCCTAACCGTTGGGTTGTTAGATCCAATGATTCAGAGAAGATGGATTTGTGTTGACTAGTACCTAGAGCAAACTCCACCATGCATGTTTTAGAACCATCATGCCACCACCCCCAAAATTTCATAGCACAATAGGCTGTATTCTCTCTACTACTGTAGAGGAGCAATTTTGAATTGGATCCATAGCACCAATCCTGACCGTTGGGCTGTTAGATCCAATGGTTCAGAGCAACTGGTTTCATGTTGAATAGTATAGACCTAGAGCCAACTCCACCATGTTCTAGAATCATCATGTCACCACCCCCAAAATGCATAAATTAAGTCCACTAATAAAAACTATCTACACATACTGAGAATACAACCTACTATGCTATGAAATTTCGGGGGTGGTGACATGCTGGTTCTAGAACATGGTGGAGTTTGCTCTAGGTACTATTCAATACGAATCCAGATGCTCTGAACCATTGGATCTAACAACCCAACGGTCAGGATTGGTGTTATGGATCCAATTCAAAACTGCTCAATTATAGTAGTAGTGATAATTTTATATAGTGATGATATGTTAGGCATCTATTATCTGAGTCTCACGTGCAGGACATGTGCAATTTACTAGTGGTAAGATACGAATAACTTTGAATACTGACCATTGGATCAAGACTCGTGACTCCCAATATTTCTAACAGTTGGATCTTCTTTTCTAATCCAGCATTTAGAAGATTCTATAGATAGTCTTCAGCATAATGAATGCTATGCACAAACCTCAAAACACACGTCTCCATCATACTCCTAGAATACTCTCCCTCGTTTCTCTAGACCATGTCACCAAAAATTTCAAGTGTTAGGTAGCTAATAATCTTTGACTTCTACATGATGATACAAAGTACAAGAACCAAATATACACCTATACTTTATATATGTTGATCAAATTTATATTTTTTTGTGCTTTACCTATTATAATTTTATATAATGATGACATGTCATATGGCTATTATCTGAGTCTCACGTGCATGGCACGTGTATAAACATGCTTGGGTTTCAGTTCGAAGGACCAATAAGATCATGGCCATATATATCGATACTCTAGCTACACTTTATGATACAGTTCTCACATCGGGTAGATGGGTACGTCTTGGTGTAGTAAACAATGTTGGCCGTGGGAGTTTCAAACAATTATGAAAGAACATTTTTCACTTTTCCAAGTGATTACAGGGATGTTTCGTACTAGTAAAGAAAATCAGAAGAATTTGGCCCAGAATGCGACAAGCGCGCCATGTTTCCAGACATTGCGGAGCATGCATGTTTTCCTTGTGATTCCAGATTCTATGAGTTTTTAAGGTTCGTAGCTAAATTAAACCACGTAAATTATAGTATTGTCTGCCTAAATTAGTTCAAATGAGTAGGCATATGCATATGCGCACCGTAGCTAAGAAATCCAAGTTCACTATAGTATATGGGCCCAATTCATACAAATAACTTTGAATGCTGACTGTTGGATCTATTATTTGATGTATTTACATGAATTTTAAATATTTTTTTATGAGGGCCACAGCTGGCAGCCAGCACCACCCCAATTTTTCTTTTCATCTATCCGCTACCGTACTAGACTCCGACCTTTCTTCACAAGCTGCATACGCCACCGTGCCATCACATTCGATGTGTGCTTCTATTCGAGCCTTCCTTTTAATACTATTCGAGAGGTGAGCTAAGCGTGATTTGGCACTAATTTTTTGCATGATATTGGCGGGATCTTCTTGTTCAAAATTTTAGAGGAGTATTAGCGGGACCCTCCCTTCTACCTTTCCCAAAATTTAACCCTTCCTTCACTTCTCAGTTCTCGGCAAACGCTGGCTACCTCCATACTGACGGGGCCTCTCGCCCGCCGACTCCACAATCCATCTCACATGATCCTCTATCCCATCCCTCCTTAGTCGACTTCTAGGTCCCCAGAGTCTACTCAGCGATGTCATCATCCACACTACCGTCGTTGCTTTGTCGCATCTACTTCCCCCACTCATAGTGCCAACTTCCCCACCACCGCAACCGAGATATGCGTACGCCACGCGGACCCCTCACCAGGGCGATGGTTAGAATTCCACACAACCGAGACGAAGGTTGTTGCACACTTCCTATGCCAACTTTCCTTGCACTTTACTACTACTCCTAAATGTAGTTCATCGCTTCCTTGATGTGCCTTCTCGTTACCAATTATTTCTAATGCATGCTAGTTGCAGTATTGCGGGATCGGTTCAAAGAGAAAAGAAGGAAACTGGTAGTCATCAAGCCAAATTGGTTATCTCGCACTAGTACGAAGCCTCTCCAGCCTAATGATAACCTCCAACAATCCTCCACAGACAATGGTTTGCCTCCATTTTGCATATATGCGCGCTGTCATTATGCATTTTATTTTCGAGAGTAGTTTAGACTTTGCTAGTATATATTTTTTGTAAGGCATGGAAGACGATGTATTGTCGAATGAGTTTGTAGAGAATCTAGCCCCGCTCGGCAAAACACAACTGGTACAGAAACATGGCCTGGTCGAGTACCCTAAACATGGCTATTTGTTGCATCTTGCTTGTGTTATTTACTGATTGATTTGCTGCATTGCAATTTGCAGAAGCAAGTGCATGATCATGTCCCCGCCAAGGAGGTTCGCAACACGGATATTCAGCGTGCCAGTGATACAGCCATTTCTATGAACCAAACCAAAGTATGGTGCATGACCGAAGCTAAGATTAGGCTTCTCCAAAAGGATTTGGACACAACCACTCGGCGGTTCAGAGAATTGAACCAAGGATGAATTTCTACTATTGAAGATGGCCTTGATGCTGCCGCTGATCTTCAGAAGTTAGTCGCTGAAAATCATGTTCCCAATTCGGCTGATGCAGATGTCAATGAGATCAACATGATGGTTTTGGAACAGGTGAAAGCACGAGCAAAGATTCTCCGCGCATCTTTGCAGGCAGATGATTTTCGAAGGGTGATGAAAGATCCACCATGCGAATAAATTGTTATTTTGAATAATGAGGATGACTTTCCTTGTGTTGTTAGCCTGATATTTTCTTTGGCATGCTGTATGAAATTGTACTATATCTACTTGCTGCATCTCGACAAAGTATCCTAGTCTCGTTCTAGCCATTCGGATAATGGAAAAACAACATTTTCCCGTGATAAACTTGAAATCTTATTTTGCACTTTCGTTTAGATCTGTAGACACACGTTTTGCCAAAAATTAACACATTACCATGAAAGGTAGTTCGAGAATGACCATGTCCATGTGCCAATTATCGTGAATAAATTAGTGCACTATACACTTGTGTGGCCCTAAAGTCAAACTTTTAGACTGCAGTAGTAGATCGAGTACAAAAAAATCAGCTGAGCGACAAACCACAAGCTGAAATCACCTCTTCCACCAAGCAGTGTGCCAGAAACACCCGCCGCAATGGGCTCCTGCGTCCAAAATTCAAACGGTACGAAATTTTCATCTCGCCCTTCAGTCCAGAAACAACGCGCCAAAGGCCATTCCTCAAAATGGTTTCTCTTGTAAATTCCCACGTGCCACACAATTCAAAGTTTCAAACATACTAGTACCACCCGTTCCCTTCGGGCCGAATCCCTCGAGATCACATTGCACGACCACGACTATGCTCCTTCCGTCCCATCTCCCCTTCACAGCCTCTCCACCGGCATGCCACCATAGCGACCGAAGACGTTTTACCAGCTCCCGATGCCGGCCACACCAGATCAGCTCCTTTGTACACGAGGTCCACGGCACCGGATCCGGCTCAGCAATGCCGTCGCAGCTTCGTTGGATCCACTTCCCTGACTCCACGGTACCGGATCCGCTTCCTCGACCTTGTCCACAGTCCGGGAGATATGGGGAGGCAAATCCGCTCAAGGGCAAACGACAAGGTCGTAGCTCACCATAAGTCTGGAAAAGGGACGGAAGGAAATCGCGTAATCGCGGTCACCAAGGTTGACGCCATACACTTCATATGCTCTTTACGCATTTGATATCTGAAAGTAGTTTATCTCTTGCTTCACTGCATTCTCGCACTGAGTTTTTTATCTTGTACTCCAACATTTCTTGTCGAGGCATCGTATATGCATATATCTGTCATTGTTCCTTTAGAGCTTTCAACTACTTGGTGGCACTGTACTAACTTGCTCTTCTACACAAACCTCGCTCTTAAATCTCATAAGATATATTTTTTGCTGATGCATGTAAGGTGATTTGTGGCTGACTGATGAGGAAGAACGGAAGATTAGGGAAGATAGATTATTAAAGAATTCTAAATATGCAAGGTTGCTCGGCCCGCAGAGAGTTAGATATTTCATAGCTACCACCACCAATCATGAAGTCCAGGATTCTGATGTAGAATTTTATCCTCAAGATCAAAAAAAAATTGAGGGAGACCTAACTTAGGAAGATGGACCGGTCGAAAACCCCCTCCCTAATCCGCCTACTTGTCCACTGCCCAAGGTTCTTGCTATGTCTTGTCATTGCAATATTTGTTTCATCTTCCATGTTTCGTACCTCAATTCCCACAAAATGTTGTGCAATGTCATCTGCTTAGTTCATTCATCATATATGTTCAGCATATCTTGCCTTACTGTTCTTCTGTTCTATCCATGTCTCATTTTACATAGGACTTTGATATATTAATGTATCGCTTATGTGTGTCAGGAATCAGCTGGTTCACCTAAGATCCTTCGAGGTACCTGTAGGGAGAAAAACTATGATCGGCAAGTGTCTGATTCAACATTAGTTTCTGTTGATGAACAATATTTTGAGGGAGACCTGATTCGGGAAGTTGGACCCGTCGAGGACCTCCCTGCTAGTCCGCCAGCTTGTCCACTCCCCAGGGTGCTTGCTCTATTTTTTAATTATGATATCTGTTGCATTTTCCATGTTTTGTATTTCAATCCCACCAAATATTTTGCAATGCCCTTTGCCTAGTTCATGCATCATATATAGAGCACAGTTTGCCTTACTATTCTTCTATTCCATCTGCATATCATTAGCACTATAACAGATTGAAGTATTGTTTATGTGTGTCAGGAATCAGTTGGTTCATGTAAGACACGTTCAGGTACCAAATGCGAAGCGTCGACAAGCCATCCTACTAATGCTGCTGGTGGAACACAAACACACGCCGTGAAATACAATAAACGAAAATCAGGAAACTCACATACGGCTAAAAAGTGTCGTCTTTGCGGCACACCACAGGTTCCAACAGTAGTATACGCAGCAAATACCATCCCACACATTCCACAATCACCAATTGCCAATCAAGATACCCAGTAACAATTGATAGTCGAACCAGTTTTGACCTCCACTTGCCTAACACAGCTGGCACAACACCAACAAGCTAGCGATGATCACCAACCTATTGATCAGCCCATCGCCAAATAAGGTATGTGTTCCAAGGATTATCGATGCATGCTTCCTTATATATATCGTGCAAGCTTGATGTAACGGTTCAATTGGCAGCTACATGAAGATTTATGAAAAGGGGGCCAACGGTAGGAAAAAAGCTTGAAGCTAAAATTTCCGGAACGCAAGCTAGATATTGCATCAATTCTATTGTGCCTGGCAAGCGAAGGCCAGAAGATCCAGAAGACTCTGCTTTTCTAGCATCCAAAATAGGTGTTTTTGTCAGGAATGATATTCCCATCTTCGCATCATTCAAGCTCCACCAACAGACCCCTGACCATTACAATTCATTACTATAGAAGTTATATGTAAGTCATGGTGCTCTGTCCCATGCATTCAATCTTGCTCTTGGTTATATTCTAAGTCACATAACACATCAAATGTTCCATTCTTGCTGACAGACAAAATTCAACTTCGATCAGGATAATGAGGATGTAGAGTATGTTCTCATGGACATGTTCTCCTGTTCTTTGCGCCAGCAGCACCATAGGCTAAAAAGTAAATACTTTGATGGTAAGGCAAGCAAGGATATTCAAAGAACGACTCCTATGGAACACACTATGACTGACCAACACTGGATAGATCTTCTCGACCGCTGGTTCGATCCAAAGATTACGGTATGGTTTGTGAAGACTGATACCATATCACATTTGAAATTCCTATTTGCACATATGTATCACTAGTCTCCTTTTGCAGATGAACGCTGAAAAAACATGAGAAACTGTGTCGCACAATGCTTAACAAACCAAACTAGAACTCGTGCATTGGTTGGCCACCTGAGCGCAATAATAAGAATAATTAGATTTTAATCTTCTACAGACTTTGTGCTTCTTATATTTTGATAATGTGTTCCGCCCACTTTGCCCAAAGGTGCGGTAAGTCTGCAGCAAAAATTCCAGGCATGCCAGACGATCAAAAAAGAAGGGCTCAATCCCTCCGCTGAGAGTGTTATTGTAAGTCTTATGTTCGAGTGATATTTTGTGATGACACACCCTTAGTGATTTATATGTATAGTTAGATGTGTAGCACTGCCTGAACTGCTGCCTAGTTTTCTTTTTAATTTAAGTAGATGATTTCCAACTAGTGTGAGTTTCAGTTTTCAGCTGTACAAAGAGTTGTCTTATGTATATCATGCACCCGGCGATGAAGAAATAGACAGATGCCATGTTGGCATAGTCTTGTTATTCCATGCTAGTGATAAAATTCTTATCAGTATGATCAGATAGCTATACTTTTACTACAATATATATGATGCGTAATCAGCCATGCCAACTTGTAAGGTTTTTTTATAGACAAGTTAAATGTGTTGTCTGCATGTTTCTCTGTATTAGCTTTTCTTCTCTCACCCATGTCTACCAACCGATAACTTTAGAGATTAAATTGAATGAGGAGCTGGCAAAACCTGGGAAAGATGGTCTGGAACAAACCCAAGAAGAATGGCTAGAAACATTTAAAATGGTACTAAAAGATAAAGGTCATTGTAAAAGCACGTTCCTGCGAAATGCTGGGTTGTCGCAGTGCAAGTCCAAGTCGTCGTATTTGTTTAGTCAGGAAGAAATTGTAGCACTACCGGCTGAATAGGAAGTGCATAGAAGAGCAATCGATGATATGAGATAGAAAGCATTAGTAAGTGATGCAGAGTTGAAGATGTTACACGATCAACAGAATTCTCGAGATCTCATAGATGAAGAGACTCTTCTAAATTAAAGATGAACCCTGATAATGACAGGTGAGTTCAATGGTCCTGTGAAATGGCTCCTGCTACAGAGCTGTAATACCCCTAGTTCTACTAACAGTAATTAGGGTTATGTTTGTGCATTCATGAGCATCATCATCTTTGCTAAAGAAAATTCATGAAAGAAATAATCACAAAACCCTAATTTTGCCCCTCTTATAAACCTCTCAAATGGTTTTGTATTTTGAAAAGTACCAAAATTATGGAGCCCAAATGGATAATAAGGGCCATGTAGTATTTTACTATTTTTACAAAAGCTCTTGTATTTTGAAAATGTTCAAAATAGATTTGAATTTGAAAATACAAAAAAATAAATAGAAACGGAAAAAAATAGGAACCAGAGCTTCCTGGGCCGAAGCCCATCTTTCCTCCCCCTCTATTTGTCGCCGCAGCAGCCCGCAGCCCAGGTTCCTCTCTCCCGCGCCGCCTAGCAGATAGCAGCCAGTAGTAGCCCGCCTGGCAAGCTTTGCCGCAGCCCAGCAGAGGCCCAAGCTAGCCCACCCCGACCCAATACCGCTTCGCACCATGTTGTCTTTGTCGACGATGAATCCGTGCCTTGCTGTCACCGGTGATGTCGTCCGCTGCTGCGGCCGCACCAAGATGCGCACCACCGACGCCCCCGACCGCCTACAAGACCCCCTATCGCCGCAGAGAAACCTAGCGTGCCCTGTTTCCCCTCTTCCTCATCTCTCTCACGAGATTTCCAAGCGCAACCGAAACCCTAGTCGTAGCAACCATTCGTCATCGCTGTCTCCGGCCACCCCGGGTCAAGCCAAGGTCGCTGCTGTCCACCCTGTGATGTCCTTGGTCACCCCACGGAAGTAATTGAAGTCGCGCGCCCTCAATCAAGCTCTCCGACTGCCTCTTCTCCGATGTTGGCCACCGCTGATTCGCCGCCACCCCACCTCTCCCGGCCTCGCCACCACCTCTACAGTGCTCACGGTGAGCTCGATGTGCTAACACACCCCTTCGTTCACTCCATCTCGCACTACATCACCGCCCCGTCGTGTGCCTTCCGCCACTGCTACTCGCCATAGTTGTGTCGTCGCCTCTGGTGACTAAATAGCAGCGGCGCCACCACGAGATGGTCCGTCTCGGTCTCCCGCGTCCAGCGCGCCCACTCTCGTCACCCCGCATCGCCCCTAGCGTTGGATTCGACCTCCAGCTGAGAGCATCTCCATTGCTGACGTCAGCATGACATCAGCATGGCGTCATAATTCCTTTTCTTTTATTTAATTCTTTTCAAAAAAAATTCTGGAAATATATAAATACCCGGTAGGCCCTATCTGTCAGGATGACCTTTTCAAAAAATAATTTCTGTAATTAATAAAATGCTGATAGGTGGGACCAGTTGTAAAATAATTTAATAAATTCCAAAAATGTTTAATTGTTTTAATAATGATTTAAAATTAATTAAAAATGGGAAAAAGCATAAATTATTCATTTTAAAATAGAAAAATATGTTTAATATATCAAAATGTTCAGAAAAATTAGATCTATCCAATAGACTCATAATCATGCATTGTTAAGCAACTTACATGACAAGTTTAATTATGAGAACAAAATAACCCCTCTCATATGCATCCAGGGTTTCTCTGAATTAGGGTTTGGACCCCTCGGGCCCCGTTTAAATTGCCAAGCATGTCCTAGGGTGTCATTTTACTACAATTTAACTTGTCATATCATTATCCTTGCTTGAGCATCGCACATATGCCATGTGTTGATTGTTCCCCCTTTCTTTCCAATGTTTTTGCTTCTTCTCGGTAGACCTCGGAGTTGATGTGAGTAACGATATCGAGTCCAACATGAAGACCGAGATCAACACCATCGAAGGTTACCGACGAACAGTGCCAAGCAGATGAACCTGAAGTTCTGTATCCGAGTATCAACTAGCAAAGGCAAGAAAACCCCACACATGATATAATCCTATGATTTCAAAGTATTTTATTCTTGCCATGTGCATACGATTCCAAAGTCTTTTATTGATAGATAGATTAATCCTATCTGGTGCATGTTACCTTTGTAGCCTATACTCCCTGGTCCACTACTCCTAGCATAACTAGGGTTTGGCTTATGAGCTTCGCTAGAGCTATTGATATATGTTGTGCTTAGCCAAGCTTAGTTATTATCGCTGGTCCATCCGGTTGATGAATCAGAGCTACGAATGAAACTAGTATGACAGAATAACATGGTATGATCAGAGATGGAAGTTAACAATGCTAAGGCTTGTATGGGAGGCCACGTTGGGTTGTGGTTTTTGCTGTCCCATACTTGCCACCACTAGGACCTGAGTTCTTGCCTCTTGAACCAAGATGAGCGTACAACCACACGGGGGCCTGGAAACCCCCTCGACCAACTAACTTGCCTAGTAGATTCCATGGGTCACATAGTTCGGGCGTTCCATTCGACATATGCATTCTGGTTGTTCTCGAAGGAGGTGGAGGAGGTGCATTCATACAGGTAGGTAGGCGTGGCTAGGAATGGGAGAGGCACGGCCTCCGTAATCTTAAACCCTATTCACATCTCTGGGGACCGACTTCAGGACTTGACCCATTATGGTGGAATCTCCTTAGGGCGTGACTCATGGTCTCGGCAAAAGCAATGTAAAGGTCATGGTCAACCACTCTCTACCGGCCTTCCAAGGAAGAGGGATAATGCTTTGGCACTAAAAATCGGTTCGGACGTGTGAGTAATTTTGTGCACCCCTGCAGGGTATTAATCTTTTCGAAAAAGCCATGTCCGTGGTTATGGACGACTTGGGAATGGATGTGATGATCATAGAGAACTATAACCTAATCGTAAAACTTGGCAAGTAAGTAAAGTGTGCTTAAGGATGCTTCCTTAGGGATCAAGGGGGTGATCCTAGTTGGTAGGTTCAGCTGATAAAGATTCGGTGGATATCAAAAGAAGATCAAAGCTAGATAAATCGTTTTCTTATCCCCTTTCAAATGTTCCACTTAGTCGAGTTTCTCCTACCTCTTTTACAAAGAAAGTTAGCTTTATGCAAAATAACTCCACCAGCCATAAGTCTTGCGGAGTACACCCTGTACTCAGCCTTGCTTTGTTGATACTTTTGCAGTAGGTAACTGTTCCCTTAGAAGGTGAGTTTGTTACAAGGTGAGTAGCTTGGGGTTCTCGGTCGGTAGCCTGGCATCTATGGATTGGGACATCATCGTTATGCTTCAGGCCTCTTAAGCCATTTGTTAAGTTTGCTATACTTAATAGCATATTTTTCCTTCTGTTGTTTGATGTTTGTGGTTAGTGACCTCTGCTTGTAATATTTTGGTTCTTCACTCAGTTATGAGCTTGCTATAATAATTTTTGTGTCGCAGGGTTACTGTTGTGTTACCGAGTTCTCACTGGATATCCTCGAGCTCTAGGTTAAGCTTATGCCAGGCTAAGGTCTAGGATTTGTTTAACCCTGATCCCAGGGTGTCATAGTTTTTGGTATCAGAGCAGTACCGACTATAGGACAACCTTTCTACTGGTCGATGTTGAGTCTAGTGCTTATGAAAACTATTTGAAAGCTGAAAAGTATTTGTGATAACTATGGTATGCTTCTTTTTCTCCTTATCTAGTTTCGCTCTAACTCTGGTTCATCTTATCTTGTGTTGATTTGGAAAAAGTTTTACTATCTCATCTCGTCTTTCAAAACTTAGGTGCCTTTTTGGCATGAAGTTTCTCAACCCGTTGACCTAGTGTTGAGTTCTCTAGCGTCAATTTTGTGTGTTCCTTGTTTCCCTTTGCTCTTCTTCAGCTGAGAGGTTCCTTTCCATCATGATCTCTCTATCTTATGGGTCCAGAACATTGTGTTGATGGTTCCATAGTGTTCTATTCTAGGCCTCGAGGTTTCCTTTCACCTCGTGTACCTACTTTTCGTTTGTTTGGGTACTACAGAAGTTGTGACTTATTCTGGAAGCTGCATCATGGTTATTATCTTGTAGTGCTCTTTGTGCTACTAAGATAGTAGTTACTCTTTTCTCGGGTTTTAACCCTTGGACTTGAACTAAAGATCCCGGATTGTGCTGGATTCTGCTGATGTGTATCTTGCACATGAAGCTGACCTTTAACCCAAGATCCATTTTGTTGATCCCTGTTGTTAACGTCTAAACATTACCTTAGGATGGCTAATACCTTCTACTCTAGCCTTCTGGTCTTTGGTTATTACCGTGATTAAATTATGACAAACAAAGGACTTCCCCTACCACATGCTATGGCGGATGTTCCTCAATGGAACAAAATAGATCACGACATGAGTACTCTTTGTGAGTCCCACTTCTATACTCGTGACTCTACCACACCTTCCTCCCTTCTTTGCATTGGTCCTCGGAAGATTGTTCACTTATGCATCCACATCTCGAGATGACATCCTGAGCATGTTCCTTTTCCCTGTTGTTTCTGACCTTTGTCTACCAGTTGGTAGCCAAGTAGTAAATGTGCATCGATGTCTTTCGATGCAAGATACTCTTGTGGTTTATCAGACAAAACATCTTGGGATGTCAGGAGAAACAAACTCCAATACCGCGTCATTTCTAGGACCAGGTCAAAGTGTTGTAACCCGCAAATCAATGAGCATTGATTAGCTTCTAATTTGTTCTACCTTAAAGTATCACATTCTTATATACTAAGAGGTCGTGACGAGTTCCATGACCTCCTAATGAAGTGATGCTCTTATACATCTTTACCACCCTTCCTTAGAGCTTTCGTGCTCGTGAATGATCCGTGTGCGTAATAATGTGGCCATCTGAGATTCTTAGCAATCATTATTGCTTTGGACCTCAACAAGGACATTTGTGTCATTCTTAGCGTGATGGTTAACCTATCACTAAGCAAAGGATGATTGTGCTACCAAGTCGGCTACTCTGGTGCCTTCTCCTCAGTCAAAGAGTTAGGCTTGTGCCGAATCTCTGAGACTATGTCTTCTTGCCTTACCAAGCAAGTTTCCTCTCAAAACAAGTGACATATCTATGGGTCGTGATATTCTAGACGTCTTTCTAGAAGTATCACCATGTTGCCACATGATCGTGATGTCAAGTTCTTGAGCACGCTAGTTCTTTGAACAGTTCCTTCTCCAAGGATCCATACTGCATACCCATGAACTAGTTGGTTAAGCTTAAACAACAACCTGGAGAGTTGTAAGACAAAAGTTCTATCACACGTGTTCCTCCTAAAGGGATGTCTAGTTTTGTTCATGCTGAAGAAAGATAGTGTTTCCTTCATGGAAATGTTATCGTCCCCACCTTTGATATGATACGGGTTGTCCTCAAATCAAACTCAGTTACATGGACTATCCTAATGATGTATTTACTTGTGATGTTTCACCTAGGTACATCTTCATGTCCTTTGGTCTGACCAATATTGTTATTTTGTTCATACCACATGTGAGTCTATCTTCTTGGAGTATAATGATAAGTTTGTTGTTGATCCCATTGATGGCATCCTTATCCTCCCCAAGCTAGACATGATCCATATGGAACATTTGGCATTAATGTTGGAAACTTTTGAGAACTGTCTTTGACTTATATCGAAGCATGTGTTCTGGATGTTAGAAGTAACCTTCTCCAATTCACGTGCAATTGTTGAAAGATGTCGTCATGGATTAGAGTAGAGTTTTTTTTTATTTCCTCAGGAATCATTTAAATTTCAGTCAATCATGTGCGAAGTATTCTTGATATGGTAGGTCAATACCTTGCCATCCCGAGAACATCCTTTAAGCACATAAAGCCACTAGCTTCTTTGTCATGGAAGAGAAGAAGTTCTACAAACTTCAGCATCCTCCTAAATGTCTCCCAACAATAAGGATGCATTTGTGTTTCATTGTAATCAATTCATGTAGGGACAATTATCTTTGGATAACCTGTTAATACATGGGTTTTGCAACCTAGATCATTCATTTGGAGCTTAACAATGTAGTTCATGTCTTGAGAATCTAGTGACTTTACCTCTGTGTAAATGTTGCAACCTTTATGTCCAGACATGCTAAGTCTGAAGTATCATTCCACCTAACCGAATCTGAATCTCAAGCAGATATGATGTTTAGTGTTCATCAAGGTTTTTGACATAGGTTTCTTCAAAAGTACGGCAAGATTGATGTAGTGGTTGACACAATCAGGCGGAAATCCTATTGTCATATACTTTTGAATCAACAATAACAACCACTCTTCATGAGGCTTCTTCTATGATTTATTATAGGAGTTGTGCTTATGGTTTCCTTTGTATCCGAACTTTGACCTTTACTTGATGTCCACTTTCTCTAACATCAAGGAGAACATTTGAAGTAGTGTTGCTAAATGTCTCTTGGTCGATCCTCTAGACCCTTTTATGTTGGCAAGCATCTTGTTGTGCCAAACAACTGAAGTCTGAGAATGAAGTTTATTTTTCCTCGTGTCATCAGGAATCCTCTTATATAGTCATCTTACTGGGGGTAAAGTGGTATCATGATCTTTGGCAAAGATTCTGATAGACCTGGATGAATAAAGAGTTTCCTTTGGTTCCTCTAACATGTTGAAAGAGCGACTATGATTTTGGTAATCAGAAGTTCCTTGTCAACACCCAGGTTTTTAATCCTAGATGCCTGTTATGTCATTCATCGCAATCCCAGGATTACCATTTTTGCGAGACATAACAGATTGGATATCACAGTACATCATCCATTACAAACCATAAATAAGGTCTTACACAAATAAGGATCTCATGATCCAGTCTTAATACAACAAGCAGCGGAATAAAAGATAAGTGTAGCGGTGTGGTCCATCTTCAGGGGCACAGGCAATGCTGATGAAGGAAGATAGTCCTAGTTATCATAGCCGTCCTGCTGGCCGTCATCTTGGTAGTCTCCTTCATAGTCTGGCCATAGGAATAGCCAGGGACAAAAGCCATGAGTACTCTTTAAGTACTCGCAAACTACCACTAACAAGTAGTATAGTTCTAGTGCAAAGTGCTAACTCTAAGTTTATTTATAAAGTTAAGTTTGAAACCTAAGCTGAGTTCAGAAACAAAGAAAGATAAAATAAAGTTCTAGAATCACTTAAGTTGGGAAGCTAGTGTCATAGTCACAACCCTGTTGTGGTCAAGTCAAGATTCATCAGTCATATCATAAGTCATTTTGAAAACATCTGACAACAAAACAGTATGGCCACTCCAACTGTCCATAACTACGGACGCGGCTATTCGAATAGTTTGACACTCTGCAGAGGTGGTACACTTTCACCACAAGATTCGATACTTCTGTCAGGGATAACCCTGAATCATCATACTTACTATGCAGATAATCAAACATAACCTTTCCTTTACACACCCTAGTATAAGCACTTGTTCTATGAGTATGGCCTCCCAACCATGACCATCTGTCATCTTGGGCACTGCATAGGTGGACAACATTGAGAGGTATCCTCAGCTCAAACCTCTCCCGCGAGGGAACTAATACTAATGCATATAAATTTCTGGCTAAGCCTTACCCAATTCAGTTATTGTGGTTGTACGGTAAAATTGGAATGGTATCGCATCCGAATCCAACCATCAGTTTTGTAAAAAGGGTTAAGGCTCGTGCCTCAACATTTTCATCATCCTAAACTATCTGTGTTTCTCAACACGTGTCAAAACATCTCAATAGAATGACTCATCATTCCAGGGTTTTCATAATTCATTTTCACCAAGTGTTCCCATCTAAAGTGACTCAAGTTTTTATCTAGCTCTAAGCTACTAAGTTAAGAGTGTTCACTAAGGTGGAAAGGTAAGATCAATCTCATGCCATAGAATTACATATAAGGTTATCTAGATAGGTCAAGTTTTATACTTTTTATGCTACCTTCAAAACAAGTAAAGGACTTTGATAAAGTAAGGAAAAGTAAAGCTTGGAATCAAAACTTGGAATAGGTATAAGTCCAAAATGGTATAACCAAAGCATGCCTAGTGCATCTTGCTAAGATTATCTAGCTTAATTATAGCTTGCTAAGCATTATACTTGCAAGTGTTAGCTTGCCTTGGTTGGTGCAGTGGTTGAAGTTTTCTTCCTCCTCTTGATAGCACTCCTCCTCCTCGAAAGCTTGGTCGGTACTATCGTCTATAAATACATACGGAATACACAATCACCAAACAATACTTAACTAGTCTACTTAGCACACAAAGGCACCCATTTTAATGATCTATTATCATCACAAGCATCACAAGGTTTTACTAACTAGTTTCATTCTTTTTATTTAAGAAAAGTAATTTCTACTCATTGAAAATAACTAAGATTTAATATTCACCAATTAAAATATGGGATCATATGGACACATGTCATCACCACATATTCTAACATATGTGAATGTGATTTAAATGTTGGATCATATTTTAATAAGCTTAAGTTTATTATTTAATGATTTAAAGTGACTAGAAATGCCTATATAGCATTATTTTGGTACTAGTCCAAAGTCACTGCATGGAAACCTTAACATTATTACATATTCAGATAGGTATGGTTAAATGTGATTTTTGAGAGTTGGAACCAACTCAAAAGCTATCACGGTTGATTTTATAAAAATGTTTGAGTGTGCAAATGCTTCTGTCTTATTATTTTTACTAGGAGAGATCTCTAACTCTAAATGAATTACATCCAACGGACTCGGATAGATTTTTTCAGAAGCTTTCCAACACAATTGGAATCACTCCATTTGGATTTGTAAATCTCTTTGAAATGATTTTTAAACTAAGGGACAGAACTAAGTTCAAACTAAATTAGAAAAATCTAAGTTTGAATTAAATCGGTCGCGCGGGAAAGCTAATGGTCTGGCCCAGCGGCACTCCGCGACGTAGAGAACAGCTAACAGGGGGTCCACATGTCAGCGGCTCTTTAAACACGAAGCGGTACGGGGCAATGTGGACCGTGCGATTAAAAGTGAGATCTATGGGTGAGGAGCGTTGTCTCCGGCAAACAGGTCGCCGGCGAGAACTAACCCTAGCGGCTCGGTGGGGGTGCACAGGGGGCATACCGGGGCTCTAGCTACTGCGGTGATGGGGGCGATCAAACGTGATGTCGATGGCGGACTCACGGGTGGTCGCGGCAGCTCCTGGGGTGGACGGAATCCATGGCACCTTCTCCCCCCTCTACAGCGGGCTCCTCCGGCGCAATTCCGGCGAACTGGGGCTCGAGCCGCTCCGGCGAGAGGTGGCAAAGGATCAGTGAGGAGAGGGGAGTGGAATGGTGTGAGGAGTTTGTGCTGGGGAGGGCTCCTTTTATAGGGCGACGAGGGGACCGAGCGGCACGACGGCGAACTCGTTGGTGATG
Organism: Avena eriantha; assembly: GCA_910589775.1. NCBI lineage: Eukaryota > Viridiplantae > Streptophyta > Magnoliopsida > Poales > Poaceae > Avena > Avena eriantha. The sequence continues at coordinate 429,013,656 of OU342743.1, read as the reverse complement.
CTGATACAGGCAGCTAGAGGCATGGGCGGCGTAGGCAAACGGTGGCCTGCTTCCTGGCGGTCATCTATGTTTTGAATGCGCGGCTAGGAGCGGTGGCATTTGGTCGGGAGCGTCTCGTGCTCTGGGAGAAAAAGGCGGTGCTCGACGCAGCACACGGCGATTGTGGGTTGCGCGGCGGCGCACGGCCATGTCTGGTGGGGTGCTGGAGTCGAGGCGGAGCGGCGTGCAGGATTTTATGGCGGTCTGCTGCGTGCTGGCGACGATCACGCTCTGGTGCGCTCTGGCGAGCTCGCAGAGAGAATAGGCGGCAGTGCGGGGGTGTGGTCCAGGGTCTGGCTGGGCTTGGTTAAGGGTAGGGAGGTGCGGTAGGGTTAGGCGGAGCTAGTGGTGGTGTTGGAACGGCGGGACGTGGTCTGTGGCGCATTCCCCTCTTCTGGCCAGCGGTGACCAAAAAGGGGCGGCGCTGCACTTCTGCTGCGGCTTAGGGGTAGGCCGGTGATCACTTGGTTGGGCTCAGGAGGACAAGGGAGAGTAGAGAGGGTCAATTGGGGGACAATGGCTTAAGTACAAATAGTAATAGTTAGGCAGTTTATTTTCTTCATGCCACCTGTTCGACACAATGGCCGCATGAGAAAAGTTTTTGAATTTTTGGTTGAATTTTTGTGGAGTTGTTGATATTATGCTTGAGCATCTGTGATTTCTTGGGATTTGAAAATGGAGCTCATTTGAGTGGTTTTTGAATAAGTGGGATCTTGATACATACACTAGATTCAATTTTCAAATGCCATTTAAAATTAGTGTGTGCAAGTTTTTGGTAGATCACAAAGTGGGCCTTGGTACACTACTACATGTACTAGCAAGGGGTGCAAAGATCCACATTTTTCTCTGTTAAGAATTGAGTCCTAGGAATAGCCAAAGTAGGCATGGTAGTTAAAATGGCACAATTGACCATTTCTTTCTTTTATTCATTTTGTTTGTTTTTCTTTGGGACTTGTTTGGGAATGATCTAGATGATGTTTATTTCTCCTGAGAATCATTTTACAAGCAATGGATCACTTAATCATGGCAATTCAAAACAACTCCTATTTAAATGCACACACATATGAATGCTATAATATTTTTAATTGGAAAAGTTTTTTGTTAACTCTAATTTTGATGATTTGGATCTTAATAACCTTGGATTAAAGTTTTGGGATGTTACATTCCTCTTGCTACATGTTCCTTGTGACTCTTATGAGTCCTCTCCACAAAACACCTTTTTGTCTTGATCTTCTGTTGAACGGAGAGTGACCCTTATGTATCAAAAGTAGTTCAATAAGCTTGGTTATCCGTATCTCTGTATCCCTGAAGCTCTACTTAAGATGTTTAGTAGAGTTTCATGTCTCGAAGTCTGTGGGCATGTTCTTTCCTTTGTAAACTCTCCTTTTCAGAAGCTTAAAATCTTTTGAAGCTCCATGGTCTCAATCCTTATGAAGACCAGTTATCTACCACCTTGAAAACCTTCTCCTTTTGTTTCCTCCGTTACCTTGACGTGTTTCATGCTCGTTGCCTCTTGAGATGTTCATGAAACATCTACCCACGAGTTGACCATTAGATACTCTGTTTGTGCTTTGTGTCTTTCCCTCTCCTCTTTAGTGTGTGCAGCTACCTCGAAGAAATGAAGCACCTCATTCATTCAATAATGGTGGCATGGATAAACCTCTTCGAGTAGATCATCGAAGTTTAGTGTAACCCTGTCTCTTCTATCTTCCTACCTAGGAATCTCGGGACGACATTTTGATAAGGGGGATAGAACTGTAACACCCCTAGTTCTACTAACAGTAATTAGGGTTATGTTGGTGCATTCATGAGCATCATCATCTTTGCTAAAGAAAATTCATGAAAGAAATAATCATAAAACCCTAATTTTGCCCCTCTTATAAACCTCTCAAATGGTTTTGTATTTTGAAAACTACCAAAATTGTGGAGCCCAAATGGATTATAAGGGCCCGGCAGTATTTTACTATTTTTACAAAAGTCCTTGTATTTTGAAAATGCTCAAAATAGATTTGAAATTGAAAATACAAACAAATAAATAGAAACAGAAAAAATAGGAACCAGAGCTTCCTGGGCTGAAGCCCATGTTTCCTCCCCCTCTATCTGCCGCTGTAGCAGACCACAGCGCAGGTTCCTTTCTCCCGCGCCGCGCAGTACATAGCAGCCAGCAGCAGCCCGCCTGGCAAGCTTTGCCGCAGCCCAGTTGAGGCCTAAGCTAGCCCACCCCAGCCCAATACCGCTTCGTACCACGTCGTCTTCATCAACGACGAATCTCTGCCTTGCTGTCACCGGCGATGTCGTCCGCCGCTGCGGCCGCGCCAAGATGTGTGCCACCGACGCCCTCGACCGCCTACAAGACCCTCGGCCATCGCAGAGAAACCTAGCGTGCCATGTTTCCCCTCTTCCTTGTCTCTCTCGCAAGATTTCCGAGCGTAGCCGAAACCCTAGCCGCAACAACCATTCGTCGTCGCCGTCTCCGGCCACCCCGGGCCAAGCCAAGGTCGCCGCCGTCCTCCCCGTGATGTCCTTGGTCAACCCACGGAAGCAATTGAAGTTGCGCGCCCTCAATCGAGCTCTCCGACTGCCTCTTCTCCGACATCGCCCACCGCCGATTCACTGCCACCCGACCTCGCTCGGCCTAGCCACCACCTCTACAGTGCTCACGGTGAACTCGTGGTGCTAAGAGACCCCTCCGTTCCCTCCCTCTCGCACTACATCATCCCCCCGCCGTGTGCCTATCGCCACCGCCGCTCGCCGTTGTTGTGTCGTCGCCTCCGGTGACCAAATAGCAGCGGCGCCACCACGAGATGGTACATCTCGGTCTCCCGCGTCCAGCGTGCCCACTCTCGTCGCCCCGTATCGCCCCTAACGCTGGATTCAAGCTCCAGCTGAGAGCAGCTCCATTACTGACGTCACCATGATGTTAGCATGGCGTCATAATTTCTTTTCTTTTATTTAATTATTTTCTATTTGTTTTCTGGAAATATATAAATACCCTGTGGGTCCTATCTGTCAGGATTTTAACCTTTTCAGAAAATGATTTCTGTAATTAATAAAATGCTAACAGGTGGGACCAGTTGTAAAATAATTTAATAAATTCCAAAAATGTTTAATTGCTTTAATAATGATTTAAAATGAATTAAAAATGGGAAAATCATAACTTATTCATTTTAAATCAGAAAAATATGTTTAATATATCAAAATGTTCAGAAAAAAGAGATCTATCGAATGGACTCATAATCATGCATTGTTAAGAAACTTACATGACAAGTTTAATTAGGAGAAAAAAATAACCCATCTTATATGCATCCGGGGTTTCTCTGAATTAGAGTTTGGACCCCTTGGACCCCGTTTAAATTGCCAAGCATGTCATAGGGTTTCATTTTAATACAATTTAACTTGTCATATCATCATCCTTGCTTGATCATCCTTGCTTGAAGACCGAGATCAACACCATCGAAGGTTATCGACGAACAATGCCAAGCAGAGGAACCTGAAGTTTTGTATCCGAGTATCAACTAGCAAAGGCAAGCAAACCCCACACATGATATAATCCTAAGATTTCAAAGTATTTCATTATTTCCATGTGCATATGATTCCAATGTCTTTTATCGATAGATAGAGTAATCCTATCTGATGCATGTTACCTTTGTAGCCTATACTCCCTGATCCACTACTCCTAGCATAACTAGGGTTTGGCTTATGAGCTTCGCTAGAGCTATTGATATTTGTTGTGCTTAGACAAGCTTACTTGTTACCGATGGTCCATCCGGTTGATGAATCAGAGCTATGAATGAACCTAGTATGACAGAATAACATGGTATGATCAGAGATGGAAGTTAAACATGATAAGGCTTGTACGGGAGGCCACGTTGGGTCGTAGTTTTTGCAGTCCCATACTTGCCACCACTAGGACCTGAGTTCTTGCCTCTTGAACCAAGACGAGCGTACAACCACACGGGGGCCTGGAAACCCCCTCGACCAACTAACTTGCCTAGTAGATACCATGAGTCACATAGTTCGAGTGTTCCATTCGACATATGCATTCTGGTTGTTCTCGAAGGCAGTGGAGCAGGTGCATTCATACAGGTAGGTAAGTGTGGCAGGGAATGGGAGAGGCACGGCCTCTGTAATCCCAAACCCTGTTCACATCTCTAGGGACCGACTTCAGGACTTGAATCGTTACGGCGGCATCTCCTTGGCGTGAATCATGGTCTCGAAGAAAGCAAAGTAAATGTCGTGGTCAACCACTCTCTGTCGGCCTTCCAAGGAAGAGGGCTAATGATCTTGCACTAAGAATCGGTTGGTACGTGTGGGTAAAGTTGTGCACCCCTACAAGGTATTAATCTTTTCGAAAAGTCGTGTCTGTGGTTATGGACGACTTGGGAACATTCGTGATTATCATAGATAACTATAACCTAATCATAAAACTTGGCAAGTAAGTAAAGTGTGCTTAAGGATGCTTCCTCATGGATCGAGGGGGTGGTCGTAGTTGGTAGGTTTAGCTAATAAAGATTCGGTGGATATCAAAAGAAGATCAAAGCTAGATATATCGTTTTCTTATCGCCTTTCAAATGTTCCACTTAGTCGAGCTTCTCCTACCTCTTTTACAAAGAAAGTTAGCTTTATGCAAAATAACTCCACCAGCCATAAGTCTTGCGGAGTACTCCCTGTACTCAGCCTTGCTTTGTTGATACTTTTGTAGCAGGTAAGTGTTCCCTCACAAGGTGAGTTTGTTACAACATCAACATCGATGAGTAGCTTGGGGTTCCCGGCCGACAGCATGGAATCTATGGATTGGGACGTCATCATTATGCTTCAGTCCTCTTAGGCCATTTGTTAAGTTTGCTATACTTAATAGCATAATTTGCCTTCCGTTGTTTGATGTTTGAGGTCAGTGACCTCTGCTTGTAATATTTTGGTTCTTCGCACAGTTATGAGCTTGCTATAATAATTTTTGTGTCACAGGGTTACTGTTGTGTTACCGATTTCTCATTGGATATCCTCGAGCTCTAGGTTAAGCTTATGTCAGGCTAAGGTCTAGGATTTGTTTAACCTTGATCTCGGGGGTGTCACAAGAACCCCGGTTGTTTTTGGGGCCATGTAACAAAAACAGAGGGAGTATTTGTTTCGCATCATGCTTTTATCTGTTTACCGTATGCTCGATGCAGAAAAATCATGTGCCCCAACCTCAGTCTCTCAGCCTTGGATTCATGAACCTCACAAAGGTTTTTTATTCTGTGGACAACCTCTAAATTCAAAATCTCAGTTCATCCTCAAATCCTACCACCTACCCCGTTTGAAACGGAGATTATGTATCCAATTTATTTGCCAATATGGTCAGTATTTTGATGATCAGTTGATGTGAATCAGCCTTAAATTCGTACCGAAGGAGTACCATTAAAGAAATTAAAAAATCTCAGTCGAGCGGCAAAACGTGCAGCCAACCCTGTTTGAATCGGAGTTATCCAATTTCATTATGGATGATAAGTTAATGTCACTCTCGGCCTTCAATTCCTGAATAGGGAGTGCACCTTTTATCCAAATATTGCTTGGACGCTAGCCAAATTCAAAATATCAGTCTGCACAATTATTATGCTCATGGATGATTAGTTGATGTGACTGTAGGACTTGAATTCATGTACAGATAGCGTACGGTCTACTAGCTTTTTTCTATTATTATTTGGCCGGTAGCCAAATTCAAAATCTCAATCAAGCGGCAAAATCTCCCACCGGGGAGTACCATTTTTCTGTTATTATTATTTGGCCGGTAGCCAAATTCAAAATCTCTGTCGACCGGCAAAATCAAACACTGACTTTGAAGCATTTCCCGCCCCACCATTTCAAAAACTTTGAGGCCTAATCTCCCACCGGGGAGTACCACTTTTCTATTAATTATTATTTGGCCGGTAGCCAAATTCAAAATCTCTGTCGAGCGGCAAAATAAAAAACCGACTTTGAAGCATTTCCCGCCCCACCGTATCAAAAACTTTGAGGCCAAATCTCCCACCGGGGAGTACCATTTTTCTATTATTATTCTTTGGCCAGTAGCCAAATTCAAAATTCTGTTGAGCGACAAAATCAAACACCGACTTTGAAGCATTTCTCGCCCCACCGTTTCAAAAACTTTGAGGCCAAATCTCCCACCGGGGAGTACCACTTTTCTATTAATAATTATTGACCGGTAGTCAAATTCAAAATCTCTGTCGAGCGAAAAAATCAAAAACCAACTTTGAAGCATTTCCCGCCCCACCGTTTCAAAAACTTTGAGGCCAAATCTCCCAACAAGGAGTACCATTTTTATGTTATTATTATTTGGCCGGTAGCCAAAATCAAAATCTCTATCGAGTGGCAAAATCAAACACCGACTTTGAAGCATTTCCCGCCCCACCGTTTCAAAAACTTTGAGGCCAAATCTCTCACCGGGGAGTACCATTTTTCTATTATTATTATTTGGCCGGTAGCAAAATTCAAAATCTATGTTGATGAGGATATATACAGAGATTATGATGATTCTGACTGCTTGAACTGGAAGGAAATATTGAGTCAAATCAATGATGACTATCAGGTGAATTCATTCCTAGTTGAACATGATGCTTTCATTTATAAGAACTTTATACTACCTAAGTCTTTGTGCTATTGTATGATCAGGTATGTGGGAGAAGAAGGTGTAGCACGGAGCGAGGAGTTGAAGCACATGGAGCATGGCGTGTTCATCAATGAAGAATGCGCGAGGTAGGAGAGGGAGGAAGCGCAAGGAGCTACCAAGAAGAAGATCAACACATGGCAGGATCTCTGCCATGGCAGAGAAACGATGTGTTTTCCTGCCACGACAGGCTGCCACGACACAAAAGCAGAGTCCTTTTCTGCCACGGCATTGAAACAGGCCCAATGTCCGCCACGACAAATCCCTGAGCCAAACCCAACTTTGGTCGGTTTGTATCCTAGTTAGGAGGGACCAAGTCGTCCCAAGCTTAGGCTGCCGCCCCCCAAACCTCTTAAATAGATGGGGCGCCATACAAGTTAGGTGTAGACCACGTTAAAATATTTTGGAGTTGTTTCTTTCATAGAACCTATGGAATTACTTGTGATCGATTTTACCAACTGCAATTGAGTGTGATCTGTTGTTTCATTGGGAATTAGTAGATTGCAAACTACCGTTTGTGGTCGACGGCTACGTGCGCAAGCGCGTGGTGTTGTGAATATCCCACTGGGTTCGAGAGCTGTTGCATTCGCATCAAGGTTCGAGCGGGAGAGATCATAGCTACACGCCAGTTATCTATCATCCAGCATCATCATCAACAAGTGCTTGCTGAGAAGATCGGGCCACCCCATATCATCTTGGTATCAGATTTCCTCGTTTACTCATTGAGCATCCATAATCCATCCATAGATTAGTTCGTGTTTTTCATCCTATATAGAAAAAGGCCCACAAAAAGAGTTGACATAGCCTAGATTACATCGTATTCGAGTAATAGTTGCTGGTCGTGTTCCTCTATTAGTCTAGATCTAGATCTGTTCTTCGTAGATTTATTTTTGCTTTCTAGTTGTTCTAGTCGAGTTCCCCATCAATTGTTTCCGCCACCATCAAGTCAGATCTGATCCAAGCAAAGAGTCATGGTTCTTTACTACTTGGCCAAGTCGGAATTCAAAAAAAAATCCTGCCGACTCTGTTGCGGCATAGAAACCGCCCTTTTTTCTGCCGCAAGACCGTGTTTGCCACGGATCCAATTTCCTGTCGCGGCACGATTTCTTGTCGTTTTTCAGCCGCAACACGTGTTTGATTACCTAAAATATATCGAGCTCGTTGGGGAACCCCAAGAGGAAGGTATGATGAGCATAGCAGCAAGTTTTCCCTCAGTTATGAAACCAAGGTTATCAATCCAGTAGGAGCAAGGAAACACCCCAAAGGTGTTGCTAGCTGAACTTTGGCAGGGTACACTACCGGTGCCAGCAGCAACGTGAAGACCTGCACAACACAACCATAGAACTCTGCCCCCAACTTGCGATGAGGTTGTCAATCTCACTGGTTTTGTTGAAAACAAAGGATTAAGTGTATTGAGTGGAAGAAAGTAATAGTTTGCAGAAAGTAAACACAAAGCGGTAAACAGTTGATTGTAGACTGATGGTAAAAGAAAGGATCGGGGTCCATAGTTCACTAGTGCTGGCTGTCCTTAAGATAGATGACATGTTGGGTGAACAAATTATAGCGGGGCAATTGACAAACATCGAGAAAGCATACAAGCATATACTACTCATCTTGACTCCTTTGAGATTCGATTGGGCATTACGACATTATACATAGACCGCCATCCAACTACATCTATGACTAATAATCCACCTTCAGGTTATCATTCAAACCCCCTCCAGTATTAAGTTGCAAGCAACGGATAATTTCATTATGAATTGCGTGTAAAGTAAACAGTATGATCGTTCTATGAACAAAGGATTGTTGTTTTCCCCCTAGTAGCAACATCACATCTAGTACCTTAGAGATATATGTCACTTCCCTAGATTACTAGAGGCATGAACCCACTATCGAGCATAAATACTAACTCTTGGAGTTGCTAGCATCTACTTGCCCAAGGTAGCTACTAACAACGGAAAGCATGCAAGATCACGAATAACAAAGACATGGTAGAATTAATAAGCAATCTGAAATAGCATCTCAGTATCCATCGGATCCCCGCAAACAACATGTAGAATTACAAATAGATGATATTGATCATGAACGGAGCTCACAAGATGTAAACATGATAGCACAAAGGAGAAGAACTAGCCACCTAGCTACTACATGGACCCGTAGTCCAGAGATGAAATACTCATGCATCACACCGGAGGCTTGCATGATGATGAAGAAGGCCTCCAGGGTGAATTCCCCTCTCTGACAGGGTGCCGGGAAGAGCTTCAGATCCCTCCCGATCTAGGGATGGATATGACGGCGGCTACAGACTCTTTCGTGGAATTTTGATCGGGTACTTAGGATTTCTATATCGTAGGTAATATATAGGCGGAAGGAGAGGCCGATGGGGTGCCTGGGGTGGCTAGACCACCCCCTGGCGAGGGCCAGGCCTGGCCGCGCGGTCAGGTGGTGTGGCCGGGCCCCAGCCCCTCTCCGCCGCGTATTCTGGCTCCTGGTGTCCCTCGGTGAATAACTGACTTTGGCTTTTGTCCCGTCCAATTCCGAGATAATTCATTTTCTGACTTTCCTGGAACCAAAAACAACAAAAAACAGGCAGCTGACACTGTGGCTCTTGTTAATAGGTTAGTCCAAGAAATCATATGAAAAGTACTCCAAAGTGTGGACAAAACATAAGAAAGTAGATAAAACCAATTATGGAACATCAAAAGTTATGGATATGTTAGCAATGTATCAACATCCCCAAGCTTAACTCCTGCTCTTCCTCGAGTAGGTATGTGATAAAAATAAAGAATGATTTTTTAGGTGACATGCACCAACATAAACTTGATCAAAGTATTTGTAAAACATTGATTGCTAAGACCATAGTACTTCAATCATAACATGAAACATAAAGTTATAACAATAAGGCAAAGCAACTATGTTGCAACATGAAAAGACATAAACAAAAGATTCATGAATAACAATGCTTTGCAAGATGTTTGTTTGTTTCACATAAAGAAAACATAGCATAGTGGCATTCAACTTGTCCCTCATAGAGTAGCAAATATAAATGCATGATACACCTTCAAAGTTCATAAGAGTGACTAGATACAAATAGTTTAAAACAAGCAATATCAACACTATGCATCAATCAACAAGTCTTGAGACAATGCACATAGAACTAATAATGGCCACTATGCTCTCAAAGTAGGTGCATAAAGATAGAAGGTGGAGACTCAACATAAAAGTAAAAGAAAGGGCCTTCATAGAAGGAAGTAGGGATTCCAGTCTCATAAAGAACTTCCAAAAATTATGGTACTTATTATCTTTCAGCTCTCATTGCCCCTATCATAAGCATCTTGAAGGTGATTGAGGTTAAAGTGACACAACTAAGAGGATATGCTTGACAAGTTATAAGCCGAAATCTCATGCCCCTTACTTACGAAGACCGAACCTCATGCTACTCAACTTTAGTCACAAGTAAGCTCTTGTCATTGTAAGTACATATGTATCATAGAGAACCTCCAATGGGGTACCCCTTGCACATGATACAAGAGCTATCCCATAATCAAAATGACAAGGCAAGCAGACAATGAGCATCTTAGCGATCTTTTTATTTGCTATTTGCTTAGGTTTTTATTGAAGATGCTTAATAGAGTGCTCATTATGGTTATGTTGCAAGTTTCCACCATGATTAGGCATGGAGGCATTTCTCTAACACAAATACAAACTCCATGATCCTACAAGTTCCCCTTTTATTTCACACCGCCGGGATCCATAAGCAAAAGAACATGATATCAACAGGGTACAAAGTACAGGTGCAATGTTGAAAGCGTTCCCCATGATACATGGTTCTGCTAACTTCAACTTATAAAGCACAAGCATATACGCATCAAATATGGACGCAATGGTTCAAGTTTATTAAATGCAAGAAAGTAAAGTGTGCCATTAAGTTCATGAGAGCTTTAATCACTAATTTTCACATAACAAGTTTAATTTGGAAGGTAGATAAAAACATGAATATACTTGGAATAGCATATGCTAGTAGGTAGGTATGGTGGACTCTTTTGGAATAACTTGGTTTTAGGAGTTCGATGCATGAGTGGAACTCATACTTGGTTGCGGAGGCTAGCAAAAGACTCGGAGCGACCAACTAAGAGAGCAATAATGGCCATAATCATGCAGAGCGACAAAACATCATTGATCAAAGAATCAAGTGATACTACAAGTTGAAAACTAAAGGATCAATAAAGGCTATGGTTACTTGGGATAGTCATAACATGGTGTGAGCATGTGCCAAGTCAACTCAAATAAAGCATCAAAGGAGAATACCACAATACTATGCTTTAATATGCTAAAACAACGCATGATTCTTCCAATGCACATTAAGCAATCTCAATTGTTTATAACAAGTCATGCTAAAGCAAAGAATACTAAGCATAAAGCCAAAACAATATTAAGCATGGCATGACAAAGCATAGGCCATAGTAAAAACAAGCTCTCTTTACCACTTAAGAGTGAACTTTTCCTACTCTTTTCCAATCCAAACCAAACTATTTGAAAACCAATGTATGAAAGAGGGGATCCAACCAATTTATTCAGCAAACTAAGCAAACCAAGCAAGCGAAAAACCAAAGCGAAAACGAAAAAGAAGGCGCTCCAAGAACAACACAATTGTGCATGAAACAATAAAAATGAAGCGTTTGGAAGAAACCTGGGATTTTTATTGATGAAGAAGGGGATGCCTTGGGCATACCCAAGATTTGACACTTTGTACTTCTTGGATATTTCTTGGGGTGACACGCGTGGCATCCCCAAGCTTGAGCTTTAGTCCATCCTTCATCCCATTACTCATTCCTTCCGTACACCTGAAATTTTTCCTTCATACAAAACTTCACACAATCTTTATTAGCAACATTAGTTCACTCAAGATAATAGGTCAATAAAACTTCCATTAAAACATAAGCTACTGTATCACTTCCCTCAAAAAGCTCAATTCCCCAAAAGAGCTCAAAAAGGAACCAACAAGAAGCAAATGAAAATAAAGGCAGAAATCTGTCAAAACAGACCAGCAGGTAAAGACGAATTTTTTCAAAGATCTTCTGTTGCTCAAATCGAAAAGTGTTTAACTAACGAAAGTTAGATAACAACCTGGGGCAGAAGCACAAAAATGCACGCCTAAAAAGGACGTACAGAGGTTTTACACGATTTTTTACGGTGAAGCATAGAAATCTGTTTCCGGGCAGCAACTTTCCCAATCATTACTTCTCTCTAATTAGAGGTTACTCTTGGCACAAAAAGCAAATAAAAAGGATAAGGAGCGGTTATTACTGAAGTAATAACTTCCAAGACTCATCTAAAACTTTTGGGTTATCTCCCAATAAGTACTTTTCTTTAACGCCTTTAAGTTAGGCATAAGAAGCAAGAAAAAGAATCAAGTGTTCTCAAATGAAGAAGCATTAAGAGCAAATTTTGTTTTCATAGGAGAGGAAAAATAAATCTTCTCTCTTTCTTCTTAGGGAAGTGTTCTATACCTTTCTTGAGTGGGACTTGATATTTAATGGTGCCTTCTTTCATATCAATAATGGCACAAACAGTTCTAAGAAAAGGTCTTCCCAAAGTAATAGGACAAGAAGCATTGCATTCAACATCCAAAACATAGAAATCAACGGGGACATAGGCATTGTTAACCATAATAAGAACATCATTAATACTCCCCATGAGTTTCTTTTTAGAATTATCATCAAGTGGGACATTCAAATAACAATCTTCGAATGGTGGCAAATCAAGCATATCATAAATCCTTCTAGGCATAATAGAAACACTACTATCAAGATCACATAAAGCTTTGAAATCAAAATCATTCACTTTCATATTAATGATGGGTTCCCAACCATCTTCTTGTTTTATAGGAATAGAAGCTTTATTTTTCATATTTTCTTTTTTAATCTTTATGAGAGCATCAGTAATGTGTTTTGTAAAGGCCATATTCATCGCACTAACATTAGGACTTTTAGCAAGCTTTTGTAGGAACTTAATAACTTCAGAAATATTGCAACCATCAAGATCAAAATCATAATTATCATCTAAAGTAATAGAGCTATTACTTGCCTCTAGTGGTAGTGATAGTAGAAACACTAATGTTTCTAGAAATTTCATCTTCTCTTTCCCATTTAGCATGCAATTCAGCTAATAGTCTAACATTTTCATCAATTCTAACTTGTATGGCATTAGTGGCAGCAAAGGGATTATCATTAGTTTCAGGTTTAGCAGCCATTTTATTCAAAGAAGATTGAGCTTCAGCCAAAGATGCTATATTTCTTTCAGCATTAGAGAGTTTTACCTCAATAGTTTTATTGAAAGCAGTTTGTTTACTAATAAAGTCTTTAAGAATAACTTCAAGTTTAGAGGGGCACTCCTATTATTGTTGTAGGAATTTCCATAAGCATTGCCATTGTTGGGAGGATATGTCTTATAATTGCTGTTACCAAAATTTTATTCCTGTAGGCATTATTGCTAAAATTATTATTCCTTATAAATTTCACATCAACTCGCTCTTCTTGAGCAACCAAAGAGGCTAAGGGAACATTATTTGGATCAATATGGGCTTTCCCATTGACAAGCATAGACATAATAACATCAATTTTATCACTCAAGGAGAAGGTTTCTTCAACAGAATTTACCTTCTCACCTTGTGGAGCTCTCTCAGTATGCCATTCAGAATAGTTAACCATCATATTATCCAGAAGTTTTGTTGCAGCACCCAAAGTAATGGTCATAAAGGTACCTCCAGTAGCAGAATCCAATAGATTTCTTGAAGAATAGTTCAATCCTACATAAAAGGTTTGGATAATCATCCAAGCAGTCAGTCCATGAGTGGGACAAATCTTTACCAAATATTTCATTCTTTCCCAAGCTTGAGCAACATGTTCATTATCAGATTGTTTAAACTTCATTATTTCACTTCTCATAGATATAATCTTGGCAGGAGGATAGTATTTTCCAATGAAAGCATCTTTGCATTTAGTCCAAGAATCAATACTATTCCTATTTAAGGAATTCAACCATTCTTTAGCTTTTCCTCTCAAAGAGAAAGGAAACAATTTAAGCTTAATAATATCCCCATCTATATCCCTATGCTTTTGCATCTCACATAGTTCAACAAAGTTATTTAGATGGGCAGCAACATCTTCATTACCAATACTAGAAAATTGTTCTCTCATAACAAGATTGAGTAAAGCAGGTTTTATTTCAAAGAAAGTAGCTTCAGGAATAGGTGGAGCAATAGGTGTGCTCATGAAATCATTGTTGTTGGTGCTAGTGAAGTCACACAACTTAGTATTTTCAAGAGTCATCATTTTTTGTGTTTTTAAATAGAGAAAGCAAACTAATAAAACTAATTTTTTTGTGTTTTTGATAAAGAGACAAGCAAACAAAGCAAAAGTAAACTAAGAAAAACTAAAATAACAAAGTAAAGAGATTGGTTATGAGGGACTCCCCTTGTGAAGATGTCTTTGACTCCCCGGCAATGGCGCAAGAAAAAGAGCTTGATGGCCCAAAATATATCGAGCTCGTTGGGGAACCCCAAGAGGAAGGTATGATGAGCACAACAGCAAGTTTTCCCTCAGTTATGAAACCAAGGTTATCAATCTACTAGGAGCAAGGAAACACCCAAAAGGTGTTGCTAGCTGAACTTTGGCAGGACGCACTATCGGTGCCAGCAGCAACGTGGAGACCTGCACAACACAACTACAGAACTCTGCCCCCACCTTGCGATGAGGTTGTCAATCTCACCGGTTTTGCTGAAAACAAAGGATTAAACGTATCGAGTGGAAGAAAGTAATAGTTTGTAGAAAGTAAACACAAAGCAGTAAACAGATGATTGTAGATTAATGGTAAAACAAAGCACCGGGGTCCATAGTTCACTAGTGGTGGCTCTCCATAAGATAGATGACATGTTGGGTGAACAAATTACAGCAAGGCAATTGACAAACATCGAGAAAGCATACAAGCATATACTACTCATCTTGACTCCTTTGAGATTCGATTGAGCATTACAACATTATACATAGACCGCCATCCAACTGCATCTATGACTAATAATCCACCTTCAGGTTATCATTTGAACCCCCTCCTATATTAAGTTGCAAGCAATAGATAATTGCATTACGAATTGCGTGTAAAGTAAACAATATGATTGTTCTATGAACAAAGGACTGTTGTTTTCTCCCAAGTAGCAACAACAGATCTAGTACCTTAGAGATTTCTGTCACTTCCCCAGATTACTAGAGGCATGAACCCACTATCGAGCATAAATACTAACTCTTGGAGTTGCTAGCATCTACTTGGCCAATATAGCTACTAACAACGGAAAGCATGCAAGATCACAAATAACAAAGACATGATAGAATCAATAATCAATCTGGAATAGCATCTCAATATCCCTCAGATCCCCGCAAGCACAACATGTAGAATTACAAATAGATGATCTTGATCATGAACGGAGCTCACAAGATCTAAACATGATAGCACAAAGGAGAAGAACTAGCCATCTAGCTACTACATGGACCCGTAGTCCAGAGATGAACTACTCATGCATCACACTGGAGGCTTGCATGATGATGAAGAAGGCCTCCAGGGTGAATTCCCCTCTCCGGTAGGGTGCCAGAAAGAGCTTCAGATCCCTCCCGATCTAGGGATGGAGATGACGATGGCTATAGACTCTTTCGTGGAATTTTGATCGGGTACTTAGGGTTTCTGTATCGGAGGCAATATATAGGCGGAAGGAGAGGCCGAGGGGGTGCCTAGGGCGGCCAGACCACCTCCTGGCGCGGGCCAGGTGGTGTGGCCGGGCCCTAGCCCCTCTCCGTCTTGTATTATGGCTCCTGGTGTCCCTCGGTGAATAACTGACTTTGGCTTTTGTCTCGTCCAATTCCGAGAATATTCATTTTCTGACTTTCCTGGACCCAAAAACAGCAAAAACAGGCAGCTGGCACTATGGCTCTTGTTAATAGGTTAGTCCAAAAAATCATATGAAAATTACACCAAAGTGTGGACAAAACATAAGAAAGTAGATAAAACCAAGCATGGAACATCAAAAATTATGGATACGTTAGCAACGTATCGGCGTTCTGCCGCGAGGTACAGATTCTCTACCACGGCACAGTTTTGCCCCGTTTTTTTGCCACGGTAGCCATATAAAAAATTTGTGAAATTTTGCAATTTTCCAAACATTAGCTACAGATATTCTATTTTATAAGTGTAGAAACTTTCCCATCGAGACTAGTTTCCACTCTTACAGGCTGCTCATAGGGTTTTGGTGTTGTGCATTATAAATTGGCCGTGATATATATATTAAAAAAGGATATAGCAAAAGAAAAAGAAAAAAGAGAAAGAAGCTATACAAAAGAAAATGAAAAAGAAAAAGAAAAGGAGTAATTGAGCAAGAGGCCTAGTGATATCTTTGTGCGCCGATAGATTGAGCAATCTTGTGCCTGTTTGCTTTTGAGCTTTGCTAGTGTCTCTCCAGCGTAGTGCCACACCCTTCATAGTTGCATTGCCATGTTTATCTCCATGTATGTGTTTCTTGGGTTGTTGTACGATCAGCAATAGGACTTGTTTGCGGTGTAGTTAGGATACCATACCTAGAGCTCCACCATAAATAACATGTGTGCCTTGTGCTCGTTCTAAATACCCTTGATATTCACTTCATCACATCAGTGCATAAGTCTTTGATTTCATTTGGTAAAGCATCTCTATTCACTTTGGAACGGTAAGATCTACTTTCTTGTCAGTTGTGAGTGAGTTGTGAGTGTTCCACCAAGCATTTTTTTTTGTGCACTAACGTACTAAGCATGTCTTCTAGTAGTGTTGATGTGATGCAGAAAAGGATGCAGATGATTATCCCTTTCCATTACAATCCTATTGCAGCAGCACATTTTGGGAAGAGGAGTCAGGATTGGTGCCTAATTCAGGGTTGTTCCACTTCATCACAGAAATTAGTGGTAGACAAGCTGCTACTACCATTGATACTTGTTCTTCCATAAATTTGGTTAGTGTTGAGGTTGTTGAAAAGCTACAATTATATACAAGTGCATTAAAAACCCATTTATGTTAGCAACTTTTGGTCATGCACTACCAGTTACTCAAATCGCATCTGTTCCACTCACCATTTATGGCCCTAGCAGGACGATTTCTTGTTTTGTCATTCCTAGTGGGCTTAACTCCTGTCATATCATGTTGGGAACAAAGTGGTGTAATCAATTTCAGGTTGTGTTTGGTAGTGAGTGTTCTGATCCTTCGATCATTTCGAATGATAAGCACACTTAGTTATCATGTATGTTGGGGGGATACCCCCGGGTAGGGTCACGCCGGGGTATAAAGGCCGAGTTAGCCGAGGTTCGGCAAGGCCAAAGCGGATGTTGGCCGGGTCACCTCAAGGCAGGCCGAATCACAGAGTAACCCGGACCAGGGGACATCCACCTAGCATGGTCTCAACCAACTTAAGCCGTAAGTCGGAAAGATGTATCTAACTTTCATGCAAGAACAGGTGTGGCCGGATCAACTGCGATCCGGGTCATGTCAAGCTTCTAGGAGAAGGAAGGAATCTTGCTGTTCAAAATTAGCCCCGGTACGCACGGCATGAGCGAAGCGGACAGAGGCAGGACCAGCAGGGCGTGGCCGACAGAGGTGACGACGCGAATGTCGGCTGACGCAGGCGCCGCAGAGGCTCACGTAGCCTCTGCATGGGTGACGCGGGGAAAAGCGACCCGGTCGGCTTACTATTTTGGGAGGAGGCATATTCCCTGGAATATGCCTCCACGTATCCTAAGTGGAGACCTAGCTACCCCTATATAAGGAGGGCTAGGGCCTCTATAGAAGGGTTAGGTTCTACGGGTTGATCTCTGGTTGGTCTTGTACGGGTCAGCCAGTGGCGAGAGTAAGAGAGTCCCTTCTTCCTCCTCTCCCCAAGACAGCTCTAGGAGCACTTGTAAACCTTGGAAGTGAATCAAATATAAAACTTATGTGTGTGGAATCACCTCACTATCCCTCCCTGGATTCCCCTAGTGCATTTAGTCCCCACCTTTAGACTATCCATGGCATCTGCCGTGACACCACCACGATAGTTGGCGCCCACCGTGGGGCTAGCGGCGCTAGCAGGGGTCAAGATCCGGACGGGAAACCTCATCGGCACCGGCGAACGCATCGTCTCCGGGCTCGTTCAGCGCTTTGGAGCGCTGGACTTTGTCAGCAACAACGCTGGCTGCTTCGGTACGCGCCCGCTTCCGCGCAATGGCCTCTTCGTCAAGCTCGGTGCACACAAGGTCTACATTGTTGTCGATGTGTCGTGCGTTCATCCGCGGCACGTCGTAGAGGCAGGGGAGCCACCCCTTAGCGTGGTCCACGAGGCACGTATCACTCGCTCCCCGGACCGTGCTGAGGTGATGATGACTGTGCCTGATGCAGGCGCAAGCAAGGATCCGGCACCAGATCCGGAGGTAACGCCTAAGGCACCGAGGAAAGGTAGAGGTCCTCCACTAGAGAGGCCTGAGAATGTGCTGCGGGAAGCAATGGATAGCTTGGAAAACCCAGTAGCAGCAGTGGTAGATCCGGCTCAGGCACAGGCCAAGCTAGAGGAAACTAGGCAAAAAATTCTAGAGGGTGCAAAAAATATAGCCGCGGCTCAGCAGTCGTTGAACATGACGCTGCGTGAGTACGCAAAGGCAAATAAAGTTGATGCTGTAAAAGTGAAGGGGAGAAACCTCATAAGCGAAATGAACAAAGTGGGAGACACTAGGATTGAGGAGTCAGAGAACTGTTTGTCCGTGGGGCTTCCGAGGTATACTACACCGGCTAAGAACCTCAGAGCAGCGGATGCAGCTGCATCCGAGTTAGTGGGTCTAACGGGTGAAGCCCGTCAGAGACAACAAGATAGGGTCAATGAGTTGGTTCAGATCACGAATAGGCAAAATGAGGAATTGCTCAGGGCTAACCCGGAGAGAGCTGGGGCCTCCAAGATCGTTCATTTGGCGGTGGGTAACCCGGAGATATCCGCTGGAGCCGCATCGTCTCCTCATGGTGGTCCTAGGAGAGAAGAGGTAGTAACCTCGGCCAGAAGGAACAAAAAGATCGTCCCGTACGACCCGACACGGCCAGGGAAAGGAAAAGAAGTACAGAGAAATGACGATCGACGAAGTGTGAGCCGAGGTGAAGTTGACCGAGGTAACCATGACCAAGGCAATGTCGGTCAAGGAAATGCTGTAAACGGCAATGTCGGACAGCGAAACTCGGCAGGAGCAGGACAACCGCAGCAGCGGAATATACCAAGGCAAGAGCAAAGTGCCGGCCGAGGTATGCAACAGAGAGGTGCTCCACGAGAGCAAGACCGGTATAACGATGGAGATTCGGAAATGATGAACGCAGGATACCCAAGGCCGGACTATCATGTGATAGGGTCAAGATTGGGAAGCAGGGATTTGATGCCTGATGATGCCAGGTTAAAACTGGATCGACTGTACAGGTCAGAATAGATCGAGTGTCAAGGTCCACCGGGTCCTGTGTGTTTCGGACCCCAGATCATGAAGGAGCCACCGGTACCCAACTTCCAGTTACCCAGAGGCACAAAGACGTATGAAGGCAGTACTAAGCCGGAGGATTGGTTGATAAACTATGCTACAGCTGTGAAAATTGCTACAAGCAACTTGAGATGGGCTGTGAGATACGTACCACAGATGTTGGAGGGGTCAGCAAGGGTATGGCTAAACAATTTGCTGCCCGAAAGTATTAACTGCTGGATCGATTTTGAGGAAATGTTTATCAGCAATTTCTCAAGTACGTATCAGAGGCCAAATAGGCCACAGACCCTAGCTATGTGTAAGCAGAGATCGAACGAGACGGACCGGGAGTTTTTAACCTGGTGGTGTACCGTGAGAAACTCATGTGAGGGTGTGATAGAGTCACAGGCCATAGCATGGATTGCGCAAGGGTGCAGATATGCAAGCGAGCTGTGGCAGAAGTTGCAAAGGAAAATGCCAACTACATTGGCAGAGATGATCCGGATTGCTGATTCGTATGCTTTGGGTGATCCGACTCAACCCAGGCTCGTGTCAAACGAGTCAAATGAGGAGTACTACCAGAGAGATGGAGTTGGATCATCCCGGAGGAATGTTTACAGAGGTAAAAGAAGAGATGAAAGACCGGATCACCGGTACAGTTCGCAACAAGTTGCAGCTGTGAATCAAGATCAGCCCAGAGCAGGAGGCAATCAACGTCAGAAAACTGGAGGGGGACAATGGACACCAACAAATGATGGCAAGAAAACTTGGACACTAGAGCAGAAGAAACAATGGCAAGAAAAGAAGGACCGTCCGAGGTACACTTATGAGTCGATGTTGGATCAGTCGTGTAAATTTCACACGCCAAATCCGAGTAACCCAGCAGGTCATATGACGAGGCAATGTGAGTGGATGCGTAAAATAGAACAAGGTGGTTCGGCGAATGCTCAGGCACCCCGGAATGATCAACCTCGGCAAGAGTTACCCCGGCAGCAATTGCTCTCCGGAGCGAACACGCAATAGCTAATGTTGCCTCCCCCTCCGCCGAGGTATGATAATCATGAGAGAAGGGATGCAGTGCATCAAGTAGAAAACCAGCATCAGCCGGATCAGAGGTACCCCGGAAATGAGGGGAGGAATGAGTACATGGCGCATCATCAGAGTTACTGTGTGTTTACCACTGAGGAAACAGATAGAAAGAGCTTGCAGCGCCGACATATGGAGGTGAATGCGGTAATACCAGCAGTGACGAGGTATATGCCTTGGTCGGACCAGGAAATCACCTGGAGCATTAAAGATCATCCCAAGCTTATGCCAAGTCCTGGTTCGTATGCGTTAGTGCTGGATCCGACATTCATTGGGCCTAACATCAATGTAAGGTTCTCCAAGGTACTGATTAACAATGGCAGTAGCATTTACATCATGTATGCGGATACAATGCGCAAGTTGGGTATCTCGGAGAACATGCGTCAGGCTACAAGGACAACTTTCCATGGTATTGTGCCCGGCATTTCTTGTGAGCCCATAGGCAAGGTCCGGGTTGACGTATTGTTCGGCACGAGAGATAACTGCCGAACTAAGAATTTGGAGTTTGAAGTGGTGAACTTAGAAAGTGCGTATCACGCGTTACTTGGAAGACCAGTACTGAACAAGTTCATGGCAAGTTGTCACATCAGTTACTTGAAGATGAAGTTGCCCGGGCCAAACGGAGTGATTACCATTGCTGGAGATTTCCGATGTTCCATTGAGTGTGCGTCGGCCGGGTCTAACCTAGCCGAGTCACTCGTGATCGCGCAAGAGAAAAGAAAAATCCAAGAGGTGGCGGCATTGGCTCAGTCCGCGCAGCAGTATATGCCGGCGCTGAGTAACCTGCATGGGAGTGTCTCATTCCAAGCCACGAAAGATACCAAGAAGGTGCCTGTTGATGATATGTTCCCAGAGCACACCGTAACAATTGGTGCCGGGTTAAATGACAAATAGGAAAGCGAGCTTGTCAACTTCCTCCATGAGAATCGGGACATTTTTGCTTGGTCCACACAGGACTTGCAAGGTGTTCCGAGGGAGTTGGCCGAGCACTCTTTGAATGTGAGACCCGGAGCAAAGCCGGTGAAGCAACTTCTCTGCCGCTTCGCCGAAGATAGGAGGAAAGTCATCAGAGATGAGATAGCTCGGTAGTTGGCTACAGGATTTATCATGGAAGTTTTTTACCCGGATTGGCTATCTAATCCAGTGCTGGTGGAAAAGAAGAAGGATGATCCGAATGTGGCAGTGGTTTGGCATATGTGTATCGATTACACGAACCTGAACAAGGCGTGTCCAAAAGATCCATTTCCACTGCCAAGGATAGATCAGGTCATAGACTCAACTGCTGGATGTGAACTATTGTCATTCATTGATGCATATTCTGGTTTCCACCAGATACCTCTAAATCTGGATGATCAAATAAAGACTGCATTTATCATCCCGTATGGGGCTTATTGCTATCGCACCATGCCTTTTGGTTTACGTAATGCAGGAGCGACGTACCAAAGATGTATGCAGAAATGTTTGCACGACCAAATAGGTCAAAATGTACCAAGTGTATGTGGATGATGTGGTTATCCAGACCAAGGAAAGCAAGACGCTCCTTGACAATATCAGGCAGACGTTCACGAACTTAAGAAGGTTCCGGATGAAGCTTAACCCGGAGAAATGTACCTTCGGTGTCTCGGCTGGAAAGTTACTCGGTTTTCTTTTCTCCAGCCGAGGTATCGAAGTCAATCCAACTAAAATCCGGGCCATTGAGCGAATGGAACTGCCGAAGTGTCTTAACGATGTCCAGAAGTTCACTGGTTGCTTGGCATCGTTAAGTCGGTTTGTGTGTCGGTTGGGAGAAAAGGCGTTGCCTCTCTATCAACACATGAAGAAGTTGGATAAGTTCATTTGGACACCGCAGGCCAATGAAGCCTTTGCTCAGTTAAAGAAAATGTTAGCCACTGCACCAGTGTTAGCCTCTCCACTATCAAAGGAGCCAATGTTGCACTATATAGCCGCAACCAACCGAGTTGTAAGTGCAGTAATTGTGGTAGAGCGCGACGAAGAGGGTAAGTCAGTGCAAAGGCCAGTGTATTATCTGAGCGAGGTGTTGTCTGCCTCAAAGCAGAACTACCCGCACTATCAGAAAGTGGCATATGGTGTGTATATGGCAGCTAAGAAGTTGAAGCATTACTTTGAGGAGCATCCAATCAGGGTAATATGTGAGGCTCCCATATCCGAGATAATGAGTAACAAGGATGCGAGTGGTAGGATTGCAAAATGGGCAATTGAACTAGCTCCCTATGCACCACGATATGACAGAAGAGAAGCAATCAAGTCTCGGGATGTGGCCGACTTTTTTGTGGACTAGGCCAAGGTACAATACGAACCACCGCTAGTAGATCTGAATTACTGGAGGATGCACTTTGACGGGTCAAAAACAAAAACCGGGCTAGGCGCCGGAATTGTACTTACCTCGCCAAAGAACGACCAGTTGAAATATGTGCTACAGATCTATTTCACGGCATCAAACAATGTCGCTGAGTACGAAGCACTTGTGCATGGGCTCAAAGTGGCAAAAGAAATTGGGATACGTCGGATCCTATGCTTTGGTGACTCAGATTTGGTAGTACAACAAGTGTCGGGACTGTGGGATGCCCTTGATCTAAACATGGCGCTGTACAGATTTCATGTGCAGAAGATATCTGGTTATTTTGAGGGATGTGAATTTCACCATGTACCCTTGGTGGAAAATGAGGCTGCCGATGTACTGTCGAAGCTCGGATCAACCCGACAAGCAATTCCACCGGGGGTAGCATTGGAACACCTCAGAAAACCGTCTATCAGGCCCTCCCCAGAAACCGACTCAATTTACGTCCCGGAGGATACAGAATCCGGAGCCGTGCCCATGGACATTGACACGGGAGGTGGTGCGCGAATCTCGGGGACTACCTAGGCAAACCCGGGGACTGCTTCGCAAGACCCGGGGACTGCTCAGCATGATCCGGTTGAAGTTATCCCGGTGGACCAGACGGAAATTGATGAGGATGTGTTCCCTGTGCGAGCCATACCAGCTTGGGCGCTGCCTATATTTCGATTCCTGAAAGGTGGAACGTTACCCACTGAGGAGGTGCTATCCAGGCAAACTCAAAGGAGAGCAAAGGCATACACAATCATCAATTCCGAGCTATACAAAAGGAGTGTGACCAATGTCCTCCAGCGATGCGTTGACCCGGGAGAAGGGCTTGACATCCTCCGAGATATACATCAAGGGGAGTGCGGGCATCATGCCTCGTCCGGAGCCTTGGTGGCAAAAGCTTTCCGGCATGGATTCTACTGGCCAAGTGCCTTAGAACAAGCAGAAGGTCTGGTGAGAAAGTGCAATAGTTGTCAGAGGTATGCTACCAAGACACATATGCCAATGTCGGAGCTCAAGACCATACCAATCACCTGGCCATTTGTCGTGTGGTGTTTGGACATGGTTGGCCCGTTTGAACCAGCAAGGGGAAATATGACTCACATTTTGGTCATGGTAGACAAATTTACAGAGTGGATCGAGGTGAAGCCAATAAGAAAATGTGATGGAGCTACGACCGTGACGTTTCTCAAAGACATCATCTTGAGATACGGTTATCCTCACAGTATCATAACTGATAATGGCACAAACTTTGCGGAAGGAGCATTTGCGCGTTTCTGCCGGGATAAGAAGATCCGGTTGGACGTTGCCTCGGTAGCCCACCCCGCCTCGAACGGACAAGTGGAAAGATCCAACGGATTGGTATTATCCGGGATAAAACCCCGGCTCATTGAGCCGCTGCAAAGATCAGCGGGGTGCTGGATAGAAGAACTACCAGCGGTACTGTGGAGTTTAAGAACAACTCCGAATCGATCAACAGGCTATACGCCATTTTTTCTGGTATATGGGGCAGAAGCTGTATTGCCAGCCGACATAGAGCATGATTTGCCTAGGGTCACCCAATACACAGAAGCCGAAGTGCAAGAAGCCCGGCAAAATGATGTTGATCTGCGGGAAGAAGCGAGAGAATTGGCACTGTCCAGATCCGCCATATATCAGCAAAATCTCTGACGCTATCATAGCCGGAAAGTAAGCCCCCGAGTTTTCCGGGATGGCGATCTGGTGCTCCGGTTGATACAACGTACTGCTGGCATGCATAAATTATCTCCTCCATGGGAAGGGCCATTCATTGTGAGCAAAGCATTCCACAATGATTCTTATTATCTCATAGATGCAAAGCCACAGGAAAAGAACAAGGCGAACAGGTCCGGCGAGGAATCTAAGTGTCTGTGGAATGTAGCTCTACTTCGTCCTTTCTACACTTAGCAGAGAAGTGTATGTATCCGAATCTTCTCATATGTCGGTATGTATGCCGGCGATGAGCTTTTCAATGAAATGTTTGCACCTCGAGAAGTAACTCGGGGACTGCCCTAATAATATTTGTTGTCTTTTGTTATTTGTATGTCAGCTGGAGTAAGTTGTTCTACTTAACTCAGATTAGTAGTGTGTGAGCACCAAAAACCCAACTCTTCGACTTGCTGCTGTCCAACAAGAATTGACTTCATGGCAAGCAAGAGAACAAGTTTGGAATTGTGTAGCACATGAAAAACGACTAAGGAAAAGAACTTAATCGAGCCGACGTTTGTTTTTCGAACTAACCTTGTGTATTTTTAGTTTATTATGCTGATTTATTTTGAGCTAAGTGTAGCATCCCAATTGTCTAACAATTGTAATGCTACTTGGTCTAGTAAGATAATGGCTACTCCTTACAGATAAGTGTTGCATCATAATTATATCATGCTCATGCCATCATGCCACCTTAAATTTGAGCATCATATAAAACCCTTTCTTTTGGTTCTTCTCTCATATGCATTACTATTGGTATTTGGCTCTTGTTAAATTGTATTTGATTCTTGATAAATGCTTGGTGCCCAAATTGAGTTGGGGGCATATCTTTTATTCCACTCCACCATCTTTCTTTGTCACCACCTTATAATTCCACCACCCTAATTACCATGGGCTTTTATTTTATTTTGGCAATTACTCTAGCTCATGTGGGTTGGGGTGTATCCAATTCTATTCTTTGGCTTGACCTAGATCCATGTTTTGGAATGCATAGGAATAGTGCCATGTGAATTATTATTGTGTTCACAAGCATAAGATCATGGCATTTACTTATTATGCATGGGCCATGCAAGAGTACCACCACCTTTAGCATCTTTGTTTTTCTCTTAGTTTTAGTGGTTCTTTCTTGTGGGAGCATCTATATCTCTCTTCACCATCCCCATGATCCCAACAAAACCTTTTCCCCATCATGCATGATCATGTGGGATTTTTCCTTTGATTTTTAAAACCCTCTCCCTCTCTCTCTCTTGTATTGTTTCCTCACCATCAACTTGTGCTCAACCACCAAACCCTCACCTCACTCCATAGCCATCTCTTTTCCCTTTTAAATCAAATTTGCAAAAACTTTCCAAAAAGGGGTATTTTTGGGCTTGTTTGAATCTGCAACAAAACAAAAACAAAATAGTTAATAAAATAAAAAGAAATTGAAACAAGGAGAGCCCAGCAGCAGCCCGCTTACCTGGTCGCAGCCCAGCAGCACTCCGGCCCGCCCTTCTCTCCCTCCTGGGCCGACCTTTTCCTTTCCCCTGGCCCAATACCTCTTCACGATCAGGCCGACGCCACCCTCTGTTCCTCTTCCTCCTCCGTCTGACGCTGTCTCGCCCGCTCTCTCTCGGCAGCAGACGAAAAGCGGCAGCAAAGAAGGTACCCGTCCCGCCTCCATCCACCTTGTCGCCACCTCGCGCCGTCCGCGTGCGGCACGCCTTCTTATCCCCTTCGAGCCCCGAACCCTAGCTCACCCCATCTTCTTTTTCCTCCTCTATTTCCACCGCCTCCACCATGGCTGCTGGCGTGGGCTGTTACCTGCCGTCGCCCCAGTAGCCGCACGGGACCGTTGGGTAGAGGAGGAGCTGCCCCGTCCTTGTCCGCGTCGGACCCGCAGCAGCAGGAGAGCTAGAACCACGAGGATCGTCAATGCGTCTTGTTCCTCGACAGCACCAAGAGCCGCTCCACTTCTTCCTTCCAACCGGAGCTGCAGCCCGTCTTCGACCCTGAATCAGGTGGGAATCGGTCGAGGTGAGGAACCCCGTTCTTTCCCCGTTCTTCTCCTTCATCTTCATGTCCCTCTACCATCTAGATTCGAGTCCTCCATCTCATGTAGTTGTGAGCCCGTTGTCTGGTGTTCAGGAGAAGTGTTATGTTTTCTTCGTCAGTTAGACAGGCCCCTAGTTCAGTGCGCGCAGCTGACAGGCAGCGGTAACAGCGGCATCGTCCCTCCGGCAGCCTCTGTTCTTCACGTTTCTCCGGCGACTTTGTTCCTCCCTTGGCGAAACGCTGAACACGAAATCTATTCTCCTACATCCCAGCTTCCGTTAGGAAAAAACGGCGTCCGATTTGATGCACCACGGCCGAAGAAACCATCTGCTGAAGTCGGGGCAAAATAAGCTGTTTTCTGAAATTCTGTTTAGAAATCTAAAACCGCTCTGTTCTCCACACGATTACGGCACGTACACTACTCCTATGAAGAAAATTCCTGCTACAAAGTTGTACATCGTAACTAGATCTACGATTTTTTTATGACATCTTCAAATTCCTCATGGTTTCGTCAGCATGTTCATCCGAACTTAGGATTTTTTCGCTGTCAATTTTCTTCCAGATCTGAAATTCAGTCTAGAACTGTTTCTGACAGATTTATAAAAAGCCCCCTGCCTTTTTATCGTTCTCAACCCGCAGTCCCGTAAACGCCGTGTGTCATCCACCTCTTCAACCACTGGCGCGTGGGTCCGCTTGATCATCGGCCCCATCTGTCGGCCTCGCGGGCTGGCCAACCCTGCGGTAGGAAAAGCCCCGCGCAGCCGCTGCGCCCCACCTGTGCTGAGTCAGCACTGGACCCACATGTCGGCTAGGTTCAGTTGAGTGTAAAAAGTCTGAGCTCTTTTCTGTTTAATAAAATCTTTTCCAGAATTCGATTAAATGTTTTAATATCCAGAAATTAATATCTTTTATTTGATAATTCTAAATTTGACAAATGATATATGTTTTTGAATCAAAAAAATGTGAGGAATTCAAATATGCCATTCAAAATATTGTTTGAGCACTTTCAAATTTCGAGATAATTAAAATTACAATAAAATGCCCTTTTCTTAATAAATTAATAACTTTAATTCTACAACTCCAAATTCGACAAATAATATGTCTAGATCGATCAGCGCGACGAGTCCGTTCTATCTATGCATTCCTTGTTCTGAATTGAAGCATGCATCATGTCAATATTAAAAATCAGAAATATTTATGGCAATAAAACTTGGTTAAATAATTAATGAAATGCTTTATTCTTGTACCCACACCTCACACTTGCCATGCTACTTTAATGCCATGTAAATTGTGCATCATTCATCATGGCATGCTTGTTTGCTTGTCGCATTTTAATTCATATGCTTGTGTACTTTATTTATGTTGGCCCTTGTTTGTTTGGTTCTTCTTCGAATAGACGCCCAGCAGGAGAATTACCAGGAATCACAGGAGTACTACCCAGATCCATCTCTCGCTTCGACTGAGCTGCTAGGCAAGCACTACCACATGCTTGCATACATATAGTACCTATTGCCTCTATCTTATTCTTGCATCATTGAGTCGCGAGTGCATTAAATTGAATCCCAAGTACTGCATAGCCTTTACTTTTAAACCCCACCGAAGCTTGTTCCTCCATCCCATGAGCCATTACCACAGGAGTTGTTTGAGCCATGCGAGTCTTAGAACAACATGTGTAGGGTATGTGAGTGTCTGATGGATAATGAGGTACCTAAACAACTTAACCTGAGTAGTAATGGGATAACTAATGAAAGAGGCACCGGTGAGCAATATCTGCTATTTGGTTTTTCATGCTCACTTGTGTCCCGTAGGACCCCGAGTACTTGATTCCTGTTCCTTGACTATTCGCACTATCCACATCCGGGAGGCCTTATGGACCCCCCTGAGCCAGAGCTTGATTCATTCTTATTTCTTGGGGCCACAATTAGTTTGGGACTTTATTACTATTCTGTACTTATGCCATGCTTTACTGCTTTATTTAAGATTGTGCGTGGAGCACCTGTACTGTTTTGGATGCGGAGTGTTTTCGCGGTATCGACAAGCCCAGTCACACTTTCGGGTTCCCAATCGTTTACAGTCATTGACGCAAACCTTGAGTCTATCTCGGAGTTAGCTAGCTTCATTGCGGGTAGCTTAATGGGGTGCCCCCCTGAAATATTTCCGAATCCTGCGATCGCTTTGTCGTGAATGCCTCGTTGGGTTTTGAGTTGGTTTTTCCGAGGTTGATCGAGTGTGTGTTGCTATTTGTGCACCCCTGCAGGGTAAATCTTTCTGAAAGCCGTGTCCGCGGTTATGGACGACTTGGAGCATAGTTTCTCGATCATAGTCAAGTCTAACTAAAGTACCACTTTTTAAATGGACTAAGTACCTGACTAGTAAATAGTGCAATTCTCATGGAATGGTTAATAAAACTGCCAACGGATGGGGGTTGTTCGTCCGCTTCCTCGTTGGTAAGCGAGGAGGAGGATGGATCTGTTAATTATATTGTAGTAACTTTTGCTCTTAATTCACGGACATCCGTCTATCCTTGGTTAGGCGGATGGTTAGCGAGTATCTATAGACTTATTAGATATTACCTTTTGCTTTAATTGTGTCACCCCAGGGTGTGTCCCCTTTAGAGGCATAAAGACTTGCTGAGTACCCCTAGGGTCTCACACGATAAATTGTTTGATTCAGATGAACAGGTGTATTCGCAAGAAGGATACTGGGTGGAGGAGACAGATGATGTTGGCAACGATCACTCGGTGTAGAGATTCCGGGAACGGGGATCCGCGCGATCTGTGGACGGGATGTGTTTATTTATGTGGCATCTTATGCCGATTTGCTTCTTATCCATACTCGGATCTTGTTTTCCGCTTCCGCCTGATACTCTGATGTTTGATGTATGAGGAGCTATCCTAAAATATTATCTCTATCTAGGATATTTGAATCTTGCCGTATGGCCTTGTAATATTTCTATTTCTTTTAGATGGAATGGCTCTGAGGACTGTTGTATGTGGCTTGCATACATACTCACTTGTGTATATAGTTGATCCCTTCGCCTGCCGATTACGCCGCTCGTTCTTGTCCCGATGTTCTGAAAGTGGTTAGGACGGCCGAAAGGTCTACCGTGAGTGGCCCTGGGCCCCACCGTACTATTTTAACCACTTTCGCTCATCCAGGCAGGTAACTAAGAGCGTAATTCACCGAGGTAGTTACAATTGGTATCAGAGCCATCCCGCCCTTCAGGGTCTCAGCCAAAATGGTCGTTGTCAGTCTAGCAAATATTTTTGGTAGTTATGTATACTAGGGAAAAACGTGAGAGTAGGACTGCTTCCATTTTTCTTCTTACCCACCCACCCATCCTTTTTCTGGTAAGGAAGTGTAACGTTTTCAATCCTCTTCCAAAATTCAAACTAGGATTCTCGTTTTCTGGGTTCCGTAGTACCATAGGTTGTGTGTGTGTGTATGAATTCCTTGTCTATCTGCTGCATCCAACTGTTATCTCTATCTGCCTTTTGGTTATCAATTGTTGGTACATTCCATACCGACAGGCCTTTGTAAACCGACGCGATCTATCTGATTCGTTGTATACTGGTACGATCTATCTTACTCTTTGTTATCCGACGTTATCTTGTTTGGGGTGTTCGTTTCCGTAGTTACTAATCTTTAGGTTCATCTTAAGAAGAACGTGTTGGGATATGTGTTTATTGATTCATGTGCGGAGTAATGATTTGAGTGCAGGATGGAGTCGCGACCATACCACTACTTTTATCATTCGCTCTTGTATATTGAATTACTAGAGTTACTAATCTTGATTCGTTAAGTTGTTTTGCGCATATAGTGGTATTTTAATGCCGAAATTTGTGGAAAAATTTTCTTTGTTAGCTTGTGTACAACACTCCTCGTTCAGTCGTGTGCGTTATGCTTAATATCTTCTAGTTACCTTGAACTTTGTTGATATTTTAATATCATCTTAGTGAATTGTATCCTTTAATCTTAGTTAATTCCATTTTGGTACTATTTTGGATTATTATTATTCTCCATTATAGTACTGACTTGTGTTTTATATCAATCACAGGATGGCACCACCACGCCGTTCTGAGGAGGACATACCACCTGAACTGGGGGCTGCTTTGGCAAGTATTGCAAATGCTTTGGGCACTATGCAGCAGAACCAGCAGCGCTTCGAGGAAAGTGTCAGGAGGAACGAGTTTGTCCCGCTACCTCCACCTCCCAAGCGAGGAGACATCAAGAGTTTTCTCAAGTTCAACCCACGCCAATTTGAGGTGTCTGATCAGCCACTTGATGCGGATGATTGGCTGCGTGAAGTGTCTAGGTTGCTGATGACTGCGGATGTTCCCGAGCAAGAATGGGTCAAATGTGCCACTCACCTTCTGAAGGGAGATGCAGCTCTGTGGTGGAAAAATTACCTCAAGGCAGACCTCTCTGGTTTTCAGAATACTTGGGAGCAATTCACTGCTGCTTTCAAAGAGCAATATCTGTCAGAAATTGTCATGGAAAGGATGAAGGAAGTGTTTCTCAACCTCAAGAAGGGCACTGACAATGTCAATACCTACATCAGAAACTTCATGAATCTTTCTCGGTATGGTGGCGATGAGATCTCTGATGACAAGAAGAAGCAAAAGAGGTTCCGGCAAGGCCTCAATGCATCCATCAAATATGCAATCACTCATGCAAGGCCGGCGTCTTTTCTGGAACTCCAACACACAGCTCTGCAGGAAGAAGCAAGTAGGCAAGTTTTCGAGGAGTCAAAGAAACACAGCCGCGATACAGCAAGCTCTTCTGCTATGACAGCTCCTTCTAAGCGTCGTGTCTGGGTTCCTGACACCCCACCGTCGCTCCCTGCTCCACCAAGACCGTCAAGCTACGCAGCAAGGCCACCAAACTCCTTCACTGCGGCTCCCACGGGCTACAACCACAACTACCCTGGAGCGCCTGGCGGAGTCCCTGGCTATGTTGCTCCATGTCCACCTGGTGCTTGCTATACTTGTCGAAACACTGGGCATCAGCACTGGAATTGTGCAATGAACAACAAAGCTCTTCCACCACCACCTCCAAGACCTGCGACAAGTTCTCCTATGGTTCGTGCACCTCCACCTCAAGCTCTCAACATCAACACTAAGCCTGGGTCTACGGTTGCTCGTGCGAACTGTGTCAACGTCGCTCAAGCTGAGCATGCATCTGGAGTTGTGATGGGTATGCTTCCTGTTAACTCAATTCCTGCTCGAGTTTTGTTTGATTCTGGCGCATCGCATTCTTTTGTTTCTCACAAGTTTGCAAATGAGAATGAGTTAGCAATGGATCCTCTCCCCAAGCGTTTAATGGTTCTTTCTCCTGGAGCAACAATGGCATCTTCTAAAATCAGCCATGGCAATCAAATTGAGATTGGTGGCTCTTCGTTTCCGGCTTCCTTAATTATTCTGTGCAATTCTGACATTGATGTTATCTTGGGCATGGATTGGTTAATAGCAAATGCAGCTGTGATTGATTGTGCTGAACGTTCGGTTTCTCTGAAAATTCCTGAAGGCCATATAGTCTATTCTCCAAGTCTGACTCCTGCAATTCAGCTTTACTCTTTGGCGGCTCTGAATGATGATGCTATGGAAGGTATTTAGAGTGTTCCTGTAATCTGTGAGTTCCCAGATGTTTTTCCTGAAGAGTTGCCAGGTATGCCTCCAGATCGTGAGGTTGAGTTTGTGATTGAACTTGAACCTGGTACCGCTCCTATCTCCAAGCGGCCTTATAAAATGGGTCCTGCTGAGTTGGCTGAACTCAAATGCCAGCTTGATGAACAAGAGAAGTTGGGTTTCATTCAGCACAGTACTTCTTCTTGGGGTAGCCCAACCATCTTCGTGAAGAAGCGAGACAAGACTAATAGACTTTGTGTTGACTATCAGGCTCTCAATGCTAAAACCATCAAGAATAAATATCCCCTTCCGCGGATTAATGATCTCTTCGAGCAGCTAACTAGAGCTGTGGTATTCTATAAACTTGATTTGAGAAGTGGATATCATCAAATCAAGATTCGCAAGGAAGATGTTCCTAAAACAGCTTTCACCACCCGTTATGGCCTGTATGAGTACACGGTCATGTCTTTCGGTCTCACCAATGCACCTGCCACCTTTTCGAGGCTTATGAACTCGGTTTTCATGGAGTATCTTGATAAGTTCGTTGTGGTCTATCTGGATGACATCCTAGTCTATTCTAAGTTAAAAGAAGAACATGAAGAACACCTTCGGTGTGTCCTAAACAAGCTTCGTGAGAACCGCCTGTATGCAAAGTTCTCCAAGTGAGAGTTTTGGCTGCCTCAAGTCACCTACCTTGGTCACGTCATCTCTGCCAAGGGAATTTCCGTCAACTCAGAAACTATTAAGACAATTATGGACTGGCTTCCACCCATAAATGTCAAAGAAGTCCGGAGTTTCCTTGGGTTGGCTAGTTACTGTCGTCGCTTCGTTCAAAACTTCTCGAAGATTGCGAAGCCTCTTACCGATCTCCTCAAGAAAGGAAAGAAATATCTTTGGACTCGTGCATGTCAAGCAAGCTTTGAAACACTCAAAGAGAAGCTCACTTCCACACCGGTCTTGGTTCCTCCAGATACATCAAAGCCTTTCCAAATATTATGTGACGCCTCATTGCAAGGATTGGGTGCAGTCCTTATGCAAGAAAAGCAAGTTGTTGCTTATGCCTCTCGACAGTTGAAGACGCATGAGATCAACTATCCTACACATGACCTCAAACTCGCAGCATTTGTCTTTGCTTTGAAAGTATGGAGGCATTACTTGCTTGGCAACCGTTGTGAGATCTTTTCTGATCACAAGAGTCTAAAGTATATATTCACACAGCCTGATCTCAACCTTCGTCAGAGGAGGTGGATTGAAACAATCAACGATTTCGATTTGACCATCAACTACACTACGGGCAAAGCTAATGTCATGGCCGATGCTCTCAGCCGAAAAGCTTATGTCAACAACCTCATGGTGGAAGAACAACATCCTCTCTTGTGCGAGGAGTTCCGCAAGCTAAACCTTGAAATTGTGGATCAAGGGTATCTTCTAATCCTTCTGGCAACACCTCTCTTGGAAGAAAAAGTCCGCTCCATTCAACTTGGTGATCCTTACACTAAAAAGATCATCTCCAACATTCAGCTTCCGAAGTATGAGTATTTCCATGTCGACGACCAAGGCACTCTTTTCTTTGAACACCGGATGTTTGTTCCGAACTACCCGGGTTTAAGAGAGCAAGTTCTCAAGGAGGCGCATGATTCTGTTCTTTCTATACACCCTGGCAGCACTAAGATGTACATGGATCTGAAAACACAATATTGGTGGCCTGGATTGAAACGATATTGTGGCAAGTATGTCTCGGAGTGTGATGTCTGCCGTAGGGTTAAAGCTGTCCATCAGAAACCTTCCGGTCTTCTACAGCCATTGAAGCCTCCGTAATGGAAATGGGAGAAAGTAGAGATGGACTTCATCACTGGTTTTCCAAGGTCGCAGAAGGGCAACAATGCAATCTTTGTTGTCATCGACAGGCTTTCTAAAGTAGCTCACTTCTTTCCCGTCAAGGAAACAATTTCTGCAATTCAGTTGGCGGAGCTCTATATCAACAGAATTGTCTCTCTGTATGGGGTTCCTCTTGAGATCAGTTCAGACCGTGGAAGCATCTTCACTTCCAAGTTCTAGGGAAGTTTCCAAAATGCTTTGGGAACAAAATTGAACTTCAGCACAGCTTACCACCCTCAGTCGCAAGGACAAGTTGAAAGGATCAATCAGATTCTGGAAGATATGCTCCATGCTTGCGTTATCTCTTTCGGCATGAAGTGGGAAGAATGCCTTCCTTATGCTGAATTCTCTTACAACAACAGCTTCTAGAAAAGTTTAAAGATGGCACCATTTGAGGCTCTCTATGGTCACAAATGCAGAACTCCGATTGGTTGGTCGGGCGCAGGTGAAAGAATATTGTTTGGCCCCGACATTGTAACTCAAGCAGAAGAGAAAGTTCACATCATTCTTGAAAATCTGAAGATTGCTCAAAGTCGCCAGAAGAGCAATTATGACAGAAAGCACACGGACATGGAGTATGTCCTGGGTGATCTCGTTTACCTTCATGTCACTCCCATGAGAGGCACGCACCGGTTTGGTATCAAAGGAAAGCTGGCTCCTAGATACATCGATCCTTTCAAAATTCGTGGAAGAAGAGGAGAAGTTGCTTATGCTCTTGAGCTCCCTGAAAAACTCAAGGTCCATGATGTTTTCCACATCTCTCAACTCAAGAAGTGCTTCAAGGATCCTGGCAGGACCGTGGACCATGAACTCATCAATCTCCAAGAAGATCTGTCTTATCAAGAACACCCCATAAAAATTCTAGAAGTCGCAGAAAGAAAGACTCGCAACAAGTCCATCAAGTTCTGCAAGGTGCAGTGGTTGCACCATTCCGTTGATGAAGCCACTTGGGAACGTGAAGATGAGCTCCGTGCCAAGTATCCTACTCTCTTTGAGTCTTCTTCTTCTCCCTAGAATCTCGGGGCGAGATTCCTGTTTAGTGGGGAGAGTTGTAGCATCCCAATTGTCTAACAATTGTAATGCTACTTGGTCTAGTAAGATAATGGCTACTCCTTACAGATAAGTGTTGCATCATAATTATATCATGCTCATGCCATCGTGCCACCTTGCATTTGAGCATCATATAAAACCCTTTCTTTTGGTTCTTCTCTCATATGCATTACTATTGGTATTTGGCTCTTGTTAAATTGTATTTGATTCTTGATAAATGCTTGGTGCCCAAATTGAGTTGGGGGCATATCTTTTAATCCACTCCACCATCTTTCTTTGTCACCACCTTATAATTCCACCACCCTAATTACCATGGGCTTTTACTTTATTTTGGCAATTACTCTAGCTCATGTGGGTTGGGGTGGATCCAATTCTATTCTTTGGCTTGACCTAGATCCATGTTTTGGAATGCATAGGAATAGTGTCATGTGAATTATTATTGTGTTCACAAGCATAAGATCATGGCATTTATTTATTATGCATGGGCCATGCAAGAGTACCACCACCTTTAGCATCTTTGTTTTTCTCTTAGTTTTAGTGGTTCTTTTTTTTTGAAATTTAGTTTTAGCGGTTCTTTCTTGTGGGAGAATCTATATCTCTCTTCACCATCCCCATGATCCCAACAAAACCTTTTCCCCATCATGCATGATCATGTGGGATTTTTCGTTTGATTTTTAAAACCCTCTCCCTCTCTCTCTCTCTTGTATTGTTTCCTCACCATCAACTTGTGCTCAACCACCAAGCCCTCACCTCACTCCATAGCCATCTCTTTTCCCTTTTAAATCAAATTTCCAAAAACTTTCCAAAAAGGGGTATTTTAGGCTTGTTTGAATCTGCAACAAAACAAAAACAAAACCATTAATAAAATAAAAAGAAGTGAAACAAGGAGAGCCCAGCAGCAGCCCGCTTACCTGGTCGCAGCCCAGCAGCACTCCGGCCCGCCCTTCTCTCCCTCCTGGGCTGACCTTTTCCTTTCCCCTGGCCCAATACCTCTTCGCGATCAGGCCGACGCCACCCTCTGTTCCTCTTCCTCCTCCG
Source organism: Avena eriantha (assembly GCA_910589775.1). NCBI lineage: Eukaryota > Viridiplantae > Streptophyta > Magnoliopsida > Poales > Poaceae > Avena > Avena eriantha. The sequence continues at coordinate 428,977,662 of OU342743.1, read as the reverse complement.
TCTGACGCCGTCTCGCCCGCTCTCTCTCGGCAGCAGACGGAAAGCGGCAGCGAAGTAGGTACCCGTCCCGCCTCCGTCCACCTCGTCGCCACCTCGCGCCGTCCGCGTGCGGCACGCCTTCTTATCCCCTTCGAGCCCCGAACCCTAGCTCACCCCATCTTCTTTTTCCTCCTCTATTTCCACCGCCTCCACCATGGCTGCTGGCGTGGGCTGTTACCCGCCATCGCCCCAGTAGCCGCACGGGACCGTTGGGTAGAGGAGGAGCTGCCCCGTCCTTGTCCGTGTCGGACCCGCAGCAGCAGGAGAGCTGGAACCACGAGGATTGTCAACGCGTCTTGTTCCTCGACAGCACCAAGAGCCGCTCCACTTCTTCCTTCCAACCGGAGCTGCAGCCCGTCTTCGACCCTGATTCAGGTGGGAATCGGTCGAGGTGAGGAACCCCGTTCTTTCCCTGTTCTTCTCCTTCATCTTCCTGTCCCTCTACCATCTGGATTCGAGTCCTCCATCTCATGTAGCTGTGAGCCCGTTGTTTGGTGTTCAGGAGAAGTGTTATGTTTTCTTCGTCAGTTAGACAGGCCCCCAGTTCAGTGCGTGCACCTGACAGGCAGTGGTAACAGCGGCATCGTCCCTCCGGCAGCCTCTGTTCTTCACGTTTCTCCGGCGACTCGGTTCCTTCCTTGGCCAAACGCTGAACACGAAATCTACTCTCCTACATCCCAGCTTCCGTTAGGAAAAAACGGCGTCCGATTTGATGCACCACAGCCGAAGAAACCATCTGCTGAAGTCGGGGCAAAATAAGCTGTTTTCTGAAATTCCGTTTAAAAATCCAAAACCACTCTGTTCTCCACTCGATTACGGCACGTACACTACTCCTATGAAGAAACTTCCTGGTACAAAGTTGTACATCGTAACTAGATCTACGATTTTTGTTTTTATGACATCTTCAAATTCCTCATGGTTTCGTCGGCATGTTCATCCGAACTTATGATTTTTTCGCTGTCAATTTTTTTCCAGATCTGAAATTCAGTTTAGAACTGCTCCTGACAGATTTACAAAAAGCCCCCTGCCTTTTTATCGTTCTCAACCCGCAGTCCCGCAGACGCCGCGTGTCATCCACCTCTTCAACCACTGGCGCGTTGGTCCGCTTGATCACCGGCCCCATCTGTCGGCCTCGCAGGCTGGCCGACCCTGCGGTAGGAAAAGCCCCGCGCAGCCGGTGCGCCCCACCAGTGCTGAGTCAGCACTAGACCCACATGTCGGTGACTGGGGCTAGGTTCAGTTGAGTGTAAAAAGCCTGAGCTCTTTTCTGTTTAATAAAATCTTTTCCAGAATTCTATTAAATGTTTTATTATCCAGAAATTAATATCTTTTATTTGATAATTCTAAATTTGACAAATGATATCTGTTTTTGAGTCAGAAAAATGTGAGGAATTCAAATATGCCATTCAAAATATTGTTTGAGCACTTTCAAATTTCGAGATAATTAAAATTACAATAAAATGCCCTTTTCTTAATAAATTAATAACTTTAATTCTACAACTCCAAATTCGACAAATAATATGTCTAGATCGATCAGCGCGACGAGCCCGTTCTATGTATGCATTCCTTGTTCTGAATTGAATCATGGATCATGTCACTATTAAAAATCAGAAATGTTTATGGCAATAAAACTTGGTTAAATAATTAATGAAATGCTTTATTCTTGTACCCGCACCTCACCCTTGCTATGCTACTTTAATGCCATGTAAATTGTGCATCATTCATCATGGCATGCTTGTTTGCTTGTCGCATTATAATTCATATGCTTGTGTACGTTATTTATGTTGGCCCTTGTTTGTTTGGTTCTTCTTTGAATAGACGCCCAGCAGGAGAATTACCAGGAATCACAGGAGTACTACCCAGATCCATCTCTCGCTTCAACTGAGCTGCTTGGCAAGCACTACCACATGCTTGCATACATTTAGTACCTATTGCCTCTATCGTATTCTTGCATCATTGAGTCGCGAGTGCATTAAATTGAATCCCAAGGACTGCATAGCCTTTACTTTTAAACCCCACCGAAGCTTGTTCCTCCATCCCATGAGCCATTACCACAGGAGTTGTTTGAGCCATGCGAGTCTTAGAACAGCATGTATAGGGTATGTGAGTGTCTGATGGATAATGAGGTACCTAAACAACTTAACTTGAGTAGTAATGGGATAACTAATGAAAGAGGCACCGGTGAGCAATATCTGCTATTTGGTTTTTCATGCTCACTTGTGTCCCGTAGGACCCCGAGTACTTGATTCCTGTTCCTTGACTATTCGCACTATCCACATCCGGGAGGCCTTATGGACCCCCCTGAGCCAGAGCTTGATTCATTCTTATTTCTTGGGGCCACAATTAGTTTGGGACTTTATTACTATTCTGTACTTATGCCATGCTTTACTGCTTTATTTAAGATTGTGCGTGGAGCACCTGTACTGTTTTGGATGCGGAGTGTTTTCGCGGTATCGACAAGCTCAGTCACACTTTAGGGTTCCCAGTCGTTTACAGCCATTGACGCAAACCTTGGGTCCGTCTCGTAGCCGGCCAACTTCGTTGCGGGTAGCTTAATGGGGTGGCCCCCAGAAATATTTCTGAATCCTATGATAGCTTTGTCGTGAATGCCTCGTTGGGTTTTGAGTTAGTTTTTCTGAGGTTGATCGAGTGTGTGTTGCTATTTGTGCACCCCTGCAGGGTAAATAGTGCAATTCTCATGGAATGGTTAATAAAACTGCCAACGGATGGGGGTTGTTCATCCGCTTCCTCATTGGTAAGCGAGGAGGAGGATGGATCTGTTAATTATATTGTTGTAACTGTTGTTCTTAATTCACGGACATCCGTCTATCCTTGGTTAGGCGGCTGGTTAGCGAGTATCTATAGACTTGTTAGATATTACCTTTTGCTGCAATTGCGTCACCCCAGGTTGTGTCCCCTTTAGAGGCATAAAGACTTGCTGAGTACCCCTAGGGTCTCACACGATAAATTGTTTGATTCAGATGAACAGGTGTATTCGCAAGAAGGATACTGGGTGGAGGAGACAGATGATGTTGGCAACGATCACTCGGTGCAGAGATTCCGGGAACGGGGATCCGCGCGATCTGTGGGCGAGATGTGTTTATTTATGTGGCATCTTATGCCGATTTGCTTCTTATCCGTACTCGGATCTTGTTTTCCGCTTCTGCCTGATACTCTGATGTTTGATGTATGAGGAGCTATCCTGAAATATTATCTCTATCTAGGATATTTAAATCTTGCCGTATGGCGTTGCAATATTTCTATTTCTTTTTGATGGAATGGCTCTGAGGACTGTTGTATGTGGCTTGCATACATACTCACTTGTGTATGTAGTTGATCCCTTCGCCTGCCGATTATGCCACTCGTTCTTGTCCTGATGTTCTGAAAGTGGTTAGGACGGCCGAAAGGTCTACCGTGAGTGACCCTGGGCCCCACCGTACTATTTTAACCACTTTCGCTCAACCAGGCAAGTAACTAAGAGCGTAATTCACCGAGGTAGTTACACTAAGCCTAAAGGTTTCCAAGTATTGTTAAGATAATTTTTGAAGCTCGGATTCGTAAGTCGTAAAACCGAATCAAGGTAGACACGAGCCGAGCCAAAAGATTGGACGAACAAGAAAATGAAACTCGGGGACTAGGCCCATGTTAATCCGGCATAAAAACTTAGTAGCAAAATATCACATGTATACTGGATACAATTCCAACCGGTATACCGGGGATCTGATAAACTTTAAAGTTTTTCACTTAAGGAGCAGCAGGAGGAGGAAGTTCGGCGTCATCTTCGCTGTCTTCAATGTCCGAGGCATCGCCCTCTTCGTCCTCATCCAAGCCATCTTCAACGTTTTCAGTGTTTTCGTCACCGGCGGCTTCCAGGAAGCTCGGTCCCTCAGTCCATTCGTGAATGGGAGCATATTCGATGAGGCAATGAGCGCAAGCCTTGCGCCGAGCTACCCACTCCGGGTCACTGGTCCATTTGGATCCGGTGCGCATGCGCGCTAAGAGGTTGAGGTCGATCTTCTCGTACCACGTAAGTACGTAGTGGAGAACGGTCTCAGCTGCAGCGCGTCCAGCGGATTCCCTCCAAAGGTCGAGCTGGGTCTCGCATTCCATCAACTTTTCAACAAGAAGTGTGGTTCCCTCCGAAGTGTCTTCTGCAGGCCAAAATGTGTTGAAGATTCGGACTGCAACGTCAAGGATACCCTTGCCACAGTTCTTGATGATTTCCATGCGAGATGACAGGCTGACCAACAGGTCCTCCATGTCATAGGGAATCTCTTTAGCGTCAGGACCAACGGGAGTACCTCTCTCTCGGCGGAAATCAGCAACAGCGGCGCTCGCGATGGCAGTGCCCTCTGGAAATTTGCCTAAAAATGAGATAAGAGAAGCAGGTAAAGAAAAGACATGTGAAGTAACCTAGAGAAATATGCCAGATAAGGGAAAGGAACTTACGTGAAATATGGCTGAGGATCCGAGTCAACTCCCTGGTACAGTCATCACGTCTTTTGCGAACCTGCACAAGTTCAGCGTTCGCCGACTCAAGCTTGACCTCGGCCTCCTGGAGAAGTTCTCGGTCCTTGGCAATTTGGAGGTTGAGGCGCTCGCGCTCCTTGGTGAAGTCTTGGCCAGCCTTTTGGAGCTTGGATTGATGTTGTGCCTTCAATTTCTTCATCTCGGCCTTAAGCTTGGCGATCTCATCATCCTTGGTCCGGAGGACGGCAAGCTCATCGTCTTTATTTTTGAGCTCGGCCTGATGCTCCCCTGCTTGTTCGAGAAAATGCAGCATCATATCAGGCACGGGCACACTATCTTCCAGCGATACTGAAATAGTTTGTCAACCCGGCAAAGCTGAGGTATGAATGTTTGTCGAGCCAAGGAGGAAAGGAGATGAAAAGCATAAGCAAGGTTGAGCATATATAACTTACCCTTGATCTGGTCCAGATTCGTCCTCATAAGCGTGTTCTCAGCCTCCACCCCAGCTGCCAAAACTGAAGGATGGATTAGTTCGGCAGGAGAAGATGAAGGAAAATGGAAAAATGCTAAGGAAGAAACTTACCCCTCTTATCATGATCAGCGAGAAGTGCGTTATGCTTGGCGCGCAGCATCTTATGAGTGTCCAAGAGACGCTGAAACTCAGCGCTCCGGCGGTTAGTGGTCACCTGAAAAGAGTACAAAATTACAACTCAACCTTGCGCATATTCGAAGTGTACAAAATCCGGGCCAAGTGGAACTTAACCCTTCTCTAGGTGTGTGCATATTCGAAGTGTACAAAATCCGGGCCAAGTGGAACTTAACCCGGCTCTAGGTGTGTGCATATTCTAAGTGTACAAAATCTGGGCCAAGTGGAACTTAACCCGGCTCTAGGTGTGTGCATATTCAAAGTGTACAAAATCCGGGCCAAGTGGAACTTAACCCGGCTCTAGGTGTGTGCATATTCGAAGTGTACAAAATCCGGGCCAAGTGGAACTTATCCCGGCTCTAGGTGTGTGCATATTCGAAGTGTACAAAATCCGAGCCAAGTGGAACTTATCCCGGCTCTAGGTGTGTGCATATTCGAAGTGTACAAAATCCAGGCCAAGTGGAACTTAACCCGGCTCTAGGTGTGTGCATATTCAAAGTTATCAAGGAGCTACGTTAGTTTTCTAAGGAGCATCCGGCCGAGTAACAAGTTACTCCCCCGGAGGCTCGGGGACTAATGGTTATATCATTAATATCTACAACATGCTAAGGAAAAGGGGAAGTAACGTACCTCCATCATCCGACCCGCGAGGTTGATTGCCTTAGCGGCTGTGTTCATTTGAGCAGAAAATTCAGCGGGGCCGAACTTCTCCGAAAGATCATCGTTGTGGTGAACTCCACCTTGTTCCAATTCATGACGAATTCAATCAGGGTCGGAGGGTATCGCTTGCCGCTGGGCATATGGGGAGCCACCAAGCCCTTCGCGTGCGCCTCCCTCCTCTCAACCAGGGCAAGAGCTGGGCTAGTGTGCAAAACCATCTATTGCGCATCAGTTGGCTCGGTAGGGGCGTCCTTCGGTGCTGGAGGCTTCTTAGAAAGCATGGATGCGAGAGTACACTGTCCAGCCTCGACGGACGCTTCCCTGGTGGCGTCAGGGGCCTTTTTACCCTTGGGCTGCTGAGAGGAGGAAGTGGTTGCAGCAGATTTACCCTTGGGAACTGCCTGAGTACTTTCTCGCCGAGACTGGGAAGTCTCGGACGAGGCGGAGGAGCTTGGCGCTGCTGCTGTTGCTCTTGGTGTTGCTATTGATGCTGGTGCTGGAGTTGGTGCGGGTACTAGTGCTGGAGTTGGTGCTGGTGCTGTTGTTGGTTTCTTCTTTGGTGGGGGTGTTGAGGTAGCCTCGGTTGTAGTTGGTTGCGGCAAAGCCGAAGTGGTGGATGTTGTTGCCTCGGCTGGGCCTGTCTCCCCCGCTCCAAGGTTGCCTCCCTCTTGACGAGGTGGTGTGGAACCCGGAGCAGCCGCTGAACCCTCCGGAATAGGGCTCAGCGGACGTGAATCGTCGCCACGAGGGGGACAGGGCTGAGCCGGAGCGGCGAAGCAATGCTAGATCCGCTCTGGGGGACCTCCATTGCAGCCCTGCCAAATCAAACAATGTCGGATGAGAAACTATAACAATGCAAGAACAAGTAAGTGGCAGAGTGAAAGGAGGCTTACGCATCCGAGGTCAGGGGATCCTTGGGCTTCCGAGCCCTTCGTGCAGGAGCCTTGGTTGTAGGCTTGGAGGAAGTTTTCTCCCCGGACTTCTTTCGCCTTTTGGTAGGCGGAGAAGGTCCGGAGGAAGAAGTTGATGCAGCTCCCCGCTTCTTCTTCGGTGCAACCGGAACAGGGTCACCCACGGCAAGGGGAGGGTCCTCATGGATCTGCCCACCGGGGTTAGCTGATGCCGGAAAAGCATAAGAAAGGGGGACAGCGTCAAAAGCTTCCATCACCTCGACATCCGAGTCATCTTCATCATCGGGCCAATCTCTAATGGAAGAGAGTTTACCGGTGGATCGCTTCGTAGCGTTGGTCATTGGAAGGAACATCTCCTGATCTAGCTCTTCCTCGTCCGAGGTCTCCCGGTTAGGCGCCCATTTGAGGGAGGGATCGGTGCCATCCTCGATGGTTTGCTGAAGGAATTGCTAAGAAGAGAAAAAACGACAGAATTAAATATACAACAGTAACCGACATAAGATTTAATTCAGAGAAAGTTTGTAGCACGAAGCTTACCAAGGGAGGAGGCCTATCTCGGCAATAGTGCTTAATTCCCCACGTCCACTCTGAGGAGAAGTCCTTGTGGGTGGTGAAGAGGGCCTTGACCCGGCGGTAAATCTCCATGTTACTCAACTTGAAAGACGAGGTACGGTTGGGGTCGCAGCCCCAGCTCATGTGACACAATTTATGAGTGCGATTCTGGAGGGGGAGATCCGGTTGCGGACGAATATGATCATGGCGTCCTCGTTGCGCAACCCGAGCTCCTTCAGCTCCACGAACCTTTTGTTGACCTGGTTGGCCAAGACCGTGGGCTTCTTGGGGATAACGTCCCACAACTCCGGGTTAGGAGGACCCGGAGTATAGGGGCGCAGCCGGATCAAGTCTTCGGTGCCGGTGTTCCGGACATAAAAGAAAGTCCGGGCCCATCCCTTACAGGACTCCAGCCCGGTGACTCGGGGGAAGACGGATAGCCTCCTGGGAGAGATGGACGCAGCCCCAAACTGCGTAAGCTGCTTGTCCTCCGGGTCAAGCTAAATGTTCGGAATTACGTTATGACGAAGGCCAAAAAACCGGATCCATAGATCCTTCGTGGGCCATAATCCGGCATAGCCTTCGATCGTGGAGGCGAAAGCAGAGAGAAAGGTGATTGCGTTGGCAGGAAGGTGGTGCGGCTGGAGTTCGTAGGTGTTCAACCAATCGTGGAAAAAATCGCTGACTAGCAAACCGAATCCCCTCTAGAAATGTGACAGAAACACCACATACTCACCCGGATTGGGTGAGGGGGTGAGTTCGGCGGAGGCGAGGCGTGCGGTGACTCCTGTGGGGATGCGCCTAGTGCGGTAAAGCCAGTCCAGGTCATCCTGGCAGACCCAGGATCCGGCCCACGCACCACGGTCTGCCGTTGCAGCATCTTCCTCCATCTCCTTCTCGGCGACGACGAGCTCCTCTTCAGTCATCTCGAGTTCGCTTCCCTCACTGGTGCTAGCGGCAGTGGGGGGCAGCGGCCTGGACTGACAATGACCCGTGGCAGAGGAGGTGCACAGCAGCGATGGCGACGCAGATGCGTGCGGAAGAAGTGCGGCGGTGGTGCTACAACTCAATCGTGGTGGCGGTGGCGCTGTCTCGGGAGAAAACAAGGAAGAAGAAAGGGCAGAGGGGAGCGGAAATGGGGAAAGGACCCAAGGGGCGCACCCCTCCCCTATTTAACCGCTCCCTCTGCGAGGAAGTGGGATCGCGTTTGCGGGCGGGCCACATCATGTGGCCGTGTACACACCGGATTAACCAATCAGCATCAGGCCACACGGAAGGCCACAGGGCACAGCGGATCCCATGACGCGACGCATTGATGCAGTTAACGAGGAGGCAGGCGTGACGTGACGCGCACACAGTAACTCCTGATAGTAACTGCGGCGGTTACTGTGGCTGGCCCTTAAAATGAGGCGATGTGATGATTAGCCTCCACGTGGGGAAGCGTACGAGAGAAGGAAGAACAACCCGGATGAGAATGTGGTAACCCGGCCAGCAAGTCAAAACTTGGAATGTGCCAAGTGAAAGTAAGTCCATAGAATCCGAGATAAGGTGGTAACCCGGCCAGCAAGGGAAAACTTGGAATGTGTCAAGGGAAAGTAAATCCATAGAATCCGAGATAAGGAGGTAACATGGAAATAAGATCCAAAGCTCAGTGAAATGGAACCTGATGTGGCCTTAGCGGCCAAGGCAGCTAAGACCGCACCAGCTTCGGGGACTAATGTTGGGGGGATACCCCCGGCTAGGGTCACGCCAGGGTATAAAGGCCGAGTTAGTCGAGGTTCGGCAAGGCCAAAGCGGATGCTGGCCGGGTCACCTCAAGCCAGGCCGAATCACGGAGTAACCCGGACCAGGGGACGTCCACCTAGCATGGTCTCAACTGACTTAAGCCATAAGTCGGAAAGATGTATCTAACTTTCATGCAGGAATAGGTGTGGCCGGATCAACTGTGATTCCGGTCATGTCAAGCTTCTAGGAGAAGGAAGGAATCTCGCTGGTCAAAAGTAGCCCTGGTACGCACGGCATGAGCGAAGCGGACAGAGGCAGGACCAGCAGGGCGTGGCCGATAGAGGTGACGACGCCAATGTCGGCTGACGCAGGCGCCGTAGAGGCTCACGTAGCCTCTGCATGGGTGACGCAGGGAAAAGTGACCCAGTCGGCTTACTATTTTGGGAGGAGGCATATTCCCTAGAATATGCCTCCACGTATGCCCTAAGTGGAGACCTAGCCACCCCTATATAAGGAGGGTTAGGGCCTCTATAGAAGGGTTAGGTTCTACGGGTTGATCTCTGGTTGGTCTTGTACGGGTTAGCCAGTGGCGAGAGTAAGAGAGTCCCTTCTTCCTCCTCTCCCCAAGACATCTCTAGGAGCACTTGTAAACCTTGGAAGTGAATCAAATATAAAACTTCTGTGTGTGGAATCACCTCACTATCCCTCCCTGGATTCCCCTAGTGCATTTAGTCCCCACCTTTAGCCTATCCATGGCATCTGCCATGACACCACCACGACAATGTACACGTATTAAGAAATTTTAGGAGATTAGGCGTCAAAACCTATGTGCACTTGTAACCACCAACATTAAACCACATGTTGATCCTGTCGTACAAGAACCGAGAGTGAGAGTTGATGAGACAAATGAGGTTTCTACTAATGTAATCATCTCTACTCCTAGTGTTGTTTCTTGTGATATCCAGGTTGCTTTTGAACAAAGGCAGCCGTCTATTTTACAACATGTATCACTGTACTATGCATTGTCACTTGTGGAGGATGATTTAGTACCTACTACAACTGAGAAGACTGTTGATGACATTGGTACTGATTTGGAGCTTCATCCAACATGTGCGACATATTGTGAGTCTATTCCTTTGCTGAAGCCTCCTTGTGACTTGCCTTGCACGACTGTTTTAGCACCATGTGATAGTTTACCAAATTCAAATTTTGATCATGTGGTACTGATAACACATAACGAAATACTTGCTCGAATACCACATGCTGATATTGTGTATTCCATCATGCTAAATGAACCTATGAGTATGAGTTGTGGTTTGGATAAGACTTCTGAAATTTCATTTCTAAATTCTAGCACATATTCTCCTTGTTTCACTTTCAATCTAATTGGTGAATATAGCATGGATGAAAAATTTCTTGTGGATCACATATGCACTACTTGTGATAGAATCGCTGAACTGAAACAAGTTGTTTTTAGCCATATATGCAATGTGTCACAAAATGTTTGCTATGGGACAATAGTTCATGTTCGAGATATTATGGAAATACATTCTTCTATAGTTGATATATTACAACCAACACAAGTAATTTACCTATGTTGGATTGTTCTAATCTTGCTAGATAGAACCCAAGTTTTCATATTCATTGTGTTTGTCCCAAAAGTCTTTATCTAGTTATGTTACTACTTTAGACTTCACTGATATTTGCAAATTGAGTTGCACCTTACATACTGGACAACATGATCATGTTCATAATAATCAGAGTAGCGCAGTTGAAGCATGGCATGAATCAATTTGGTTTTCACACATATTGAATTGGTTTGATCTTGTTCACAAATTTGATCATAGATCTTCTTTGAGAAAACTGAATTTAATATTGAAGAACAAGACTATCTATTTAGTTGTTTTCCACCATGATCATGATTCTTTGTACTTCACTTATACCTGCAATTTAAGTTGCTTGATGTATACTGGACATACTTTTAATGTGAACAACTATAATACAACATGTTATATATACATATACTTTGCATACACGTTGTTCTTTTTGTTTCTTCCACTTTCAGCTTACCCAAAGACGTGGACGGCTTTTCATGAAGAAAGGGAGGATGATGAGGATATATACAGAGATTATGATGATTCTGACTGCTTGAATTGGAAGGAAATATTGAGTCAAATCAATGATGACTATCAGGTGAATTCATTCCTAGTTGAACATGATGCTTTCATTTATAAGAACTTTATACTACCTAAGTCTTTGTGATATTGTATGATCAGGTACATGGGAGAAGAAGGTGTAGCACGGAGCAAGGAGTTGAAGCATATGGAACATGGCATGTTGATCAATGAAGAATGTGCGAGGGAGGAGAGGGAGGAAGCGCAAGGAGCTACCAAGAAGAAGATCAACACATGGCAGGATCTCTGCCGTGGCAGAGAAACGACGCGTTTTCCTTCCACGGCACAAAAAAAGAGTCCTTGTCTGCCATGGCAGGCTGCTGCGGCAGAGAAACAGGCGCAATGTCTGCCACGGCAGAAACCTGAGCCGAACCCAACTTTCGACCTAGTTAGGTGGGACCAAGTTGTCCCAAGCTTAGCCCCCCCCCCCCCCCAAACCACTTAAATAGATGGGGCGCCATACCATTTAGGTCGAGACCACGTTAAAATATTTTGGAGTTATCTTTTTCATAGAACCTCTAGAATTACATGTGATCAATTTTACCAACTGCAATTGAGTGTGATCTGTTGTTCCACTGGGAATTAGTAGATTGCAAACTACCATTCGTGGTCGATGGCTATGTGTGCAAGAGCGTGGTGTTGCGAATATCCCACAGGGTTCGAGAGCTGTTGCATTGGCATCAGGGTTCGAGCGGGAGAGTTCATAGCTACACGCTAGTTATCTATCATCCACCATCATCATCGACAAGTGCTTGCTGAGAAGATTGGGCCACCCCATATCATCTATCGATCGGCAAAATCAAACATCGACTTTGAAGCATTTCCCGCCCTACCATTTCACAAACTTTGAGGCCAAATATCCCAGCACGGAGTACCACTTTTCTATTAATTATTCTTTGCCTAGTAGTCAAATTCAAAATCTCTGTCGAGCGGCAAAATCAAGAACCGACTTTGAAGCATTTCCTGCCCCACTATTTCAAAAACTTTGAGGTCAAATCTCCCACTGGGAGTACCACTTTTCTATTAATTATTACTTGGCCGGTAGCCAAATTCAAAATCTCTGTCGAGCGGGAAAATCAAACACCAACTTTGAAGCATTTCCCGCCCCACTATTTCAAAAACTTTGAGGCGAAATCTCCCACCAGGGAGTACCACTTTTCCATTATTATTATTTGGCTGGTAGCCAAATTCAAAATCTCTGTCCAGCGGCAAAATAACACAACGACTTTGAATCATTTCACGCCCCTCCATTTCAAAAACTTTTGACTTTAAAATTCCCATTATACCCATTGTTCAGACGCCGTATGGGAGCGCTAAAGTCAGTAGCTTGGGGGCACGATCGTAATTATTTTTCTATTCACTTCCATAGTCTCGATTCAGGCAGTTTTTCTAGCTGGCCCTCCCGAAATCCCAGGTTTCTCTCCCACGCCCTCACCTCCACGACCACTGCGCGCACCACCCGGCGGCAATTCCATGGCTGCCGGAGCCGCTTCATCGACGCCCACCCCATCGGATCTAGTTCGCCGGGTCTCTGTGCCACTCCACTAGAGTTGTGGTCTTGCTGACCGTGCATATGGTGTCGTCGACCGCCCATGCTCTGCTTCCCCGTCACCGAAAGCTACCCAACTGTACCGGAGCAGCTTCACCATTGTCCACTAGACGAGATCTAGTTCAACAAGTTCCATGTCCAGTACTCCAGACCAGCTACACGGTTGTCGCCGTTGACTGCACTGGCATCGACCTCCCAAGATCTGCTTCCTCGACGCCAACAGCCACCGCAACCGCAGCACCCTCAGTGACCTGGACGTCACTCGCACGGTACCGATGATGCTTATACGCCTCTCCGACCAAGGTAACCAAATCTCCAACCCATTTTTGTTTTTTCAGCAGTATAGCAGGTTCAATCATGTCACAGTGAACTGCATTTTTGTAATCGTGCTAGTACAAACAAGTCACTGGGCATGCATGTTCTTCGTGCTAGTACATACAAGGTCATTAGACATGTTGGTTTGCATTCGCTGCTCTACAAATTTCAAGTCATGCACATGTCCGTTATATTGGCATGCACATGTTCTTATCTTAGTTGCTCCGTACACCAGTAATTGCCTGATATTTTGTAGTTCTTCCAAAATGTAATGTCAGTGGAAAATATTAGTGTGGATTCCCTGCTCCATAATTACTGACTCTATCTGGTTATTCCTGAGCTAAGTTCTTGCTTTCCTCCATGGCATCGTTCTGCTATCCTGTAGTACCCGTTCAAACTCTTCGTACTAGTTCAATTATAATTTTGTTGTTGCCATCTGGTTCTTCAAAAGCTGCAACACTTACTATTTTCTTTTTCTTTGCATAGATCTCAAAAAGGCAACACTGAACATGTTGGTTTGCATAGCCTACAGGTCCACCAGCGATGCCATTATATATTTTTTGTATATGGTGCTGGTTCATCCTAATCAATGGCATAATTATTCTTTACTATATAGTTCATTTGTGTTCTCCATTCCTCCTCGACAAGTTCTGGTATGTTGCGGTTATAATTTCTATGTGGTTCATTCTTACCTACGATAGTAACTGCATGCCATTGGGTAGCTCACCGCAAATTCTTAGTCATCCAACGTCTCTTGCATTCTAGGAGATACCACTGCTTCTATATATATTTGCTGAAATGACCTGGCTAATTTATACTAAAATTCTAAGAAACACTTTGTTTGATTGCTCATTTCATTATTGGCATACTTGTCTAATGTTTGTTTGTCATGTTCTACAGGTTCACAAGCCACACCATTATATCTCGTATCTGGTTCTGGTTTGTCCTAGGCAACGACATAACTATCCTCTACTATATAGTTCATTCATGGTTTGTAGTCCTACTCTACAAGTTCCTATTATGCAGTTATAATTCCTATCTGGTTCATTCTTAGCTATGAGTAATTTGTCTTGTTTGCTGTATTAACTTGTTATTACTTAGTTTCAGACTGCAATTATTGCTATCGCCACCAAAGAGGGGACTGCAAGATCATGTCTCAAGGTGGTTTTCCAATGTAGCTGTCACACTCAAAGGGAGATTCAGTTGATGGATTGAGAAAGCAAATTTAGGACTCTGCTATCCACTTGATCCACAACTGAAATGCTGAATTTTCTTTCCCTTTTGTTCATATTATGTAATATTTTTAAGAAGTTTGTAGCTAATGTAATATATATATAACTCGCATAGGCCATTTAGGCATTTAGTTGGCGTTGTCCAAGCATGGTGGTACCATAACTGCGCCAGCCAGGTCGATCAGGTAACTGTATAGGGTTTTTTTATTTTTCCTTCTTGTATTGCGCCTTCTATGAACAGTAAAAGATGATCGCTAATTATACTCTTTTTATGATATTTGCATGGGCTTTAGAAAGACCAAAACAGTACAGGCCAAAACAGTAACAAGCCAAAATAGTAATAGGCCAAAATAGTAACAGTCTAAAATAGTAACAGGTGAAACAGTAACAGGCTAAAACAGAAACATGCCAAAATAGTAGCAGGCAAAAACACCAGCAGGCCAGAACAGTGGCAACCTAGCATAGTAACAAGCCAGAACAGTAACAGATCAGAAAAGTACTAGGCCAGAACAATAACAAGCCTGAATAGTAGTAGGCCAAAATAGTGGCAAACAGCACAGTAACAGGCCAGAACAGTAAAGGACCACAACAGTAACGGACATGAATAGTAGATTGCCAGAATAGTAATGTGCTAGAATAATAAAAGGGCAGAACATTATGGAACCTTCCCAAAAGTGGGCAGTTCGTAGGCGGCACAGGTCGAGCTATGTGAATAGTGACGGGCTGACCGTGGGCCTTAACAGTATTGGGCCTACTTGATGCAGGCTGTTAACGGGCCGCACAGTATTCGAACAGTGTGGGCTTCTATAGGACGAAACAGTAACAGGCCGGACATTCGCGGACTGATGCTGGTCGGATCTTTTGGGCCCATTTCAAACAGTGACGAATGAAACAGTAATAGGTCATAATCTTATTGGGCTCTCCTAATGGCCCGACCCACTTAATTATTAGAAAGCCTTGGCTGGTCCTGGCTTCTACCACGGTTTCTATGGCCGTTAACAGCGGTAACTGGGTATTAACGGTGTTTGCCACATGGCATTTTCCATGATGTTAGCAGTCAACGGGGCTGGCAAACAGATCTACGATAGAACAAGTTTTTATGGCTGAAGGGTGTGATCCTCCACGGTCAGAAAAAACCGTTGTAGACTTTTTTGTGACGGTGCTTTTACCACGATGGGCATCCGTCGTAGAAGACTTTTTTGCCATAAAAAATAGGCCTTCAACCACAAAAATCATCTGTTGTAAAAGCCAACTTTTCTTGTAGAGTGTGTGCACATGTATTTGTGTCTGATACGTTGCTAACGTATCCATAATTTTTTATGTTCCATGCTTGGTTTTTATCTACTTTCTTATGTTTTGTTCCAACTTTGGAGTATTTTCATACACTTTCTTGGACTAACCTATTAACAAGATGCCACAGTGCCAGCTGCCTGTTTTCTGCTATTTTTGGTTCCAGGAAATTCAGAAAATGAATATTCTTGGAATTGGACAGGACAAAAGCCAAAGTCAGTTTTTCACCGAGGGGGACACGGAACCAAAATACGAGACAGAGAGGGGCCAGGGGGCCGCCACACCACCTGGCCGCGCGGCCAAGCCTGGCCCGCGCCAGGGGGTGGTCTGGCCGCCCCAGGCACCCCCTCGGCCTCCCCTTCTGACTATAAGATGCCTCCGATACAGAAACCCTAAGTACCCGATCAAAATTCCATGAAAGAGTTTGTAGCCACCATCATATTAATCCCTAGATCGGGAGGGATCTGAAGCTCTTCTCGGCACCCTGCCAGATAGAGGAATTCACCCTGGAGGCCTTCTTCATCACCATGCAAGCCTCCGGTGTGATGCGTGAGTAGTTCATATTTGGACTACGGGTCCATGTAGTAGTTAGATGGCTGGTTCTTCTCCTTTGTGCTATCATGTTTAGATCTTGTGAGCTCTGTTCATGATCAAGATTAACTATTTGTAATCCTACATGTTGTGTTTGCGGGGATTCGATGGATATTGAGATGCTATTTTAGATTGATTATTGATTCTATTATGTCTTTGTTATTTGTGATCTTGCATGCTTTCCGTTGTTAGTAGCTATCTTGGCCAAGTAGATGCTAGCAACTCCAAGAGTTAGTATTTATGCTCGATAGTGGGTTCATGCCTCTAGTAATCTGGGGAAGTGACAGAAATCTCTAAGGTACTAGATGTGTTGTTGCTACTAGGGAGAAAACAACAATCATTTGTTCATAGAACAATCGTATTGTTTACTTTACACGCAATGCATAATGCACTTATCTGTTGCTTGCAACTTAATACTTAAGAGGGTTCGGATGATAACCTGAAGGTGGATTATTAGTCATAGATGCAGTTGGATTACGGTCTATGTATAATGTTGTAATGCCCAATCGAATCTCAAAGGAGTCAAGATGATTAGTATATGCATGTTTGCTTTCTCGATGTTTGTCAATTTCCCCGTTGTAACTTGTTCACCCAACATGTCATCTATCTTAAGGAGAGCCACCACTAGTGAACTATGGACCCCGGTCCTTTCTTTTACAATCAATCTACAACTGTTTACTGTTTTTTGTTTACTTTCTGGAAGCTTTTACTTTCTTCCATTCGATATGTCTAATCCTTTGTTTTCAGCAAAACCAGTGAGATTGACAACCTCATTGTAAGTTGCGGGCAAAGTTCTGTAGTTGTGTTGTGCAGGTCTCCGCGTCACTGCTGGCACCGGTAGTGCGCCCTGCCAAAGTCCAGCTAGCAACACCTTGGAGGTGTTTCCTTGCCCCTACTGGTTCGATAAACCTTGGTTTCATAACTGAGGGAAAACTTGTTGTTGTTCTCATCATACCTTCCTCTTGGGGTTCCCCAACAAGCTCAATCTAATTTGGGCCATCAAGCATATTTTCTGGCACCGTTGCCGGGGAGTCAAGGACATCTTCACAAGGGGAGTCCCTCATAACCAATATCTTTACTTTGTTGTTTTTGTTTTGCTTAGTTTATTTTCTTGCTTTGTTTGCTTGTTGCTTTATCAAAAACACAAAAAAATAGTTTTACCAATTTTGCTTTCTTTATTAAAAACACAAAAAAATTAGTTCCGATCTTAAGTTGCCATTATGTGTAGCATTGCTCCAATCACTATGTCACTTGAGGAAATGATCTTCACTTTTAAACATGGAATTGAACAGAGTTTCAAAGAATCTTGGTCTAGAATCTCTGATCTACATGAAAAAACTGAACCTAAAATGACTCAAAGCTTGTTCCTTAGCAGTTTTTACCTTGGAATTGCTCTTTGCTATAGATATGCTTTGGATGCTGTTGTGGGAGGAGATTTCAACCAATGCAATGAGGATGATGTTGTTAATGCCATAAAGAAGTTGGTCTTTACTTACAACTTGCCTAGCAAATCTGATTCTTCCTTTATAAACATATTTGCTAGATTGAACACTCTTGAGACCCGCACTAGTTTAAAGGATTGCTATAACACGCTTAGAGAGCATCATGATTATGTTCCTATAAATTCCGAACCCTCAAAGTGGCTCCCCACAGTGAAGATTGTTATAAATAATGAAACCTTTCATGCTCGTTGCGATATCATGCCTGAATTTTGGCTTATGCCCAAAGATATCTATGAATCTTTCAATCTTTGGGGGCTTTCTGAAGGAGGAGAACAAATATTTCTTGCTAATAATGCCACAATATTACCCATTGGAATAGCTGAAGCAGTGTTTACAAAGATCCTAGGGAAAATAGTTTCTACTGATTATCTTGTTATTGAATGTGTAGGAAAAGGACAAATTACACTTGGAAGATCCCTATTGAAGCTCCTTGGAGCAATAATAGATGTGGGAAAGGGCACCATGCACTTTGCTTCCCCACCAAACATTCATATGTTCCCCAAGGTTAAGAATAAAAGTAAGACAGGTAAGGGCAAGAAATTTGGTTTTAATGCTTCTTCATTTGAGAACACTTGATGCTTTTCTTGCTTCTTATGCCTAACGTAAAGGTGTTAAAGAAAAGTACTTATTGGGAGATAACCCAAAAGTTTTAGATGAGTCTTGGAAGTTATTACTTCTGTAATAACCGCTCCTTATCCTTTTTATTTGCTTTTTGTGCCAAGAGTAACCTCTAATAAGAGAGAAGTAATGATTGGGAAAGTTGTTGTCCCGAAACAGATTTCTGTGCTTCACCGTAAACATTCGTGTAAAATATATGTACGTCATTTTGAGGCGTGAATTGTTGTGCTTCTGCCCCAGGTTGTTATCTAACTTTCGTTAGTTCAACACTTTTTGATTTGAGCAACAGAAGGTCTTCGAAAAAATTCGTCTTTACCTGCTGGTCTGTTTTGAAAATTTTCTGCCATTATTTGCATTTGCTTCTTGTTGGTTCCTTTTTGAGTTCTTTGGGGAATTAAGCTTTTGGAGGGAAGTGATACAGTAGCTTGTGTTTTAATGTAACTTTTATTGGTGTTGAAAATGAACCCAAAGACTTATTATCTTGAGTGCACTAATGTTGCTAATAAAGATTGTGTGAAGTTTTGTGTGGAGGAAATATTTCAGGTGTATGGAAGGAGTGATGTAATGAGATGAATAATGGACTAAAGCTCAATCTTGGGGGTGCCATGGGTGTCACCCCAAGAAATATCCAAGAAGTATCAGCGTCAAAGCTTGGGGATGCCCAAGGCATCCCCTTCTTCATCAATAAAAATCCTAGGTTTCTTCCATACACTTCATTTTTATTGTTTCATGCACAATTGTGTTGTTCTTGGAGCGTCTTATTTTCCATTTTTGTTTCGGTTTTTCGTTTGCTTGGTTTTCTTTGTTTTCTTAATAAATTGGTTGGACCCCCTCTTTCTTACATTAGTTTTGAAATAGTTTGGTTTGGATTGGAAAAGAGTAGGAAAGTTCATGCTTAAGTGGTAAAGAGAGCTTGTTTTTGACTGTGGCCTATGCTTTGTCATGCCATGCTTGATATTGTTTTGGATTTATGCTTAGTGATCTTTGCTGTAGCATGACATGTTATTAAAATTGAGATTGCTTAATGTGCCTTGGAAGAATCATGCGTTGTTTTAGCATATTAAAGCATAGTATTGTGGTATTCTCCTTTGATGCTTTATTTGGGTTGACTGGGCACATGCTCACACCATGTTATGACTATCCCAAGTCACCATAGCCTTTATGATCCTTTAGTTTTCGACTTGTAATATCAATTTATGCTTTAATCAATGATGTTTTGCCGCTCTACATGATTATGGCCATTATTGCTCTCTTAGTTGGTCGTTCCCAGTCTTTTGCTAGCCTCCGTAACCAAGTATGAGTTCCACTCATGCATCCAACTCCTAAAACCAAGTTATTCCAAATAGTCCACCATACCTACCTATTAGCATTTGCTACTCCAAGTATATTCATGTTTTTATCTACCTTCCAAATTAAACTTGTTATGTGAAAATTAGTGATTAAGGTCTCACGAACTTGATGGCACACTTTACTTTCTTGCATTTAATAAACTTGACCCATTGTGTCCATCTTTGTTGCGTATATGCTTGTGCTTTATAAGTTGAAATTAGCAGAACCATGTATCATGGGGAACGCTTTCAACATTACACTTGTACATTGTACCCCGTTGATATCATGTTCTTTTGCTTATGGATCCCAGCGATGTGAAATAAAAGTGGAACTTGTAAGATCATGGAGTTTGTATGTGTTAGAGAAACGCCCGGGCCGCTAGCCTAAGCCATGCCTAATCATGGTGGAAACTTGCATCATAACCATAATGAGCACTCTATGAAGCATCCTCAATAAAAACTGTGCAAATAGCAAATAAAAAAGATTGCTGAGATGCTCATTGTCTGCTTGCCTTGTCATTTTGAATATGGGATAGCTCGTGTATCATGTGCAAGGGGTACCCCCTTGGCGGTTCTTTATGATACATATGTACTTACAATGACAAGAGCTTACTTGTGACTAAAGTTGAGTAGCATGAGGTTCGGTCTTCGTAAGTAAGGGCATGAGATTTCGGCTTATAACTTGTCAAGCATATCCTCTTAGTTATGTCACTTTAACCTTAATCACTTAAAGATGCTTATGATAGGGGCAATGAGAGATAAAAGCTAACAAGTACCATAATTTTGGGAAGCTCTTTATGAAACTTGAATCCCTACTTCCTTCTATGAAGGACTTTCTTTTACTTTTATGTTGAGTCTCCACCTTCTATCTTTATGCACCTACTTTGAGAGCATAGTGGCCATTCTTAGTTCTATGTGCATTGTCCCAAGACTTGTTGATTGATGAAAAACTTGATATTGCTTGTTCTTAAACTACTTATATCTAGTCACTCTTATGAACTTTGAAGGTGTCCCATGCATTTATGTTTGCTACTCTATGAGGGATAAGCTGAATGCCACTATGCTATGTTTTCGTCATGTGAAACAAACAAACGTCTTGCAAAGCATTGTTATTCATGAACTTTTGTTTGTACCTATTCATGTTGCAACATAGTTGCTATGTCTCAATTGTTAGAACTTTATTTTTCATGCTATGTTGAAGTACTATGATCCCAGCTATCAATGTTTTACAAATACTTCGATCAAGTTTATGATGGTGCATGTGAAGGGAATATGCCCGAGAGGCAATAATAAAGTGGTTATTATCTTATTCCATGTGTATGATAAATGTTTATTTTGTATGCTATAATTGTATTAATTGGAAACATTAATACATGTGTGTTTAATAAACAAAATACAAAGTTCCAAGTAATGCCTCTCATATAGACTAGCTCGTTGATTAACATGATGATCAAGGTTTCCTGATCATGGACACTGGATGTTATTAATACGAGGTCATAACATTGGTGGAATGATGTGATGAACATTCATCTGAAGTATAGCTTACGATCAAAGTAATTATGTTTATATTGCTATAACATCATACGAAGTAATCTTAGTCCTTAGACCATGAGATCATGTTAATTGCTAACATTGGAAGAGTAACTTGATAACTTCAAACTTCACACTGTAAAAGGGTGACTATAAAGGTGGGTTCAGATACTCCGAAGGTGTTATGTTGAGGCTCATGGATCAACAGTGGAATTTGTAAATCCTAATGACGGATAGATATACTCTGGGCCCTCTCGGTGATATCACATTAACATAGATTGCACGCAAGTGATGTGATCACTAGAATGTTATATCATGGGAACGAGAAAAGAGTGCATGTCGGTAACGAGATCACACTAGGTATTTGGATGCCGATAATCAAATCTCGGACATGTAATATATCGCGAGACAAAGGGATTTAGTTACGACATTAAAGGTTCACATGATCACAAGAGTCATCGTTGAATATGTGGGAGTCAGTACGGATCTCCAGGTCCCGCTGTTGATTATTGATCGGAGAGGGGTCTCCATCATGTCTGCATTATTCGCAAACCGTAGGTGACACACTTAGGGGATACCTACACCATTTAGGAGCAAATATGTTTCAGATAAAGATTAAGAAAGCGCTGGAATCATTTCGATGGAAACCGGAATTGTTTCGGGTGAAATTTCTGAAACTGGTTCTGCATGTGACATTGAAATGTTGCAGGGAGTTTTATGTGAATGTTTGTTAATTAAAGTAATTAACAAAATTCTGAATAAAATAAATAAAAGTGTTTTATTTAAAGATAAAATGCATTTAATTTGGTGGGCATTAAATGCAAAGTGAGTGGAGTTGAAATTGATGTGAGTGGGCTTAGTGGAAGCTCCACCCACATGAATGAGGGAGAGGTGGGGGCACCCACCATGGCCGGCCAGCCATGGCCTTGGGGCTGCGCCCCCTCCCCTATAAAAGGAGCCCCATGGCTCCTCTCCTCTTGCGCCACCTCCTCGTGAAGGTTCTCTTCTCCCTGTAGTTATTCCCCATGGTCTCGGATTAGCGAGATACATGTTCTCGGTGGCTTTATATGGAAAGGAGTTGTTCTCTATGGATGTATATCCACCCGTTGCTTGTATCTAGTAGATAGATCTTGGCATATAGTTCCCATCGTAGGAAAAATTTTGTTTTTATGTTGCGAACCCAACAGCATGTCACCTCAAAAATTATTCTTTCTTTTTATCACTTACCTACTCGAGGACAAGCAGGAGTTAAGCTTGGGGATGTTGATACGTTGCTAACGTATACATAATTTTTGATGTTCCATGCTTGGTTTTATCTACTTTCTTATGTTTTGTTCCAACTTTGGAGTATTTTCATACATTCTTGGACTAACCTATTAACAAGATGCCACAGTGCCAACTGCTTGTTTTCTGCTGTTTTTGGTTCCAGGAAAGTCAGAAAATGAATATTATCGGAATTGGACAGGACAAAACCCAAAGTCAGTTTTTCACCGAGGGGGACACGGAGCCAGAATACGAGACGGAGAGAGGCCAGGGGGCGCCACACCACCTGGCCGTGCGGCCAAGCCTGGCCCGCGCCTGGGGTGGTCTGGCCGCCCTAGGCACCCCCTCGGCCTCCCCTTCCAACTATAAGATGCCTCTAATACAGAAACCCTAATTAACCGATCAAAATTCCACGAAAGAGTCTGTAGCCGCCGTCATCTCCATCCCTAGATCGGGAGGGATCTGAAGCTCTTCCCGGCACCCTGCCGGATAGGGGAATTCACCCTGGAGGCCTTCTTCATCACCATGCAAGCGTCCGGTGTGATGCTTGAGTAGTTCATCTTTGGACTACAGGTCCATGTAGTAGCTAGATGGCTAGTTCTTCTCCTTTGTGCTATCATGTTTAGATCTTGTGAGCTCCGTTCATGATCAAGATCATCTATTTGTAATCCTACATGTTGTGTTTTTGGGGATCCGATGGATATTGAGATGCTATTTTAGATTGATTATTGATTCTATCATGTCTTTGTTATTTGTGATCTTGCATGCTTTCCGTTGTTAGAATCTATCTTGGCCAAGTAGATGCTAGCAACTCATAGTATTTATGCTCGATAGTGGGTTCATGCCTCTTGTAATCTGGGGAAGTGACAGAAATCTCTAAGGTACTAGATGTGATATTGCTACTAGGGAGAAAACAACAATCCTTTGTTCATAGAACAATCGTATTGTTTACTTTACACGCAATGTGTAATGCAATTATCTATTGCTTGCAACTTAATACTGGAGGGGGTTCGGATGATAACCTGAAGGTGGATTATTAGTCATAGATGCAGTTGGATTACGGTCTATGTATAATGTTGTAATGCCCAATCGAATCTCAAAGGAGTCAATATGATTAGTATATGCATGTTGGATTTCTCGATGTTTGTCAATTTCCCCGCTGTAATTTGGTCACCCAACATTTCATCTATCTTTTACAATCAATCTACAACTGTTTACTATTTTTATTTACTTTCTGTAAGCTTTACTTTCTTCCATTCAATATGTTTAATCCTTTGGTTTCAGCAAAACCGGTGAGATTGACAACCTCACTGTAAGTTGGGGAAAAAAGTTCTATAGTTGTGTTGTGCAAGTCTCCGCGTCACTGCTGGCATCGGTAGTGCGCCCTGCCAAAGTCCAGCTAGCAACACCTTGGAGGTGTTTCCTTGCTCCTACTGGTTCGATAAAGCTTGGTTTCATAAATGAGGGAAAACTTGCTGATGTGCTCATCATACCTTCCTCTTGGGGTTCCCCAACGAGCTCGATATAATTTGGTCCATCAGTGTGCATCATTGTGGTTTTGGAAAATAACACATCCAATGATCCCACTCCAACATATTTGTTCTTTAACTAAACCACATGGATCCACAATATGTCATTGCATGTGTGTTCTTTTCATAAACCACATGGATGCAATGATGTGATTGCATGTGTGTTCTTTTCATAAACCACATGGATCCACTAGATGTCATTGCATGTGTGTTCTTTTCATAAACCACATGGATTCACTAGATGTCATTGCATTTGTTTTCTTTTCATAAACCACATGGATCCAGTAGATGTTATTGCATGTGTGTTCTTTTCCTAAACCACATGTATCCACTAGAGTTATTGCATGTGTGTTCTTTTCACAAACCACATAGATCCACTAGATGTCATTGCATATGTGTTCTTTTCATAAACCACATGGATCCACTAGATGTCATTGCATGCTTGTTCTTTTCCTAAGCCACATGGATCCACTAGAGTCATTCCATGTGTGTTATTTTCATAAACCACATGGATCTACTAGATGTCATTGCATGTGAGTTCTTTTCCTAAACCACATGGATCCACTATATGTCATTGCATATGTGTTCTTTTCATAAACCATATGGATTGACTAGAGTTATTGGATGTGTATTTGTATCAGTGTGCATCATTGTGGTTTTGGAAAAGAACACATGCAATGATGCCACTCCAGCATGTGTCCAACCATGTCCAAGAACCCTAGGAACATGCTGGGATTCAACTGCAACATGCATTCTACCACTAGTTTGAAAGATGTTGCATCACCACACCCACTTGGATGTGTGTGTGTATTAGTGTGCATCATTGTGGTTTTGAAAAGAACACATGTAATGATGCCTCTCCAGCATGTGTCCAACCATGTTCACGAACCCCAGAAGCATGATGGGATTCTACTACAACATGCACTGTATCACTAGTTTCAAAGATGCAGCATCACCACACCCACTTGGTTGCGTGTGTGTGTATTAGTGTGCATCATTGTGGATTTTGGAAAAAGCACACATGCAATGATGCCACTCCAGCATCTGTCCAACTATGTCCAGGAACCCTAGCAGCATGTTGTGATTCAACTACAACATACATTGTATCACCCGTTTGAAACATGTTGCATCACTACACCCACTTGGATGTGTCTGTGTATCAGTGTGCAACATTGTGGTTTTGGAAAAGAACACATGCAATGATGCCACTCCAGCATGTGGTGTCCAAACATGTCTAGGAACCCTAGCAGCATGTTGGGATCCAACTAGATGTCATGGCATGTGTGTTCTTTTCATAAACCACATGGATCCACTAAATGTCATTGCATGTGTGTCCTTTTCATAAACCACATGGATCCACTGATGTCATTGCATGTGTGTTCTTTTCATAAACCACATGGACCCAGTAGATGTCATTGGATGTGTGTTCTTTTACTAAACCACATGGATCCACTAGAGTCATTACATTTGTTTTCTTTTCATAAACAACATGGATCCATTCGGTGTCATTGCATGTGTGTTCTTTTATTAAACCACATGGATCCACTAGAGTCATTGCATGTGTGTTCTTTTCATAAACCACATGGATCCACTATATGTCATTGCATGTGTGTTCTTTTCCTAAACTACATGGATCCACTATATGTCATTGCATGTGTGTTCTTTTTTATAAACCACATGGATCCACTAGAGTCATTGGTTGTGTGTGTATCAGTGTGCATCATTGTAGTTTCGTAAAAGAACACATGCAATGATGCCACTCCATCATGTGTCCAACCATGTCCAGGAACCCTAGCAACATGCTAGGATTCAACTACAACATGCATTCTATCACTTGTTTGAAAGATGCTGCATCAGCACACCCACTTGGATGTGTGTGTATTAGTGTGCATCAGTGTGGTTTTGGAAAAGAACACATGCAATTATGCCAATCTAGCATGTCGTGTCCAACCATGTCCAGGAAACCTACCAGCATGCTAGGATTCAACTGCAACATGCATTGTATAACCAGTTTGAACGATGTTGCATCACCACACCCACCATCGTTGTGTGTGTGTGTGCGTGTATTAGTGTGCATCATTGTGATTTTGGAAAAGAACACATGCAATGATGCCACTCCAGCATGTGGTGTCCAAACATGTCTAGGAACCCTAGCAGCATGTTGGGATCCAACTAGATGTCATGGCATGTGTGTTCTTTTCATAAACCACATGGATCCACTAAATGTCATTGCATGTGTGTCCTTTTCATAAACCACATGGATCCACTGATGTCATTGCATGTGTGTTCTTTTCATAAACCACATGGACCCAGTAGATGTCATTGGATGTGTGTTCTTTTACTAAACCACATGGATCCACTAGAGTCATTACATTTGTTTTCTTTTCATAAACAACATGGATCCATTCGGTGGCATTGCATGTGTGTTCTTTTATTAAACCACATGGATCCACTAGAGTCATTGCATGTGTGTTCTTTTCATAAACCACATGGATCCACTATATGTCATTGCATGTGTGTTCTTTTCCTAAACTACATGGATCCACTATATGTCATTGCATGTGTGTTCTTTTTTATAAACCACATGGATCCACTAGAGTCATTGGTTGTGTGTGTATCAGTGTGCATCATTGTAGTTTTGGAAAAGAACACATGCAATGATGCCACTCCATCATGTGTCCAACCATGTCCAGGAACCCTAGGAACATGCTAGGATTCAACTACAACATGCATTCTATCACTTGTTTGAAAGATGCTGCATCAGCACACCCACTTGGATGTGTGTGTATTAGTGTGCATCAGTGTGGTTTTGGAAAAGAACACATGCAATTATGCCAATCTAGCATGTCGTGTCCAACCATGTCCAGGAAACCTACCAGCATGCTAGGATTCAACTGCAACATGCATTGTATAACCAGTTTGAACGATGTTGCATCACCACACCCACCATCGTTGTGTGTGTGTGTGTGCGTGTATTAGTGTGCATCATTGTGATTTTGGAAAAGAACACATGCAATGATGCCACTCCAGCATGTGTGTTATTTTCCTAAACCACATGGATCCACTAGATGTCATTGCATGTGTGTTCTTTTCATATACCACATGGATCCACTAATGTCATTGCATGTGTTTTTTTCATAAACCAGATGGATCCACTAGATGTCATTGCATGTGTGTTCTTTTCATAAACCATATGGATCCACTTGATGTCATTGCATGTGTGTTATTTTCATAAACCACATGGATTCAGTAGATGTTATTACATGTGTGCTCTTTTTCTAAACCACATGGATCCAATAGAGTCATTGCATGTGTGTTCTTTTCATAAACCACGTGGATCCACCAGATGTCATTGCATATGTGTTCTTTTCATAAACCACATGGATCCACTGGATGTTATTGCATGTGTGTTATTATCATAAACCACATGGATCGTATAGATGTCATTGCATGTGTGTTCTTTTCCTAAACCACATACATCCACTAGAGTCATTGCATGTGTGTTCTTTTTATAAACCACATGGAGCCACTAGATGTCATTGCATGTGTGTTCTATTCTTAAACCACATGGATCCACTATATGTCATTGCATGCCACATGGATCCACTAGAGTCATTGGATGTGTGTGTATCTGTGTGCATCATTGTGGTTTTGGAAAAAACACATGCAATGATGCCACTCTAGCATGTGTTCAACCATGTCCAGGAACCCTAGGAGAATGTTGGGATTCATTTGCAACATGCACTCTACCACCAGTTTGAAAGATGATGCATCACCACACCCACTTGGATGTGTGTGTGTGTATTAGTGTGCATCATTATGGTTTTGGAAAAGAACACATGCAATGATGCCACTCCAGCATGTGTCCAACCATGTTCATGAACCCTAGTACCATGCTGGGATTCAACTACAACATGCATTGTATCACCAGTTTGAAAGATGCTGCATCACCACACCCAGTTGGATGTGTGTGTATCAGTGTGCATCATTGTGGTTTTGGAAAAGGAACACATGCAATGATGCCACTCCAGCATGTGTCCAACCATGTCCTGGAAACCAAGCAGCATGCTAGGATTCAACTACAACATGCATTGTATCACCTCTTTGAAAGAAGTTGTATCACCACACCCACTTGGATGTTTGTGTGTGTATCAGTGTGCATCGTTGTGGTTTTTGAAAAGAACACATGCAATGATATCACTCCAGCATGGTGGGATTCAACTACAACATGCTTTCTATCACCAGTTTTAAAGATGCTCCATCACCACACCCATTTGGATGTGTGTGTGTATTAGTGCGCATCATTGTGGATTTGGAAAAGAATAGATGCAATGATGCCACTTCTGCATGTGGTGTCCAACCATGTCCAGGAACCCTAGCAGCATGCTGGGATTCAATTGCAACATTTATTATATCACCAGTTTGAAGGATGTTGCATCTCCACACCCACTTGAATGTGTGTGAGTGTGTGTACCAATGTGCATCATTGTGGTTTTGGAAAAGAACACATGCAATGATGCCACTCCAGCATGTGTCCAAACATGTCCAGGAACCCTAGCAAAATGGTGGAATTCAACTAGATGGCATTGCATGTGTGTTCTTTTCATAAGCCACATGGATCCACTAGATGTCATTGCATGTGTTCCTTTTCATAAACCACATGGATCCACTGATGTCATTGCATGTGTGTTATTTTCATAAACCACATGGATCAACTAGATGTCACTGCATGTGTGTTCTTTTCCTAAACTACATGGATCCACTAGAGTAATTGCACCTGTGTTCATTTCATAAACATGGTAGATACACTAGATGTGATTGCATGTGTCTTCTTTTCATAAACCACATGGATCCACTAGAGTCATTAGATGTGTGTATGTGTATCAGTGTGCATCATTGTGGTTTTGGAAAAGAACACATGCAATGATGCCACTCCAGCACGTCTGTTCTTTTCCTAAACTACATGGATCCACTAGATGTCATTGCATGTGTATTCTTTTCCTACACCACATGGATCAACTAGATGTCATTGCATGTGTGTTCTTTTCAAAAACCACATGGATCCACTAGTTTCATTACATATGTGTTCTTTTCAAAAACCACATGGATCCACTAGATGTCACTGCATTTGTGTCCTTTTCATAAACCACATGGATCCACTAGTTTCATTACATATGTGTTCTTTTCAAAAACCACATGGATCCACTAGATGTCACTGCATTTGAGTCCTTTTCATAAACCACATGGATCCACTTGATGTCATTGCATGTGTGTTATTTTCATAAACCACATGGATCTAGTAGATAGTATTGCATGTGTCTTCTTTTCCTAAACCACATGGATCCACTAGAGTCATTGCATGTGTGTTCTTTTCATAAACCACATGGATCCACCAGATGTCATTGCATGTGTGTTCTTTTCCTAAACCACCTTGATCCACTAAATGTTATTGCATGTGTGTTATTATCATAAACCACATGGATCCAATAGATGTCATTGCATATGTGTTCTTTTCCTACACCACATAAATCCACTAGAGTCATTGCATGTGTGTTCTTTTTATAAACCACATGGATCCACTAGAAGTCATTGCATGTGTGTTCTATTCCTAAACCACATGGATCCACTATATGTCATTGCATGCCACATGGATGCACTAGAGTCATTGGATGTGTGTGTGTATCTGTGTGCATCATTGTGGTTTTGGAAGAAAAACACATGCAATGATGCCACTCTAGCATGTGTTCAACCATGTCCAGGAACCCTAGGAGCATGTTGGGATTCATTTGCAACATGCACTCTACCAACAGTTTTAAAGATGATGCATCACCACACCCACTTGGATGTGTGTGTATCAGTGTGCATCATTATGGTTTTGGAAAATAACACATGCAATGATGCCACTCCAGCATGTGTCCAACCATGTTCAGGAACCCTAGCAGCATGTTGGGATTCAACTACAACATGATTTGTATCACTAGTTTAAAGATGCTACATCACCACACGCAGTTGGATGTGTGTGTATCAGTGTGCATCATTGTGGTTTTGGAAAAAGAAGACATGCAATGATGCCACTCCAGCATGTGTCCAACCATGTCGAGGAAACCTAGCAGCATGCTGGTTTTCAACTACAACTTGCATTGTATCACCTGTTCGAAAGATGTTGTATCACCACACCCACTTGGATGTTTGTGTGTTTATCAATGTGCATCGTTGTAGTTTTGGAAAAGAACACATGCAATGATATCACTTGTAACTACCTCGGTGAATTACGCTCTAAGTTGCATGCCTGAATGAACGAAAGTGGTTAAAATAGTACGGTGGGGCCCAGGGGCCACTCACAGGTAGACATGTCGGCCGTCCTAACCACTTCCAGAACATCCGGACAAGAACGAGCGGCGTAATCGGCAGGCGAAGGGATCAACTACATACACAAGTGAGTATGTATGCAAGCCACCATACAACTGTTCACAGAGCCATTCCATCTAAAAGAAATAGAAATATTGCAACGCCATACGGCAAGATCCAAATATCCTAGATAGAGATAATAGTTTAGGATAGCTCCTCATACATCAAACATCAGAGTATCAGGCGGAAGCGGAAAACAAGATCCGAGTACGGATAAGAAGCAACCGGCATAAGATGCCACATAAATAAACACATCCCTCCCACAGATCTCACGGATCCCCATCCCCGGAATCTCTACACCGAGTGATCGTTGCCAACATCATTTGTCTCCTCCACCCAGTATCCATCTTGCGAGTACACCTGTTCATCTGAATCAAACAATTTATCGTGTGAGACCCTAGGGGTACTCAGCAGGTCTTTATGCCTCTAAAGGGGACATAAACCTGGGGTGACGCAATTGCAGCAAAAGATAATAACTAACAAGTCTATAGATACTCGCTAACCATCCGCCTAACCAATGATAGATGGATGTCCGTTAATTAGTAACAACAGTTATAACATTATAATTAACAGATCCATCCTCCTTCTCGCTTACCAATGAGAAAGCGGACGAACACCCATCCGTTGGCAGTTTTATTAACCATTCCATGAGTATTGCACTATTTACTAGTCAGGTACTTAGTCAAATTAAAACGGTACTTTAGTGATACTTGTCTATGATCGAGAAACTGTGCTCCAAGTCGCCCATAACCGCGGACACGGCTTTCAGAAAGATTTACCCTGCAGGGGTGCACAAATAGCAACACACACTCGATCAACCTCGGAAAAACCAAATCAAAACCCAACGAGGCATTCACGACAAAGCGATCACAGGATTCAGAAATATTTCAGGGGGCCACCCCAATAAGCTACCCGCAACGAAGTTGGCCGGCTTTGAGACGGACCCAGGGTTTGCGACAATGGCTGTAAACGACTGGGAACCCGAAAATGTGACTGGGCTTGTCGATACCGCGAAAACATTCCGCATTCTTAAATAGTACAGGTGCTCCTCCCACAATCTTAAATAAAACAGTAAGGCATGGCATGAGTACAAGATAGTATTAAAGCCCCAAACTAATTGTGGCCCCAAGAAATAGAAATGAATCAAGCTCTAGCTCAGGGGGGTCCATAAGGCCTCCCGGATGTGGATAGTGCGAATAGTCAAGGAACAGGAATCAAGTACTCGAGGTCCTACGGGACACAAGTGAGCATCAAAAGCCAAATAGCAGATATTGCCCACCGGTGCCTCTTTCATTAGTTGTCCCATTACTACTCAGGTTAAGTTGTTTAGGTACCTCGTTATCCATCAGACACTCACATACCCTACACATGTTGTTCTACGACCCGCATGGCTCAAACAACTCTTGTAGTAATGGCTCATGGGATGGAGGTACAAGCATATTTGAATTCCTCTTATTTTTCTGATTCAAAAACATATATCATTTGTGTTATTTGGAATTACAATTTAAAAGTTATTAAAAACAGATTTAAATTTGTATTTAAACATTTTTGAAATTGTTTTATTAAAACAGATATACCAGAGACTTTTTATACCCAGCCTCAGTTAGCCACGGTCGTAGATGGGTGCGACCGAGCTGAACTGGAGCAGCTGCGCGCGCCAGGACTTTTCTCACCGCGGAAAAGGTTAGCCACGGTGCATGACAAGTGGGTCCGGCGGTAAAACGGTCCCACGCGTCAGAGGCAGGGAGGGGCTTGACACGCGGCGCAACGGGGGACTGCGGGTTGAGATTTAGGAATCTCAGGTCCCTTTCTGTGAAAAAGCCACTACGGCTGACAGGTGGGTCTCGATGGATTGCGGGTTGAGGAAAAAAAGGTTTGGGGGGGTATTTGCAAACTGCGCATGGCTACTGTTTTTCTTCTCTGTTTCTGTCTGCCGAAACTAAAAGGAACGCACGGCGCGGTGGGGCTCGAACCCGCGACGCGGTGCGCGCGCGCAGGCGGCGGTGACCACAGGAGCTGGCTGGGGTTGATGCTGGTTTGCTGCTGCGCGGCTAGGTAAGGTGTTACGCGGCGCGGCGACGAGAAAACGCTCGTGCACGCCGGCACACAGAGGTCGTTCGTCAGAGCGCTCGACGCGACCAGGAAACGACTTCGACGGCGGGGTTGTCTAGAAGGGAGGGTGGCTCACCGCGAGGTGGTCGGCGGTGGTGGATCGGCGACGATGCAGACGGCCGGCGGCTAGGGTTGGCTCGTCGGCATCGATGCCGTGCAGCGTGGCTAGGCCTTCTCCTCCTTGTCTGCGGGCACAGGGGGTTGCAGAGGCTCGCCTCGTTCTTCCTCGACACCCAACGCCACGCCCGCCGCCGTGTAACGTCGAGAGGAGGTGGATGCCGACGGTGGCTGCCGGGGTGGATGTGGGGTAGAAGGGGAGGGAGAGGAGGAAGGGCACGGCCCTGGTTGGATCTGGAGGAGGACAGGTAGAGAGGAGGGAGTAGATATGCACGAGAGGGAGAGGAGATGTCGTGGGGTGGCTCGATGGAGGAAAAGGTGCCCAGCTCCTCACGTGCTCGACGTGGACAGGGACCAGGGCAGGGAGCTACGGCTGCAGGTGGGGCCAGAGAGGGGAGAAGGGCTCGGTGGGGCTCTTGTGCAGCGAGAGAAGGAGAGGGAGGCCGAGAGAGGGAGGGTAGATGGCATGGGCTCGATCTAGGGTTAGGGTAGGGGTGGTGGCTCGGCTAGCTAGAGAAGGGGGGCTAGACCCTTGCTGGCAGAGAGAGGGAGAGGTGCCTCGGCATGGAGAGAGTAGGGTGGTGAGGTGATTAGGTTTAGCTCAGGGTTTTGCATACCCACATGATCAAGCAAGGTGTGATGGGTAAGGAGAGGTAGGGGTAGGGTTTGTTTATGGTTTTGACAGATAGATTAGAGAGAGAGGCTAGGGTGAGTGGGTTGGTTAGGGTTTTTAGGATTTTCTCCACATGCCAACTAGATCAAGCAAAGGTGGAGGGGTGTGATGATGGATAAGGAGAGTGAGATGAGAGAAGAGGTGGTGTGAGGGTTTTAACATGATCCAAAAACAAGATCAAGCAAAAGGTGAAAATAAGTTGGGCTGGAGTTGAGGTCTTGATGCACATGACAAAGAAACAAAGATCAAGATGAGGAGGGTTTTGGAGTAAGAGCAAAAAGAATAGAGCCAACAAGAATTGATTCCCAAAGGAGCCATGATCCACTCCAAATATCCAAGATGAGAAGGTGGTGATGATCTTGCATGGCCCATGCATATTCAATAAATGCCATGTTAGTTTTTGTGAAAACAAAATAATAATCATGGCATTTATACACATGCATTCCCAAAATATGGAGTAAGGCCAAGCTAAAGGAATTAAAATGGAATTATATTGGATGTTCCATGTGGAGTAGATGGAGATACTCAAATTTGAATATAATTAGGACTTGCTAGTGTGTATGTCCCACTAGATGTTTAGTAGTCTCAAAAATATTCCCACATGAGCATACATTCTAACCAATCCATATGGAAACTAGAAAAAGGGGTACCACTCACAAGGCATGCAAAGGTGGCTCCACATATCAATAATGTGAAAACAACATGATGCTAACATGAGGGCATGTGGAAAATAGAGTGGATCCATTCCAACCCACATGAGCTAGATTTAATGCCACAGGAAAAGTGTAAAAGCTCATGGATAATTAGGATGGTGGAATTATAAGGTGGTGACAAGGAAAAGGTGGTGGAGTTGAATAAAAGATATGCCCCCAACTCAACTTGGGCATCAAGCATTTATCAAGAACCAAATACAATATATCAAGAGCCAAATACAATTAATAATGCATAAGAGATAAGAACCAAATGAAAAGGGTTTTATATGATGCTCAAATGCAAGGTGGCATGATGACATGAGCATGATACAATTATGATGCAACAATTATATGTAGGAAGTAGTAATTATATTACTAGACCATGTAACAATACATATGTTAGACAGATGGGATGCTACAACTCTCCCCCACTAAACAGGAATCTCGCCCCGAGATTCTAGGAAGAAGAAGAAGAAGAAGGCACGGAGAGGGTAGGATACTTGGCACGGAGCTCATCCTCGCATTCCCAAGTGGCTTCATCAACGGAATGGTGCGACCACTGCACCTTGCAGAACTTGATGGACTTGTTGCGAGTCCTTCTTTCTACGACTTCTAGAATTTTTATGGGGTGTTCTTGATAAGACAAATCTTCTTGGAGATTGATGAGTTCATGGTCCATGGTCCTGCCAGGATCCTTGAAGCACTTCTTGAGTTGAGAGATATGGAAAACATCATGGACCTTGATTTTTTCAGGGAGCTCAAGAGCATAAGCAACTTCTCCTCTTCTTCCATGAACTTTGAAAGGACCAATGTATCTAGGAGCCAGCTTTCCTTTGATACCAAACCAGTGCGTGCCCCTCATGGGAGTGACACGAAGGTAAACGAGATCACCAGGGACATACTCCATGTCCGTGTGCTTTCTATCATAGTTGCTCTTCTAGCGACTTTGAGCAACCTTCAAGTTTTCAAGAATGATGTGAACCTTCTCCTCCGCTTGAGTTACAATGTCAGGGCCAAACAATGTTCTTTCACCTACGCCCAACCAACAATTCGGAGTTCTGCATTTGCGACCATAGAGAACCTCAAATGGTGCCATCTTTAGACTTTTCTGGAAGCTGTTGTTGTAATAGAATTCAGCATAAGGAAGACATTCTTCCCACTTCATGCCGAAAGAGATAACACAAGCACGGAGCATATCTTCCAGAATCTGATTGATCCTTTCAACTTGTCCTTGCGACTGAGGGTGGTAAGCTGTGCTGAAGTTCAATTTTGTTCCCAAAGCATTTTGGAAACTTCCCCAGAACTTGGAAGTGAAGATGCTTCCACGGTCTGAGCTGATCTCAAGAGGAACCCCATACAGAGAGACAATTCTGTTGATATAGAGCTCAGCCAACTGAATTGCAGAAATTGTTTCCTTGACAGGAAAGAAGTGAGCCACTTTAGAAAGCCTGTTGATGACAACAAAGATTGCATTGTTGCCCTTCTGCGACCTTGGAAAACCAGTTATGAAGTCCATCTCTACTTTCTCCCATTTCCATTCCGGAGGCTTCAATGGCTGTAGAAGACCAGAAGGTTTCTGATGGACAGCTTTAACTCTGCAGCAGACATCACACTTGGAAACATACTTGGCACAACATTGTTTCAACCCAGGCCACCAATATTGTGTTTTCAAGTCCATGTACATCTTAGTGTTGCCAGGATGGATAGAAAGAACGGAATCATGCGCCTCCTTAAGAACTTGCTCTCTTAAACCTGGGTAGTTCGGAACAAACATCCGGTGTTCAAAGAAAAGAGTGCCTTGGTCGTCGACGTGGAAGGACTCATACTTCGGAAGCTGAATGTTGGAGATGATGTTTTTAGTGTAAGGATCACCAAGTTGAATGGAGCGAACTTTTTCTTCCAAGAGAGGGGTTGCTAGAAGGTTCAGAAGATACCCTTGATCCACAATTTCAAGGTTGAGCTTGCGGAATTCCTCACACAAGAGAGGCTGTTGTTCTTCCACCGTGAGGTTGTTGACATAAGCTTTTCGGCTGAGAGTGTCGGCCATGACATTAGCTTTGCCCAGAGTGTAGTTGATTGTGAGATCGAAATCATTAATTGCTTCAATCCACCTTCTCTGACGAAGGTTGAGATCCGGTTGTGTGAAGATATACTTCAGACTCTTGTGATCAGAAAAGATTTCACAACGGTTGCCAAGCAAGTAGTGCCTCCATACTTTCAAAGCAAAGACAACTGCTGCAAGTTCGAGGTCATGAGTAGGATAGTAGATCTCATGCGTCTTCAACTGTCGAGAGGCATAAGCAACAACTTGCTTTTCTTGCATAAGGACCGCACCCAATCCTTGCAAGGAGGCGTCACAGAATATCTGGAAAGGCTTTGATGTATCTGGAGGAATCAAGACTGGTGTGGAAGTGAGCTTCTCTTTGAGTGTTTCAAAGCTTGCTTGACATGCAGGAGACCAAAGATATTTCTTGCCTTTCTTGAGGAGATCGGTAAGAGGCTTCGCAATCTTCGAGAAGTTCTGAACGAAGCGACGATAGTAACTAGCCAAACCAAGGAAACTCCGGACTTCTTTGACATTTTTGGGTGGAAGCCAGTCAACAATTGTCTTAACAGTTTCTGGATTGACGGCAATGCCCTTGGCAGAGATGACGTGACCAAGATAGGTGACTTGAGGCAGCCAGAACTCACATTTGGAGAACTTTGCATATAGACGGTTCTCACGAAGCTTATTTAGGACACACCGAAGGTGTTCTTCATGTTCTTCCTTTGACTTAGAATAGACTAGGATGTCATCCAGATAGACCACAATGAACTCATCAAAATACTCCATGAAAACCGAGTTCATAAGCCTCGAGAAGGTGGCAGGTGCGTTGGTGAGACCGAAAGACATGACCGTGTACTCATACAGGCCATAGCGGGTGGTGAAAGCTGTTTTGGGAACATCTTCCTTGCGAATCTTGATTTGATGATATCCACTTCTCAAGTCAAGCTTAGAGAATACCACAGCTCCAGTTAACTGGTCGAAGAGATCATTAATCCGCGGAAGGGATATTTATTCTTGATGGTTTTAGCATTGAGAGCCCGATAGTCAACACAAAGTCTATCAGTCTTGTCTCGCTTCTTCACAAAGATGGTTGGGCTACCCCAAGAAGAAGTACTGTGCTGAATGAAACCCAACTTCTCTTGTTCATCAAGCTGACGTTTGAGTTCAGCCAATTCAGCAGGACCCATTGTATAAGGCCGCTTGGAGATAGGAGCGGTACCAGGTTCAAGTTCAATCACAAACTCGACCTCTCTATCAGGAGGCATACGTGGCAACTCTTCAGGAAAAACATATGGGAACTCACAGACCACCGGAACACTCTGGATAGCTTCCATAGCATCATCATTCAGAGCCGCCAAAGAGAAAAGCTGAATTGCAGGAGTTAGACTTGGAGAATAGACTATGTGGCCTTTAGGAATTTTCAGAGAGACCGAATGTTCAGCACAATCAATCACAGCTTTATTTGCAGCTAGCCAATCCATGCCTAAAATGACATCAATATCTAAGTTGCCCAGAATAATCAAAGAGGCCGAAAAGAAAGAATCCCCAATTTGAACCTGATTATCATAACTGATCTTGGAAGTTAACATCCTTGCCCCAGGAGAAAGGACCATCAGCTTTTTAGGTAACGAATCAGAAGACAACCCATTCTCTTGAGCAAACTTAAAGGACACAAATGAATGCGATGCTCCAGAATCAAATAAAACTCGTGCAGGGACTGAGTTAACAGGAAGCGTACCCAACACAACTCCAGGTGCATGCTCAGCTTGAGCAACGTTGACACAGTTGGCATGAGCAACCGTAGACCCGGGCTTGGTGTTGATGTTGAGAGCCCGAGGTGGAGGAGCACGAATCATAGAAGAACTTGTTGCAGGTCTTGGAGGTGGTGGAGGAAGAGCTTTGTTGTTCATTGGACAATTCCAGTGTTGATGCCCAGTGTTTCCACAAGTGTAGCAAGCACCAGGTGGACGTGGAGCAGCGTAGCCAGGGACTCCGCCAGGCGCTCTAGGGTAGTTGTGGTTGTAGCCCCTGGGAGCCGTGGTGAAGGAGTTTGGTGGCCTTTACGTGTAGCTTGAGGGTCTTGGTGGAGCCGGGAGCAACGGGGGAGTGTTAGGAACCCACACACGGCGCTTAGAAGGAGTTGTCATAGCTGAAGAGCTTGCTGCATCGCGGCTGTGTTTCTTAGACTCCTCAAACACTTGCCTACTTGCTTCTTCCTCCAGAGCTGTATGTTGGAGTTCCAGAAAAGACCCCGGCCTTGCATGAGTGATTGCATATTTGATTGATGCATTGAGCCCTTGCATGAACCTCTTTTGCTTCTTCTTGTCATCAGAGATCTCATCGCCACCATACCGAGAAAGGTTCATGAAGTTTCTGATATAGGTATTGACATTGTCATTGCCCTGCTTGAGATTGAGAAACACTTCCTTCATCCTTTCCATGACAATTTCTGACAGGTATTGCTCTTTGAAAGCCCCAGTGAATTGTTCCCAAGTAGGCTGAAAACCAGAGTGGTCTGCCTTCAGGTAATTTTCCCACCACAAAGCTGCATCTCCCTTCAGAAGGTGCGTGGCACATTTTACCCATTCTTGCTCAGGAACATCCGTAGTCATCAGCAACCTTGACATTTCACGCAGCCAATCATCAGCATCAAGTGGCTGATCAGACACCTCAAATATGCGTGGGTTGAACTTCAGAAAACTCTTGATGTCTCCTCGCTTGGGAGGTGGAGGTAGCGGAACAAACTCATTCCTCCTGACACTTTCTTCGAATCTCTACTGGTTCTGCTGCATTGCTCCCAAGGCATTAGCAATACTTGCCAAAGAAGCCCCCAGTTCAGGTGGTATGTCCTCCTCGGAACGGCATGGTGGTGCCATCCTGTGATTGATATAAAACACAAGTCAGTACTATAATGGAGAATAATAATAATCCAAAATAGTACCAAAATGGAATTAACTAAGATTAAAGGATACAATTCACTAAGATGATATTAAAATATCAACAAAGTTCAAAGCACCTAGAAGATATTAAGCATATCGCACACGACTGAACAAGGAGTGTGGTACAGAAGCTAACAAAGAAAAAAATTCCGCAAATTCCGGCATTAAAATACCACTATATGTGCAAAACCACTTAACGAATCAAGATTAGTAACTCTACCAATTCAATATACAAGAGTGAATGATAAAAGTAGTGGTATGGTCGTGACTCCATCTCGCACTCAAATCATTACTCCGCACATGCATAAGTAAAACACATATCCCAACACCTTCATTTAAGATGAACCTAAGGATTAGTAACTACGGAAACGAACACCCCACACAAGATAACGTCGGACAACAAAGAGTAAGACAGATCGCACCGGTATACAATGAATCAGATAGATCGCGTCGGTTTACAAAGGCCTGTCGGTATGGAGTGTACCAACAGTTGATAACCAAAAGGCAGATAGTGATAACATTTGGATGCAACAGATAGACAAAGAATTTACACACACACACACATGCACACAACCTATGGTACTACAGAACCCCGACCACGTGAATCCTAGTTTGAATTTTAGAAGAGGATTGAAAAACGTTACACTTCCTTACCAGAAAAGGGTGGGTGGGTGGGTAAGAAGAAAAATGGAAGCAGTCCTACTCTCACGTTTTGTTTTTCCCTAGTATAAAAGCTACCCAAAATATTTGCTAGACTGACAATGACCATTTGGCTGAGACCCTGAAGGGCAGAATGGCTCTGATACCAATTGTAACTACCTCGGTGAATTACGCTCTAAGTTGCATGCCTGAATGAACGAAAGTGGTTAAAATAGTACGGTGGGGCCCAGGGGCCACTCATAGGTAGACCTGTCGGCCGTCCTAACCACTTCCAGAATATCGGGACAAGAATGAGCGGCGTAATCGGCAGGCGAAGGGATCAACTACATACACAAGTGAGTATGTATGCAAGCCACCATACAACTGTTCACAGAGCCATTCCATCTAAAAGAAATAGAAATATTGCAACGCCATACAGCAAGATCCAAATATCCAAGATAGAGATAATAGTTTAGGATAGCTCCTCATACATCAAACATCAGAGTATCAGGCGGAAGCGGAAAACAAGATCCGAGTACGGATAAGAAGCAAACCGGCATAAGATGCCACATAAATAAACACATCCCGCCCACAGATCTCACGGATCCCCATCCCCGGAATCTCTACACCGAGTGATCGTTGCCAACATCATTTGCCTCCTCCACCCAGTATCCATCTTGCGAGTACACATGTTCATCTGAATCAAACAATTTATCGTGTGAGACTCTAGGGGTACTCAGCAAGTCTTTATGCCTCTAAAGGGGACAGAATTCTGGGGTGACGCAATTGCAGCAAAAGATAATAACTAACAAGTCTATAGATACTCGCTAACCATCCGCCTAACCAATGATAGATGGATGTCCGTTAATTAGTAACAACAGTTATAACATTATAATTAACAGATCCATCCTCCTTCTCGCTTACCAACGAGAAAGCAGACGAACACCCATCCGTTGGCAGTTTTATTAACCATTCCATGAGTATTGCACTATTTACTAGTCAGGTACTTAGTCAAATTAAAACGGTACTTTAGTGATACTTGTCTATGATCGAGAAACTGTGCTCCAAGTCGCCCATAACCGCGGACACGGTTTTTAAAAAGATTTACCCTGCAGGGGTGCATAAATAGCAACACACACTCGATCAACCTCGGAAAAACCAAATCAAAACCCAACGAGGCATTCACGACAAAGCGGTCACAGGATTCAGAAATATTTCAGGGGGCCACCCCAATAAGCTACCCGCAACGAAGTTGGCCAGCTCTGAGACGGACCCAGGGTTTGCGACAATGGCTGTAAACGACTGGGAACCCGAAAATGTGACTGGGCTTGTCGATACCGCGAAAACATTCCACATTCTTAAATAGTACAGGTGCTCCTCCCACAATCTTAAATAAAACAGTAAGTCATGGCATGAGTACAAGATAGTATTAAAGCCCCAAACTAATTGTGGCCCCAAGAAATAGAAATGAATCAAGCTCTAGCTCAGGGGGGTCCATAAGGCCTCCCGGATGTGGATAGTGCGAATAGTCAAGGAACAGGAATCAAGTACTCGAGGTCCTACGGGACACAAGTGAGCATCAAAAGCCAAATAGCAGATATTGCCCACCGGTGCCTCTTTCATTAGTTGTCCCATTACTACTCAGGTTAAGTTGTTTAGGTACCTCGTTATCCATCAGACACTCACATACCCTACACATGCTGTTCTACGACCCGCATGGCTCAAACAACTCCTGTAGTAATGGCTCATGGGATGGAAGAACAAGCTTCGGTGGGGTTTTAAAAGTAAAGGCTATGCAGTACTTGGGATTCAATTTAATGCAAACGTGCCTCAATGATGCAAGAATAAGATAGAAGCAATAGGTACTATATGTATGCAAGCATGTGGTAGTGCTTGCCTGGTAGCTCAGTTGAAGCGAGAGATGGATCTGGGTAGAACTCTTGTGATTCCTGATAATTCTCCTGTTGGGCCTCTATTCGAAGAAGAACCAAACAAACAAGGGCCAACATAAATAAAGTGCACAATCATACGAATTAAGATGCGACAAGCAAACAAGCATGCCATGATGAATGATGCACAATTTACATGGCAATAATGTAGCATGGCATGGTGAGGTGTGGGGTACAAGAATAAAGCATTTTATTATTTATGTGGTCAAGTTTTGTTGCCATAAACAGTTCTGGTTTTTAATAATGACATGGTGCATGCTTCAATTCAGAACATGGAATGTATAGTTAGAACGGGCTCGTCGCGCTGATCGATTTAGACATATTATTTGTTAAATTTGGAGTTGTAGATTTAAAGTTATTAATTAATTAAGAAAAGGGTATTTTATTGTAATTTTAATCACCTCGAAAATTTAAAGTGGTCAAACATTATTTTGAATAGAATATTTGAATTCCTCTTATTTTTCTGATTCAAAAACATATATCATTTGTGTTATTTGGAATTACAATTTAAAAGCTATTAAAAACATATTTAAATTTGTATTTAAACATTTCTGAAATTGTTTTATTAAAACAGATAAACCAGAGACTTTTTATACCCATCCTCAGTTAGCCACGGTCGCAGATGGGTGGGACCGAGCTGAACTAGCGCAGCTGCGCGCGCCAGGACTTTTCTCACCGCGGAAAAGGTTAGCCACGGTGCATGACAAGTGGGTCCGGCGGTAAAACGGTCCCACACGTTAGAGGCAGGGAGGGGCTTGACACGCGGTGCAGCAGGGGACTGCGGGTTGAGATTTAGGAATCTCAGGTCCCTTTCTGTGAAAAATCCACTACGGCTGACAGGTGGGTCTCGATGGATTGCAGGGTGAGGAAAAAAAGGTTTGGGGGTATTTGCAAACTGCGCACGGCTACTGTTTTTCTTCTCTGTTTCTGTCTGCCGAAACTGAAAGGAACGCACGGCGCAGTGGGGGCTCGAACCCGCGACGCGGTGCGCGCGCGCAGGCGGCGGTGACCACTGGAGCTGGCTGGGGTTGATGCTGGTTTGCTGCTGCGCGGCTAGGTAAGGTGTTACGCGGCGCGGGGACGAGCAGATGCTCGTGCACGCCGGCACACAGAGGGCGTTCGTCAGAGCGCTCGACGCGACCAGGAAACGACTTCGACGGCGGGGTTGTCTAGAAGGGAGGGTGGCTCACCGCGAGGTGGTCGGCGGTGGTCGGCGGTGGTGGATCGGGCCGGGGAGCGGTGGATCGGCGACGGTGCAGACGCCCGGCGGCAAGGGTTTTCTCGTCGGCGTCGATGCCGTGCAGCGTGGCTGGGCCTTCTCCTCCTCGTCTGCGGGTACAGGGGGATTGCAGAGGCTCGCCTCGTTCTTCCTCGACACCCAACGCCACGCCTGCCGCCGTGTAACATCGAGAGGAGGTGGATGCCGACGGTGGCCGCCAGGGTGGATGTGGGGTAGAAGGGGAGGGAGAGGAGGAAGGGCACGGCCCTGGTTGGATCTGGAGGAGGACAGGAAGAGAGGCGGGAGTATATATGCACGAGAGGGAGAGGAGATGCCGTGGGGTAGCTCGGTGGAGGAAAAGGTGGCTTCGGCCACCTTTTCTCCCGGCTCCTCACATGCTCGACGTGGACAGGGACCAGGGCAGGGAGCTGCGGCCGCAGGTGGGGCCAGAGAGGGGAGAAGGGCTCAGTGGGGCTCTTGTGCAGCGAGAGAAGGAGAGGGAGGCCAAGAGAGGGAGGGTAGATGGCATGGGCTCGGTCTAGGGTTAGGGTAGGGGTGGTGGCTCGGCTAGCTAGAGAAGGGGGGCTGGACCCTTGCTGGCAGAGAGAGGGAGAGGTGCCTCGGCATGGTGAGAGTAGGGTGGTGAGGTGATTAGGTTTAGCTTAGGGTTTTGCATACCCACATGATCAAGCAAGGTGTGATGGGTAAGGAGAGGTAGGGGTAGGGTTTGGTTATGGTTTTGAGAGATAGATTAGAGAGAGGCTAGGGTGAGTGGGTTGGTTAGGGTTTTTAGGATTTTCTCCACATGCCAAGTAGATCAAGCAAAGGTGGAGGGGTGTGATGATGGATAAGGAGAGTGAGATGAGAGAAGAGGTGGTGTGAGGGTTTTAACATGATCCAAAAACAAGATCAAGCAAAAGGTGAAAAGAAGTTGGGGTGGAGTTGAGGTCTTGATGCACATGACAAAGAAACAAAGATCAAGATGAGGAGGGTTTGGGGGTAAGAGCAAAAAGAAT
This sequence comes from Avena eriantha, assembly GCA_910589775.1. NCBI lineage: Eukaryota > Viridiplantae > Streptophyta > Magnoliopsida > Poales > Poaceae > Avena > Avena eriantha. Next base: position 428,933,927 of record OU342743.1, on the reverse strand, counting down.
AGAGCCAACAAGAATTGATTCCCAAAGGAGCCATGATCCACTCCAAAAATCCAAGATGAGAAGGTGGTGATGGTCTTGCATGGCCCATGCATATTCAATAAATGCCATGTTAGCTTTTGTGAAAACAAAATAATAATCATGGCATTTATACACATGCATTCCCAAAATATGGAGTAAGGCCAAGCTAAAAGAATTAAAATGGAATTATATTGGATGTTCCATGTGGAGTAGATGGAGATACTCAAATTTGAATATAATTAGGACTTGCTAGTGTGTATGTCCCACTAGATGTTTAGTAGTCTCAAAAATATTCCCACATGAGCATACATTCCAACCAATCCATATGGAAGCTAGAAAAAGGGGTACCACTCACAAGGCATGCAAAGGTGGCTCCACATATCAATAATGTGAAAACAACATGATGCTAACATGAGGGCATGTGGAAAATAGAGTGGATCCATTCCAACCCACATGAGCTAGATTTAATGCCAAAGGAAAAGTGTAAAAACTCATGAATAATTAGGATGGTGGAATTAGAAGGTGGTGACAAGGAAAAGGTGGTGGAGTTGAATAAAAGATATGCCCCCAACTCAACTTGGGCATCAAGCATTTATCAAGAACCAAATACAATATATCAAGAGCCAAATACAATTAATAATGCATAAGAGATAAGAACCAAATGAAAAGGGTTTTATATGATGCTCAAATGCAAGGCGGCATGATGACATGAGCATGATACAATTATGATGCAACAATTATATGTAGGAAGTAGCAATTATATTACTAGACCATGTAGCAATACATATGTTAGACAGATGGGATGCTACATCTCTCCAGCATATTGTGTCCAAACATGTCTAGGAATTCTAGGAGCATGCTGGGATTCAACTGTAACATGCTTTCTATCACCAGTTTTAAAGATTCTTCGTCACCACACCCATTTGGATGTGTGTGTATAAGTGTGCATCATTGTGGTTTTGGAAAAGAACAGATGCAATGATGCCACTCTAGCATGTGGTGTCCAACCATGTCCTGGAACCCTAGCAGCATGCTGGGATTCAATTGCAGCATTTATTATATCACTAGTTTGAAGGATGTTGCATCTCCACACCCACTTGAATGTGTTTGAGTGTGTGTATCAATGTGCACCATTGTGGTTTTGGAAAAGAACACATGCAATGATGCCACTCCATCATGTGTCCAAACATGTCCAGGAACCCTAGTAGCATGGTCGAATGCAACTAGATGTCATTGCATGTGTGTTTTTTTCATAAACCACATGGATCCACTAGATGTCATTGCATGTGTGTCCTTTCCATAAACTACATGGATCCACTGATGTCATTGCAAGTGTGTTATTTTCATAAACCACATGGATCAACTAGATGTCATTGCATGTGTGTTCTTTTCCTAAACTACACAGATCCACTAGAGTAATTGCACGTGTGTTCATTTCATAAATATGGTGGATCCACTAGATGTGATTGCATGTGTCTTCTTTTCATAAACCACATGGATCCACTAGATGTGTGTATGTGTATCAGTGTGTATCATTGTGGTTTTGGAAAAGAACACATGCAATGATGCCACTCCAGCATGTGTCCAACCATGTCTAGGAACCCTAGCAACAAGCTAGGATTCAACTTCAACATGCATTATATCACCAGTTTGAAAGATATTGCATCACCACACCAACTTGGATCTATGTGTCTATCAGTGTGCATCATTGTGGTTATGGAAAACGAACGCATGCAATGATGCCACTCCAGCATGTGTCCAACCATGTCTAGGAACCCTAGCAGCATGCTGGGATTCAACTACAGCATGCATTGTATAACTAGTTTGAAAGATGCTGCATCACCACACCCACTTGTATGTGTGTGTATTAGTATGCATCATTGTGGTTTTGGAAAAGAACACATGCAATGATGCCACTCCAGCATGTGTGTTCTTTTCCTAAACTACATGGATCCACTAGATGTCATTGCATGTGTGTTCTTTTCCTACACCACATGGATCAACTAGATGTCATTGCATGTGTGTTTTTTTAAAATCACATGGATCCACTAGATGTCATTGCATATGTGTTCTTTTGATAAACCACATGGATCTACTCTATGTCATTTCATGTGTGTTATTTTCATAAACCACATGGATCCACTAGATGTCATTGCATGTGTGTTCTTATCCTAAACCACATGGATCCACTAGATGTCATTGAATGTGTGTTATTTTCATCAACCACATGGATCCACTAGAGGTCATTGCATGTGTGCTCTTCTCCTAAACCACATGGATCCACTAGATGTCATTGCATATGCGTGTGTTTTTTCCTAAACTACATGGATCCACTAGAGTGATTGCACGTGTGTTCATTTCATAAACAAGGTGGATCCACTAGATGTGATTGCATGTGTGTTCTTTTCATAAATCACATGGATCCACTAGTCATTAGATGTGTGCGTGTGTATCAGTGTGCATCATTGTGGTTTTGGAATAGAACACATACAATGATGCCACTCCAGCATGTGTCCAACCATGTCTAGGAACCCTACCTTCAAGCTACGATTCAACTTCAACATGCATTATATCACCAGTTTGAAAGATGTTGCATCACCATACCCATTTGGATGTGTGTGTCTATCAGCGTGCATCATTGTGGTTTTGGAAAAAGAACACATGCAACGATGCCACTCCTGCATGTGTCCAACCATGTCTAGGAAAACCCTAGCAGCATGTTGGGATTCAACTACAGCATGCATTGTGTCACTAGTTTGAAAGATGTTGCATCACCAAACCCACTTGTATATGTGTGAATAAGTGTGCATCATTGTGGTTTTGGAAAAGAACACATGCAATGATGCCACTCTAGCATGTGTGTTCTTTTCCTATACTACATGGATCCACTAGATGTCATTGCATGTGTGTTCTTTTCCTAAACTACAAGGATCAACTAGATGTCATTGTATGTGTGTTCTTTTCATAAACCACATGGATCCACTAGATGTCATTGCATATGTGTTCTTTTCATAAACCACATGGATCCACTAGATGTCATTGTACGTGTGTTATTTCATAAACCACATGGATCCACTACATGTCATTGCATGTGTGTTCTTTTCCTAAACCACATGGATCCACTAGATGTCATTGCATGTGTGTTATTTCCATCAACCACATGGATCCACTAGAGGTCATTGCATGTGTGTTCTTCTCCTAAACCACATGGATCCACTAGAGTCATTGCATGTGGTCTCTTTTCATAAACCACATGGATCCACTATATGATGATGCATGTGTGTTCTTTTCCTAAACCACATGGATTCACTATATGTCATTGCATGTGTGTTCTTTTCATAAACCACATATATCCACTAGATTTTATTGCATGTGTGTGTATCAGTGTGCATAATTGTGGTTTTGAAAATAACACATGTAATGATGCCACTCTAGCATGTATCCAACATGTCCAGGAACCCTAGCAGCATGCTGGCATTCAACTTCAACATGCATCCTCCACCAGTTTGAAAGATGCTACATCACCACACTCACTTGGATGTGTGTGTGTGTATTAGTGCGCATCATTGTTGTTTTGGAAAAGAACACATGCAATGATGCCACTCCAACATGTGACCAACCATGTCCAGGAAGCAAAGAACCATGCTGGGATTCAACTACAACATGCATTATATCACCAGTCTGAAAGATGCTGCATCACCACACCCACTTGGATGTGTGTGTACTAGCGTGCATCATTGTTATTTTGGAAAAAAACGCATGCAATGATGCCACTTCAACATGTGTCCAACCATGTCCAGGAACCCTAGCAACATGCTAGGATTAAACTACAACATGCATTGTATCACCAGTTTGAAAGATGCTGCATCACCACACCCACTTGGATGTGTGTGTATTAGTGTGCATCATTTTGGTTTTGGAAACGAACACATGCAATGATGCCACTCCAGCATGTGGTGTCCAACTATGTCCAGGAACCCTAGCAGCATGCTGGGACTCAACTGCAGCATGCATTGTATCTCTAATTTGAAAGATGCTTCATCACCACACCCATTTGGATGTGTGTGTATCAGTGTGCATTATTATGGTTTTGGAAAAGAATACATGCAATGATGTCACTCCAGCATGTGGTGTCCAATAATGTCCAGGAACCCTAGCAGCATGATGGGATTCAACTGCAGCATGGACTGTATCACCAGTTTGAAAGATGCTGCATCACCACAAGTACTTGGATGTGTGCGTCTGTCAGTGTGGATCATTGTGGTTTTGGAAAAGAACACATGCAATAATGCCACTCCAGCATGTGTCCAAACATGTCCAGGAACCCTGGCAGCATGCTGGAATGCAACTAGATGTCATTGCATTTGTGTTCTTTTCGTAAGCCACGTGCATCCACTAGATGTCATTGCATTTGTGTCCTTTTCATAAACCACATGGATCCACTAATGTCATTGTGTGTGTTCTTTTCATAAACCACGTGGATCCACTAGGATTCATTGCATGTGTTTTCTTTTCATAAACCACATGGATCTATTAGATGTCATTGCAAGTGTGTTCTTTTCCTAAACCACATGGATCCACTAGAGTCATTGCATGTGTGTTATTTTCATAAACCACATGGATCCACTAGATGTCGATGCATGTGTGTTCTTTTCCTAAACCACATGGATCCACTATATGTCATTGCATGTGTGTTTTTTTCATAAACCACATGGATTCACTAGATTTCATTGTATGTGTGTATCAGTGTGCATAATTGTGGTTTTGAAAATAACACATGTAATGATGCCACTCTAGCACGTGTCCAACCATGTCCAGGAACCCTATAAGCATGTTTGGATTCCACTTCAACATGCATTCTACCACCAGTTTGAAAGATGTTGCATCACCACACCCACTTGGATGTGTGTGTATGAGTGCGCATCATTATGGTTTTGGAAAACAACACATGCAATGATGCCACTCTAGCATGTGTCCAACCATGTCCAGGAAGCCTAGAAGCATGCTATGATTCAACTACAACATGAATTGTATCACCAGTTTGAAAGATGTTGCATCACCACTCCCACATGGATGTGTGTGTGTGTATCAGCGTGCATCATTGTTATTTTGGAAAAAGAACGCATGCAATGATGCCACTCCAATATGTTTCCAACCATGTCCAGGAACCCTAGCAGCATGCTAGGATTAAACTACACATGCATTGTATCACCAGTTTGAAAGATGCTGCATCACCACACCCAGTTGGATGTGTCTATGTATCTATGTGCATCATTGTGGTTTTTGAAAACTACACATGCAATGATGCCACTCCAACATGTGGTGTCCAACTATGTCCAAGAACCCTAGCAGCATGTTGGGACTCAACTACAGCATACATTGTATCACTAGTTTAAAAGATGTTGCATCACCACACCCACATATATGTGTGTGTATGAGTGTGCATCATTGTGGTTTTGGAAAAGAATACATGCAATAATGCCACTCTAGCATGTGGTGTCCAACCATGTACAGGAACAGTAGCAGCATGATGGGATTCAACTGCAGCATGGACTATATCACTAGTTTGAAAGGTGCTACATCACCACAACCACTTGGATGTGTGTGTGTGTCAGTATGGATCATTCTGGTTTTGGAAAAGAACACATGCAATGATGCCACTCCAGCATGTGTCCAACCATGTCTAGGAACCCTGATACATTGCAAATGTATCTATAATTTTTGATGTTCCATGCTTGGTTTTATCCACTTTCTTGTGTTTTGTCCACACTTTGGAGTACTTTTCATATGATTTCTTGGACTAACCTATTAACAAGAGCCACAATGCCAGTTGCCTGTTTTCTGCTGTTTTTTGGTTCCAAGAAAGTCAGAAAATGAATATTCTCGGAATTAGACGGGATAAAGGCCAAAGTGCTTATTTTTTCGGAAGTCATCAGATGCTAGAATACGAGACGGAGAAGGACCAGAGGGCGGCCACACCACCTGGTCGCGTGGCCAGGCTTGGCCCGCGCCAGGGGGTGGTGTGGCCAGCCCAGGCACCCCCTCGGCCTCTCCTTCCGCCTATAAGATGCCCTGGGGACGAAAACCCTAAGGGCCCGATCAAAAATCCATGAAAGAGTCTATAGCCGCCGTCATCTCCATCCCTAGATCAAGAGGGATCTGAAGCTCTTCCCGGTGCCCTGTCGGAGAGGGGAATTCACCTCGGAGGCCTTCTTCATCACCATGCAAGCCTCCGGTGTGATGCATGAGTAGTTCATCCTTGGACTACGGATCCATGTAGTAGCTAGATGGCTGGTTCTCCTCCTTTGTGCTTTCATGTTTAGATCTTGCGAGCTCCGTTCATGATCAAGATCATCTATTTGTAATCATACATGTTGTGTCTACGGGGATCCAATGGATATTGAGATGCTATTTCAGATTGATTATTGATTCTATCATGTCTTTGTTATTTGTGATCTTGCATGCTTTCCGTTGTTAGTAGCTATCTTGGCCAAGTAGATGCTAGCAACCCCAAGAGTTAGTATTTATGCTCGATAGTGGGTTCATGCCTCTTGTAATCTGGGGAAGTAACAGAAATCTCTAAGGTACTAGATGTGTTGTTGCTACTAGGGAGAAAACAACAAACCTTTGTTCATAGAACAATCGTATCGTTTACTTTACACACAATGCATAATGCACTTATCTGTTGCTTGCAACTTAATACTTGAGAGGGTTCGGATGATAACCTGAAGGTGGATTATTAGTCGTAGATGCAGTTGGATTACGGTCTATGTATAATGTTGTAATGCCCAATCGAATCTCAAAGGAGTCAAGATGATTAGTATATGCATGTATTGCTTTCTCGATGTTTGTCAATTGCCCCACTATAATTTTTTCACCCAGCATGTTATCTATCTTAAGGAGAGCCACCTCAAGTGAACTATGGATCTCGGTCCTATTCTTTTACATACAATCTATAAACTATTACTGCTTTGTGTTTACTTTCTGCAAACTATTACTTCCTTCCATTCGATATGTTTAATCCTTTGTTTTCCACAAAACACGGTGAGATTGACAACCTCATCGCAAGTTGGGGACAAAGTTCTGTGGTTGTGTTGTGCAGGTCTCCACGTTGCTACTAGCACCGGTAGTGCGCCCTGCAAAGGCTTAGCTAGCAACACTTTTGGGGTGTTTCCTTGCTCCTACTGGTTCGATTAAACCTTGGTTTCAGAACTGAGGGAAACTTGCTGCTGTGCTCATCATACCTTCCTCTTGGGGTTCCCAACGAGCTCTACGTCAACCACGAGCCATCAAGCATTTTTCTGGCGCCGTTGTCGGGGAGTCAAGGACATCTTCACAAGGGGAGTCCCTCATAACTAATCTCTTTACTTTGTTATTTTTGTTTTGCTTAGTTTCTTTTTGTTTAGTTTGCTTGTTTTGTTATCAAGAACACAAAAACTTAGTTTTACTAGTTTGCTTTCTTATTTGAAAACACACAAAAATTAAGTCTCCTTTAGTTGTTACCTCCTCTTTAGCACACCATGTTTATCCCCAAATTCACTCTGAAAGACCTTTCAATTGGTAGTGGTTCTATAATTGGGAAAGATAATATTGAAGAATTCTTTAATCATGTTAGCAAACATGAAGATACTAAGGATAGATCCCTTGCAGAACTTTCTCCAAACTATGAGATTGTTGCAGCTTCTTTAATTCATATATTAGAAGCTAGGTTTGTTAACCTCAACCCCTTAATGCAAGTAATGTTTCTTAAGCTTAAAGAAATTGAGGACCCTGAAAAGAGGGATTTTATTCTAGAAACTTTGTTTAAGTGTTTCTATAATGTTGCCAAGGAAGCTAGAAAAGTATTTGAACATTTCAATATGCTAGGCTCATGTGTAGATGTTGTTGGTACACGAGAAAAGATGAACAAAACCAAACCTAATGGGGAGGAACCTAAGATACCAATACCCTTTAAACTGGTAGCAATACGTGATGCCATAGAAAAGAGTCTTGATTGGATTGTTCCTGCAAATCCTTTTGATGAGATTAGTGAACCTAAGAGCATTGAGAGAGGATCCTCTAGAACTTATTTGGATGATATACCTTGCCTTGTTGAATATATTTCTGGTATTGATCTTAATGCTTCTTCATTTGCGAACACTTGATTCTTTCTTTGCTTCTTATGCCTAACTTAAAGGCGTTAAAGAAAAGTACTTATTGGGAGATAACCCAAAAGTTTTAGATGATGCTTGGAAGTTATTACCTCTGTAATAACCACTCCTTATCCTTTTTATTTTCTTTTTGTGCCAAGAGTAACCTCTAATGAGAGAGAAGTAATAATTGGGATAGTTGCTGTCCCGAAACAGATTTTTGTGCTTTACCGTAAAACTTCGTGTAAAATATCTGAACGTCTTTTTGAGGCGTGAATGTTTGTGCTTCTGCCCCAGGTTGTTATCTAACTTTCTTTAGTTCAACACTTTTTGATTTGAGCAACAAAAGGTCTTCAAAAAAATTCGTCTTTACCTGCTGGTCTGTTTTGACAGATTTCTGCCATTTTCTGCATTTGCTTCTTGTTGGTTCCATTTTGAGTTCTTTTGGGGAATTGAACTTTTTTAGGGAAGTGCTACAGTAGCTAGTGTTTTAATGGAAGTTTATTTGGTGTTATAACTGAACCTTAAGACTTATTTATCTTGAGTGCACTAATGTTGCTAATAAAGATTGTGTGAAATTTTGTATGAAGGAAAAATTTCAGGTGTATGGAAGGAATGAGTAATGAGATGAAGGATGGACTAAAGCTCAAGCTTGGGGATGCCACGCGTATCACCCCAATAAATATCCAAGAATTACAAGCGTCAAAGCTTGGGGATGCCCAAGGCATCCCCCTCTTCGTCAATAAAAATCCCAGCTTTCTTCCAAACGCTTCATTTTATTGTTTCATGCACAATTGTGTTGTTCTTGGAGCGTCTTCTTTTTCGTTTTCGTTTTGTTTTTTCGTTTGCTTTGTTTGCTTAGTTTTCTGAATAAATTGGTTGGACCCCCTCTTTCATACATTGGTTTGCAAATAGTTTGGTTTGGTTTGGAAAAGAGTAGGAAAGTTTATGCTTATGTGGTAAAAAAGAGCTTGTTTTTGACTGTGGCCTATGCTTTGTCATGCCATGCTTGATATTATTTTGGCTTTATGCTTAGTATTCTTTGCTGTATCATGACTTGTTATAAACAATTGAGATTGCTTAATGTGCCTTGGATGAATCATGCGTTGTTTTAGCATATTAAAGCATAGTATAGTGGTATTCTCCTTTGATGCTTTATTTGGGTTGACTTGGCGCATGCTCACACCATGTTATGACTATCTCAAGTCCCCATAGCCTTTATGATCCTTTAGTTTTCAACTTTTAGTATCACTTTATGCTTTGATCAATGATGTTTTGTCGCTCTACATGATTATGGCCATTATTGCTCTCTTAGTTTGTCGCTCCCAGCCTTTTGCTAGCCTCCACAACCAAGTATGAGTTCCACTCATGCATCCAACTCCCTAAACCAAGTTATTCCAAAGATTCCACCATACCTACCTACTATCTTATGCTATTCCAAGTATATTCATGCTTTTGTTTACCTTCCAAATTAAACTTGTTATGAGAAAACTAGTGATTAAAGCTCTCACGAACTTGATGGCACACTTTAATTTTTTGCATCTAATAAACTTGAACCATTGGGTCCTTCTTTGTTGCGTATATGCTTGCGCTTTATAAGTTGAAATTAGCATAACCATGTATCATAGGAAACGCTTTTAACATTGCACTTGTACTTTGTACCCCGTTGATATCATGTTCTTTTGCTTATGGATCTCAGCGGTGTGAAATAAAAGTGGAACTTGTAAGATCATGGAGTTTGAATGTGTGTTAGAGAAACACCTGGGCCGCTAGCCTAAGCCATGCCTAATCATGGTGGAAACTTGCGGCATCACCATAATGAGCACTCTATGAAGCATCCTCCATAAAAACCTATGCAAATAGCAAATAAAAAGATCGCTGAGATGCTCATTGTCTGCTTGCCTTGTCATTTTGATTATGGGATAGCTCCCGTATCATGTGCAAGGGGTACCCCGTTGGCGGTTCTTTATGATACACATGTACTTACAATGACAAGAGCTTACTCGTGGCTAAAGTTGAGTAGCATGAGGTTCGGTCTTCATAAGTAAGGGTCATGAGATTTCGGTATATAACTTGTCAAGCATATCCTCTTAGTTGTGTCACTTTAACCTTAATCACCTTAAAGATGCTTATGATAGGGGCAATGAGAGCTGAAAGCTATAAGTACAATAATTTTTGGAAGCTCTTTATGAGACTTGAATCCCTGCTTCCTTTTATAAAGGCCTTTCTTCCACCATTATATTGAGTCTCCACCTTCTACCTTTATGCACCTACTTTGAGAGCATAGTGGCCATTCTTAGTTCTATGTGCATTGTCCCAAGACTAGTTGATTGATGCATAACTTGATATTGCTTGTTTTAAACTATTTGTATCTAGTCACTCTTATGAACTTTGAAGGTGTCCTATGCATTTATATTTGCTACTCTATTGAGGGACAAGCTGAATGCTATTATGCTATGTTTTCTTTATGTGAAACAAACAAACGTCTTGCAAAGCATTGTTATTCATGAATCTTTTGTTTGTGCCTTTTCATATTGCATCATAGTTTCTTTGTCTTATTGCTAGAACTTTGTCTTTCATGTTATGATTGAAGTACTATGATCCCAGCTGTGAATGTTGTACAAATACTTTGATCAAGTCTATGATGGTGCATGTCACCTAAAAAATTATTCTTTCTTTTTATCACTTACCTACTCGAGGACGAACAGGAGTTAAGCTTGGGGATGTTGATACATTGCAAATATATCTATAATTTTTGATGTTCCATGCTTGGTTTTATCCACTTTCTTGTGTTTTGTCCACACTTTGGAGTACTTTTCATATGATTTCTTGGACTAACCTATTAACAAGAGCCACAATGCCAGTTGCCTATTTTCTGCTGTTTTTTGGTTCCAAGAAAGTCAGAAAATGAATATTCTCGGAATTAGACGGGATAAAGGCCAAAGTGCTTATTTTTTCGGAAGTCATCAGATGCCAGAATACGAGACGGAGAAGGACTAGAGGGCGGCCACACCACCTGGTCGCGTGGCCAGGCTTGGCCCACGCCAGGGGTGGTGTGGCCAACCCAGGCACCCCCTCGGCCTCTCCTTCCGCCTATAAGATGCCCTGGGGACGAAAACCCTAAGGGCCCGATCAAAAATCCATGAAAGAGTCTATAGCCGCCGTCATCTCCATCCCTAGATCAAGAGGGATCTGAAGCTCTTCCCGGTGCCCTGTCGGAGAGGGGAATTCACCTCGGAGGCCTTCTTCATCACCATGCAAGCCTCCGGTGTGATGCATGAGTAGTTCATCCTTGGACTACGGATCCATGTAGTAGCTAGATGGCTGGTTCTCCTCCTTTGTGCTTTCATGTTTAGATCTTGTGAGCTCCGTTCATGATCAAGATCATCTATTTGTAATCATACATGTTGTGTTTGCGGGGATCCGATGGATATTGAGATGCTATTTCAGATTGATTATTGATTCTATCATGTCTTTGTTATTTGTGATCTTGCATTCTTTCCGTTGTTAGTAGCTATCTTGGCCAAGTAGATGCTAGCAACTCCAAGAGTTAGTATTTATGCTCGATAGTGGGTCCATGCCTCTGGTAATGTGGGGAAGTGACAGAAATCTCTAACTTACTAGATGTGCTGTTGCTACTAGGGAGAAAACAACAATCATTTGTTCATAGAATAATCGTATTGTTTACTTTACATGCAGTTCGTAAAGCAATAATCTATTGCTTGTAACTTAATACTAGAGGGGGTTCACACGATAACCTGAAGGTGGATTATTAGTCAATGATGCAGTTGGATGGCGGTCTATGTATAATGTTGTAATGCCCAATCAAGTTCCAAAGGAGTCAAGATGATTAGTATATGCATGTATTGCTTTCTCGATGTCCTTCAGTTGCCCCGCTGTAATTTGTTCACCCAGCATGTTATCTATCTTAAGGAGAGCCATCTCTAGTGAACTATGGATCCCGGTCCTTTTCTTTTACATACAATCTACAAACTGTTACTGCTTTGTGTTTACTTTCTGCAAACTATTATTTCCTTCCATTCAATACGTTTAATCCTTTGTTTTCTGCAAAACACGGTGAGATTTACAACCTCATCGCAAGTTGGGGACAAAGTTCTGTGGTTGTGTTATGCAGGTCTCCACATTGCTACTAGCACCGGTAGTGCGCCCTAGCAAGGCTTAGCTAGCAACACCTTTGGGGTGTTTCCTTGCTCCTACTGGTTCGATTAAACCTTGGTTTCATAACTGAGGGAAACTTGCTGCTTTGCTCATCATACCTTCCTCTTGGGGTTCCCAACGAGCTCTACATCAACCATGAGCCATCAAACCCTAAAAGCATGTTGTGATTCAACTAGATGTCATTGAATGTGTTTTTTTCATAAACCACATGGATCCACTAGATGTCATTGCATGTGTGTCCTTTTCATAAATCACATGGATCCACTGATGTCATTGCATGTGTGTTCTTTTAATAAACCAAATGGATCCACTAGATGTCATTGCATGTGTATTATTTTTTATAAACCACATTGATCTAGTAGATTTCATTGCATATTTTTCTTTTTTCTAAACCACATGGATCCACTAGAGTCAATGCATGTGTATTATTTTCATCAACCACATGGATCCACTCGAGTCATTGCATGTGTTTTTTTTCATAAATCAGATGCATCCACTGATGTCATTTCATGTGTGTTCTTTTAATAAACCACATGGATCCACTAGATGTCATTGCATGTGTGTTGTTTTCATAAATCACATGGATCCAGTAATGTCATTGCATGTTTTTTCTTTTCGTAAACCATATGGATCCACTAGAGTCATTGTATGTGTGTTCTTTTCATAAATCACATGGATCCACTCGAGTCATTGCATGTGTGTTCTTTTCATAAACCAGATGGATCCACTAGAAGTCATTGCATGTGTTTTTTTCTTCATAAACCACATGGATTGACTAGAGTCATTGGATGTGTGTGTATTTGTATGCATCATTATAGTTTTGGAAAAGAACACATGCAGTGATGTCACTCCAGTATGTGGTGTCCAACCATGTCCCGGAACCCTAGCAGCATGCTGAGATCCAACTTCAACATGCATTGTATCACTAGTTTGAAGGATCCTACATCACCACACCCACTTGGATGTGTGTGTATTAGTGTGCATCATTGTGGTTTTGGAAAAGAATACATACAATGATGCCACTCCAGCATGTGTGTTCTTTTCCTAAACCAAATGGAACCATTAGATGTCATGCAAATAGGTAGAAGGGGGAGGATGCTCGCTTAAGAAGATCATCTGAAGCCTCATCGTATCTCGCATCAACTCAACAGCCTACCTGGTGAAGAAGCAAAACACTAGAAAGAACAACAGGTGCAATATTTAATACTGCAGCGGAAGATCTGGCATGTTTATGATATGATGCATGTCATGGCAATATAAGATCTAACTTATAATATTAAGCGGAATCAAAATTTTGACAATTAATTAGATGATTCAAGTTTTTTTGACTAAGAAATGTAAAGCAACAGCCCCACAACTATTTATTAAGTATCAAATAAAAATTTATTTACAATACATACTGAGGGAATGGAGAAGACTATGAGATCACTAGGGCAGGGCTGCAATCCATTCTAATAGTTGGTCCTTGTGCTTGGTTTTTATACGATATTACAGTACTAACATGTCATGCACAAACTGGGCCTTCCATTTGCCAAAATATGGCATGCCATCTCTAAATAGTTTTTCATTCCGCAAGAGCCAAATGTTCCAACAAGTCGTGATTAACTCCTCCATGAAGAAAGGTTTCCCAAAGCTCCTCTTTGCAAAGTTAATTGCTTCTTGCAGATCACCAGTTGCATGAGACCAATCAATTTAAAGATAGGTCCAAATCCTGATACAGAAGTTACACTCAAAAAATAAATGGATTCTATCCTCATGGACTCTCAATGGACATAAAACACAGTGAGTGTCATCACTGACCCTCCAGTGCCGACGCTGCAGCATGTCCTGTGTGTTCAGCCTATCCGAGAGCAGCAACCAGTTAAAAATTTCAGTTTTCAATATACAAGCTGGTTTTCATAACCAGTGTTATACCTTTGGAGCAGTCATGTGAGCATGAATGTGAGCATAGAATTTCCTTCCTTCATATTTTTCACCCCAACAGTAAGACCAGGAATAATTTTATTCCAATAATGAATTGTCAACCATCAAACATCTAACCACCAACAATAGTTGTTTAGGTATCTCACAATTTAAATATTAATTTTAACAAGGCAACACATGTCATTGATGAGCTACATAATATTAAATGGAGTCGAGATAAGACAAAAATATCTCGTATATACACTCCATATTTAATTATTAGGTGAATTCACTATTTAACTCAAAACCACCACATATGTATGCAAGCATGTACAATTTAATGCAACAAGATGTATAAATGACAATTTAATAAAATAGGGATGGTAGGGGTCATTCGGTTCGGATCAAATAGGCAAAGAGAGGGTACTTGGATTGTACTTGGAATAGCTGAGGTAGCATTTGTCAGGGACTTAGTCTCATTGACACCATCATGATGTTCGAGAGTTGGAGTAGGCGAAATGGACACCGGTAATAAGAAACCATAGTTAAAAGTCCTACAGAAATTTTGTCGAACAAGTTACGGATAACCACGAATACACAGAATCTAATACACAGAATCTAGGACTGTTTCGCTCATAGCCGAGACTACCTGAAGCCAGAGTTTGGAATATCTAGAGACGTATTCGCTCGGTCGTCGTTGCTCGATGGCATCACATCTAGGATTCGACCTGGCAGTGACAGGTGTCGGCATGACCTGCTAGATAAAACGCGAAGCCGAGATTACCTTCAGGTTGCGGCACGCCTGCTGGTGCGTGTGAAGGGCAAGGTACTGGGCGTTGATGCTCTGTTGCACTGCTGCACGGGACAGGCAGCAGGGAATCTGCCGATGCAGAGCTTGGGTTGGCGCACACGAGCCCCAAGGCTGGCTGGCGGCGGAATCGGACGCTGGCGTATGTGCGCGGAACGGCAAGGACGCGGGAAGACCGAGGCAGTCGACTGCTGCCCCACACGCGCAGATTGCAAAGGCCATGGGGTGCGCGCAGCATGGGATCCGGTGATGTTTGAGATGCATGGATCGATTGGATCATGGTTAGCTAATAGATGAATCTTGAACGCACATGGATTAGACTAGGAAGCAAAGAATAGGATTAAAAATGGATAAAATTTGTGGAAGCAGAGATGGAGAATTTTCAGATCTTATCTGGAAGCAAGCGGTCGGGTTTTTTTTGGGAGGACAAGGGGATCTGGATTTGGGCAGATTTGGGGCTAGGGTTTCGGAGGAAGAATAGGTAGAGTGGACAATTTATATAGTCCGGTATAGACTAGATGAGGCTTATTTTGGACCAAAACTTTATACGATATTGTCTCTATTTATATTTTTAGAAAAATAAGAAAAAGCCTTTGTGATCCTATCGAACGCGTACCAGACATATTATAATTTTTTTAATTTGAAATAAGAAAGGAAGGGTGGCTTAATAGTATATTAGCAACTAAAATAGTGTTTGATAAAAATAATTTTAGCAGCAAAAAGATGCACGATGATATCATGATGATGTAAAAATTATAAATAACAGAAAATTCTAATTGAAATATTTACCGGTACGGGGCACAACCAGAAAGTTCGTCGAGAACGTTTTTATTAGATTCGGCTATCCGCATAGAATTATGACGACCAACGGGAGTAACTTTTTAATGGGAGAATTTGTTGAGTTTTGCGAAGAACAAGAAATCTGACTCGACATGACCTCGGTCGCACATCCACAAGGCAATGGACAAGTCGAAAGGCAAACGGCTTTATCTTACAAGGCCTCTGACCTCGTCTCGAAGTACCACTTCATCATGTTGCTGGGGCTTGAACAAAATAATTACCATATGTTATCTAGAGCTTACAAACTACTCCTAATAGATCAATCGGATACACACATTTCTTCTTGGTTTACAGCGTAGAGGCAATACTTCAGAGTGATCTAATCCATGTTTATCTTTGAATCGCGTATATTGAAGAGGATGCCAAAGTTTCTCAACAAGATGACTCGATATATGTGGTGCCCCACAAAATCACTACTAGAAAATCGCGGTGTTTTTGTGCATTGCATCATCATGACCGCATGCTCATGTTATCATGCCACCTTGCATTTGAGCATCGTCACGTCATCTTGCATTTGTTTGCATAAAACTATTTTCGAAAAGTCTGTTTTTGTTTTCTAAACAACCCGTTATTATTTCAAATTAAATCCTGGGTCTTCGGATTATTTTATTTCGTCTACCAACGGTTTTCAAAAGCCTCATTTTAAATAAACAAAATTTATATTATTTTTATAGGAGGCAGCCAGCCAGGCCCGAAAGCCTAGCCGGCCACCTCCAAATTAAAACCCTAACCTGTCTAATCCCAAACCCTTTTCTACCCAAACCTAATCTACCCAGCCCCCTCCACCTCACCATGGCCACTCACGGCTCGCCACATCACCCTGGCCCAAAACCCCACCCAATCAGCCGCCGCCACCTGCCCCATCCACTCGCCACCTCACCCCACCTGCGCCTCCACCTGTGCTCATCTCCCCAGGTCCCCTGCCCGGCCCAACGCGCGGACACACGTCGCCGCCGTTTTTCCCGCCCGCGCCCTGGTACACCACCACACGCCCTCCCACACGCGCCCAGCCCCACGTTCCCCACCTACCACCCCATCCCGCACGTCACCACACGCCGCCCCCACCACGACGCCGCGTGACGCGCCCGTCTCCCTGCCTCCTCTCTCCTCCCCACTCGTTGTACCGTCCCTGCCCACCAGCAACCGCCGCCCGGCCCGTGTGTCCGCCTCTCCAGTCGTGCCTCTGCCTCCGCCCTCCCTCCACGTTTCCCCTCACCAGGATCCTCGTCCCCAATCTCTCGCCCCCAACGTCCTCCCACAGAACCATCGCCGCCGCCAGCGCCACGTCGCCGCCCTCCCCGTCTCATCCTCGCTCAGAGCCGCCGTTGGCCGCCACCTCCTCGCCTCTGTCTCCCTTGTCCGCGCCCCTCCGTCGCGCCCTCGACCTCGGACCCGTCAAGCGCGACCTCGCCCACCTCGCCCCTCGCCGCCGGTCCGCGCTCCGCTCGTCGCCCCTACCACATGCGAGTCCTCTCCGGCCCCGAGCTCGCCCCGTATCGCTGTGCAGCTCTCTGTCCTGTCCTACCTTGCCTCCCAGGACAACGCCCTCCGCCGCCTTTGACCTCATTGGCCGCCGCCTCCGTCGCCTTGGACCATCGCCGGTAGCAGCGCCCGTCGCTGCTGCGGCCGACGCATTCGCGACCCGAGAGTAGCCCCTTGTACGCCCCTAGGCCGCACCACCACCCCTGCCATCTCCTTTCTCGCCCAGGGTCAACTTCACCGCGTCACCGCGCCTTACTCTGAGCCGCGACATCTGTCGCCTTCCACTCGCTGTTCAAGCCAGATGCCACCTCTGTCGTGTCTCCCTGTCTCTCCATGCTCTGCTTCAGGCCCCCTCTCCAGAAAGCTGCACGTCCGCGCTAACAGCCTCAGTTCCTCGTCTCGGGTGTATGCGTGTATGTAGCACTGTGTGCTTGTGTTGAAGATGTTTTGTATGGTGTGGCTCCGATTCTAGATGTCGCGGATGGACAGAGTTAGACCAGGGCCTTGTTGATTCTCGAACCAACACATCGGCCTCGCCCGCGTGGACAAGTTCTTTTAATCGTGAAGTCACACAAGCCGCCACCGAGGGTGAGGGATTCACGCAAGATAAACAAGTTCTCCGACACATGAAGAGTACCCGATGCCGAAAATACAAGATCTCCCTCCCGGTACCGAAACCAAGTACATCGTCGGCAACCGAAGTTGGAAGCGCCAAGATCTTCTCGGCCTCGAAGACCGAACCCCGTGGATCGACATGATCTTCTTCATGGACGCCGAGACCCCGACCGGAAATATGCACGGAACACCAAGATCTTCTTCCGAACGCTTTGACCGAGGCCGAACCAAGATCTCCACGGATGCGACAAGTTCTTCTTCCCGGCTGCGATGCCCGAGAACCCGAACGCCAAGATCGCCGACGCGGATACGCCAAGTTTGTCTACCCGGACACCGTGCGACAAGATCTACTTCACGGACCCGAATACCACCGGTACCCGATCCATTCAAGTTCTCCATCGACGATAAGATCGACACCGACTAGGGCGAATCCGATGAGCCACCGACGCCGAACCAAGTTCTTCTTCCCGGAACGCCAAGATCTACTCCGTTGTCCGAGAACGCTTCCTCCGAGACCAATCCCCATCGAACCCCGAACCCCCGGAACCCAAGACCTTCGACCCCAGATGTGTGAACCTTTTCCGAGCCCCTATTTTATAAATGCTATATATAAAATCTGTTGCATAATAATTGTTCATCTCGCATGCATATCATAATCATGCCGGATCTTCTCCCGTAGTATTAAATATTGCATCCGGTGTTTCTTCTAGTGTTGCTTCTTCGCGGATTAGGCCGATGAGTGGATGCGAGTATCGACAAGTTCTTCGGATATGAATCTCCGGCAGTGTTTCCCAGGCGAGCAACTCTCCCCCTTCTACCTATTTTGCATTTATAGTCTTTATTTCTTCCTGTTGATCTATTGCTATCCGTGACGTGATGCTTTAGTTTCCGTGCACCAGTTATATCCCGTGCAGCCTCTATATTGCCTTGGACACCTCCTATTACCTGTGTTTGGTAGATAGTTGGCCTTGCGAGTCGTAGTTGCTTGCTCAGGTGCGAACTCGTGTTGTCGAGTACCACAGTTGTTGGTATGCTGGCAGATGTTTATGGTGGAGCTGTTTATTGGTGGAGTTGATCATGACTTTAAATACAACTATTAAAATGCTAGAGATAACTAATGCAGAGGCATCGGTGGGCAATAGATGTTATTTGGTTCTTCCACGCTCAATTGTGTCCCGTAGGACCCCGAGTACTTGATACCTATTCCTTGATTTTTCGCACTATCCACATCCGGAGGGCCTTATGGACCCCCTGAGCCAGAGCTTGATTCATTTCTATTTCTTGGGGCCACAAGTAGTTTGGGGCTTTATTACTATCCTGCACCTATGCCATGCTTTACTGCTTTATTTAAGATTGTGCGTGGAGCACCTGTACTGTTTTGGGTCGCGCCACCTTTTCGCGGTATCGACAAGCCCAGTCACATTTTCGGGTTCCCGGTCGTTTACAGCCGTCGTCGTAAACCCTGGGTCCGTTCCGGAGCCGGCCAACTTCGTTACGGGTAGCTTAGTGGGGTGGCCCCTTGAAATATTTCTGAATCCTGTGATCGCTTTGTCGTGAATGCCACGTTGGGTTTTGAGTTGGTTTTTCCGAGGTTGATCGAGTGTGTGTTGCTATTTGTGCACCCCTGCAGGGTAAAACTTTCTGAAAGCCGTGTCCGCGGTTATGGACGACTTGGAGCACAGTATCTCAATCATAGACAAGCATAACTAAAGTAGTGCTATAAATTTGACTTAAACTGTGACTAGTAATCAGATGCAACTATAACGGAATGGATATTAAAAATACCAACAATTGGTGGATCTGTGGTGATCTGTGTCATACTATATCTGCCTAGTAAGTATTGCAACTCCAATGGAATGTGATAAAAGTGTCAACAACTGTTGGTTTTGGGATTCCTCAGAACAATTATATCTGACTAGTAAATGTTCCAACTACCACGGAATGTTTAATTAAAACTGCCCACTACTTCTGCCTCAGGATGACTCTTGCTGTCTATATCTGACTAGTAAGTGCTTCAATTATAACGGAATGAGTAAAATTGCCAACTGTGTGAGTTTCCTTGGTTTGACTTCCTCGTTTGGTCTCGAGGGGGAAATACCAGGATGGGTTTGTTTGGTGTTAGCTTCAGGTTGGATCCGAATAGGTCCTTCTTATCCCTCTCTGATAACCGCCAGTTGTATCGAGTCTCTGTAGGTTGTTAAGTGCCGCTGCGCTGCCGCTTCAGCCCACCATACCTATGTAGGCGAGAGCCGCCAAATTCTAGCCTCGCCGTGTACTGGCCTCAGTAATGACGCTCCTATTTTTCCTTTGCCCTTTGTCGGCACCCCTTTTGTTTTAGCAGGTTTGAGATCGCCGTCGTTGGCAGGGTTACCCTTCCGGCTTGGCCTGGGCAGGGTTATGGACGCCATTGGTTATTCTTCAGGGCTCTTAGCCCCATTTGCATCTTGTCCGAAGTCGGACGCTCTATCGTTTTCGAGGTGATTTGGATCTTTGTATTGTATATCTGTATTCTTGACTCTTGGAGTCGTGTTGTATATATATCTGTTCTGTGGGTCCCATCGAGGACTGTTGTGTAATGGTATTACTTTGTTTTCCACTCGCACGAAAGTGCCTGGTGGGCGTCCTTGAATCGTTTCTATGCGGGTTTGGCGGAAAGGGCTAAAACTTGCATAGGGCCGATTTGAGGGTGTTACAGAGTGGTATCAGAGTTCAGCAGTTGCGATACCCCACAAGTCCAGCCTGTAGGATAACCTAGCTAACGACCGAAGTAGAGAGTCAAAACTACTTTGCAAAATTGGTTGGATAGATCTGATTAGGTCTGTTTTTACTCCTTACCCCTATGATGTTCTCCTCTTACCTCAGCGTGTTTTGAATCTGCTCTCTTATCTTTTCTTTGAGTCCAGGAATTCTCGTGGTTGGGTTTCCGTCGTACCTTCAGGGTTTCGCTTCCTCCTTTGGTAACGGTGTTTCCACATCCGGACTTCATGCTATCTAAGGAATCCGTCTTCTGTTGGACTTCTCTCTGTTCCTTCTTGTGCCTTCCGGTGTTTTTCGACGCGACGTCCTCATCCGCTACGCCAGATCCGATGTAGAGTCTGCTTCCCGCCTTTGTTTCCGACCCTCGTTTGTCGAGATCTTCAGTCTAATTCCGAGAGTTGGTTGCATAATTCTCCTATTCGTGTGCAGAGTAATGGTTTGGGTGCGCGATGGAATGATCACCATCTGACTACTCTTATCATTCGCTCTTGTACATTGAATCGGTGGCTCCAGCAATTTTACTCCGTCCACGGAAGCTAGAGGTGGCTTATTTTTTGATACCTCTACCTTCGCCTTTGTTCCCGGAGTGTTCTCTCGACGATCATGGACAACGACCTCTTGTTAGTGGTGTCGCGAGAATCTACATGAAGCGCGAAGTTTCAGATCGCCAACCTTCTTTCCGGTACCACGAGGCGGATCTCGAGGGCGAGATCCATTGTTAGTGGTGTCGAATTGTGGCGCCCCGCAAAATCACTACTAGAAAATCGCGGTGTTTTTGTGCATTGCATCATCATGACCACATGCTCATGTCATCATGCCACCTTGCATTGGAGCATCGTCACGTCATCTTGCATTTGTTTGCATAAAACTATTTTCGAAAAGTCTGTTTTTGTTTTCTAAACGCCCCGTTATTATTTCAAATCAAAACCCGGGTCTCCGGATTATTTTGTTTCGTCTACCAACGGTTTTCAAAAGCCCCGTTTGACATAAACAAAATTTATATTATTTTTATAGGAGGCAGCCAGCCAGGCCCGAAAGCCTAGCCGGCCACCTCCAAATTAAAACCCTAACCTGTCTAACCCCAAACCCTTTTCTACCCAAACCTAATCTACCCAGCCCCCTCCACCTCACCATGGCCACTCACGGCTCGCCACATCACCCTGGCCCAAAACCCCACCCAATCAGCCGCCGCCACCTGCCCCATCCACTCGCCACCTCACCCCACCTGCGCCTCCACCTGCGCTCATCTCCCCAGGTCCCCTGCTCGGCCCCATGCGCGGACACACGCCACCGCCGTTTTTCCCGCCCGCGCCCTGGTCCACCACCACACGCCTCCCACATGCGCCCAGCCCCACGTTCCCCACCTACCACCCCATCCCGCACGTCACCACGCGCCGCCCCCACCACGACGCCGCGTGACACGCCCGTCTCCCCGTCTCCTCTCTCCTCCCCACTCGCTGTACCGTCCCTGGCCGCCAGCAACCGCCGCCCGGCCCGCGCATCCGCATCTTCGGCCGTGCCTCTGCCTCCGCCCTCCCTCCACATTTCCCATATCAGGATCCTCGTCCCCAATCTCTCGCCCCCAATGTCCTCCCACAGAACCATCGCCACCGCCAGCGCCATGTCGCCGCCCTCCCCATCTCATCCTCGCTCAGAGCCACCGTCGGCCGCCACCTCCTCGCCTCTGTCTCCCTCGTCCGCGCCCCTCCGTCGCGCCCTCGACCACGGACCCGTCGAGCGTGACCTCAACCACCTCGCCCCTCGCTGCCGGTCCGCGCTCCGCTCGCTGCCCCCACCACCTGCGAGTCCTCTCCGGCCCCGGGCTCGCCGCGTATCGCCGTGCTACTCTATGTCATGTCCTACCTCGCCTCCCCGGACAACGCCCTCCGCCGCCTTCGATCTCATTGGTCGTGGCCTCCATCGCCTTGGGCCATCGCCGGTAGCAGCGCCCGTTGCTGCTACGGCCAGCGCATTCGCGACCCGAGAGCAGCCCCTTGTACGCCCCTAGGTCGCACCACCACCCTTGCCGTCTCCTTTCTCGCCCAGGGTCAACGTCACCGTGCCTTACTCTAAGCCGCGACATCCGTCGCCTTCCACTCGATGTTCAAGCCAGATGCCACCTCTGTCGTGTCTCCCTGTCTCTCCATGCTCTGCTTCAGGCCCCGTCTCCAGAAAGCCGCGCGTCCGCGCTAACAGCCTCAGTTCCTCGTCTCGGGTGTATGCGTGTATGTAGCACTATGTGCTTGTGTTGAAGATGTTCGTATGGTGTGGCTCCGATTCTAGATTTCGCGGATGGACAGAGTTAGACCAGGGCCTTGTTGATTCTCGAACCAACACATCAGCCTCGCCCCCGTGGACAAGTTCTTCTAATCGTGAAGTCACACAAGCCGCCACCGAGGGTGAGGGATTCACGCAAGATAAAAAAGTTCTCCGACACATGAAGAGTACCCGATGCCGAAAATACAAGATCTCCTTCCCGGTACCGAAACCAAGTACATCGTCGTCAACCGAAGTCGGAAGCGCCAAGATCTTCTCGGCCTCGAAGACCGAACCCCGTGGATCCACATGATCTTCTTCATGGCCGCCGAGACCCCGACCGGAAGATGCACGGAACACCAAGATCTGCTTCCGAACGCTTTGACCGAAGCCGAACCAAGATCTCCACGGATGCGACAAGTTCTTCTTCCCGGCTGCGATGCCCGAGAACCCGAACGCCAAGATCGCCGACGCGGATACGCCAAGTTCGTCTACCCGGACACCGTGCGACAAGATCTACTTCATGGACCCGAATACCACCGGTACCCAATCCATTCAAGTTCACCATCGATGACAAGATCGACACCGACCTGGGCGAATCTGATGAGCCCCCGACGCCGAACCAAGTTCTTCTTCCCGGAACGCCAAGATCTACTCCGTTGTCCGAGAACGCTTCCGCCGAGACCGATCCCCGTCGAACCCCGAACCCCCGGAACCCAAGACCTTCGACCCCAGATGTGTGAACCTTTTCCGAGCCCCTATTTTATAAATGCTATATATAAAATCTGTTGCATAATAATTGTTCATCTCGCATGCATATCATAATCATGCCGGATCTTCTCCCGTAGTATTAAATATTGCATCCGGTGTTTCTTCTAGTGTTGCTTCTTCGCGGATTAGGCCGATGAGTGGATGCGAGTATCGACAAGTTCTTCGGATATGAATCTCCGGCAGTGTTTCCCAAGCGAGCAACTCTCCCCCTTCTACCTATTTTGCATTTATAGTCTTTATTTCCTCCTGTTGATCTATTGCTATCCGTGACGCGATGCTTTAGTTTCCGTGCACCAGTTATATCCCGTGCAGCCTCTATATTGCCTTGGACACCTCCTATTACCTGTGTTTGGTAGATAGTTGGCCTTGCGAGTCGTAGTTGCTTGCTCAGGTGCGAACTCGTGTTGTCGAGTACCACAGTTGTTGGTATGCTGGCAGATGTTTATGGTGGAGCTGTTTATTGGTGGAGTTGATCATGACTTTAAATACAACTACTAAAATGCTAGAGACAACTAATGCAGAGGCATCGGTGGGCAATAGATGTTATTAGGTTCTTCCATGCTCACTTGTGTCCCGTAGGACCCCGAGTACTTGATACCTGTTCCTTGATTTTTTGCACTATCCACATCCAGGAGGCCTTATGGACCCCCCTGAGCCACAGCTTGATTCATTTCTATTTCTTGGGGCCACAAGTAGTTTGGGGCTTTATTACTATCCTGTACCTATGCCATGCTTTACTGCTTTATTTAAGATTGTGCGTGGAGCACCTGTACTGTTTTGGGTCGCGCCACGTTTTCGCGGTATCGACAAGCCCAGTCACATTTATGTGTTCCCGGTCGTTTATAGCCGTCGTCGCAAACCCTGGGTCCGTGCCGGAGCCGGCCAACTTCGTTGGGGGTAGCTTAGTGGGGTGGCCCCGTGAAATATTTCTGAATCCTGTGACCGCTTTGTCGTGAATGCCACGTTGGGTTTTGAGTTGGTTTTTCCGAGGTTGATCGAGTGTGTGTTGCTATTTGTGCACCCCTGCAGGGTAAAACTTTCTGAAAGCCATGTCCGCGGTTATGGATGACTTGGAGCACAGTATCTCGATCATAGACAAGCATAACTAAAGTAGTGCTATAAATTTGACTTAAACTGTGACTAGTAATCTGATGCAACTATAATGGAATGGATATTAAAAATGCCAACAATTGGTGGATCTGTGGTGATCTGTGTCATACGATATCTGCCTAGTAAGTATTGCAACTCCAATGGAATGTGATAAAAGTGTCAACAACTGTTGGGTTTGGGATTCCTCAGAACAATTATATCTGACTAGTAAATGTTCCAACTACCACGGAATGTTTAATTAAAACTGCCCACTACTTCTGCCTCAGGATGACTCTTGCTGTCTATATCTGACTAGTAAGTGCTTCAATTATAATGGAATGAGTAAAATTGCCAACTGTGTGAGTTTCCTTGGTTTGACTTCCTCGTTTGGTCTCGAGGGGGAAATACCAGGATGGGTTTGTTTGGTGTTAGCTTCAGGTTGGATCCGAATAGGTCCTTCTTATCCCTCTCTGATAACCGCCAGTTGTATCGAGTCTCTATAGGTTGTTAAGTGCCGATGCGCTGCTGCTTCAGCCCACCATACGTATGTAGGCGAGAGCCGCCGAATTCTAGCCTCGCCGTGTACTGGCCTCAGTACTGACGCTCCTCTTTTTCCTTTGCCCTTTGTTGGCACCCCTTTTGTTTTAGCAGGTTTGAGATCGCCATCGTTAGCAGGGTTACCCTTCCGGCTTGGCCTAGGCAAGGTTATGGACGCCATTGGTTATTCTTCAGGGCTCTTAGCCCCATTTGCATCTTGTCCGAAGTCGGACGCTCTATCGTTTTCGAGGTGATTTGGATCTTTGTATTGTATATCTGTATTCTTGACTCTTGGAGTCGTGTTGTATATATATATCTGTTCTGTGGGTCCCATCGAGGACTGTTATGTAATGGTATTACTTTGTTTTCCACCCGCACGAAAGTGCCTGGTGGGCGTCCTTGAATCGTTTCTATGCGGGTTTGGCGGAAAGGGCAAAAACTTGCATAGGACCGATTTGAGGGTGTTACAATATACTCAAGGAAGTGCGCATCGTTGTGGAACAGACATCTACATCCTATCAACAGAAGTTACACAATTAACATAGTTAGAGAGTCAAAAATCGTTATTTCTATGGTTTCCTCGGTCAAAAATCATTCTTTTAGGAAGGGCGATTTAGTTCTCCGACTAGTGCAACAAAGAAAGCACGCACTTTCCCTAATTTGGGAAGGACCATTTATAATCAAGAGAGTACTACATAATGGGTCATATTGTTTAACCAATATGAGACTAGTCAAGAAAAGACTAGATACTCGGAAGAGAAATAGAGATGGTGGTAGTAAAAATCTGGATGAGCTAGATCGTTCATGGAACATTGCATATCTACGTCCCATCTATTCTTAAGTTTCTTTTCTTGTAATCAGAAAATTGTACATGTTTAAAGTGAAATAAAGTATTGATTACCTCAATAATGTTTTATCTAAGAAGTTTTTAGTACCATCTTATTTCCGAATGATCATGTCAAACTCAAAAATCTCAGAATGCTTGAAAGTACTTTACGCTCATGTTCGTTCTGGTTAGATTTCCGATTCTATAAAAATGCTACATTTAGGTGTAAGTCTTATTTTCTATTTAGACTTTGGTTATTTGTCTAATTGTTTGGACGCGAGCATTTTTCGAGTAGTGAATTGTTGGTACTAGAAGCCAGCTCTTTTTCTGGGTTTAAACTGGTTCAGTAGTTGAGCTCCATTGCTCAAAATTGTTTCCATGCTGAAAGTTGGCCAGCTCATGAAAGGGACGAAGTGGAAAAGCCAGATAAACAAAAAGTATAAACAAAAAGTGCTCAAGAAATTTTTGAGCACCACAAATCGAAAACAAGTGCTAGAGTAATGTGTAAGTTCTTATAGCACAACCACATAAATTATTTACATTACACTACTTGGTTCAAAATAATGCATAGTTTGTTTTCCGAATCTATGATGTAGGTGGTGGAGACAGAGATCTTGCTACTGCACTCGTGCCACCATCGACACCGTCCTGATCTTTGTCTGATCCGATGACGTCAGACTCAGTCTTCTCATCATCATCATCAGAAACTCCTGTTTTTTGGAAGGGGCGATTGGTGGCATGGTGATGGACTGAAAGAATGACTTGGCGTAATTGGTCATCTTGGCCACATGGCAAGCGTATCTAGTATAAGACTCCCAAATGCCTTTGATGTCTTAATCCTTTCTGTCTTCGTCGATAGTCAAAATACCCTTGGTCACCTGCCAGATTTTCATGCTATTATGGTGACTCACCCTCATGGTAAGGGCATTCTGGGCAGCTGTCCGGGCATATGACATCTTCCAGTCGTCAACCAGCTTCAGAAACTCCTTGGTCTTATCCCTCATTTCAAAGGCAAATACCTTATCTAAGTCAGAGAAATTAACGGTTTTGCTAGTTTCTTCAAGACTCTGGCAGAAGTCATGGATCGAATCTTCGACTGTGAAAAGTTGATCTATGCGGGACTCTGATGAAGAGGCATCTGTAATGTTGAGAGTCTCTGCAAAAAGACAAAATTAGAAAATCTGATGAAACAGTCAGAAAAAATTACAAAGGAAAAAAGGTATGGCATTAGCAAAATTACCGAAGATGGATTGATCTACTTTTGCCTTCTCCTCCCTCAAGCTTTTGAGTTCTTCCTAGAGTTCCTTGGTGATGTTGCATTGCCTGCTCATTTCCGATTTGAGATTTTCAATCTCTTTATCACGGAGGGCCAAGGTATTGCCGAGTTTCTTGATGGCATGTTCGTTGGACTCCAGAAGGTTCTTGACACTTTCCTTGTGATCCTTCTTGAGCTTTTCAAGTTCTTCGCGGAGTCCAGCATTCTCCAGCGCCAAGACCATGAAGTTCTCCGCCTCCTCTACAGTTGTAGGATTGGTTCAACAATCCTAAGATAGCAAAAATAAAATGGTTGAATTACAATTTGGCAAGAAACAATAAGCAGACAGGATAGTCAGAAATGTTTCCCTTCTGCCAAAACATACGGAGCCTTGCGCTTGCTGGATGGAATCTCCAGTTTCTCTTCCATCTCCTCCTCCTTGATCAATTCTAGTTCTTCTGAAGGGTAACCCTCAATCGGAGCAAGCTCCAACTCGGGGAGATCAGCAAGCTAAAGGACAAAACAAACACTTCATTACATCATAATAAACGATGAAAATGATGATAAATAAAATGGCTAAGTCAAAAAAAAATACCGGAGTCAGCGGTCTCTATGTAGTCTACATACGCATGGAGAACTCCAGGAGTTTCTTGTTCACCTGTTCCTTGATCAGCCATTGCATCCAGGATTTATAATCCCTCACGGGAATCCGATTTTGACTGACCTTCAAGTTATCCTTCTTGTCAATGATAACCGAATACATCAGGTGGTCACCATGGTGCTATAGAGGTTGGACTCGATGTTCCAGCCAGCAATGCACCAGGTCGAATCCCCTCAAGCCCTTGTTCTTCATCAAGAACTCAATCCGCCTCTTGGAGCGGATCAAGTCATTCGATAGTGCTGACGTCTCTCCGTCCCACAAATCCTGGTGGGTGGCAACACCGTTAACATATACCGGCAAATTTCCTCTTTACTAGGAGCCGTCAAGTCTTTATGGTAAAAGAACGTTGATGGCCATATCTTCAATGACTCATTAGCTAAAATCTTAGGGTAGACTCGGTCTCTCCTAAGGACTAAGCTCACAGTTCCGGTATTGTAAAGAATACCGGTAGTAATAGAGTTCTTTCGGGTACCAAAATAGTACCGGAAAAGAGTAAGACTTGGTTTAATTCCGAGATAACCCTCACTAAGAGCCACGTGGGCACTAAGTTCTAACAACAAGTTAGGGGAGATTATGGAGTTGGACGTTGTAGTGATTGATTACCTCGGAGAAGAAATCTGATGTCTGGAAACTCATCCCACGATCGACGTGCGTCATGAAGTAGATGTTCTCTCCGCTGCGTGGCACTAGAATCGCTTCGACGAGGCCACTCCGCCATGCATCGGCAGGAAGATATCCATCCTCCTCCATATGCCGTAACTTATCATTATCGATGAGGCACAAGATCCAAATCGTGCACCCCTTTTTCTCCTCCTCCATGATCAACATCGATGCAGATCCCGTCGGGAGGAAGTCACCTCCCACAACCAGCCACGGCTCTAGCTCTCCTCTGCCTAGGTTGCGAGCACGAGTGGTGGGTAGACGGCGACCAAGCATGGTGGTCGTTGTATGTGCGCTATTTCCACCATGGTCTGCCTCTCCTTTTATAGCCAACGACTATATATGCAGTAGGAAATGGCCAGAATCGACAGGAACTTGCCAGAACCGGTGGGAAACAAAGACAGAAAATGGTAGGGGCGTGGCGGGAACTCATTGGAAACTTCCACATCGGTGGTAGTGGCCACACAGTCTGACTACAATGGCCATCGTAAACCAAATAGGTTTTTTCGCTAGATGCAATGGCTGCCAGACAGCGACCCATTTTCATGGCGTTGGAGATGCCCTAACAGGTTGATGGCCAGATACTTATTAGTTTTACACCTTAATTAAGCTATACTCACATAGGGTTATTCACATGGACTTGGAGCCCTGACCTGTGCACGGATTGCACGTCCGACGTGCGTATATGGATTGTTGCCTTTTTCGATAAAAAAGTATATATTATTATTGCAAAGATACCAATTACACCCAGCCTCGGCAACAACGCATCACCCTAGCAGCAATAGGGATACACACAACTAAAAAAGGAAGAGAAATTATAAAAAAGAAAATCCCTCCTACAACGATCTATTCTTGTAACAACAGCACTAACACCATCTGGACATCACCAGAAGTCCAGCTTCTCCAAAAGCGACGCCTCTAAGAAGTAAACAGTGCAAAAGCGCTATCGTCGTCCAATCATATATCTTAGGTTTTCACCCTGAAGAAAGTCTTCGCTCTGAAAACAATGCCTTGAATATACTATTGCCAGACACAACCAATTAAGGCCAGACCTTAAATTTTCACCCTGAAATGCAAGACTTTGAACTTCTTCTGTGCAGTCGCCCCCACTTTCAAACCACTCCTCCATGTCAAGAATCACCAAGCCAATTCCTCATCACCACAAAGATTCAAACCACCATTGCTAGTCCTCAGATCTTGACTTCCATGACCTTCTCTGCCAGCACCATGGATGAGAACATGCCCCATGATATTAACAGCCAACATAAAACATGGGTGTGAACGACTAAATCTCCTGACCCAACAAACTCCAGGATGAGTCATCTAGTGGATTTCGCCATCGAAGCCTTCTAGAACACGCCACTGCAGCTGAATCGATAAGGACATGCATCCGGTAAGTCTTCATCTTCGCGGGAGGAGGAACCATAGGGCCACCACCTTATTCGAGGTCCTACACGTGACTGGATGGTGGAATCTAGTCAATCGCCGCCTGGCCAACCACCGACACAACCACGGTGCCCAGCAGCCGACGCCGTAGGAAAGACTGTGCCAACCCGCCACTTAATCCTAGGATCTAGACATGCACAGGCCAGAAGACCAAGCTAGCACGGAGCACCCAACACAACAACAGGGGCACCTCCATGATACGTCCATTTTGCATCACTATTCTATATCATAATTTATTGTTATTCATTAATATATTTCATATTAAGAGATGACACTTATGTTATTTCATCTATTTTTGTATGGTTGGTGACTTTTGGAGGATGGACCACTGAAGTCAGGATTCTGATGAAAAAGACACTATTTGGAGGCAAAATTCGCGACGATCAGAAAATCCCGGAAAATATATGGAAAATCCTATTTTTCTAGAAGACGACGGAAGCCAGAAGGGGAAGTGGAGATGGGCCACAGGGGGCCCATACCACCCCCTGGCGTGGGCTAGCCCTGGTCGTGCCACCAGGTGGTGTGGCCACCGTGGCCCACCTCTGGCATCACCCTTTGGCATATATAATCCCCTCGAAACCCTAAGACTCGGGGAGCGACTACAGAAAGATTTCGCCGCCTCTGTAGGGCGAAAACTATAGAGAGAGAAAGAGCTCTCCGACGGGTAGAAATCTGCCAGGGAAATTCCTTCCCGGAGAGGGGAGATCGTCGCCATCAACATCGTCATCAAGCTAGACTTCATCGGGATCATCATCATCATCTCCACCAGCACCATCATCACCACTCCATACCGCTGTAACAATTGGGTTGAATCTTGTATAGTTCTTAGGGGAAACTTTCCCGATGTTGATTACTTGCTGTAGTTGTTGCTATTGAGTGGAACCATTGAATTATCATTCATGTTCAGATTGTTACATATCATTATTTTATCTATGATCTTGATCCATATGATGCCTGGTGAGTAGTTCATTTAGTTCTTGAGGACATGGGAGAAGTCACATTGTTAGTAGTGGAACTATGTTGAGAAAGATTCGATAGTTTGATATTTAAGTTGTGGTGTTATTCTTCTAGTGGTGTCATGTGAACGTCGACTACATGATACTTCACCTTTATGGGCCTAGGGGAATACATTGCGTTTTTGGCTACTAATCGTGGGGTTGCCGGAGTGATAGAAACTTGAACCCCCGTTAGGAAACCTTTGCGCAAGGGAGTGTAGGATCTCAAATTTTAAGGTTGTGGTTAGGTTTTTATCTTAATTACTTTCTTGTAGTTGCGTATGCTTGCAAGGGGTATAATCACAAGTATGTATTAGTCCTAGGAAGGTCAGTACATTAGCATAGGTTCACCCACACAACACTTATCCAACTAAAGAAGATTAAAATCAACTATATGAAGCAAAAGCACTTGACGATATTCCCATGTGTCCTCGAGAACGTTTGGTCATCTTAAGTAATACAAACGGCTTGTCCTTTGCTAAAGAAAGGATTCGGCCACTTGTTGCAATTATTATTATTGTCTTTTATTTACTCGTACTTTATTTATCTGCATTATCAAAACCCCCTAAAAATCCATTTGTTAAGTATTTACAGAGAATTCTTGATCCAAGCCACTTGTCAACACCTTCTGCTCCTCGTTGGGTTCGGCACTCTTACTTGTCGAAAATACTGCGGTACACCCCCTATACATGTGAGTCATCAAGACTATTTTCTGGCGCCATTGCCGGGGAGTGAAGCGTTATTGAAGAGTGGGACTAGTAAAGGAAACTTCTACTATGAGTATTGTTTTTTCTGTTAGTTACTTTATTTCAATATGGATAATTCACTTAGTTTCTTATTTCGTAATGCTACTACCACTGCTAAGGTAGTAGATGAACTACCACCTGCTGAAAATCATACTTTTAAGATACCTACAAGAATTGTTGATCGTGTTATGCATAACTACTATTTTGGAGATGGAACTGTCCATCCCGGTGATCATTTTCTCTTTATACATGAATTATGCAGGTTGTTCAAGTGTGCAGGTATTACAACAGATCAAGTCAAGAAGAAGTTATTCTCATTATCACTGAAAGGAAGAGCTGAGGAATGGTACAAGCTGCTGAAGAATGGCCAATCTCTAGAATGGGAGGAAGTTGTACCTCTCTTTTATTCAAAATTTTATCCTCCTAGTGAGATTCATAAAGATTGGAATCAAATATACAACTTTTGGCCTCATGATGGAGAGAGTACGGCTCAAGCTTGCGGGAGATTGAAGTTACTAATGCTCAAATGTCCTATTCATGAGCTCCCTAACAATATTATTATCAATAACTTTTATGCAAGGCTTTATCTTCATGATAAGGATCTATTGGATGCTTCTTGTGCTGGATCATTTACACACATGGAAGAAGAAGCTAAATGGGATCTTCTAGACCGTATTCAAGACAATATTGAAGCATGGGAGAATGATAAAGGAAGAAAGTCAGGTATAAATTATGATTATGAATGCAGTAAATCTTTTATGGGAACTGATGACTTTCATAATATTAGTAATGCTTATGGTCTTGATTCTCAAAGTATTGCAAATTATTTTAAGGATTTTGCTTCTTATATTGAAATTCCTAAAAAGAAATGGAATAAGTATCATGAGCCATATTAATATATTGTTAATTGTGTTCCTGCAAGAGATACTGAAGTTTATACTGCTAATCATATTTTACCTGAACCTTACATTGAGAAAATTCATTTCCTAGTTAATATAAAGGAACATTCTTTGACAGCTAGTATGGTTAACGAAATTACAAATAAAGCTATAGAACCCAATGAACAAATAGATGATGAACCTGCAGTAGCAAATATGAAAGACTTTGTCACTAAAAATGTAGAAGATGGGCACATTATCCTTTGTAAGGATACTTCTAAAATTGTTTCACATCCTAATGGAACTAGGAAAGCTAGTGTCCCTATGTTTTCTGTCAGAATAAGTGATCATTGCTACAATGGTTCATATGATAGTTATATCGTTAAATTTATGCACGATACTGAAAGTTACTATGAGAGAGGGAAAATTGTTCTTATGCATCTCAAAAATATTAAGTTTCCTCGCTTTATGCTGAAAGTCTTTATGTTGCACTTGTTTTGCCTTCCTATGCTAGTAGCCTCTGGTTTCAACAATTTATTTTCTTACAAAATTCCCTTGCATAGGAAGTGGGTTAGACTTAAATATGTGTATATTTGCTTCTTGATGCTCTCTTTTACTTCAGTTCATATTCTTATGTGAGCATCATTGAAATTTATCATGCCTATCTTAATGGCTATAAAGAAAGAGCTTTTTGGGAGACAATCCAATATATTTTCGCTTTTAGTTTATTTTTGTTTATTTGAGTCCTGGAAGTTATTGCTTTTGCAATAACCTCTCCTTATCCTTTTTGTTTGGTTTTTGTGTCAAGATCAGCCTCTAATGAGAGAGAAGTAAGATTTGGGGAAGTTGCTATCCCAAAATAGATTTTTGTGCTTCACTATAAAAAATCGTGAAAAATCCCAGAACATCGTACTGATCTGTAATTTTTTGTGTGCATGCCCCAGGTTATTATTTAACTTTCGTTAGTTTTGCACTTTTTTATTTGAGCAACAGAATATTTTCGAAAAAAATTGATCTTTTCATGTTGGTTTGTTTTGACAGATTTCTGCCATTTCTGCATTTGCCTCTTAAATCGATTTCCTTTTTGAATTCCTTTTGGGCTTTCGAGAGGATTTGTTTCAGTAGCTTATGTTTTGATGGATTTCAGTTGAAATTTAACTTAAAGGTTTATTATCTTGCATGCGCTAATGTTGCTAATGAGAATTGTGTGAAGTTTTGTGTAAAAGAAATTTCCATGTTGTAGGAGAAATGGTGTAATAAGATGGTGAATGGTCAAAAGACTCAAGCAATATGTTTATGAAGATGAAGATATTGATGTTATTCAAATGGTGACTCCGTAAAAATTTATTAAAGACCAAATTCAGAGACCTGCAGAGTCTGTTTTCAAATAGGTAATAGTTCTGGTAAGAAAAGGTCTGCGCAAAACCTTCCAAGTTATATTTTTGCAGTTTTTATCCAACATGGGAATTAATGAGTCGAAAGGGGGATAGAAACGGAGCCCAGGTGGCTCACACCACCCTGTGGCGTGGCCCACCTGGCCTCGCCACCAGGGGGTGTAGCCACCCCGGAGCCCGTCTCCGACCCGTTTTCTCCCAATACTTCCCTTTTGTTGTTAAACTTCGTAATATATAATTCCTTGGATCCGCTGAAGTTCTATATCGTGTTATCGCCTTGTTTTCGTTTTGATCTATTTCTGGCAGGAACAATTCTCAAAGTTTAGAAGCACAATGGTCTCCGCCAATGATAAGGGCAAGGAGTGTAGCACCCCAATTGTCTAACAATTGTAATGCTACTTGTCCTAGTAAGATATTGGCCACTCCATAGAGATTATTGTTGCATCATAATTATATCATGCTCATGTCATCATGCCACCTTGCATTTGAGCATCATATAAAACCCTTTTTCTTTTGGTTCTTCTCTCACATGCATTATTAATTGTATTTGCCTCTTGATATTGTATTTGGCTATTGATATATTGTTCAAATGCCCAAGTTGAGTTGGGGGCATATCTCTTATTTCCATTTCAACACCTTTCTCTCCCACCACCCTATAATTCCACCATCCCTTTAACAATGAGCTTGTCTTTCTTTTTCTTTGATATTTTAATTCTAGCTCATGTAGTTTGGGGTGGATTAAATCCTCTAAATTCTTTGCTTGGTTTTATTCCACTTCTTGGAAATGCATAAGATTAATGCCATCATATTATTATTGTTGTCACAAAATAAATAATGGTATTATTATTTTTGCATGGGCCATGCAAGCTTCTCCACCACCTTTTACTTCCATTGGTTTTTCTTTGGTTTGAGTGGATCTTATCTTGGGAAAACCATCTACCTCCCTTACACCATCCTCATAGTATCACCCATTTCTTTTCCTCTTATTTTATTCTCCATTCATGGACCATATGAGGCTTACCCCATAATTCTTTTCTTTTTCTTTCTCTTAGAATTCTTTTCACCTCCACCTCATGATCATTCTAGCCTCCACCATGCTCCACTTGGGATGGTCTTATCCACATTCCTTTCTTTTCTTTTCTTTTATTCTTTTTCTACATATATGATCATATGAGCCTTATTCCACCTAATTCTTTTCTTCTTCTTTCTTTCTAGTTTCTTCTCTACATTAGCCCATGCAAGATCAAGCCAAGGTGTCTTCTTGGTTTAGCTCCATACACAAGATACAAATCTAAATATCTACTTAAATCTAACCTAGCCACTTTTACTCTCTCTCTCTCTCTCTAAATTCTTCTAAACCCTAGACCCTCTCTCTCTCTCTCTAGCTTGGCCTCCATGCCAAGCCCCTCTCTCTACCTGGCCCCACCCTAGCTAGCCCCTCCTCTCTCTAACCTAGCTAACCCAAAACCCTAACCCTAGCCATGTCTACCTAGCCCGAGCTAGCCCCTCCCTCTCTTCTCTCTCCCTCGTGCCAGCCCCACCCTGCAGCTGCACTACGCCAAGCCCCACCTGCAGTCCCTCCTGCCGCCGTCCAGCCCCCAGGACGAGCCCCAGCCTGGCCGAGCACGTGCTCGAGGGAAAAAGGGCAAAGCCCGAGCCCCCTTTTCCCTGCCGTGCACGCCACCCTCTCCTCCTCCCTCTCCCTTCTTTTCCTCCCTCCTCACGGCTCTCAGGGCTCGTCCAGATCCGCCCCAGAGCACCCCCTCCTTCCCCTTCTTCTCCTCCGACCTCACCACCCGCCTCGCCGGTCGCCGCCAGCTACACCGCGTCCCCGTCGTTCCTGTCCGCGAGCTCGACGTGGAAGAGGCCTGGGAGCTCGAGGACATCCCCCTGCTTCGCCTCGTGCACGCAGACGTGGACGAGAAGCTCCACCGCGTCGCCAGTACCTCGCCGTCCCCGAAACCCTAGCCCGCCGGTGCGTCTGCATCCCCGACGATCCGCCGCTCCTCGCGCCGATCCAAGCCCACCAACGAGCCCGCGGTGAGCATCTCCATCTCCCTGACAACCTCCGCCTCACCGTCCCGCTATAGCCTCGCCGTGTGTTTCGTCGAGCAGCCTCCGTGCGCCAGGGCTCGCCGGTGTCTGCAGCTTTCCTGCGCCTCGCTCGCCCTATCTAGCCCGCGCCCTCCTCCCTGACAGCTCCCCTAGCACTACCGCACCGGCTCACACCCTCAGCGCGCTCTCCCGCGGCCCGGGATCGAATCCCCGCTCCGCGCCGGGCTCCCACCTGCCGCCAGACGTGAGGAGAAGATAAACAGTACCCGGGGTCGTGGACTTCTTGCAAAAATCCCCCCACCTTTTTAAGTCTCGCAACCCGCGCTCCTAGTGCCCCACCGGTCAGTCGCCCAGGTCATCCTGCAGAAAAACCCTCAGCCTTTCTCGGCCGCAACCCGCGCTCCAACCCCCGGCCCACCTGTCAGCCCCTGTCTCGCTCTCCGCTGACACGCGGGCCTGCGCCAGATGGCCCACCCCGCAGCCTCAGTGGCTAGGCGAGCCATGGTGACAAAAGATTTTTCCCCGCGCGCGTGGCCCAGTCAGCACCAGGCCCACCTGTCAGTGCCTGTGGCTGGAATTGCTTGGGTATAAAAAGTAATTCCTGAGTCTGTTTTTATTCAAATCTTTTTCAAATTATTTTAAATTCAAATTCTTTTCAGATTCAAATAATTTTTAAAATACAAATCCAAATAATACAAATAACATATGTTTTGGAATCAGAAAAATGAGAGGAATTCAAATATGCCATTCAAATTATATTTTGCACACTTTAAATTTCGAGTTAATCAAAATTACAAGAAAATGCCCTTTTCCTTATTTAATTAATAACTTTTGTTTTATAACTCCAAATTTGACAAATGATATGTCTAAATCGATCAGCGCGACGAGCCCGTTCTATTTATGCAATCCTTGTTCTGAATTGAAGCATGCATCATGTCAACTTTTAAATTCTGAACTGTTCATGACAATAAAACTTGGGCAAATAAATAATAAAGTGCTTTATTTATAGTATCCACACCTCACCTTTGCCATGCTACTTAAATGCCATGCAAATTGTGCATCATTCATCATGGCATGCTTGGTTGCTTGTTGCATTTCAATTTATATGCTTGCGCACTTTATTTATGTTGGCCCTTGTTTGTTTGGTTCTTCTTCGAATAGACGCCCAGCAGGAGAATTACCAGGAATCACAGGAGTATTACCCAGATCCATCTCTCGCTTCAACTGAACTGTCAGGCAAGCACTACCACATGCTTGCATACATACAGTACCTATTGCCTCTATCTTATTCTTGCATCATTGTGTCGCGATTGCATTAAATTGAATCCCAAGTACTGCATAGCCTTTACTTTTAAACCACACTAAGCTTGTTCCGGTCCCATGAGCCATTACTACAGGAGTTGTTTGAGCCATGCGAGTCGTAGAAAAGCATGAGTAGGGTATGTGAGTGTCTGATGGATAATGAGGTACCTAAACAACATAACCTGAGTAGTAATGGGATAACTAATGAAAGAGGCACCGGTGAGCAATATCTGCTATTTGGTTTTTCCTGCTCACTTGTGTCCCGTAGGACCCCGAGTACTTGATTCCTGTTCCTTGTTTATTCGCACTATCCACATCCGGGAGGCCTTTTGGACCCCCCCTGAGTCAGAGCTTGATTCATTCTTGGTTCTTGGGGCCACAAGTAGTTTGGGGCTTTATTACTATACTGTACGTATGCCATGTTACTGCTTTATTTAAGATTGTGCGTGGAGCACCTGTACTGTTTTGGATCGTGGAATGTTTTCGCGGTATCGACATGCCCAGTCACATTTTCGGGTTCCCAGTCGTTTACAGCCATTGACACAAACCTTGGGTCCGTCTCGGAGCCGGCCAACTTCGTTGCGGGTAGCTTAATGGGGTGGCCCCCTGAAATATTTCTGAATCCTGTGATTGCTTTGTCGTGAATGCCTCGTTGGGTTTTGATTTGGTTTTTCCGAGGTTGATCGAGTGTGTGTTGCTATTTGTGCACCCGTGCAGGGTAAATCTTTCTGAAAGCCGTGTCCGCGGTTATGGATGACTTGGAGCACAGTTTCTCGATCATAGACAAGTATAACAAAAGTACCGCTTTCAAATTGACTAAGTACTTGACTAGTAAATAGTGCAATACTCATGGAATGGTTAATAGAAACTGCCAACGGATGATGGGGGTTGTTCGTCTGCTTCCTCGTTGGTAAGCGAGGAGGAGGATGGATCTGTTAATTATACTGTTATAACTGTTGTTCTTAATTCACGGACTTCTGTCTATCATTGGTTAGGCGGAAGGTTAGCGAGTCTCTATAGAATTGTTAGGTATTATCTTTTGCTGCAATTGCGTCACCCCAGGTCGTGTCCCCTTTAGTGGCATTAAGACTTGCTGAGTACCCCTAGGGTCTCACACGATAAATTGTTTGATTCAGATGAACAGGTGTACCCGCAAGATGGATACTGGGTGGAAGAGACAGATGATGTTGGCAACGATCATTCGGTGTAGAGATTCCGGGAACGGGGATCCGTGTGATCTGTGGGCGGGATGTGTTTATTTATGGGGCATCTTATGCCAATTTGCTTCTTATCCGTACTCGGATCTTGCTTTTCCGCTTCCGCCTGATACTCTGATGTGTGATGTATGAGGAGCTATCCTAAATTATTATATCTATCTAGGATGTTTGGATCTTGCCGTATGGCGTTGCACTATTTCTATTTCTTATTAGATGGAATGGCTCTGATGTACTGTTGTATGTGGCTTGCATACATACTCACTTGTGTATGTAGTTGATCCCTTCGCCTGCCGATTACGCCGCTCGTTCTTGTCCCGTTGTCTGAAAGTGGTTAGGACGGCCGAAAGGTCTACCGTGAGTGGCCCTGGGCCCCACCGTACTATTTTAACCACTTTCGTTCATCCAGGCATTAACTAAGAGCGTAATTCACCGAGGTAGTTACAAGGAGCCTGCGGAAGATGATCTCCAAGACTTTGAGCGGGAGGAGGAGATTGAGAGTGAAGTTGAAGAGGAGGCAAAGGAAGACCAGCATCCACACACCAGCACCACCATTGCAAGCATTGGAGTGATGGCGAATCATGCCAAGTTCAAAAGGATTGCATGGATGTCCACTAGAGGGAAGGTTCCGCGTCATTGCTTGGCTTCACGGTCACCTCCTCCACGCACCAAGAATCCCTTCCATACCCTTATTCATGAGCAGCAATTCCAAAATATGTCCAAGGAAAAATTACCCTCCAATTGGGATATGCCTCGTTCTAACCATGCAGGAAAAGAATACTTCAAGGAAGAAGAGTGGGGAAAGAATCACAAGAGCTGGGATTCACAGCCCGACATGATCATGAACCGCATTGAGCACAATTCGGAGTTGATTCGTACTCTCACCTTCGAGATTGAGGATTTGAGGGAATTGATTGAAAATCTCATCGAGAGAACACCATCACCACCGAAGGAGTAATTCGTCATTAGGTTTTGGCATCCCCTTGGTTTGTTCCAAGATTGGGGGAGTGTCGCGGTATCATATCATTATTTTTTATCTTTTTACCTTTTCAGTAGAGTCATATCATGAATAGAGAAGTTATCATATATGATGGTTTGCATTGTGGAAGTATCTCCCCTCTAGTTAGTTATCTATGTATCCCTTGGTGTGAGTTGCCGTTATGGAATATAAATGAGAAGTTATATCATTTACTTTTTGCACATCTTATTTTAGTTTGCAATTTCTGCTATATGATTGATCTTATTGTTACTATGGTATCACTTTGGGATCATTAAGTAAATTTAGTTGGTTTTGGAAAACCTGACTCTACTCAGTAGCAACACTATTTGAGAATTGAATGAAAAAGAGAAAAGTACTTTTAAGAAATATGATTTCATCATCTTTCTTTCTTGATTGGCTCGTAAGCTTAGTATTCTCTAGTTAAGATCTTTTGTGCTTCCAAGGAAGACTGCATGTTTGTTTGTACCACTTGTATGTTTGTTTGTTTCCTCCAACTCTTATGCTTGCTACCCAGCCTTGCTAGCCAAAAACCTGTACTGAGAGGGAATGCTTCTCGTGCATCCAATCCTTAAACCAAAACCTATGCCATTTGTGTCCACCATACCTACCTATTAGCATTATTGCTATTCCAAGTAAATTCATGTTTTTATCTACCTTCCGAATTAAACTTGTTATGTGAAAACTAGTGATTAAAGCTCTCATGAACTTGATAGCACACTTTATTTTATTGCACTTAATAAACTTGAACCATTGTGCCCATCTATTTTGCGTATATGCTTGCGCTTTGTAAGTTGTGAATTAGCAAAACCATGTTACCATGGGGAACACTTTCAACATTGCACTTATTTATTTGATATCATATTCTTTTGCTTATGGATCCCGACAGTGTGAAATAAAAGAGGAGCTTGTAAGCTCATGGAGTTTGTATATGTGTTAGAGAAACGCCTGGGCGGCTAGCCTAAGCCATTCCTAATCATGGTGGAAACTTGCAGCATAACCATAGTGAGCAATTTGTGAAGCATCCTCAATAAAAAAAACCTATGCAAACAGCAAATAAAAAGATCGCTGAGATGCTCATTGTCTGTTGCCTTGTCATTTTGATATGGGAAAGCTCATGTATCATGGGGCAAGGGGTACCCCGTTGGCGGTTCTCTATGATACACATGTACTTACAATGACAAGAACTTACTCGTGACTAAAGTTGAGTAGCATGAGGTTCGGTACTCGTAAGCAAGGGTCATGAGATTTTCAACTTATATCTTGTCAAGCATATCCTCATATTTGTTCACTTTAACCTTAATCACCTAAATATGCTTATGATAGGGGTAATGAGAGCTGAAAGCTAATAAGTACCTTAATTTTTGGAAGCTCTTTATGAAACTTGAAATCCCTGCTTCCCTCTACGAAGGGTCCATCTTTTACTTTTTAGTTGAGTCAATAAACCTATTCCTTTATATCTCAAGCAAGTATTTGAGTTGTTGTGTTTCAATCATTCATATGATGATTTATTCAATCATGTTTCTTATGTTCCTTGTTTTGCGCACTGCTCTTATCTTAGTGAATATTACTTTGAAAGCTATCACTGAAAACCCATTATGTTTGAACTCCTGCAAATTGTTAACTATTCTTTGACCAAGAATAAAGTTTGCCAATACCAATTATGATTTACTTTTTGTATCTTTATTGTGTTTCCTTTACTTATTGCAAGTTAAGTTATATAATAGTGAGTTGTCTTCTATTATGATTTATGTATTGATGAATGTGATACTTCTTGTCCGTGTTACTTTATCGACACTTCACTCCATAAACCTAAGGTCATGTTTATTGAGCTCAGTTTTCGCTTGGGGACAAGCGAAGTCTAAGCTTGGGGGGAGTTGATACGTCCATTTTGCATCACTATTCTATATCATAATTTACTATTATTCATTGATATATTTCATATTAAGAGATGATACTTATGTTATTTCATCTATTTTTGCATGGTTGATGAATTTTGGAGGATGGACCACTGAAGTCAGGATTCTGATGAAAAAGGCACTGTTTAGAGGCAAAATTCACGAAGATCAGAAAATCCTAGAAATTATATGGAAAATCCTATTTTTTCAGAAGACGAAGGAAGCCGGAAGGGGAAGTGGAGATGGGCCACAGGGGGCCCATACCACCCCTTGGCGCGGGTTACCCCTAGCCGCATCACCAGGTGGTGTGGCCACCATGGCCCACCTCTGGCATCTCCCTTTGGCGTATATAATCCCCTCGAAACCCTAAGACTCGGGGAGCGACCACAGAAACATCTCGCTGCCTCTGTGGGGCGAAAACTATAGAGAGAGAAAGAACTCTCCGGCAGGCAGAAATCTGCCAGGGAAATTCCTTCCCGGAGAGGGGAGATCGTCTCCATCAACATCGTCATCAAGCTAGACTTCGTCGGGATCATCATCATCTTCT
Organism: Avena eriantha; assembly: GCA_910589775.1. Classification (NCBI taxonomy): domain Eukaryota; kingdom Viridiplantae; phylum Streptophyta; class Magnoliopsida; order Poales; family Poaceae; genus Avena; species Avena eriantha. Next base: position 428,891,670 of record OU342743.1, on the reverse strand, counting down.
TCATCATCATCTCCACTAGCACCATCATCACCACTCCATACCGCTGTAACAACTGGATTGAATCTTGCATAGTTCTTAGGGGGAAACTTTCCCGGTGTTGATTACTTGTTGTAGTTGATGCTATTGAGTGGAACCATTGAATTATCGTTCATGTTCAGATTGTTACATATCATTATTTCATCTCTGATCTTGATCCATATGATGTCTTGTGAGTAGTATGTTTATTTCTTCAGGACATGGGAGAAGTCATGTTGTTAGTAGTGGAATTGTGTTGAGAAAGATTCAATAGTTTGATATTTAAGTTGTGGTTTTATTCTTCTAGTGGTGGCATGTGAACGTCGACTACATGATACTTCACCTTTATGGGCCTAGGGGAATGCATTGTGTATTTGGCTACTACTCGCGGGGTTGCCAGAGTGACAGAAACATGAACCCCCTTTAGGAAAGCTTTGCGCAAGGGAGTGTAGGATCTCCAAGTTTAAGGATGTGGATAGGTTTTTATCATAATTACTTTCTTGTAGTTGCGGATGCTTGCAAGGGGTATAATCACAAGTATGTATTAGTCCTACGAAGGTCAGTACATTAGCATAGGTTCACCCACACAACACTTATCCAACTAAAGAAGATTAATCAACTATATGAAGCGAAAGCACTTGACGATATTCACATGTGTCCTCGAGAACGTTTGGTCATCTTAAGTAATACAACCGGCTTGTGCTTTGCTAAAGAAAGGATTGAGCCACTTGCTGCAATTATTATTATTGTCTTTTATTTACTCATACTTTATTTATCTACATTATCAAAAAACCCTAAAAATATGTTTGTTAAGTATTTACAGAGAATTCCTGATCCAAGCCACTTGTCAACACCTTTTGCTCCTCGTTGGGTTCGACACTCTTACTTATCGAAAATACTGCGATACACCCCCTATACTTGTGGGTCATCACTCCACCGTGAGGAGAGATGACCACACATCAGAGGAAGGTGAGATACGTTGTTCACCAAACCCCACAACACCTCACCGCTAAGGTTTCGTTGAGAAACCGTGTTGCAGCCTCCGACGCAGATGGTCGCCGCCTGGCTTCGCCTTGTAGTTCCTCCAGCAATAGCAGGTAGAGCGGGGGAGAGGTGGGAGGGGCTCGAGGCCGGTGGCTCTAGGAGCCCCCCGTGTTGCCTGGGTTAGGAGACATGGGGGTTAGGGTTACGTTTCATCTTCAGGCATATGGACTGTGTATATAGACTGTTGCCTATTTCGCCATACTTTAGTAGGCTAGCTAGCTGCATGTTTAAGTTCGGTTCATACTCTGCCGATGGATATTACTCGAAGACGCGACGTATCGGAATGATAGAAGCGGCGGACAGTAAACTTTGGACAACTGATGACTACAAGTGCACAGATCAATTGTATCTAGATTTGAAGTAAAGATATCGAACCCATAGAGAGCTATTGGTAAAGGTCTTTATACCCATATTTACTACTCACTAGAGAGTACTTGTAAATTATCTCTAATTCTAAGTAATGGTGTGTAAAGAGTGTGTTTAAATAAGTGGTTAAAGTAAACAAGAACAAAGTAAATAACAAAAGTAAACTAAAGCAAGAGAGTGTTGATACGTTGCAAACGTATCTATAATTTTTTATGTTTCATGCTTGGTTTTTATCTACTTTCTTATGTTTTACCCACACTTTGGAGTATTTTTATACACTTTCTTGGACTAATCTACTAACAAGATGCCACAGTGTCAGCTGCATGTTTTCTGCTGTTTTGGTTCCAGGAAAGTCAGAAAATGAATATTCTCGGAATTGGACGGGACAAAAGCCAAAGCCAGTTTTTCACTGAGGGGGACACGAAGCCAGAATACGAGATAGAGAGGGGCCAGAGGGCCGCCACACCACCTAGCCGCGCGGCCAGGCCTGGCCCATGCAAGGGGGTGGTGTGGCCGCCTAGGGCACCCCCTCGGCCTCCCCTTTCACCTATATATCGCCTCCGATATAGAAACCCTAAGTACCCGATCAAAATTCCACGAAAGAGTCTATAGCCACCATCATATTGATCCCTAGATTGGGAGGGATCTAAAGCTCTTCCCGACACCCTGCCGGAGGGGATAATTCACCCTGGAGGCCTTCTTCATCCCCATGCAAGCCTCCGGTGTGATGCGTGAGTAGTTCATCCTTGGACTACGGGTCCATGTAGTAGCTAGATGATTGGTTCTTCTCCTTTGTGTTACCATGTCTAGATCTTGTGAGCTCCGTTCATGATCAAGATCATCTATTTGTAATCATGCATGCTGTGTTTGCGGGGATCCAATGGATATTGAGATGCTATTTCAGATTGATTATTGATTCTATCATGTCTTTGTTATTTGTGATCTTGCATGCTCTCCGTTGTTAGTAACTATCTTGGTCGAGTAGATGCTAGCAACTCCAAGAGGGGGTATTTATGCTCGATACTAGGTTCATGCCTCTAGTAATCTGGGGAAGTGACAGAAATCTCTAAGGTACTAGATGTGTTGTTGCTACTAGGGAGAAAACAACAATCCTTTGTTCATAGAAAAATCGTATTGTTTACTTTACACGCAATGCGTAATGCAGTTATCTGTTGCTTGCAACTTAATACTGGAGGGCGTTCGGATGATAACCTGAAGGTGGATTATTAGTCATAGATGTAGTTGGATTACGGTCTATGTATAATGTTGTAATGCCCAATCAAATCTCACATGAGTCAAGATGATTACTATATGCATGTATGCTTTCTCGATGTTTGTCCATTGCCCTGCTGTAATTTGTTCACCCAACATGTCGTCTATCTTAAGGAGAACCACCACTAGTGAACTATGGACCCCGGTCCTTTCTTTTACCATCAATCTACAACTGTACTGCTTTCTGTTTACTTTCTGCAAGCTTTTACTTTCTTCCACACAATACGTTTAATCCTTTGTTTTTAGCAAAACCGGTGAGATTGACAACCTCATTGTAAGTTGGGTGCAAAGTTGTGTGGTTGTGTTGTGCAGGATTCCAAGTTGGAAACAACACCTTGGAGGTGTTTCCTTGCTCCTACTGGTTCGATAACCTTGGTTTCATAACTGAGGGAAACTTGTTGTTGTGCTCATCATACCTTCCTCTTGGGGTTCCCCAATGAACTCGAGATATCTTGGGCCATCAAGTGTCTATGAAGTGTTGTGTAATATGATTGAGGGGTTCTCAAGGAGTGTAGGATTCACCACTAGCATGGAATAATTATGAATGATTAGGATAACCTATTTCTTATGTCATGATATGTGTGGAGAGAGCTCCATAATAAGATGTTCACTACAAGGCTCGTAGGAGGCAACTTTGTTGAGCCAAGAGTGAGGTCACCTCTAAATAACCACTACAATATCTGAGAGAAGTCCCATACAAACCACCACAATTAAGGGTTTCCCTGTGGATATCATAATTAGCTTAGGGAGTCCCTATTTAATCCTCCTTTGACCGTGTAGGTTATGAGCTGGCGCCAATCTGTCACTAGGCGATTCTGGGGATGCTCCCAAAACACGTCCAAAGGATTTATCCCTCCCTTTATTCCCAAGGGCAAATGATATGCGGCCGACTACATATACCATCTAAAGAGGGAGAGAGATAGAGAGATCAAACACAAATCATAGATCAATGGATCTTTGCACACAAGTAATAGATCATGTTTATTCCAGTGCATAATAATACTAGGGTTTCACCATCTCTCCCAAGAACAAGGAAACTACTCATACATGAAGGGGATCAATATCATGGCAATTGTATGGATGCAATATGAAGGTACAATTGAATACAAGTGCAGATCCACAATAGAGATTGGATCACAACAAAGTAAACAAAGGGGATCGAAGTTGGAGACATTGTTGATGAAGATTGATGCGTAGCCCTTCAAGATGCAAGTTTCCTCTCTCCCTTGAGTGCTATAGTGATGTAGATCTTGTGGGTGGAGGCTATGGAGGCAGTGGAGTGGCAGGGCTCTGTAGCACCCCGCTAAAACCACTACTAGAAAATCGCTGTGTTTTTGTGCATTGCATCATCATGACCGCATGCTCATGGCATCATGCCACCTTGCATTTGAGAATCGTCATCATCATGCATTTGTTTATCTAAAACTATTTTCTAAAAGCCTATCTTTGTTTTCTAAATATTCCCCCGTCTTCATGTCAAATCAAAACCCTGGTCTATTTCAGATCTTTGATTCGTCTAAAAACTATTTGCAAACGTCATTTAAAAATAAATAAATAAAAATGTTTTATCCGGGGAGGCAGCCCAGCCCGTTAGGCTAGGACACCTACAACCTGGCCCAGCTAAACTGAACCCAGACCAGAACCACCCCAAACCCTAGCACCCCACCCGACCACCCTTCCTACCTACCGCCACATACTCTCTCCACCCTACCGCCGCCACCCACCAGTTCCACCCCACGCACGCAACATGTTGCGCGCTGCACGACCGCGCGAGCAAGCCCCAACCCGCGTGCGTCGTGACCACCACCTCGCCACCATCCCCCCTCCACCGACCGGTCCCACCTCCCCCATCTCCCGACCAACCGACCCCCGCTCGGCCCCCCGTGTTACCCCGCGATCCCCCACTCTCTCTCCTCTCGCGGCCCCACAGCCGAGCGACCGACCGCCCCTCCCCTGGATCCCATCGCGAACCCACCCGAAGGAGCCACCTACCCCGCAGCCCCATCTCCCCCGCGCCTCTGCCCGGGCCGTCGCCCCGTCTCTCCACCTCGTCGGCCGACTGCATCGCTCCCTGGCGCCCTCTTCCCCCTGCGTCTCCCGCCTCCGCCCTGCTGTCCGCGGCCCCGCCTTCTCCTCCCCAGGTCATCCGCCGACGAGCTCTCTGCCCCAGGCCTCGTCACCGGCTGCACCGCGTCTCACAGCACCCGCCCAGCCGCACTTTGTCGACGATCGACCCTGGTTCCTCCTCCTCCCGGGGATCCCGCCTCCGGCCGCACTTCCTCCACCCTGCCGCCTCCGGCCAGAGCCCCGCCGCCCGGCCTCGCTTCTCCTCCGGTCGTAGCCGTCCGCCCTTCGCGTCGAGCCGCCGTCGTCGCTGCGCTACCCTCGCTGCGTCACCCCTGCCTCGCTAACCTCGCCGGCCCGGCCTCTTCCCTGTCGCCGCCCGAGAGTTTGTCCCCAGCACCGGCCCCCCCAATGCCGTCCCTTCCTTCCATCGCCACCAGGAGCCTTGTTCAGGCGCCCGCTCGAGGCCAGCAGCAAGGCAGACATCATGTCGTTGTTGGCTCAGTGTGTTGCTGCTGTTTGTGCGCTCATGTCCATGTTCAGTAACCAATGTGTTCGCCCCTTTGTGCGTTGATCTGGTGAGGTGACGAAGTTCCCAAAAAAATCCCCTCGGCAAGACCGGCATCGCCACTCCGACATCCGACAAGGCCTTCGAAAACGTCTCGGTGAGCAAGTTTCACAAGTTTGCCCGTTGCCATGGATCGCAACAGCCTCGAACCCGATGGTACAAGCTCTCCACCACGGAACTCCATGATCTCCCGAAGGTTAATCGACGCAAGGTTTGGTGCGACAAGGCCTCCCCGTGGACAAGCAACCCGAGCCCGACACCGACACTCGAGCACCTCGACCCGCAGACCACCAAGACCTCCGATCGGTATCCGAGTACGGTGAGATCCCCGGGCGCCAAGTCCGCCGACACGAAACGCCAAGTTCTTCATCCCGAACGCCAAGACCTCCTTCCGAACCCGAGTTCTTCGTCACAGGCGTCAAGATCTCCTACACGGATCCGAAGACCGATCCCGGCGCGCCCGAACCCCAAGACCCTCGGTACCCCAAGATCGCTGAAACCCCTAATGTGTGACCCCAAAAATGCCATCTATATAAACTGTTGCATATTAAATCATCATGCTTGCATACATGTCATCTGGTGGGTTGGGTTAAATAGTCGATTCACCTAAATTAAATATGGAGTCTATATGCGGGCTATTCTAGTCTTATTCCGAACTCCATTTAAATTTGTGTAGCGAACCGGTACCATGTTTTGCCTTGTTAAGACAACATTTAAATTGCGGGGTATCTAAATAACTGGAACCTATTAATTAATTGTCGGGACCCCGGTTCTGCTTAATATTGCCTAGTCGCATCGCATCTTTGCCATGTCATACATCAAACATGCATCATGCCTGATCTTCTGTCGGAGTATTAAATAGTGCATCCGGTGTTTCTTTTAGTGTTTGCTTCTTCACGGATTAGGTCGTCGAGTGGATGCGAGTATCGACAAGTTCTTCGATGAATCTTCAGCAGTGTTTCCCAGGCGAGCATTCTCCCCCTTTCTACCTATTTTGCATTTATAGTCTTTATTTCCTCCTGTTGATCTATTGCTATCTGTGTCGCGATGCTTTAGTTTCCGTACACCAGTTATATCCCGTGCAGCCTCTATATTGCCTTGGACACCTCCTATTACCTGTGTTTGGTAGATAGCTGGCCTTGTGAGTCGTAGTTGCTTTCTCAGGTGCGGTCTCGTGTTGTCAAGTACCACAGTTGTTGGAATGCTGGCAGATGTTTATGGTGGATATGATCATGACTTTAAATACAACTATCAAATTGCTGGGACAACTAATGAAAGAGGCACCGCTAGGCAATATATGCTATTTGGTTCATGTCCACTTGTGTCCCGTAGGACCCCGAATACTTGATACCTGCTCCTTGACTATTCGCACTATCCACATACGGGAGATTCTATGAATCCCCCTTAGCCAGAGCTTGATTCATTTCTTATTTCTTGGGGCCACAAACTAGTTTGGGGCTTTATTACTATCTTATACTTATGCCATGTTTTACTGCTTTATTTAAGATTGTGCATGGGGCACCTGTACTATTTTGGATCGTGCCACGTTTTCGCGGTATCGACAAGCCCAGTCACACTTTCGGGTTCCTAGTCGTTGACAGCCGTCGTCACAAACCCTGGGTCCGTTCTGGAGCCATCCAACTTCGTTGCGGGTAGCTTAGTGGGGTGGCCCCCTGAAATGATTTATGAATCCTATGAATGCTTTGTCGTGAAAGCCTCGTTGGGTTTTGATTTGGTTTTTCCGAGGTTGATCATGTGTGTGTTGCTATTTGTGCACCCCTGCAGGGTAAATCTTTCTGAAAGCCGTGTCCGTGGTTATGGATGACTTGGAGCACAGTATCTCGATCATAGACAAGCATAACTAAAGTAGTGCAATAAATTTGACTTAATATGTGACTAGTAATCAGCTTCACTATAATGGAATGGATAATAAAAGTGCCAACAACTGGTGGAACTGGGGTGTATCGTGTCATGTTATACCTGCCTAGTAAGTATCGCCACTCCAATGGAATGGAATAAAAGTGCCAACAACTGCTGGGTTTGGGATGTCACATGCTAATTGTATCTGACTAGTAAGTATTGCAACTACAACTTCGTGGTTAACTAAAACTGCCCACTACTTATGCTATCAGGATGACTCGTGTTATCTATATCTAACTAGTAAGTGCGGCAACTATAATGGAATGAATAAAACTGCCAACTGTGTGAGTTCCTCGGTTTGACTTCCTCGTTTGGTATCGAGGGGGAATACCAGGATGGGTATGATTGGTGTTAGTATAAGGTTCGTTCCGAATAGGTCTTTCTTATCTCTCTCTAATAGACGACAGTTAATCGAGTCTCTATAGGATGTTTAGTGCATGTTGCGCTGCCGCTTCAATCCACCATACCGATGTAGGCGAGAGCCGCTGAATTCTAGCCTCGCCGTGTACTGGCCTCAGTACTGACGCTCCTCTTTTCCTTTGCCCTTTGTCGGCACCCCTTTTGTTTTAGTAGGTTTGAGATTGACGTCGTTAGCAGGGTTACCCTTCCGGCTTGGCATGGGCAGGGTTATGGACGCCATTGGTTATTCTTCAGGGCTCTTAGCCCCATTTGCATCTTGTCCGTACTCGGACACTGTAGCAATTTCAAGGTGATTTGGATCTTTGTACTGTATATCTGTATTCTTGACTTAGACAGTCGTTGATGTATATATATATCTGTTCTGTGGGTTCCATCGTGGACTATTGTGTAATGATATTACTTTGTTTTCCACCCGCACGAAAGTGCTTGGTGGGCATCCTTGAATCGCTTCTATGCGGGTTCGGAGGGAAGCGCTAAAACTTGCATAGGGCCGATTCGAGGGTGTTATAGGCTCTGCCCCTATGGCGTGTATGGACTCTCCTCCTTCATCTAGGATTTTCCCCTCTTTAAAAAGGCATCTGGAGGTCGGTTTCGCGAACCGACAGGAGTTGGGGGCCGAATATGCCCATAGGGCCTTCAAAACTGTTGTTTCGTTTAACGAAATGAAGCCTTCGAAGGGCGGTATGGCCTCATGGTATGGGCGGGATCCACCCGTATCAGTGGTCGTTAAGCGTTCTGAACTCTATAGTGGTTTGGTCGCCATCATACGGACTCTGATTGAGGTGTTATTTGCCTCGTTGGATTCGTATGAATGAGTGATACAACACCATGGCCTTGGATCTTCATTTGGAGTTGATGGAGAAATCCACTTTTTCCTCCCTTCAAATGGCTAAGTCTGGTGCCTGCATCTCCTCCATATTGAATCCTCTTCCCTCCTTTTATCCATGATTATCCATAGCACCTACACACAAATAAAAGACGAGAAAAAGGTAATAAAATCCTAATAAAACTACTAATGTGAAAAGTCCATGTGGAAATGAATGAGAACTAGGAATAAATACATAATAGGTATTGTTGTAGAAAGATGTAGCATGTGATGAGTGAAAATATGAATAATTTTTATACTTAAATATGCATCAGTTTTGGCCTCATCAACTTCCACAAGCTAGACTCTTGCTCGTACTTGAGCAAGATGGTGTCTTATGGACAAGTTCATCATGTTCATGAGGCACAAGTCGATAACATAAATGAGGTAAGAATTGAAACAAAAGTATAATATCGAATGTAGAGGGTCGATGCCTTGTATCCTTATTTTTCCTGTAAGCTCAAAGTAAGAAAGAACATATTCATACAAGGCAACACAAGCTTAGTTATGTCAATCTATAAAATATGAATTAAAACTTCAATGCTCCATGTTAAAAATGCATCTAGATTTGAAAGGAAACTTGTGATCCTCCTATTGTGTCTTAATGTTTTGTATCTCCTCAATTTTTTAAAGTAAGGGCTTCCATGAATTCACTTATGGTTGGCAGTCATATGCGTTCAGCACTTCCTCCATTTTAGAGGCTCATCAAAGTTAGAGAGATGACAAGAACACTGTACAAGCTTAAATAAATCAAGACAATCAAAGTAGAGTTTAATATAAGTATAAATAACTAGAAGGGTAACAATCAATCCAATTATTCTAGTTAACTCTCAGTGTGCCAAGGAACACTAGGATGTTTTAATAGAAAAATTGAGTAAGAGAGTTCATGTCCTAAGTAGCATAACAATGAAGTGTCTTATTGACATCCACATTAGTAAATCAAGGCTATCAAAACACTTCTAACCCAATTATTGTCTTTCAAGAAAATTCATAAAGTATTAATGAGACCATGCCAAGGACTTGTTATGTGGATGTTCATATTTTTATTTCTTCTTTGAAGGATGATTCTCAACAAGGATCATTGAGTGATTCTTTTTAAACAATGGTTTGCACAACCTTTGAGAGTACCAATACTTTTGCCCATACGATGACACTTATGCCACCTATGTTGTCAACTCATAGCTGAAATCAGGGGTTGTACCATAGATTGTTCGTAGGCTAGAGGAGTTGTTGGCGTCCCAATGGGTGCATCAAAAACATAGAACTCTTTAAATAGTATCATAGTTTGGTCCACAAGGTTAGCTTTCACATGCAATCACAATTACCGCTAGACTCCATTTCAATCAAACAACTCCTTTTAAGAGTGTTGTCAAGTCTATCAAAACTTATATGGGGTTAAGTATCTTTAAAGATAAACTCTCAAGACAATCACTCATCAAACAAGTCATAAATTTCAGACTTTTTCTTGTTGTACTTGTTTGGCAATATTACTCCAAAGGCAAGACTTGGTTAGCTAAAAGAACTAGAGCAAAAGCTTTCACAACTAATCATTCATTCAAATAAAAAGCTTTACTCTAAATATTTTGAATTACTCCCACTAGCATGGCATCTTCACAAATCAACCAACTAAGATAAACAATTCAAACTTTAAAAGTTAGAGACAAAGGATTTAGTGTAGAAATCATGGTAATGTATTCTAGAGGATCACAAAGTTCTTATCAAGTTGGATAAAGATTTTAACATAGTGAATCAAAGCTCTAACTCAACTCTTATTAATTCTAACAAAAGCAAGTGCATCCATTATATAAACATGAAACACAACTTACCTAAGCAAGCATTCAAAAACATTGGGATACATGATTGTACAAAAAGTTTCATCGAACAAGAACATTGCACAAGACTCTACAAATGCAGAAGTAACTTCCCCAAGCTAGAACTTTTGTAAGAACCTAAATTGCATAGATTACCACAAGAAAAGAGAAAATACAATTATCAAAAGAGAGTGTGAGAAGTGGTTACCTCCCCAAGCTTGAATAAAGCAAGGGTGACGCACTTTACCTTTGAGGTACAAATAACCTCACTTTTGATGGACATAGACCTTTGGTTCAATGAATACTTCCTTTTTGAAACGTTGAGTTGAAACAACCAAGTGGCTTATGCAAGTATTTGCACAGTTGGCACAAACCATGCACGTCATCACACAAGGTTCAAGTCCCTGCGAAAATAACAAACGGAGTAAAAGCAAATGATTCGGTGTACGAACGGAGCTCGTTCACCCAACCACGAGAAGAAAAATAAAAGGAACATGAAACACTAGATAATTATAGGCTAGGGAGTTTCTAAGGTGGGTACAAGAAAATGAAGTACAAAGGAACATGTAGAAGGTAACCCATTGACCTGAGATTGTCGAAATAAAAAGATTCGAGGGGTTGTAACCTTTTTGTACTCGTCCCTGCCCTCACTGCACGGTGTTTCTTCTTGGTACAAGCAAGTGGTATGGACGGACTCCGCCCGTACTGCACCTTGTCTTCTCTCTTTTTATGGAGGCTGCCAACGAAGTTGGTACGACTGGGTGGTACGGGCGGATGTGCCCGTACCAGTGTTCGGTAGAACCTCTCGGTCGTCTTCATGTTTCCTTCGCCTGGTAATGAGGTCGGTCCGGACATGGCCCACCATACCGGTGCTCGTTAAGCCTTCAGTCACTTTCCTGGAAAAATTTCTACTTCTTCCGATGTATCACATTAAGAAACAGTATAACTTGTCTACCTAGGAGCCTCCACGGCGTTTTGAACTCCCATACCGCCTGATCCAAACATCTAAGGGTCTGCATTGATCTGCCTCCCGAAATGTCGTTAAGATCGATAGCTTCCTTGGTCGTTCGCATGTAGGATTCTCTTCGTCGCTGGGCTGCTGCTCTGCAGACTGACTCAGGCCTCACCACATCTGTTGGGCCGTAAGACTATCAATGGGCCTTACAATGCGGCATACCGTGGATGATTCTCCCGATCGGGTTCCGCTCAAAAAAAAATCTTCCGATTGGGTCTCTATATCCTATAGTGAATAAGTACGTCAGCATGCATGGTTAAAACAACACGATAAGACAATTCCTCTCGATCATGGATGCGCCGCCATCAGTCCTCCGCCGGTGCTGCCGGATGAAACGGCATAGGAGGACAGTTAAAGGAGGCCACCCATGCAATCGGGTAATCCATTGATGTCTACTGCGCGCACACTATCAAATTTGTCAAGACTGACACTTGCGGAACTTCTAGAACTCCCTTGTTCATCTAAAGAAAAGTGACATGTATACATTCACACTTTTTTAGTTGTATGGTTAACTGCAATTATTCAGTACCGAGCTCATCCTTAACATAACACTACTCTTGATATGTATTGATTTCTTTGGGCCACCCAGTTTTACTCATCAGTGATCAAGTTCACCACCTTAAGAAAATAGGTGAGAAGTGGTATTCGGTCAGGTATATGGGCAACACATGTTGATATATTTGTTTGGACTTGCTCTTATTTCATTTTCTGTTTGATCAAATGACCTATCTACTGTATAGGTCCTACAAAGAAAGGTTTATTGAATGTAACTACTTAAGGGGTATGCTTGATCGAGTATCTTTTTGAGCAACTTGGATAATTTGTAGCAGATCAGAATTTTATATGATGGAAAGAATTCTTCACACATCAGTATCTAAAAATATAGTTTACTTGAGGTTTGAGAAAGTGAATTAAGGTAGTGCTCATAGGTGAGCTTACTGTTGAACATCAAGACAAATATATATTATGGGTAATCTCCAACATTGAACCGCCGAACACATTCTCTAATTGTATACAATGCCATCGGCTCTATGATTTGTGCATGAATGCCTATTATGCTACCAACATCTATACGTAAGGTTATGAAGTCAAACTTTCGATATACACCTGCTACTTATCTTTTCATAATATAATATACTTAGAGATATTGGGGCAAAATGCTAATTTGATATGATGGGAAGAATTCTTCACACATAGTATCTAAAAATATAGTTTACTTGAGGTTTGAGAAAGTAAACTAAGGTAGTGCTCACAGGTGAGCTTACTATTGAACATCATTATTTTCTTAAACGATCATCATGAATCATGGTCCACCTTTTTTTTGTAAATTTTGATTCTCTACATGCAAGTATATTTCTTAACTTCTTAAAATTTGCAGTATGTTAAAAATGCATGTTTTCAGGAGGAAGGATAATATGCTGACATTTGTGAAGTCAGGGGCAGAAACTACAGAGTTCACAGTGAAAGCAGATAAGTTACCATTGTCTCTACTCTTCCCTTGAGATATGCAGACCGTAGAATTTGTTATGTTCACAATTGAGTTGAAAATCATATCTATGTATGGTTTTCTAGAATTGTAATATTTTTGGACAACTCTCCTAGGATTGAGAAGAAAAATGAGACCCATTCTTTTGTATTCTTCACTTTCCAACTTTTATAACGAGCTTCAATGAACTAATGGAGTTGGAATTTTTTTGCAGCTTATTTCTGTAAAATCAACCTTTCCTCAGAAAAGCTAATACACCAGGTACCAAAAATCCAATGTAGGATTGGTTTGTTTGAGTGTCTATTTTGGCTGCATTTGGCTGTAGACAGACATGGCTCGTTGTTTTTAACTTCCTTTTACAAGTATGGCACACTACCATTGCCGATTTTTTATAGCCATGGCTCTGTTTCTAGCAATTTGGTCATGTTTTTAAAGCTGAATTTTATTCCACGTTGATCACATGAATTAGCAGTAAAACAAATAAGATTTTGAGTAGTTTGATAAACCATGGTCATGGTAATTTTTAGATTCGAATGGTTAGATTTTGAAGTGTCTTTAGAGGGCAAATCTTATAGAATGCTTTTGCTGGTAAGTTATTTTAAAGCTCTAGCAGTAATTTTTCCCTCCCTCTACTACCAAAATGTTCTCATATGATCTTAAGAGATATACAGCTTACAAAGAATTCATGGTATATATGGATCATTTGACTTCTTTCAGGTCTAATTTATTTTGGGATATTATGGATTTCATAGTGAAAATGTTGTTACGGTCCATGCCACTCCTCTCTGCCTGCCGCTGCATTCTGTTTCATTACGCAAAAGTAGCTCATATTTTTTACTTGCTTTGTTTCTGTAAGAAGATATGAAATTACATAATACTCGCAAGAGAACTGTTTGAACTTATATAGGAGTAGTTTTCATTGTCATTATGCACCGTTTGCATCATTAAGTTAATCGTGACATAGTTTACACGCCGTATCTGCTTAATTTATGCATGCTCAGTTTTGGAATATTCTTATGCGCTATTTGTAATGAAATGTAATGCTGCTGCTTTCATCCTAGACTTGAACCACATGGTTCTGCTGAGAAGTGTGTTCCTATTTCACATGTATGCTTTCTACTGTGATCAAGGCATGTTGTGTGCACTACAGTGCGTGTGTAGTATACATATATTGATGTATTTTGATGACCTGTTGGCTACTATAATGCAAAACATGAGTTACAGGCAGAACTATCTTGAGGGATGTAGTTTGTGGTCTGAATAAAGTTGAATTTGATCTCCTCGTCAAGTCACGAATGTTGCTGGCTTGAGGTGTGCATGTGTGCTTGACATACTAATTAGTATTATTTGTGAAACTTGAAATACAAATATATTTTTTTGAGGGGTGGAAATAAAAATAGTTGCTCTTCAGACTTTATGTGTTGAGATATGGAGTAATTTCCCTAGATTTCATACACGCAGTTGACTCCATAGGAAATATTTAAATTGTAGTTTGACATTTATTTGGAAAAGCGTGAGATTTCAGTGTAAGTTTAAATTGTAGTTTGTCATTTATTTGGAAAAGGGTGGGATTTCAGTGTAAGTTTTGTACTACAATTACAGACGTTGATCCTTTTTTCTAGGTTAGATTTCCCTTCCACTATGAAAAAGTATAGTATCTATACAAATGACTCAAAAAAGGTGTTGTAGTTTGAGTCATATTATCTTCCTTCAACGATGAAAATGTCCAAATGTGTGTACATCATATGTACCATTTCTTCAAACATGGGCGGGCGTGGCAACGCGCGCTTTTATGGTCTAGTGAGCGGTACAGGCGCGCGGTATGGATGGGTGCGCCCGTACTGCTACTCGTTAAGCTCATTGTGAACTCTCGAACAAGTTATTTTCTCCAGAAAATTTACTAAGGACCTGAAACATTAGTTCAGCATCCAAACAAAACAAACATATATTTTTGTTGAGAAGATTTAACCAAGATATGCAACACATGATTAGAGCAACAAATAATTCTACTTGTCGAAAATAGTCTCAAGCCAACTCTAATAGGAAATCATGTAAATATATACAAGTGCCAATGCAACATGAATGCAACTAATCTCAAGACACAAAATTAAGAAAGACACTTAAAAACTTTTGGGTTGCCTCCCAAAAAGCACTTTCTTTAAAGCCATATAGCCAGGCTTAGATGCTCCATTAAATCATCCACCTAGATCCCAGGGGATATCAATTCAAGGTGTAATGGTACTTACCTATATCAAAGAGTTGGAGAATCTCATTGTAGTGTACGGTCGGAGTCGTACCCTCTTGCGGTGCATCGGCATCATATAGATGAATAAGTTCTCGCTTTCAAGCGAGTGTGGATGCACCAAGCGTGGTGAGTATGCCTCCTTATATAGCTGCAACGAGAGGATTAGAGGTTGAAATATAATTATTAAAATTTTACTTTAGTTACCATTGTAGGGGAACACTTCATAATATTCTTCCTTTGAAACAGGGAGTAAATCAGGTCCCTGCATATTAGCATCGAAAGATTCATTGCAAGGTTCTATCTCTAGTTCATCGTTAGTAATGATTTCCTCATGAGTGTCTAGGCATGAGGCCTCCACAGATAAATTACAATCAGTTTTAGTATTATAAGAATCATTACTAGAGAGAGAGGCATCATAAACAAATGTAATATTTGTAGTGTGCCAATCTTTGTCATCTCAACTTTTTGTTGTTCCTCCTCTTTATCTTGTGGTTCGTGCAAATGGTTATCTTCGGACACTATGGTTTTAGACCATGCCTTACTCTCTAACACAAGTGGATTGTCATTAAGACGTTCTTGGCAATAATATTATAACATTGGTAACAGGTTCGTAAGTTTCATATGAATCATACTATCACTACTCTTTCTCATGATTGAATCTTTTGAGAGTAGATCATGGACACCTTTATAAACCAAATACTCTAAGACTTCAACTCTAGTGTAAGATACTAGGGATTCTTCAAGAGTAATGGAACATTGAAAACTAAGGTGGCCAATTGCCATACATTTGTCACAAATCTCATGATATGAATTACAAAATGATTTTGCACAACCATCTAACAGGTCATACAAGTTAAACAAACCCATACCAGTGGCAGTAGCATGTTGACTGTGGTGTACATCATTTTCTTATTTCTTCTGTGAGTCCTGCAAAAGGTTAGTCTCTTCCATAACAGAAGTGATCAATAATGCATTACGACTGAAGTTATCAAAACAATAAGAGTATATATGATGTACTACTCCATAGAATCTATCTAGTGCTTTATTTTCTTCATTTATATTTCTCATGCGAGCTATCAACTCACAACAACCAGTAAAAAGCACATATTCTAAAACCTCCACATCAACAAAGCCTTCATTACTTTTATTGTAAGATGCTAATGTGGTATCAATGCTACACTCACATTGATAATTAATATTATCAATGGATCCGCAATTTTCACAAACAAATTTGTATGAAGCACATAACATGGAGGAATAACGTTTCAACCATTCCAACCATTTTACTATCAAAAATCTATAGCCAATGCTATGAAAAGCATATCCCAGAAAAACACAATCCATAGTTTTTGGTCCAAGCTTTCGCTTCTTGGGTATTGGAATATTGACTTTCTCCAAACATCCCCAAGTTCGTAAGTAAGAGAGTTTAAGCATTTTCTTCTCCCATTCCTCAAATGGAGTCATGGTTTTATCCTTTACAGGAACACGGTTTAGGACATGACACGCAGTCATTAGCGCCTCCTCCCACCATTCCTTGGAAAGACCCGATGTATCTAACATGGCGTTAACCAAATAAGTTAGAGTGTGGTTCTTTCTTTCGGTCACCCCATTTGACTGAGGTGAGTAGGGAGGCGTCCTCTCATGGATAATACCATGTTCCGTAAAAAAATAGATCAAATTCATTTGAAAAGTACTCTCCACCATGATCTGACCTTAGTCGCTTGATTTTAAGATCAAGTTGGTTTTCTGCTTCAGCTTTATAGTTTTTTAAGTAATTCAAAGCTTCATCTTTATATTTCAGAAGATAAACATAGCAGTATCTAGTGGAGTCATCAATCAACGTCATAGAGTACGTTTTTCCACCTCGTGTCAACACACCATTCATCTCGCAAAGATCTGAATGTATAAGTTCTAGTGGTGCTAAGTTTCTTGGTTCCACAGCCGTATGAGACTTGCAGGGTTGCTTTGCTTGCACACAAACTTGGCACTTAGAACCTTTGACAATGGTAAATTTCGGAATTAAACTCATATTGGCTAGCCACGTCATGTAACCAAAGTTAATATGATAAAGTCGTGAATGCCAAATATTGGACTCATTATCATTGCAAACATGATTAATAACTTTAGTACATGAGTCTGACAAAGATAAGCAGAACAGACCTCCGTACTCATAACCATTTCCAACAAATTGTACATACTTGGAAATTATAACTTTATTGGACTCAAACACTAACTTAATACCATCTCGACATAGAAGCGATCCACTGACAAGATTCTTATTGATGGAGGGAACGTGCTGCACATTCTTCAGCTGTACGGTCTTCCCTGAAGTAAACTTTAGATTTACCGTACCAACACCATGAATAGAAGCACGTGCGTTGTTTCTCATCAGCACGGAGGAAGTCCTTGCGACCTGATAAGAAGAGAACATGGATATATCAGAACATACATGTGTATTATCACCTGTGTCAATCCACCAATCAGAAGAATGACATACTGAAAGGATAGTAGGTAAAATACCGTACCCAGCGTCCTTCATCTCAGTATCGCTAATAACAACATTAGCGGTCTTGCCGCTGTTCCCATGTTTCCGCTTGTCAAAGCGATTAGGGCAGCTAGGAGCCCAATGATCAGGATCACCACAGACGTGACAAGAGCCTTTCTTCTTATCATTTTTCCTCTTGAAATTGGTTGAGTGAGTGGCCTTGTTCTTGCCATCAAACATCCCTTTGCCATCAGACTTGTTCTTATTTTTGAACTTGTGGGATTGAAGTTTTTCTTCTGTACCAAATTGGCACTAGAAGCTCCCTCAAGTACTCGAGCACGTGTGTCCTTTGCTCTCGTCTTCTCTTCCACATGAAGAGACCCAATGAGATCCGTAATGGAAAACTCTTGTCTGTTATGTTTCAAAGAAGTAGCAAAGTTCTTCCACATGGGAGGAAGCTTGGCAATAATGCCTCCGGCCACAAACTTGTCCGGTAAGGTACACTTGAACTGCTCAAGTTCTTTGGCAAGTGATTGTATCTCATGATCTTGCTCAACGACGGAGCGCTCATCAACCATCTTGTAGTCATAGAATTGCTCCATGACATACAACTCAGTGCCAGCGTTCGAGACCCCAAATTTGGCATCGAGCGCATCCCACGCATCTTTGCCATTATCAAATGACATATATGGGTCAACAATGTTGTCCCCAAGAATACTGAACAGAGCGACCATAAACATGGTATCGGCTTTCTTAAAGGTCGCTTCCTGCTCAGCAGAAAGATCTCCTTCAGGTTTGCCAAGAGTGGCGCTATAGCAGTTTAGGTTTTTAAACCATAGACTTGCTCTCGCGCGCCATCTCTTATAGTGCATACCATCAAACGAAGGAGGCCTAGTAGCCGCGGCTACACCAGTGGAATTCAGTTGCCTATAATCAGGTTTTTTGATTGTTGCAAATATAAGCAATAATCCATATGATTTAATCCGAATAATAAACTAATAAAGCGTGATCATACAGACATTACCAAAACCAATGATGTAGATCAATAGAGTAGATAAACAGATTATATCTAAATAAGATAAACTTATCACATCTACACCAAACTCTAGAATAAAGAACTCTAGAAGAATCTGAAATAAGAAGTTTAGTATTATGTACGATAGAGCCGCGACAGCAGCAGCAGTAGCTGCAGTGGTGGTAGCAGCGTCATCGCTCATGTTGAGGTTGTTGAAGAGATCGGTGACGTCCGGGAAGAAGTCACCGTCTGGGAACTCGTCGTCAGAAGACGTTGTGGATGCCACTAGTCGCGCTTGAGCACTCCCCAAAAACCTGATCACCCCTCACCCGTACAGGTTCATTAAAGGCAGGGTTCCGGAGGCCTACTGTCCCGTTCTACGGTGCATGCCGCAAGCCGGGATGGGGAAGATGAAGGCGGTGGCACAATAGACTGGAAGAAGACGCGTGTGGAAAAGTGGTGCCGATTAGGGTTAGCACGGAGGCTTATATAGCGTAGGTCAGGGAGATTGTGGGGCTCAGCCAACGTCCGAGTCGGTAACAGCCCACGTCCCATAAAGACTGGAAACGGCTGACTGATTAACGTGTCCATTAATGACTCATAATTAATCCACGATTAATTTTTTTGACTAGCAAAAATAAAGCTCGTCTCGGCGACATTCCCGCAACCCGCGGCACGGCGAGGCGAGGCGAGGCGTGACAAGGCGGGCGGCGTCGGAGGAGGAGTGCGCGAGAGCTGCTCTTCTTCTCACACCTTAGTGAGTGGTGGCACAACCTAGTATATAAGGATGTGTAACTTTCACTCAACTAGTAATGTGGGAGTAAACTTTGGCATCACTAGCACAACCATATGCTGCCATGCACAAATAAACCAGAGAGAATTTCAGAATTTATCCAATGGACCAACAGACCAAATCTCACCAAATTCCAACAGCTCAGTGGTACCGGATGACTCCACACTCAAATGTGTCGTGCCCTAACACAGGACCTCTTAAGCAACCAATGACTGGTTGCGGATGACATGTCCATTGGCGACGGAAGAACACTATGGATAGAAAACTCCCAAGTCGTTGCTCGGTACTACTCTGGTTCCGGATGACATGTCCGTAGGTAGGAGCATCTCTAGCATACCCTTAGAGCAACTCTAGCGGTGCTTGTAAATAGGCAAACTGAAAAACAGTATACAGACAAGTATACTTGTGTTTTTCAGTTCTGAACATCGTCGCACAGATTAGTGCCTGTAAAATGAACTACAAATTTTGAACTTTAAAAACTAGAGCATCTCGCGGGGAAATTCTTAGTAGCAACAAGTTCGATCATAGTCATTACATACATACGCAGCGCATCAAAAACTGCTCGTGATTACAGATTAGCTAAAAATTAGTAAACCCTAGCTACTGCAGCGTCCGGGGGGCAAAATGGAGCTCGTCGGCGAGCTCTTGGATGCATAGGAGTAGCTCCGGCGGCCAGAGGCAGACCCAGAAAATTGTCGAAGCCTGGAGGTGCCGCAAGGCCACTAAAAATTTTCTCAGACAAATATACTTTTTACAATACTTTTAGTACGGAAACATGAATATGATACATTAAATGTATACAACACATTCCAATATTCACGAGTACACAACACACTCAATGTTCACAAGTTTACAACACATTCATATGGTCATATACTCTAATATTAGATATGACAGGACTTGGCAAGAACTCTCAAAAGACTAATGAAACTCGGACGATCGACGAGAAGAGTAGAAGTGTCCAAAATCATCCACATCAAGACTCTACATGATATTACCAATGATGTGCTAATTAGAGGTAGGCCACGCGGTTGCGCGAGATGGTAATCCGGCCCATGATCGATCCCCACTGCAAGTTCAGCATCCTCCACATGTCCTCAATCTCCTTGATGGCGAGGACGATGACCAAGTGCTCGGTGTCAACTTCATGGAGAAATTCATCGATGTCGAAATCGTCAGAGGACGAGGAGTCATCGAAAAAGAACCTCTCATTCTTGCTCAACATCGAAATCATCTGCACGAAATCACATATCAACACCAAAATCATCCGGATCAAACTCGCGGTGGAAACCGAGATCTTACCGCGGCAAGGTCGAGGTGGTCGATCGGCGACTCCAGCGGCAGTAGCAGTAGCTCTGAGGTCAGCAGATCTAGCAGCCTAGGTGTTGCGCCGCGAAAAAGCTCCTATGTCCTGCATCCATGGCTCGCGGTGCTTGTTCCTCCCACCACGAAAGAATCCACAGTCGTCCTGCAAAGAATTGACCTCCAAGCGACATGGAAGGGGTACGGGGAAGGACGCGGTGGCCAGGTGTGGCTACAAATACAAGATGTGTGGGGAAGACGGCAGGAGACGGACGAAAGTGCGCGCGAGGGAATGAATGTTCAACACGCCAAATGATGGGGTGATTCGGATTGCTGCTCTGGTGGGGGAGCCGCACCGTGAATGTGTGGGTCGGTCAGCGGATTTTACCGTCGTCTAGAAAAATAAGTATGGGTCGGGTGCTTTTACGGTGTCTGTTTAGCGATTATTTTACAGGTTTCGCTGATTTACCAAATCTAGAGTGTCTCTCGGCGTGGCTGGGTTGAATTTTGACGAGAACGGGAAGAGGTAGACTGAGGTGGAGGTAGATCGATAGCTTTTTTCCTGAGAAAATGCAGATCGAAAGCTGGCTTCGGGTTGCTGATCGATGCGGTGGAGTGGGACATCCGTGCGTGCCCCTCCCTGGACTCACGGTCACGGCTCAAGCAAAAGGCCCATCACGACCAGCTGGTTTTTGCCCATCCATCGCTCTGATATTTGTTGCTGGAATAGATTGCTGCTGGAGGCGCGCGGACCTCAAGCCCGAGCGAGCGCCGGGTGACAGGAACGCTGCGTACGTTGTGCCAGCGGCGGTGACGACCTCGGTACTCGGTAAGGTTGATGCGCCAATGCACGAGCGCAAGGGCGCGACGTGTCTCCTCCTACTCGCGGAGGATCTCGTGCTCGTGGTCGAGCATCTCCACCGTGAGGCGCTCCTCGTCGGAGTCATGCGCGCAGTCCGCCGCGACGACGACCTGGGCGCGCAGAGGGGAGGGCGAGCTCCACTCGTCGGAAGACGGAGGAGGAGAGGGAAGAGCGCGGCGAGAGGATCCCTCGCCGACGTACGCATACCTGTGGAGGGGCTCGGGCGATGGCGTGTGGCACCGCATCTATGGTCCAGAGCGGAACCAGGCCGGCGCGTACGCGCGGAGCGATGGCCGGGGCGACTCGTCCCGGTTGCGCCACTTCAACGCCGCCTCCGAGTGTCAGCGCTTCTTATCCAACTCGTCATGGAAGCACCGGCGCGGGTCCGGTCGTCGTCGCGGCCGCCCCCGCTGCCTTCGACGCGACAGCCGCCAAGGCCAAAGTGTCTGTGGTGTCCATGCGAACAGGACATGGCGGATTTGTCGCCGGATGTGGAGAAATTTCTTGCCGGAGGTGGGTGCGCTCGCGGTGGTGGCTAGGGTTACACGGCGGAGTGAGTGAGGATCGTGACCCGCACCCGCCGCCTCCGCTGGTCTGGTAAATATAGTGGTCGCGAGGGGGGGGGTAACGGGCCACGGTAAAAAGTTGGTCGGGCCCCGATACGGGTACTGCTAGGTCACGCGTTTTAGGCCGAAACTATAAAACCGTCGAAATTTCATAGTTCCGACAGATTTACAAGCACTACGGATCCATAAAATAACCATCAGTTTACGGTTTCGTACGAAAAAAGTGAACCGGCCAAACACCACATACAAGGCTGGTCTTTAAAAAGTTGAGGGGACGGAAAAATGGCACCCTAACCCATAGATACAAGGGTTCTGAGGCCGACCCGACGGAACTGTATCGCGTGTTTGCTTTGGCGAGAGGAACATTTCCGCCACGCCATTTCCTGCTCCCCTTCCGTCGCCGCCGCCGATCCCTCTCCCCGCTCCGCCCGGCCTCCCTTCGCCACTCCAGCGTCACCATGGACCTTCTGTCGCTGCCACTGATCCCTATCAAGGTCGTGCTGGCGCACGTGACCCCCTCCGCCAGATCTAGCGAATGGCGTCACCGTTGTCCCTCCCACACTCGTGCTGGCTACAGACTCCGCCAAGACGAAGCACAAGCAGCTAGGTACCATCGCCATCCAGGGAGGCGGTCGGCCCGCTGCCACTGCAAGCGTTGCCAACGGGAACTCCACCGACACCATTTGTCGCACCCCCCCCCCCCCCCCCGCGACCTCGTCGAAGAAGAAGCCAACGGAGAAGAAAGATAGGACGGTGGTGGCCAAATGCAAGAAGACCACCACGCGGACGCCCGTGAAGGGCGCTCCGTCCATGAATGCCACCGCCGCCACCGACGTGAAGTATGATCCTCGTGCAAATTTGCACAAGGCGGACGACATGTCATTTGTGGACTTGTTGAATGATAATACGGTTGACATCGATCAAACCGTAATCAGCGAATATGGCGTTGGTGATGACAACGAAGATGGTCCCTCACAAGTTTATAATGAGGTGGATGGCGGCGAGGATGGTGTTGGTGATGACAATGATGAGGTGAAGGAGGTGGATGGTTCATCGGTTCCAATCCGCAAGAGAACGATTGAAAGGATCGTATAGGCACCTAGAGGGGGAATGAATAGGTGCTACTTCAATATTTACTCTTTTTCAAGTTAGGGTTTGACACAAAAGGTAAATTCTCTAGATTATGCAACTATGGTGAATTTACCTATATGTCAATCTAGCACTACCACTAAGCAAGAACAAGATAAGTAAAGTGCAGTAAAGGATAGAAGTAACCAAAGTGGAGCACGCGGAGACACAAGGGTTTGTTTCCCGTAGTTCCTTCCTTTTGAGGGGAAGTGCATCTACGTTTGGAGAGGAGGTGGTTTCAAACCACCAACGTCACGAGAGGCCTCCCTTGTTCTCTGATGAACCTCAACCCAACAGGTTCGATTCACCTCTTCCACTATATCGGCAACCTTCGAGGTGGAAGCCGGCACCTTTACAACAAGTTCGAGGCACACATCCACAACCTAATTGGAGGCTCCTGAATACAAGCAAGCTGTCAAAAAATTAAAGACAAGCCTGTAAGAACCAAATCATAAGCTACGGTTTCCAATGAAACACTAGAGCAAGGGGCCCTCAAGTGAATGAGGGGGAAATGAAGATCTCTCTTGGTGAAGCTATAGATCAAGGCTTCCTCCTTCGATTCTCCAAAGATCAATGACTTTGGATGGTTGAGTGAAGAGAGAGCATTTGGTGGCTCAAATGGTGGTGATGTTCTTGAACTGGACGAGCAACTTCCAAGGTAGAAGAAGGAGCCTTTATATAGGCCCCCTGGAATTAGAACATTGGGAGTCACTTACCCCGGACAGTCCGGCAAAAACCAGCCGGATAGTCTGGCCCGGCCGGACACTCTGGTCTAGCAGAGTTTCCGGCTAGAGTCCAGCTAGTGTCCGGGTGGTGTGCGATGTGGCAGACCGAATGTCCGAGCCGGGCGACGAATCCTCAGGGCCAAACAGTCCGGCAGAAACTAGCCGGATAGTCCGGTGGGGCCGGACACTCCGGCACATATCAGCCGGACAGTCCGACAGGGACTTTGTCCCTGCACAGAATTGATCCTAGGAAACCCTTTTGGGGTACAAAATACACTAATGTAGCTGATATCTCCTGAAACATTTAACAACAAATTAAACATATCCAAGTGTTGTCAACAAACAACAAAACAATAGGAAGGGCATAAATGCCCTTGCAACGATGAACTTCATGGCATTAGAAGATGTCACTTTGATCAAGGCATGGGAGAATGTGTCTCTCGATGCCGTGAACGATAACGACCAAATCGGGAAGCGCTATTGGCAAAGGATCAAGGACAAATTCTTTCAATTCATGCATCTTCTTCGTAGCACAGTTCCACGCACCTATCAATCACTTTAAGATCGTTGGGATGTGATTAAATCGAGTTGTAGCCGTTGGAGCGCATGTTTGGAGTAAGTATGAGTACGGCACCGCCAAGTGCTACCAATGAAAGTGATTATGTGTGTGTTTGCATATTTTCAATTGTGATTTTTTCTAATTCATTTGTTGCATTTGACATGGTGTTTGCATTTGACCATTTGACAAGCCATTCAACTTTGAACATTGTTGGAATTTTCTCAAAAGAAGCGAGGAATGAAAATTGAGGGAGCAAGAATCTCCACCCAAAAGAGGCACATTTGTCAAATTGGATGATGATGGTGATGGTTTAACAGGAGGAAGAAACAAGGGCTAGGTATGATGCTTCTTCAAGTGGTGGTGGCAATGTTGATGACTCTGGCTTGCATGCCACCGATGTTTGAGGATCATCTTTGTTTCATGGTGTTGTGTGGTATTTAGGTTGATCATGTGTGCGACTTGGTTGCGAGAAACCATGTTAAACTGGCTTTAATTGTCATGTTTGGATGTTTAAGACCAACGAATCAACGGCTAAAACTAAAGAACCTATGATGTGGCATAATAATCATGTTTTAGGTTTAAGGGTTCGTGCAGGCTACACCAGGCAATCTCTTTTACCGTTAGCATATGAGGTGTATGGCCAGACGCAGTACGTGTAAACGTTAAAACGCAGTTTCCACGGCCCTTAAGATGCTCTAAACTGTTGGCTGAACAGAGATGCTCTAAACTGTTGGCTGAACAGAGATGCTCTAAACTGTTGGCTGAACACAACCTTAGACGCCTCCAGGTCGAAGAACGCGGCCCACCAACAGGTGTGCATAGAACATACAGCTCTCAGCTAGGTAAGGTTGATTCTGGACAAAACCAAAGACCACTGCCATAGTGCCAGAGCTCGAGAGAGCGGTCATATAGTAACCCTAGTTTGCCCCCTTGTGGTGGATGGCATGCTGACTGTGATGTCCAGGTAAATCATGTACATTATCTTATCACCTGCTTCAATATATCAAATCCCAGATCTCCTGCAACCTCTACAAGAAACAGTAATAAACAAATTTCACATGATTAAAAAAATGAAACATCTGCAAAAAACAGAGGGGAATCCGCAGCATAGAGAATGGACAGGCCCAGTTCAGAAACTTTTATTCCAACAATCAAATCGCTCTAAAACAATTTTTGAAAAGTCAAAATGAAAAACCAATTGATTCTTGTTTACAGTTTACGATAACAGGTCTTCTCATGGAACATTTCAGTTCCAGAAGGCGCTTTACATTGGACTCGCATCTTAACATATAGAGGACAAATAAACAATAAAGTTACAGCAAGAATGTCACCAACCTGATGAGGCGCTTTACATTGTCATCGCATCTAGATTTTACCACTAAAGGAAGCATTCTCCAGTTATTTCAACATGATGGAGAGAAGCTTGTTTAATTCTTCATTCATTAGGAAGCACCTTCTGATGATAAAAAATGCTTGATGCAACCAGTCCAAAGGATGTTCATAACTCTTTCAGGCATTCAGAAGGAAGAGAGGTTTGTCCATCACTAAACACCTTTACATGGCACAGCGTTCCTCCAGCTTCATCTGCAAATGTTATCTTCCTTCGTTTCCTCGTCACTTCAGAATGAGAAGCAGCCTTTTTCCCTTCTAGTGTCTGTCATTAAAATTTTAATAGTGACAAAACAAATGTAAGTCAAGAGTTCAGAAAATACTCCAGTTAACAATCAATCATAGAATCTGACAAGACACCCACCAATATTTTACAGAAGCGGTTGCAATCTTTGTTCATTATTGTCAACCATTTCCTTGTAGTTCTTTCGACTTCCAATGCATCCTCAGATGCTGCTCTGATCTGCGCATGAGAAATTTAGAATTATAAGATAGCAGACAAGTATGGGAACATAGGAGTTGCTTCGCTTACATAGCCAAAGATCAGAATGTCAGCAACCAAATTTATAATTACAAATGTTCACTTTTCTCATAAAGGCCTCTGATAGTCTCAACTTCACAGTTTCTATAGTATACGAGGTGATTCACATGGTATTACCATATGTTAGCATCTGATAGACCTTACAAGTCATCAGTTATCCGGGACACAGATTAGGCATTAACTTCTAAGGCATTATAGAAAGTATTTGTAACTTTTATGTCTGGGTTACTAAATGTAGCTAGCAAAAATGTGCAATAGATAAAGGCAGAAAAAAAATGTGAAATTCAAAATTTTGGTTCTATGGTGACAGCTGTTGGCACCATATGACATGTGAGTAGCATTTTCTGTGCTTCAGAGTCAACATATGGTGTAATTTCATCAAACAACAACTCTTATCTACTTATTTTGTTGCAGTATCAATTGGTACACATAAGTAAATTTAATTAGGACTTCAAAATGTCAAAGGATATACTGAGTTCAACAATATCACACCTCAGCAGAATCAAAATTAGGAAGCAAAGTAAGTGCTTCTGATGACAAACTTTCATCCACAATACTCCTCATGTGCTTCAAGCTTCTGATAAGATTTGCTGCAATGCTCTCTATGTCATGCATTTGTCTCTCCGAAAACTCAACAGCTTTCCTAGGGTCTAAGAGAACAGATGACTTTTTCATGCAAGCACAAGTTGTCTGTTGAGGGGATTGGGATTCTGTTGTCTTGAGAGCTCCTTTGCTTGGACAGGATAAAGTTCTATCCTTAATTTTCCTGTCTGTGCTTAACACTGATTGGTCTTGCCTACTTGTTGTGGGAGGTAATGTTTGTCTGCTTTTATCACAATCTGCAAGATGAATCTTCTTCTCTGAAACCAGCAATGGTCACATCAACAACACAATAATACAGTAATAATTACTAAGTACTACAAAATAATAAGAAGACTACAGATAGCATAATTGCTTACTTAGCCTTTCAACTCCACGCAAATCAATACCAGTCAAAGCATGACAAAGCTTCTCCTGAGAAGTTGGTGACATAATCTGGAAACAGTAGTAAAATATGAATAAAAAATCACAACTTTGCTTTGGAATGTGGTTAGAAGAACTTTGCATACCTTTCTCTTGGACAACAGTTTTTTTGGAGTATGCTCTTCAATTGATTCTTCATCAGTGTAAAATTCTGAATTCTTAGTTTGTGCACTGGTTTTCTGGTGATTAACTGGATTTGAAGCTCCAGCAGGAATTTCCTGTATTTCCTTAGAAACAGAGGAGCTCTCTGATGGTACACACCCACTTTGCTCCATGTCAACACAAGCTTGGAATAACTGATGCTGAAAACCAAGGTCTTCTATTGATATTTGATCATTAACAGATCTACAAATGTCACTGCTCATTGCATAATTTAGCTGATTCATATCCTTTGGGGAACCCGCCATATCATTAGCAGAAAAGAGTTGACAATCATGTGCAGTATTTGCTTCATCCAGTGGACTAAGTATCACAGCAGAATCTGAGTCTCCAAGAAAAGTTTTAGTATCAGATCTCTTCCTCTGCACATGATTATTCAGAGCATCAAAAACTATACTTTCTAGCTGGCCATCTGGTGTGTCAAAATTGGCAGGATGAACCAAGTCAAGAGTCTTGTCAAAAGAAAAATTATAGTCAGTGGCTGCTTGTTCAACATTCATATGCAGCAACATATCATTTGTCCTAACACCATGGCAGACAACTGAATCTAATTGACCTTCTGCCTCCATCTGCACAGCCTCAGGTGAAGTGCAATTCCCCTCTGTGCTTCCACATGAATCAGATTGCATATTATCAATCTCATCAGTAAGAGAAGAGTCTTCCACAGCCTTTATGTTTTCCAAATAACAGTATTCATCATTATCTATATGATCATCACAAGACTGACTAACAGAACACAATAAAAGTTCACTCCCAGTAGAAGATGTATTCACATCTGAAATGGATATATCATCTAATGGTGTCTGATGATTGCTCACTTCATCAATGCAATCTGATGAAGAAACAATGTTAGCTGTCTTGTTTTGCAATACATTGTCATCCAGATATGCTTCAACACTGTGAGTAAGTTCACATGAATGATCTGAAACATTTAATTCAGTTGGTTGGATGATGAAACCAGGCTGTTGCACACATCCATTATCCTCTAGTGGCACCTGATGCAGCTCAACACAGGAATGTTCAAAGGAGTTCTTTTCACAAAATGTAGATACTGCAGCCTCCTCATGGACCACTGTTTCTATTCTGCAACATATTCTGTTCTCCACTTCTGCAGAGCAAATATCCTTCCTAACCATTTCTTTAGAATGATCTAAAAGTTGAGAACCAAGACAACATTTATCAATAGATTATTTCAAGAAAAGGATTATACAAGGAAAAAGAAGAGGGAAGTTCTGCTGGTTGATTATACATCTAGATACCAAAAAAAGTAACCTCAGAACTGTATTTTTGTTGAAATTACCAGTGACTCACCAATAGCACTTTCTATTTCTGAGTGTTCTAGGTCTGGAGCTCTTCTTCTGGGCTTCACCACCCTTGAGTAATGCAGTGTTGTGTCAAGTGAACAAGCTTGTATAGGACTAGTTCTGTCCCTCTTTGACATTGCATCTTCTACATTTGCAGAATGTGGAGAAGCTGGTGCATCTATCTTCTTTTTTGCCTTATGGAGGGATGTCTTTTGTCTCTTCTGTTTTAAGGCAATAAGGGGCTCATCCAGATCAACTTCCTCATATGGTTTTTCATTCTCAAGATTCATACTTAGCTTTTGAGTCTTCAGGGTCTTAGCTTTATATCGAGCTCTTAAATCCCTTAGAGAAACATCCTTTTCAACCTCATTGTCAGCAACAGAAGCAACATTAGTTTCTGATGGTGAAGGAAGGGCAAGGATTGCACCAGAGCAACTTCTACTTCCAATAGGACATGAAGTAGCTTCTTCAGCATCAATGAATTCAGTTTTGATACACTTTAACGGGTAGAAATCAGTTTCACGATCTTCAGAGTATATTACATGGATGTCCTTGAGTCTTAGAGACTTTCGTCTCTGACTCCGATCAGACATTTTTGGCTGATCAACGACAGAAATATCAAAGGTTTCCTGTAGATAAAAGGAAGAGCACGTGTTATCAAGTCAGTGATGCATACATGCAGCAATATCTTAGGAGAAATGAAGCCAAGTTTTAAACTTGAAGCAACAATAAAATAATTTATCATTGTACTGTAGAACAAGTAGATATATGTTTGCGGAGATGAAAACTAGTTCTAGTAGAGCAAATTCCAAAAAAACACCACATTTCAGTGTGAAATACGCAACACCACTGGTATTGCGTGAAATTGCAAAAATCCACCGGTTTTAAGGAGATTCATTCCAATGTGCACTGATTGTGAAATTGAGGCCGGTTAACACGATTTCTGGCCGATGGGACCCACTATCAGTGCTAACGTGGCAAGGCGAAGCTCGGACATATCTACTTTGGGTTTATTTGTAAACTTTTTGTGGGACCCACTAGTCAATAATTAATTTTTTTCTTTTTTCCTTTGATTTTATTCCCAATCCCATCACCACCTGCTCCCTACAGGCCGTCCTCACCATCCCTCCCCACTTCGGCGCCACCCCTCCCCACTTCGGCGCCACCCCTCCCCACTTTGGCACCACCCCTCCCCACTCCGGCCACCGGTGTGCCGCCCCTTCCCACTCCGGTCGCCTCAACGACCTCACCTCCGCCTTCCCAGACCTCGGCGTCTCCATCGACTACCGCCTCACCCCGGAGCACCCGCTCCCGGCAGCCTACGACGACTGCCTCGCTGCCCTACGTTGGGTCCTCTCGGCGGCGGACCCCTGGATCTCGGCGCGCGGCGACCTGGGCCGCGTCTTCGCGGCGGCAACGCCTACCACCACGTCGCCATCCAGCCGGGCATCGCACGCCCTTGGTGAACCCCTAGTTCTGGGGCTCGGAGGCCATGGGTGAGGAGACACGCGACCCTGCGGGACGCGCCCACAGGGCAGGGCTGTGGATGTTCGCGTACCCTGGCATGTGCGGAGCAGACGACCCTCGGATGAACCCCATGGCTCTCGACGCGCCGGGGCTGGAGACTTGAGCGTACTAGAGGGTCATGGTGTGCACGGCGGAAGGCGACTTCCTCAGGTTGCGTGGCCGCGCGTACTCGGAGGCCGTGACCGCGGCCAGGGGCACCGGCGAGCAGGGGGTGGAGCTGCTCGAGACAGAGGGGGAGGGGCACGTCTTCTTCCTCTTCAAGCCCGGCGGCCTCCCTGGACTTCCCCTGCTTCACCGGGACAGCGCCGACGGCCGGCGATGGAAGGAGTGGCCATAGGCGAAGATGAACAGAAGAAAAAGAAAAAAGAAAAATAGGAAAATTTACAAAAAAAGACCCTACCTTAAGTTATGTTTCTTCCTTTGATGGTTTGACCGATTCAGCGTGCCACATCAGCCTGACAATGGGGCCTGATGTTAGAAATCATGTTAAGCCGGGTAAAAACGAGAATCAATGCACATTGGAACGAATCTCCACAAAACCGGTGGATTTTTGCAATTTCACCCAATACCAGTGGTTTTGCGTATTTTACACTGAAATGTGGTGGTTTTTTGGAATTTTCTCAGTTCTAGTATTACTTTATAAGTCAGCATAAATAAGCTCAGCCTTAAATCGAGTAAGCAACTGATCTTCTAATAAAAACATGTGTTCTAGCCAGAATGCTTCGAGTGTGCAGAGGCAAAGATTTTACATCAGCTCGCTATGGATCGAGCAAGCTGCAGACGCATATCTGGCACTGCACACGAAAAAAAAAACACGCAGATTCGTACGCCTGTGGCCGTAAAAAAGCCCTGAAACTCGTCGTCCAGGGACAACCGGACAACGTCATGCATTCCTGAAACAATCCCTGTCTCTGAGCTAAGAACTACCAACCAGCCAAGACAAGTAGCAGACGAAAGAAAAAAACAAATCTGGTAAGGAGCGCGAAAATAAACATAGATCTAGACCCCTGGAGGCACCTGTAGAAGGCGAGGACCGGACGAATCGAGAAAAGCCGCCGGTCGGTGGGTCGGCGTCAAGCCGTAAGAGGCACCGCCGCCTTACAGGGGTGTGTGTGCGCGCCGCCGGGCGGGAGGGGGGGGGGGGGGGGGGGGGCTAGGGCGGGCTTTGCGGTACAGGAGCTGGAACCCTAGTTGGTTTCTCGGGATGTACGGCGTCGGTGAGGACGATGGGTGCTCAGGTGGGTGAGCCCTCCGCTACTATTATTGACCAGCGCGACGCAGATGCGAGGAGGGAAGACGAGGGAAATTTCGCGCCAGTGTCTGCGGGTGTTGGTTGGCGGGAAGGGTGCGGCCGCTTTTTTTTGGGGGGGGGGGGGGGGGGGGGGGGGGGGCCGCCGGCGGCGGCGGCGGAGGCAGGGAGGGAGCGGGAAGGGTTTCGCTTTGTGTCTACCACGTGATTGTGCCCAACCGCATCTCCCCTCGGACCCTTAAAAGCCCCCTATCGGTAGGGATGGCAATGGATGCCCATCACCCGTTTACCGGCGGGTAAAAACTCTATTAAGGTAAGGGTTCGGGACAAAAAATATCTATAAGTATATAAATGGGTAAATTTTAAACCCCTCGGGTGTGACGGGTACGGGTAAGGGATCATACAACTCACACCCGTGTACCCATGTATCCATCAATATATCTGACAAGTGCACCTCCGATACAAAATTCTAACTTAGATAATCTATTTTTTCCCGTTAATATCAGCAGGCCAAAGCAACATACATATTTCACGCCTATTATCTCCGTTTACCGGGGTATATTGATGATTGTTGATTGCACACATCCTTTTTTTCTCTATAGTCATAGTCCATTCCTGTAACTCCAGCATGGTATCTCTAGGATTAATTGAGATAACGTAACATACTTTATTGTGATGCTTATTTTGTGGTCTTATATACGGTTAAATTATCTCTTTTCTTGTGTGAGTTTGTGAACTTAATTTATTGTGTTGATGCTTATAAATTATATTGTTAAATGTTGTTTTCTAAAAAAAATGTTCATTTTGATGTGCCGTATATGCGGGTATTTTAACCCACGGGTACCACTAACCCTGTTGGGTGACGAGTATGGAAAAAACTTGCACCCGTTGACGGGTACGGGTGCGGGTGATGGGTATACTCGGGGAGAACAGGTACGGGTATGGGGTGGCTCCACCAACACCCATACCCTGCGGGTGCCATCCCTACCTATCGGGAGTGTCAGCGGTGGAATTCACATTTAGCCCATCCCAAATTTATTTAAGCATCGACGCGGCCTGTTTGTCTACATACCGAACTCAATCCACGGGGCTAGCGGGACGTCGGATGCCGCGTTTCTGACGGAAAGACGTGGAGAAGTTGGCGCGTGAAACAGCTGGTCGGCGCGGGCCACCCATGTCAGCATCAGCGACCGACACGTTCGGTCCATGATCGGTCGGTCTTCCTCCTCGCTTGTCGTGTCCCAGTAATGACGTTGCTGCTCGCTGATCAGCCTTTTGCAGGCGAGCAGGCGATTCGTCCTGTCCGCCACGCCTCCCATCTCGCCTGCCACGCCATCGTCCGCGCATAAAAACCCCCTCCTTCCTCGCGTCTCCTTCTTCCCATTCCATACTCGCAACCCCCTCTCCCATCTTTTCCCAACCACCCAACCGTCGGTCATGGAGAGATACCCCGGAGATGGTGTCGTCGCGAACGGATTCAGGCGGCGATCTCTAAGCGTCCACGAGGCATAGACGCTATGTCAGGCGGGGTACCCAGCGCCGCCGGACATGCGGTGCCCGCACAACTAGGTCCTTAGCGTTGGTGGTCGGCTCGTCCCGCCGGTCCCCCGTGGGAAGGCGCGGCAGGCGGAGATCTACCGCCATTACTAGGAAGTCCTCTCGTCAGAGGAGCGAAACGATCCTGCCTGGGATCCCGGCAACACGCCGGCATGGAACGCTTTCTTCGAGGACCAGCACCAGGCTTGCATTGATGCCTACGATAGCAACGGCCCCCAACCAGAGGACAACAACCTCGAAGGGCGGATCTGATGGTGGAGCACCCCAGGGCGGACGCTCGCCTGGGTCCTCTCCTACATCGCCGCCGGCAACAATCCGCCGCTGATGATGCCTCCTCAACAGAGCCCGCGCTACCCGAACCAGCGGTAGCCGCCGCGATACACCATCCGCTCTTCCTTGACGTCTTCCTCTTTGAGGTCTTTGTCACCTTCATCCCGCTACTCCCCGTACTCCACGTCATCGTCGCGCTTCTCTGCTATCCTCGCCTCGGTGAAGGACGAGTACGAGGAGGCCCGTCCATCGTAGCAGTCGTGTCGGCGCCCCGGCGGCACTACAGTTAGGGGCCGACGCGAGCCATCACCTCCCCATCGCCGCCTGCACCTTGTCAGGCCCGAGTGCCAGGTGAAGGAGTGCACGCTACCACAGGAGTACAAGGCGGACGCCCTCCAACTGAAGATTGATGAGGACCGGAGGAGTTCCTGGGCTAGCGTGTCGCCGAGCGCGCCTCCTTCGAGGTCGTGCCGCTAGTGACAGACGCTTTCGCCAAAGCTTGGTCCATGAAGGAGTACCGACGCGAGCAGGCCGAGCGAGTGCGCCGCCTCGGACTGTTCATCGACCTCGAGGGCGATGACGATGGGCCCGACTGCTCGAACTGGGGGCGATCCGGGCCAGGGCTGCAACACCATGACGCTGCGGACGAAGCAGGAGCCCATCGACGACGACGACTACGCGGTGGCTATGTACCATTGCCTTGGACTGCGCGGCCGTGGTCGGGGCCACCACTAGGTTTTAGGGTTTTTTTCAATTTTTGTATAAACATGTTTGAACTGTTGTGATATCGACGTATTTTCAAGAAATTTCAAATGTTTGAATTTTTTGTATGGGGCATTGCTGGGAGCTAGCGCCCCCCCATACGGCCCAAAATCAGGTTGCGCGGACGCCATATGGGGGGGAAGAGTGGATATGATCTTAGTAGCTTGTCCACCATTGCAATTTCTATCTGATTTGTGGCGTGATTGGTAGCTCGCATGAGGTGCACACGGGTCCTAGGATGCAAAATCGGACTAATTGGATGCATGTCCTCGTTTCATGTTATGGCCCACGCCCCTCAAAGCATCAACCGGATAGGCCTAGTGGGAATGGTTGAATCAAGTGTTTCCCTAGAGCTATCCTTGTTGCGAGCTTTTTGAAAAACGTGGCGTATGAGCAGCTGCAACAATGTGAGATAGCGCGAGCTACCGCTGCATTGAAATTCCAGCAGGAGAAATGTAACATCCCCAAAACTTTAATCCAAGATATTAAGATCCAAATCCCCTAATTTAGAGTTAACAAAAAACTTTTTTTCATTTAAATAATTAAGAATACATATGAGTGTTGCATTAATATAGAATTATTTAAAATTGCCATGTTTGTTTGTTCTAATGGTTGTAAAATGATTTAAAGATGAATGACATATCATATAGATCATTCCCAAACAAAATCCAAAGAAAAAAGAAAACAAATAAGATTAATAAAGGCAAATGGTCACTTTTGCTATTTTAATCCACTAGGTCACTTTAGGTGTTCCTAGAACTCAAATTCCAACAGAAACAATTCTAACTCTTTGCACCCCTTGCTAGTATAGGTAAAGATCTACCAAGGCCCACCTTGTGATCTTACAAAGACAATTAAACCCTAAATTTAAATGGCATTTGAAAATGGAATCAAGTGTATGTACCTAGATCCCAGTTTTTCAAAAACCACTCAAATGAGTTCAAGTTGCCAATCCCAAGAAACCACAGATGCTTAAGCATATGACCAACAACTCCACCAAAAATCTTTTCAAAATTCAATTAAAATGTTCTTGCGGCCATTTTGTCGAACAGTTGGCAGGCAAATAAAATCTGCCTAACAAACACTATTTGTTGATCAATGCTTTGTCGAGCATTTGGCTCAATCTTGTCCCCCCTGCTTTCCTCTGTCACGCAAAGCGCCAGCCTTTCCCGACCAAATGCCACCGCCCCTAGCATCGCCCTTACGCCGTAGCTGACCGCCAGGAGGCAAGCCACCGTCCGCCTACACCGCCCATGCCTCTAGCGCCCTGTACCGTCGTCACCACCGAGCTCACCGTCGCCCTCACGACCTCCTCGTCGAGCCTATAAAAGGAGCCCTCCCCAGCACCAATTCCTCACGCCACTCAACTCCCCTCTCTCTCAGAACCACCTCACAGCATCGTCGGAGCCGCTCGAGCAGCCGTTCGCCGGAATTGCGCCGGAGTTCGCCGTAGCAGAGAAGAAAGGGGCCCGTCGATTTCGTCCACCCCAGGAGCCGCCGCGGCCTCGCCTGAGTCTGTGATACGTCCAAACGTATCTACTTTTCCGAACACTTTTGCTATTGTTTCTCCTCTATACTTGTGTGATTTGGATGCAACTAATGCGGACTGACGCTGTTTTCAGCAAAATTGCCTTGGTGTCTACTTTTTGTGCAGAAAATCAACTACCAGGAAAAATCCCGAAAAATGTGCCAAAAATCCTATTTCACCCGAAGACTCCAGTAGCCAGAATACGAGACGGAGAAGAGCCAGGGGGTGGCCCCACCACCTGGTGTCGCGGGCCAGGCCAGGCCGTGCCAGGGGGTGGTGTGGCCCCCCAGGCACCCCCTCGGCCTCTCTCTTCGCCTATAAGGAGCCTTCTTACCTAAAAACTTCGGGAGGGGGGGTCGACGTTTTTCCAGAAGGAGTTCCGCTCCGCCGCCACCACCAGATTCCATGAAACAGCACCAGAAACTCCGTTCTGGCACCCTGCCGGGACGGGGAATTGGAGGAGATCATCGCCATCATCATCACCATCGCTTCTCCATCGACCATCCATGTTTCCCCCATCTATGAGTGAGTAATCCCCCACTGTAGGCTATGGGGATGGTAGGGATTGGATGAGATCGTTCATGTAATGGCATCAGATTGTTAGGGCATGGTGCCTAGTATCTTTTATTAGTGCTTTATGACTTTGTTATGACTTGTTGTGCTTAATGCTTGTTACTAGGGCCCGAGTGCTATGATTTCAGATCTGAACATGTTATTGATTCATTATGATAGTATTGTTTTCGGTCTTATCTGCAAGTGTATACACACGTTGTTGTCCGGAACCTATGGCCCCGAAGTGACAGAAATCGAGATAACCGGAAGGGAATGGCTTTGATGTGAGGATCACATGTGTTCACAGAGTGTTAATGCTTTGCTCCGGTGCTCTATTAAAAGGAGCAACTTAATTGCCAGTAGTTCCCTAGAGGCCCCGCTACAAACGGGCTGGCACGACAAAAGATGTTGTGCAAGTTCTCATTGCGAGCACGTATGACTATATATGGAACACATGCTTAGGATTGTCTAGTACCTGGATGCTTTATCTTATTTATCTGCAATTGCCCTATGTTCTGTTTGCTATGTGAATTGTCTTGTCCATGCAACGCCCGTCCATGCATCCCTATGCCTGCCGCACTCGAATCCCACTGTTTACTGCTTTTGTTACTACTGTCTTTGCTTTACTGCTGCTGTTACTTTACTATTCCTACTACAAAACGGTTGCTACTGATAAACTGCTGTGAGCAAGATTGATTCCAGGTGCAGCTGAATTGACAACTCAGTTATTAAGGCTTATAAATATTATTTGGCTCCCCTTGTGTCGAATCAATACATTGGATTTCACTTCCCTCGAAAATACTGCGATACACCCCCTATACTTGTGGGTCATCAAGACTATTTTCTGGCGCCGTTGGCGGGGAGCATAGCTTTATTTATCAAGTTCACTTGGATTCTCTATTGTTCGCTGCTATCCATCCATCATGGGCAAGTCTCGTGATGGCAAGGTTCCTATTTTACCATCCACTACAAGAAGAGGTACGGTTCTGAACACCTATGCTGCTCTTGATTCACCGTCTGTTTTGAGTAAGTTCCTTACACCACCACATACAAATGCTACACACACTGTTACTACTGCTGAATCTGAAACTTCTGATGCTTATGATGTTGCTTCTATTATGCTTGATAAGAGTGGTTCATTAGGCCCTTTCCTAGACACTACGATTGCTAGAACTATAGCTGGAAATACCGAAACTCCTAATGAAGACACTACCACACATGTTAGTTCACCTAAGTCTAGTGAAAGTTATGATATTGAAGATGGTTATGTTGAGATGACTAATGAATTTATTAAAGAATGTAAGAACACCCATGATAGGAGCGCTGCTAAGAGTCTCCTTGAGAGGCGTACTATTAGACCCAAATTGTCTCCTGATGCTAAGTTTGCTGCTTCTCCCATAAACATTATAGATGAAGATTATGATTTCTCTCTCGATCTATGTTACATAGCTATTGTCGAGAAAGAACCTTTTTGTGGGACTAAGAATGAAAGTGCGGTAGCACATATGAATGAACTTTCTACCATGAGTGGCTTGTTTTCTGATGATATTAAGATGCGTACTTACTTTGTTGCTAAGATTTTTCCCTTTTCGCTGAAAGGAGAAGCTAAAACTTGGTTTAGTAATTTATCTCCTGGATCTATGTATAGCCCTGAGTGCTTGATTAGTACTTTCCTATAGAAATTTTTCCTCCCAGTGCTAGACAGCTATTTTGCAGGAACTTTTTGATTTTAAACAGGGAGAAAAAGAGGTATTGCCCGAATCTCGGGCAAGGTTTTGTGCTTTGATTCATGCACAGGCTGGAAGTCCATTACCTAAGAATGAGCTTCTTGATATATTTTATAATGGACTAACCGAGGAATCTAGGACATACCTAGATAGTTGTGCTGATTGTGTTTTCAGGAATAGGACTCCTAAGGAAGCTGAGGAATTAATGGCTAAAATAAGCAAGAATTATGAAGATTGGACTCCTCCTAAACAAGCTATACCTGAAGTAATTGTACCTAAACTATCTATTCCGGTGCCTATTCCAACATCAAAGAAGAGGGGAGTTATTGAATTAAATGATGAGGTGATGAAGGAAGCTAAGAAATGTCTTAAGGAGAAGGGAATTAAAGCTGGAGATGTCAAGAATTTACCTCCTATAGAAGAATTATGTAAGCATATTCCCTACTCATCCACTATTGAGGTACACTCTCTCCAACACTTTGATGAAGGTGATATCCCTTACTCTAAACCTCCTGATCAATGCTTAGAAGAATTTGATATCTTTATTGTTAAGCAAGATAACTTTAATAAAAGGGTGCAAAATCATCTAATGGAAAACACTAGAGCTATTGTTGAGTTGAAAGATATTGTGGAAAGAACCTCTAATGATGTTAAAATGATTGTTAAACACTTTCAAATGCTTCAAACTCAAATAGATCAACTCGTTAAAGTGCAAAACGACTTGGTAGTTAATGCTGCTAAAGAAAAACATGCTTATGAAATTAGAACTAGAAGTGGTGCTGCTACCCAGGATCCTCTATATCCTGAGGGGCATCCCAAAAGAATTGAGCAGGATTCTCAACAAGCTGAAAATAGTGGTTCTACTCGTAAGAAAAGGAAAAAGAAACATAAAACTGTTGTAGAACCCTTTGAACCTGCTATAGATCCTAATAGTATATCTATCTCTGATGCTGAAACTGAAAGTGGTAATGAAGAAAATATTGTTCCTAATGAAGAAAAAGTTGAAGAAGAACCTGAAAACCACACTAAGAATACTAAATACACCAAAGAAGATTTTATTGCTAAGAAACATGGTAGTGAAAGAGAACCTTGGGTCCAAAAACCTATGTCTTTCCCTGATAAGAAACACAAGTCAAAGGAAGATGAACACTATAATAAGTTTTGTGAGTGGATGAAGCCTTTATTCTTGCAAATTCCTTTGACTGATGCTATTAAATTGCCTCCTTACTCAAAGTATATGAGGACATTGTCTCGAATAAAAGGAAGATCCCTAACGAAGAAAATTCTTCTTTGCTTGCTAATTACTCCTTCAATGGTAAGGTTCCTAAGAAACCTGGAGACCCAGGGATTCGAACTATCCCTTGCTCTATTAAGAACAGTTATGCTAAAACTGATTTGTGTGATTTGGGAGCTGGAGTTAGTGTTATGCCTTTCTCTCTCTATAAGAGGCTTCAACTTGAAAAATTAATACCAACTGATATATCTTTGCAAATGGCTGATAAATCTACCACTATTCCTGTGGGTATATGTGAGGATGTACCTGTTCAGGTGGCTCACAATTGCTTGATATTAACTGATTTTGTTGTGCTTGAAATGCCTGAAGATGATAATATGTCTATTATTCTTGGGAGACCTTTTCTTAATATTGCAGGAGCTGTTATTAATTGTAATCAAGGAAAGGTGACCTTCAATGTTAATGACAAGGAACATACTGTCTATTTCCCCAAGAAGATTGAAAGGACTTATGGTTTGAATTCAATTGAACATGTTGAAGGCATTCAAGTTGGAGAAATATATTGTCCCATACCAAGAGAAAAATTTGAAACTATTATGATTGGGACCATTGTTATCAAGGTTGAGGTAACATAATCATTAGTGGAGTACAAAGTTTTGTATCATATGCAATTGTTTTGGTAGCAAGACTTGATCAACCTTGTTAACAAAAGGATTCCATTGAACAAAACAATGTTTTCATTATGATTATCTCCGTTTATTTCTATCCTTTGCATTTTAGTTTTTGCTTTCGTTTAGTTTTCTTTTTGTTGTTAGTTGCTTGCATGCTAGAACTTCTATAGTTCTAGCCTTGTTTTGTCCTTGCATCATGTTTCCAAAAGAAACAAATATGTCTGTCAGAAAAATCATTCTTCTAAGCCTGAAAATGCCCAAAAATAAAGTGTCTCGAAAAATTCCAAAAAATTCATATTAAATTTTTTCGTGAAAAAAGGGGCAGAGGAGTACTTGGGAGGTACCAGGGGGGCCCACCAGGCAGGCACACCACATGGTGGCGCGGCCAGCCTTGGGTGGCGCCATGCCCTGGTGTGGGCCACCCCTGGCCCCCCACTAACTCTCTCACCTGCCACTTTCTTCTCTCTCCCGAGTAAGCTCCAGTTCATATCTCAAAATCGCGTTCTTGTTGTGCTTGCTCTCGATTTTTTTAGATCTCCTTGCTCAACCCATCTTTCTTGCTAAAATTTGGAGCAATTGTTCCCAGGTATGTGACTCCTCCCCTTGTCCAAGTAGATTTGTGTTTAGTGGATTATATGTTGAGTATTTTGCTGCTGTAGGTGACAGGTTATGAGGGCTTGTAAGCTTGTTTGATGCTTAGAGATATAGTTTTGATGCATGTTTAGGCCTCTTGCAAGTCCCTATGAGTAGGATCGTTCATTATATTTACTTTGTAATCACTTGTTTAATAGGTGTTTAAATTTCAGAATACCAAGCATGAACAACCATACTTTTGGAGAGATATTTGAGAGTGATGCACCTAGGAGGTCGAGGCCCTCGAGGACAGCCTCTCAAGCTAGGCCATCATACAATGAAGATCTCATTGCAACTCGTATTGGTAGTAAAAGGGATGATGGGGATGCTCACCCATCCTCTTTTCCTTGTTTTACTTTCTTACAAGCTGCAGGTATTCTTAATGATTTCTTGCTACTGATTGAGAGGGTTGGTTTGACCTCATATATGCAAGATGAGAGTGCACAATACGCTATGCTCACCAAAACTTTTGTTGAGAGCTTCACGTTTACTAACACACCCTATCAGTCTACCGTCTCTTTTAAATCTATGATCTGCCCTTCACCATGCCTTTGGAGAGATTTTGCAGTATTGTAGGTGTGCGTATGACAGGGACCGTGAAGAAAATTCAAGGGTGACCCGCTGATTTGTTGGAGCTTTACCGAGGGGTGACCAATGATGATGACCGCGTGGCGCAACGCGGAAAGATAAGAAATATCCAACTCCCTGCTCTTAGATACTTTGCATATTATTTTGCTACTAGTGTACTGGGTAGGGAGAACACAAGTAATATCTCCAATTATCATTTAGCATTCCTTGCTGCTGCGCTTAACAATGATACTCGGTATAATCTTGGCTCGCTTATTGCTCCCCGCCTAGCTGCTAGGGGGCCTATCTATGGGGGCATCATTGCATCGCGCATAGTCAATGCATTAGGTCTTTTAGTGGATCCCTATGATGCTATGCTGGCACCACAGAGGCTTGACCTTGTTGCCATGAAAACTCATCACTTTGTCACTGTTACCTCTAATTTGAACAATCTAGTATATAGGATGCTTTTCACTGACGGGGATGAAAGGGAGATCCTTTTGCCATAGCCTGCTTTGTTTAGTGTTCACAAGAGACCGTGGTCGTGCTCCAAGGAGGAGGTGGACGAGCAGCTTCGCTTGCTGGGTTTCCACGAGCAGCACCAGGAGGATGTGCCCTCCTATGATTACTCCGCGCATTACAGAGGGACGTACTCGAGCTCACACCAGGATGAGGGGACCTCTTCGTCGTACCACGATGACACTTCATCCTGGCCAGCTTGGGATTGATACCCATTTAGGCCAAAAGCCTAAGCTTGGGGGGAGGTACACCGACACCGCACTCATCTCCATATCATGTTGCGTCGGTACTTTGTATATTCATGTTTTCATTCTCTTTTCAGTTTTCGTCCTTCTTTGCTTTTGCTTTCTAAAAACACAAAAAGACCAAAAATATTTCTGTTATTTCTCTTTGGTTTGCTTCTTCTTTTTGCCTTGGTTTGTTTTTCCCTTTTTGCTTTGTTTGAACTATTCGAAAAACCTAAAAAGATTTTGCTTTGCTTGTTTTTCTCTTTTGGTTCTTATTTAAAAATCGAAAACACCAAAAATATTTGTCGTTCTTCTTTGGTTTTTGCGAGTTTGCTACAAGGTTCGGCAATCCTCAGTTGATATTGGTTTCATATTATTATTCAAGCCACACAAGTGAAGAGCAATAATGAGGATCAATGACATCTTGAGGCTTGGTAAGAGGCTGGTAACGAACTCTATTTGTTTTCAATTTTGTACATATACTCATCACTGTGGGCATGCTTAGTCCGTTCATGTAGGGTGTATGTTATCTTTGGATGCTTAGTAGTTCTTGCTTTCTTATGATTAGCTTCAGCTCGCTAATATTTTGTAGCATGTGTTATAAATGTTTGCTTGCATTGCTCTATTCATAAATTGGTATGACACCGTGGTATCCTCCTCTGAATGTTTCATTTGAATTGACTTGGCACATGCTCACGCATGCACAGGACTGTGATAATCAGTTAAGCCTTGATGAATTATTTTGCCTTGAGGATCTTGAATCACTTTCATGCCATGAGTAGTCATGTTTTGTTACAAGCATGATAATGACAGCTATTGCTCTCTCGTTTGTCGCTCCCTTACTATTGCTAGCCTTCACCTCCACTGAGTGTTTTACTCATGTCTCCAACTCCCTAAACCAAATATTTCCAAAGTGTCCACCATACCTACCTATTAGCATCATTTGCTACTCCCGTGCATATTCAATATGCCTTGTTTTCTTCCGAATAAAATGTTTGCTTGTAAAGAGAAAGTTAGTTAGTAAAGCTCTCACGAACTTGATGGCACACTTTATTTTCTTGCACTTAATAAACCTGAACCATTGTGAACTCTCCACGAAAGTTATATGCTTGCAAATTATAAGCTGGGGATTAGCAGAACTGTGCTGTCACGGAGAACGCTTTCAACACTTGTAAATATATACCCAGTTGATATCTTGCTCTTTTGTTTGCGGATGTCGTCAGTGTGAAATAAAAGGGGAGCTTGTAAGTCCATGGAGTTATGTATGTGTGTTAGAGAAACGCCTGGGCCGCTGGTCTAATCCATGCTGACATGGTGGAAACCTGCAGCGTAACCATAATGATATCTATGAAGCATTCTTCTTATAAAAAAGAGAGAGATAGATATTGACAAAAAGAAAAAAAAGAAATTTATGAAAAGAGGAAAGAGAGAAAAAAGCACCATTTTCCCATGGTAAATAAGAAGATTGTTGAGATACTCATTGTCTGCTTGCCTTGTCATTTTGATATGGGGATTCTTCTGTATCATCGGGCAAGGGGTACCCCGTTGGCGGTTCTCAATGATACGCACATACTTACGATGACAAGAACTTACCGGTAACTAAAGTTGCGTAGCATGAGGAGCGGCCCTCGTACTCAAGGGACTTGGGATTTTCAGTTTATAGTCTGCCAAGCATATAACTTAGATTGGACCTCACTTTCACCTTAACCACATTAAAGATGCTTATGATAGGGGCAATGAGAGCTCAAAGCTAATGAGTACCATACTTTCAGCATTTGGAAGCCTTTCAAAATTATTCAAAACCTTTTCTTCTACTTGTTGAGTCTCCACATATTCTTTGAGCACCTTCTTGAGAGCATAGTTGTCATTCTTTGTATTTTGTTCCACTACTTGATTATTTGTGTTATGACTTTGATGCTTGTATCCTTGATATCTTTACTTCTAGTCATCACTTGAACTTCAAAGGTGCCTTGGCATTCATAATCAAAGGGCAAGCAAGATACCACTCTATCATACCTTTTTATGAGCATTGTAATGTTGCTTATGTTTGTGCTTCATGCTACTTATTATTCTTGAGTTGGAATCTCTTCATAGCTTGCAATGACTATTAAGTAGACTCAGTTGCATACTCTTTATTATGAACTGTCTAAGTAGTTGATCACATTGCTGAGAATATTTACATCATATGAAGCAAATGTGTTTGTGAAAGTTCTTTTATCACACTCAGTTTTCAACTGAATTTCTTGAGGACAAGCAATAAGCTAAGCTTGGGGGGAGTTGATATGTCCAAAACGTATCTACTTTTCCGAACACTTTTGCTATTGTTTCTCCTATATACTTGTGTGATTTGGATGCAACTAATGCAGACTGACGCTGTTTTCAGCAGAATTGCCTTGGTGTCTACTTTTTGTGTAGAAAATCAACTATCAGGAAAAATCCCGAAAAATGTGCCAAAAATCCTATTTCACCCGAAGACTCCAGTAGCCAGAATACGAGACGGAGAAGAGCCAGGGGGTGGCCCCACCACCTGGTGTCGCGGGCCAGGCCAGGCCGTGCCAGGGGGTGGTGTGGCCCCCCCAGGCACCCCCTCGGCCTCTCTCTTCGCCTATAAGGAGCCTTCTTACCTAAAAACTTCGGGAGGGGGGGTCGACGTTTTTCCAGAAGGAGTTCCGCTCCGCCGCCACCACCAGATTCCATGAAACAGCACCAGAAACTCCGTTCTGGCACCCTGCCGGGACGGGGAATTGGAGGAGATCATCGCCATCATCATCACCATCTCTTCTCCATCGACC
Source organism: Avena eriantha (assembly GCA_910589775.1). NCBI lineage: Eukaryota > Viridiplantae > Streptophyta > Magnoliopsida > Poales > Poaceae > Avena > Avena eriantha. The sequence goes on along the minus strand of OU342743.1, from coordinate 428,846,913 downwards.
ATCCATGTTTCCCCCATCTATGAGTGAGTAATCCCCCACTGTAGGCTATGGGGATGGTAGGGATTGGATGAGATCGTTCATGTAATGGCATCAGATTGTTAGGGCATGGTGCCTAGTATCTTTTATTAGTGCTTTATGACTTTGTTATGACTTGTTGTGCTTAATGCTTGTTACTAGGGCCCGAGTGCTATGATTTCAGATCTGAACATGTTATTGATTCATTATGATAGTATTGTTTTCGGTCTTATCTGCAAGTGTATACACACGTTGTTGTCCGGAACCTATGGCCCCGAAGTGACAGAAATCGAGATAACCGGAAGGGAATGGCTTTGATGTGAGGATCACATGTGTTCACAGAGTGTTAATGCTTTGCTCCGGTGCTCTATTAAAAGGAGCACCTTAATTGCCAGTAGTTCCCTAGAGGCCCCGCTACAAACGGGCTGGCACGACAAAAGATGTTGTGCAAGTTCTCATTGCGAGCACGTATGACTATATATGGAACACATGCCTAGGATTGTCTAGTACTTGGATGCTTTATCTTATTTATCTGCAATTGTCCTATGTTCTGTTTGCAATGTGAATTGTCTTGTCCATGCAACGCCCGTCCATCCATCCTTATGCCTACCGCACTCGAATCCTACCGTTACTGCTTTTGTTACTACTGTTTTTGCTTTACTACTGTTGTTACTTTACTATTCCTACTACAAAACTGTTGCTACTGATAAACTGCTGTCAGCAAGATTGTTTGCAGGTGCAGCTGAATTGACAACTGAGTTGTTAAGGCTTATAAATATTCTTTGGCTCCCCTTGTGTCGAATCAATAAATTGGGTTTCACTTCCCTCGAAAATACTACGATACACCCCCTATACTTGTGGGTCATCAGTCCGTCGTCGTCTCCTCGTTCGATCGCCCCCATCGCCACACTAGCTGGAGCCCTGGTATGCCCCCTTTTGTGGCATCCCGTAAAACCACTACTAGAAAATCGCGGTGTTTTCGCGCATTGCATCATCATGACCGCATGCTCATGTCATCATGCCACCTTGCATTTGAGAATCGTCATGTCATCTTGCATTTGTTTGCATAAAACTATTTTTGAAAAGTCTGTTTTTGTTTTCTAAACGCCCCGTTATTATTTTAAATCAAAACCCGGGTTTCCGGATTATTTTGTTTTGCCTACCAACGGTTTGCAAAAGCCTCGGTTTTAATAAATAAAATATTTAAATTATTTTTGGGAGGCAGCTAGCCAGGCCCGAAAGCCTAGCCGGCCACGTCCAGATAAAAATCCTAACTACCCCAGATAACACCCAAACCTTTTCTACCAAATACCCTACCCCTATTTCCTACCCAGCCCCCTCCACCTCACCCTGCCCAATCGCTGCGTGACACCTCACCAACCCCTCCCTTTTTCCCTCCACCTCACCCACCTGACCAACCCCCACCTGCCCTATTATTCCTCCATCCTGCCGCCGCCTGGCGCGTATCCCCATCCCCCGCACCAATCCCCACCCGACGCCACCTACGCCCCGTCCACCTCACCTGCCTGCCCCGATCCCCGCGCTCGAACCCCACCCCGCGTACACCACCAACCCCGCCTCTCCTCGATCCCTCCCCACCTACCACATCCTCGCCTCGATCCCCGTCGCAAGCAACCACCGCCACAGGCGCCCCTCCGCCCGCCTCTGCTCGCCAGCAACCGCCGCCGCGGGCCTCCTCACCGAGGCCTTCTTCCCCGCTGCAGAGCTCGTCCCTACCGCCTCGGCAAGCGCCGCCACCATCTTCCCTCGCCGTGCTCCTCCCCGTGCTCGGCTCCGGCCACCGCCAGGCCCTGCGTGCCCCGCTCCCCACCGGGTTTCTAGCCGCCACAACGCCGAACTCCGTCGTCAAGCTCCTCCACCCCGGGCCGCTCATCCTTGCCGCCGTTTGAGCCTTCCGCGCGACGCCGCCGCAGACGTTTCCGTGGCCGTCTGCCTCGCCCGCCTCCTCCCTCCGGCATCCTCCCTCGCGCCTCCGGTCGTCTCTCCGGGCATCGGCGCCCGCGGTCGCCGCCGCTGCTTCCTCCACGGCGCCATGAGCTCGGCCTTCATCTCCTTCCTAGCGCGTCGACATCCACTGTCAGGTTGCTCTTTGCTGCCATGCGTGCTTGTCCAGGCCAACCTGTTCCTGCTTGGTTTCTCAGTGATATGGATGTGGCTGATGGGCTCCTTGTTGGTTTTTGGAGGTGATGTTGTGATACAGACGTTGTAGTGAAGATGGTGGTGCTGGGATTTTGTAGTTGAATCTGTGGGGTACTCTCGGGTGATGGTTGATGTGATATTGGAAGTGGTGTGGCCGAGAGAAGACAACATGTGAGTAGACGGTGTGCAAGATCATCCCGCCGTTGCCAAGACCGCCCGCCGACAAGACCATGATATCTCGAGGAGACATGAACGCGATGAGAAACGAATCAAGTACGAGGCCACTCAAAGATTGCCAAGGCAGGAAGTACCCGAAGGATTCGGTGAAGACCCCAAGATCTCCTCCTCAAGCCCAAAGATCCGAAGATCGAACCTCGGCGCTTTTCTTCCTCCTCGAGTTCCCTTCACGGATCCAAAGACCAAGCCCCGGAAGGCAAATCCCGCCGAGACCGACCCCGGACCACATCGAACCCCAAGATCTTCGACCCCTAATGTGATTCCCTTTTCCGAGACCCTATTTTTATAATATGGCATTATCAACTGTCGCATAATAAATTGTTCATGCTTGCATACATGTTTGTGGTTTGGGGGTACTTTGTCGATTCACTTAATAATTAAATATGGAGTCTATATGCGGGCTATTCTAGTCTTATTCCGGACTCCATTTAAATTTGTGTAGTGAATCGATGCCATGAATTGCCTTGTTAATACAACCTTTAAATTGCGGGGGTTCTAAATAACTTGAACCGCTTAATTAATTGTCGGGACCCCGGTTCCGCTTAATACTGCCTAATTGCACCGCATTTGCATCATATCATGATCATGCCGGATTTTCTGCCGTAGTATTAAATATTGCATCCGGTGTTTCTGCTAGAGTTTGCTTCTCCGCGGATTAGACCAATGAGTGGATGCGAGTATCTACAAGTTCTCCGGATATGATTCGTCGGCAGTGTTTGCCCAGGCGAGCATTCTCCCCCATTCTACGTATTTTGCATTTATAGTCTTTATTTCCTCCTGTTGATCTATTGCTATCCATGTCGCGATGCTTTAGTTTCCGTCCACCAGTTATATCCCATGCAGCCTTTATATTGCCTTGGACACCTCCTATTACCCGTGTTTGGTAGATAGCTGGCCTTACGAGTCGTAGATGCTTGCTCAGGTGCAATCTCGTGTTGTCAAGTACCTTAGTTGTTGAAAGGCTGGCAGATGTTTATGGAGGAGATGTTTATTGGTGGAGATGATCATGACTTTGAATACAACTATTAAAAATGCTAGATATAACTAATGCAGAGGCATCTGTGGGCAATAGATGTTATTTGGTTCTTCCACGCTCACTTGTGTCCCGTAGGACCCGGAGTACTTGATACCTGTTCCTTGATTTTTCGCACTATCCACATCCGGGAGGCCTTATGGACCCCCCCCTGAGCCAGAGCTTGATTCATTTCTATTTCTTGGGGCCACAAAATAGTTTGGGGCTTTCTTACTATTCTGTACTTATGCCATGTTACTGACTTATTTAAGATTGTGCGTGGAGCACCTGTACTGTTTTGGATCGCGCCACGTTTTCGCGGTATCGACAAGCCCAGTCACACTTTCGGGTTCCCAGTCGTTTACAGCCGTCGTCGCAAACCCTGGGTCCATTCCGGAGCCGGCCAACTTCGTTGCGGGTAGCTTAGTGGGGTGCCCCCCTAAAATATTTCTGAATCCTGTGATCGCTTTGTCGTGAATGCCTCGTTGGGTTTTGAGTTGGTTTTTCCGAGGTTGATCGAGTGTGTGTTGCTATTTGTGCACCCCTGCAGGGTAAATCTTTCTGAAAGCCGTTTCACGGTTATGGACGACTTAGAGCACAGTATCTCGATCATAGACAAGCATAACTAAAGTAGTGCTATAAATTTGACTTAATATGTGACTAGTAAACAGATGCAACTATAACGGAATGGATATTAAAAATGCCAACAACTGGTGGAGCTGGGTTGTTTCGTGACATGCTGTACCTGCCTAGTAAGTATTACAACTCCAATGGAATGTGATAAAAGTGCCAAAAATTGCTGGGTTTGGGATTCCTCAGGACACTTATATCTGACTAGTAAATGTTCCAACTGCCACGGATTGATTAATTAAAATTGCCCACTACTTATGCTATCAGGATGACTCATGCTATCTATATCTGAATAGTAAGTGTTGCAACTAAAACGGAATGAGTAAAATTGCCAACTGTGTGAGTTCCTTGGTCTGACTTCCTCGTTTGGTCTCGAGGGGGAAATACCAGGATGGGTTTGTTTGGTGTTAGCTTCAGGTTGGATCCGAATAGGTCTTTGTTACCCCTCTCTAATAGCCGCCAGTTGTATCAAGTCTCTATAGGTTGTTTAGTGCCGCTGCGCTGCCGCTTCAGCCCACCATACCTATGTAGGCGAGAGCCGCCTAATTCTAGCCTCGCCGTGTACTGGCCTCAGTACTGACGCTCCTCTTTTTCCTTTGCCCTTTGTCGGCACCCCTTTTGTTTTAGCAGGTTTGAGATCAACGTCGTTAGCAGGGTTACCCTTCCGGCTTGGCCTGGGCAGGTTTATGGACGCCATTGGTTATTCTTCAGGGCTCTTAGCCCCATTTGCATCTTGTCCGTAGTCGGGCGCTTTATCGTTTTCAAGGTGATTTGAATCTTTGTATTGTATATTTGTATCCTTGACTCGTTGAGTCGCTGTTGTATATATATATATATATCTGTTCTTTGGGTCCCATCGAGGACTGTTGTGTAATGGTATTACTTCGATTTCCACCCGCACGAAAGTGCCTGGTGGGCGTCCTTGAATCGTTTCTATGCGGGTTTGGCGGGAAGCGCTAAAATTTGCATAGGGCCGATTTGAGAATAGGTCTTTCTTACCCCTCTCTAATAGCCGCCAGTTGTATCAAGTCTCTATAGGTTGTTTAGTGCCGCTGCGCTGCCGCTTCAGCCCACCATACCTATGTAGGCGAGAGCCGCCGAATTCTAGCCTCGCCATGTACTGGCCTCAGTACTGATGCTCCTCTTTTTCCTTTGCCCTTTGTCGGCACCCCTTTTGTTTTAGCAGGTTTGAGATCGACGTCGTTAGCAGGGTTACCCTTCTGGCTTGGCCTGGGCAGGGTTATGGACGCCATTGGTTATTCTTCAGGGCTCTTAGCCCCATTTGCATCTTGTCCGTAGTCGGACGCTTTATCGTTTTCAAGGTGATTTGAATCTTTGTATTGTATATCTGTATCCTTGACTCGTTGAGTCGCTGTTGTATATATATATATCTGTTTTGTGGGTCCCATCGAGGACTGTTGTGTAATGGTATTACTTCGATTTCCACCCGCACGAAAGTGCCTGGTGGGCGTCCTTGAATCGTTTCTATGCGGGTTTGGCGGAAAGGGCTAAAACTTGCATAGGAACGATTTGAGGGTGTTACACCTTTGTACCCTCACTGAGCCGCTAGGGTTCCGTCTCGCTGGCGACCAGTCTATCGTCGACGATGAACCACCACCGTCGATCTAGGTTCTAATCGCACGGCCCACATTGCCCCGTACCGCTTCGCGTTAGAAGAGCCGCTGACATATGGACCCTCCTATCAGTTGTCCTCTGCGTCGCGGAGTGTAACTGGGCCGGCCCATATTCTTTCCCGCGCTGTCCCTACAATTCAAATAATGATTTTCCTTTTTAAACTTAATCTGGATTTTGTCCCCTAGTTTGAAAAATCAATTTAGAGAGTTCTGCTTAACCAAATTGAATGATTCAAATTTTGCTAGAAAGATAATTAAAATCTCTATCCAAGACCATTGGATTTAAATCATTTAGAGTTATAGATCACATATAGCAAAAATAACAAGACATAGACTTTTCTGCATTCAAACATTTTTCAAAAAATCAACCATAATAGCTTTTGAGTTGATTCCACCTCTCAAAAATCACATTTGAATATACCTATCTAAATTTTTAAAAATATTTAGGTTTGCGTACAGTGACTTTGGACTAGTACCAAAATAATGCTAATAGGCATTTCTAGTCACTTTAAATCATTTAAATATTAATCTTAGACTTTATAAAAGGTGATCCAACATTTAAATCTCATTCCCATGTATTAGAATATGTGATGATGACATGTGTATTGTTTGACGACATAATGTACTAAATAGACTAGTTAAGTATTGTTTGGTGATTGTGTATTCCGTATGTATTTATAGACGATAGTACCGACCAAGTCTACGAAGAGGAGGAATTCTACCCCGAGGAAGAAGAGGAGAATTTCAACCACTGCACCAACCAAGGCAAGCCTAGCACTTCAAGTAAACTTAGCAAGCTAGAATTAACCAAGATAACCTAAGCAAGATGCATTAGGCATGCTTTGGTTATACCTCTTTGATTTATACCAATCCCAAGTTTTACTTACAAGCTTTACTTTCTTTTACTTTACCAAAGTTCTTTACTTTGTTTATAGATAGCATAAAGAGTATAAAACTTGGCCTATCTAGTTATACTTAGATGTCATTCTATGGCATGAGATTGAGATTAGCATCCCACCTTAGTGAGGAGGACTATCTCGTGGCCAGACTATGAGGAGGATTATCCGGAAGAAGGACAGAAGGATGGATACGAAAACTAGGATCATCTCCCATCGTCAGCATTGCGTGTGACACTGAAGATGGAGCCCACCGCTACACTATTTATTCCGCTACGTATTTGTACTAAGACTGGATCATGAGATCCTTTATTTGTGTAAGACGTTATTATGGTTTGTAATGGATGATGTACTATGATATCCAATATGTTGTGTCTCGCAAAAATGGTAATCCTGGGATTGCGATGTATGGCATAACAGGCATCTGGGATAAAAACCCGGGTGTTAATAAGAAATTCGGTCACCGTCCGCCAAAACTCGACCCCCTATTTAGTGTTGCTCTCTCACCGCCAAATTCCAAATATACCACCCCCAACCGAACTCTCCCCTCGCCTGAGATCCATGGTGTCGGCGGGAGCTTGTTCACCGGCTTGGTCCAAGAGCTCGGAGCCCTTCTCCATCTTCCTTGACATGTGTGTTGAATCCTCTCCATTGTCGGTAAGTAATCTTTAACCCTTGATGTGGTCGATTAGATCCGTAAGATTGCTATGGAGGTTCGTGTATCTTTGTTGATTGTCACACCTTACTAGTTCAGTGCTTAGAATAGGAAGGATTCGTGATGGTCCTTGAGATTTTGAGCTCCATGGTTTAGGTATGAAATCTTTTGTAGGCCTCCATGCCTTCTCCACCGTCCAACACAGCGATGGTGCTCGTGCCTTCTTTTGTGTCGAGCACAGGGATGGTGATCCTTCGTTCGTTCCCGTCGAGCATAGACACGGTGGTCATGCCGGTTTCCCCCTCTTCGCCAACTTCTGCACTAAATCCTGCTCCTGAGCCTGTAAGAACCTCTTTGCCTATATTGCTTGTTGATCAAATCATATGCACTGTTGTAGTTTGATGCATAATGTGTTAGCTTTTGCGTAGGTCTGAGCATCTTCTCTCGATCTGTCTGCTCCCTCAATGAAGATTGATATGTCCTGGATGCAGCCTAACAATACAGATCCTGGGCCATGAAAGTATCTGCCCAAACCTCCAATGGTTTGGGAACCATCTTTGTCAGAGTTTGTCCTAAATAGGATCTGTGAGAAAGTTGGCAATGGGGCAGACTTTGTCAGAGGCTCCAAAGAAAACAATATACAGAGTGTTTGCAATTATGTTATTAACTACACAGGTATTACAGTCGCACGTAATCAGCTTTACAACCACATGAGGAAGTGAAAACATAAGTGGAGGTCGTTGGGCTAGGTTAGGGCATTTCAAGGAGTGACATTTGGCAAGGAGAGAACAGCCTTCATGATGGATGAGGACAAGTTGATGAAACACCTCATAGTTAGGATGCATATCACTTCTTTTCTTTAGTTCTTTACTTGTTCATTCTATTCTTAGTGTGTTGAAGTAACACCATGTCTTCTCAATCGTAGTGTTACCCAAAGCACCAAGATTTGATCAACAAACCTATTCCTAACTACACGCAAATGAAGATGATCTTCGAGGTTAAAAATGTGAGTAACAATTGTTTAATGATGTCGTAGTTACTAGTGGAAGCCATCAACTACCTTGTGGACAACAAGGTCCATGGTAGCAACTATGTTGCGATCAATGCATTAGATCGGAGGGTCTAGCTTAGGACATGGTTGTGCAAGCGCTTGTGTTAGTCATGCTACTTTGTTATTGTGACTGATGGTGTTCGTGACCTGATGAGGTCATGTATATTTTGGAACCTATTGTACTATCGATTCCACTAGTTAGGAATTGCTCAAAATTGCTGCATGGACTGTAATATTTTGGGATGTGGTATATACTAACCCCTATGATGGTGAACTTGTGATGTATCACGAGCCATAGTTTTTGGTTAGCTCGTGCTACATCAGTAAATATGGTAACTGCTAGTTAGGGTGCCTAGTATCACCCTATTATGATGAATTGTGTTATGTTGAACTCATTTGCCTATTAGTGTTTATGTATGTGTTGGGTAACCTCGTCAGTCAATGGAATAGGTTACGACAACACTGGTTAGAGTTGCAACAAAACGACAGGTCTTGTGTTTTGTCTATGATGGAAAGCCGTAATATAACCAATCAAACACCCGTGCTACCGTTCCTAGACTCATGCATGAAATCTCTTTGTGGGCAACCAAACAAAGTTCACAACGTGGCTCCAAGGTTATTTCCCCAAGCCATGATCCCTAGTCACAGGCACCCGGGGGCCCAGAATATCCCTAGGCTACCAATCATGCCCTTATGTGCTCGGTGCTCGACTTAGTTATAGCAACTCTAGTAAATGTGGCAAAAGTTTGTATTGTGGAAATATTTTATTTCCTGCGATCCTTGACAGAGAATTAGGAAAAATAGTACCTAACTCTATCCTAGCGAAACTATGGCAACTAATTTGAATAAGAGGAATTACACTAAATTCTCGACCATTTTCATGGTATGGCGCTAGTTCCGATAGAATATACCCTGTATAATTCGTACATAAACTAAATGTTACCGGCTTTTACTTCCAAAGCACAAATAGTTTTCAAATTATAAGTATCCAAATTCCTTGTTTGAAACACACATGTACATTCACACATGTACACCTACCATTTGAGAAGTAGCGGTAAAATTAATACCCTTCAATGATTCGTTGAGCACGATAGTTTGTCACGATTGAGGTGGTGGTCCTGAACGCCAGAGGGGTACCCCAGTCAGTCCTAGAGGTGGAGAAGGAGTAGGTCCACTAAGAATCGCCTTCTTAGTCTCGTTGGGCCGGATGCGGCCGATCTGACCTAAGATCCGACAAAGGCATTGGTACGTCGATAGATTTCCCTTGCATAGGAGAGGGGAGGAGGTGGATGAGCTGTCTAGGCCCCGGTGAAGAAGCGCCGAGCTTAAACACGGTGGAAGGATGATGGGTTCGTTGCATCCACTACAAGAAATGTTTCCACCCCAACGATTTGGCCCGTCGTTTGTCGTATAAGGCGCGTCTTCCGCGACAAATTTCTTTACTCGACCGTGGCCGATGAAAAACTTTTTTCCCCGATTTCGCGGCCCTCTACTGTGATACCCCGAGACCAGGGTTAAACAAATCCCAAGCATTAGCCTGACACTAGGTGAATACCCGTGTGTTGCCACAGAATAACCAAACAAAAATACATAGGCACACTCATGCAAACAATTTTTTAATGTAAAAATTATGTATTGATCAAACGATGATTCTTCCCTTTCTTCCTTTAGTCATAATGTCCCCTTAACCATCTCTCCATGCAAAGATAAAGCAACTTCCCCCTCAACCTCCCTTTCTGTTATCTTTATTAACCCTTTCAGTGATATCAACATCATTTAAGAACGTTTTCATCTTGCCTTACCATTACTTATCCACCTTCTCTAAACTTAAGCAAATAACAATGTATTTTGTGCCTAAATAATAAATGAAACGGTCCTTACCTATCAGGGCAAAGGTAATATGGTATTAAATGTCTTACATATGAAAGATGAAGATGCACGTGTTGTAGTGAGAATTCTTATTCACTACAAAAAACCTCCCTATAGCAATGTATATTTAGCAACGTCTTAGATATTCGTTGTAATTTTTTATAGTAGATACACATGTATGTGTTGCAGGATAGAACTTTTGTCTGTCATACATATTCCAATCGAAAAAACTTCATTAGCTCAGCCTACTAAGTACGTATCGCATTAACTATTCTTTATCCTCACCACCCGTCCAACTTGGCCACAAACAAACACCCGCCATTTCCTCTTCTCTCCTCCTCCAAACTTAGCCGCCTCCCTCCGCTCCCTCAATGCGCCATGGGCGAGCAGGACCTCCTCGCCGGTGACACTGGTCATGGTGCAACCTCCCACTCCTCGCTTCGGATTGATTGGATTTGGAGAGTGGATGTATTGAAGGTATGAATCGACTACAACTTCGTGTTTGTGTACCATGAGATCCCCTTAATCCGTGAAGTGATTGTTGTGTAGACAAGATAGATTTGGGATACTCCAAGATGCGATGATTTCTGGAAGCTCCACGGTGATTTGGAGCATATGGGGCACGACTGATAAAAGGCATGGTAGAGGTTCAGTTTTTAGATGCAATTTCTATTTTCCTCGGTTAGACACCTCTCATTTTCCCTTGGCTTGACCCGTGTTTTTGAGTATTCCCGGATTTTTGTGTGTCAGTGGCCACTCCTGTCGTCGGCATGTCAGCACGTGTAATTATATCTTTCCCGGTTGGATTGTTTATTTTGATAACTTAGGAGCACTATAGACTCTAGCATAGTTTTTATCTTGTAGCTTTCCAAGATAAGAGCTAAATACGCTTTTGGTACCACAACTTGCACGCCCGAGACGTTTTAGTCCAAATCTTGCAAACTAGACAAATTGCTACCACAACTTGTAGGCGGGAGACGTTTTCGGTCCCAACCAATCAGGAGACGACAATTTGCGGCCAAGTGGACAGGTGACAAGTGCCGGTTAGTCTAGGATCGTATTAGAAATAGAAAAACAGGCTAGTGATCACACTTTTATAGAAACCCCCTCCCCCACAGGATATTTTATATGGAAACTCTCCCCTGATCACTCTGTCTTGTTTGTCCTGGACGCGCGCGACGCGGTGCCAGAAGTTGGCAACGACGAGTTCGTCCGTGGACTCGTCTCTGCCTAGATCTAGTGCACCATGAGGCTCAGGCAGCATGGAGAAGACCCCCCCCCCCCCGCGTATGGCATGCTACTTTCCTTCTCTCCCGTCCTCGTTTTATCTCCTATTGCGGCGCTGGTGGTGGTGTTCACGACAGGTGCATGATCGGTGTTACTTTAACTAGATCTGGGGCTTAAAATCGTGGGTAAATAGTGTGTTTAGGGTAACCAGAGGTCCTAGAAGGGTGAAGGTGGAAGAAAGGTGTCGGCTTTGTGGGCGCTGTGATGAACTAGTCGCGGTTGTGGAAAATTTGATTGAAATTCGTGAAAAGTTTGATGCTTTTGTACATAATACAGGCTATATAGGATACCTTTGTTGTCTAGCTCGCTACAAATCTTCTACTTTTGTCATGTGGTACATGTTTGAGCAAGTTTTTTGGATATGCTCTGAATTTTGACAGTTTGTAAAAGGGAGTGCAGATTGTATGTCAAAATTCAGTCAGAGTAAGGATGCAACACTTGTAATTAGTATCCCAAGGACTTTCACATGTTTGTTTAAATTATCTGTAAGTATGGTTGATGTCTACGCACGCTTCTATTCTTATAGACAGTGTTGGGCCACCAAGTGCAGAGGTTTGTAGAACAGCAGCAAGTTTCCCTTAAGTGTCACCCAAGGTTTATCGAACTCAGGGAGGAAGTGGTCAAAGGTATTCCCTCTCAAGCAATCCTGCAATCAAGATACAATAGGTCTCTTGTGTCCCCAACACACCCAATACACTTGTTAGGTGTATAGGTGTACTAGTTCAGCGACGAGATAGTGAAATACAAGTGGTATGGATATAAGACAAAGGTGCCAGAAAATACTTTGATGGCGTGGAAGAGACTAAAGGAAAATTGAAATAAATATGGAAGCAAGCAAACATGTAACAGATCTAGTTGTAAATGGTGTTTCAATGTTTACAAAAAAGGCCTAGGGATCATACTTTCACTAGTGAACACTCTCATATAAATATCTTCTCTTTATGATACTACTCTTAACTACTCTCTGGTTGGACACTCTAATCCATGGTAGGGCTATAACAACACACCTCAAAGTGCGCTTTCCCATCTAGATAATCCCACACTGTCACCTTGAGCACTAGATGGTTCCAACAAACACCACAATTTCATAAAGACATCCAACTCCAAATATAACTCATAACAAGTATTTGTAATCTCTAGCCTAAGTGCCACCATGGTGTGCACGCTGTCACTTTCACACACATGGGGAGAGCAGAGATCTATTAAAGCACTTGAGTAGCAAGGTAGATCTACTTGATTACAAAGCTCATGATCACAATATGATCATACATAGAGATAGATGAACACATAGCTACCGATAGAACCATTAGCCTCGAGGAAGAACTACTCCCTCATCATCATGAGAATCAGCAACGGCGATGGAGATGGTGGTGGAGTTCGATGGAGATGCCTCCGGGGGCACTTCCCCATCCCGGCATGGTGCTGGAATAGAGACTTTCTATCCCCCGAATCTCCCCTTCAGTGGCGGCGACACTGCGGAACTTTTCGTGGCTAGAGGCTTGACGATTTAGTGTTTTTGCGTCGGGAGGCTTCTTATAGGCGAAGATGCAAGGTCGGTGGGCGGCCGAGGGGCCGACACCACCTGCGCGGCCAGGGGTCACCCGCGCCACCATATGGTGTGGCCAGGCCCTGGCCCTCCTCCATCTCTGCTTTGCGCTCCGTGAGTCTTCGGGTAAAATATCGACTTTGGCTTTTGTCCTGTCCAATTCCGAGAATATTCATTTTCTGACTTTTCTGGACCCAAAAACAGCAGAAAACAGGCAACTGGCACTGTGACATCTTATTAATAGGTTAGTTCCAGAAAATGTATAAAAGTATCTCAAAATCTAGACAAAATATAAGAAAGTAGATACTAAACAAGCATGGAACATAAAAAATTATAGATACATTTGCAACTGAAAGGGTAATTGCCCCTATGTGTGGTTTTGGTGATTAATGACAATCCCTATGGACTAATGTTTTCATTGAGTTTTTATATGAAGGAATATTCCATAGGTCATGCTTGTAGTTCATGTGTTGGATTCAAGTATGGATGCCATGAAGATAAAGATATACCTTGATTTTTGGCATCAAGATCATCAAATTGAAGAGAAGAGTATGATATGTTCAAGATCTTGAGAGTGTGATCTCAATAGAAGAATTCAAGATATGGCTCTAAGCCGGTGTCATGATAGCCTCATTAGTTGAGCTATGGTTGACTAAGATTTAGAGCATGTAATCAAATGAAGAATTCCTTATGTACCTCAAGATATTGAGATGGAGCATGAGAAGACTCTTGGTTGACCAATGCAATGAAGAGTGATTTCAAGTTGGTCAACGCATGAAGCATAAATAATGTACCACATGGATCTTGTGGTGTGGTAAGCCTTGTCATTTATGCATCATGAACTAACCCATTATATATGTTCCTTTGTGTTTTATATATGGGATAGGTATCTTTCCATGGGCATGCTTCAAAAGTGAAGATCTCAATAGCCCATGAGAGGATGACATCAAGTGGTGATCGGCATCAAGGTTGAGAAGGGCAAGTTCAAGATAAGCATCTCGAGAAGATCATTTGCCTGAAGCTTGCCGTCCATATTGGTGAAAATGGACATGTGAAGATGTGTCCTAATGAAGCTATCCCATAGTGGTGTATGGGGGAGAAAATTATGAATCTTCACGAAGCAACAATGATCAAGTGATGCATTCCGGCTTGGATGGAGCTTGAAGCATTGTCATCAAGATCAAGCGGGATGTGCAAGGCAAAGGTATGTACTTGCTAGGTTTTCCTTTTACCGGTCTCAAGGTGGTTGTTGGGAGACTGGGTTATAGGATAGATAGCCGCACTATCAAGAGGGGCTTTCGGTTGGGTAACTTGATCACATCGTCATAGGGAGCTCAATCCTTTGCATACTTTGCATCTTCCTATTTTGTTGCTTCTTGGTATTTTCTCTATGTGAGGTTCTTGAGCTTGTTGCTAGCTCTTCAACAAGCCCAAGTTCATCGAAAATGGAATTCGTATGCATCTTATATGGCGTTTTCGAGTTTGAAGGTTTTACCGGCTCTTCTTATAGGGAGGCTCCATATCTTTCCTCATTTTGTTCTATCTTCCTTTGTTGGATTATGATGTTTTCATGCACCATATTGTAGATCTTGTTTTCCTCATCAAAACAAGCCCAAGATCATCGAAATCGGAGTCCGGATGCAAAAGTTATTGTGTTTTTCGTGAAGTCAGTTTCATCCCAGTTGTGGATCCGATTCAACCGAGCCCCACACCGGACGGTCCGTTCCAGCTCCGGTAGACCGGATCTCAGACCGAGTTTTCCGGTTTTCGCGACCGAGTCTATTCTGGGTTGGCAAACAGAGGTATTTCGGTTTGTAGGTCGGTCCTCCGGCCTAGGGACCGAGTTTCCCGGTTCTGGGGCCGGTCCAACCGACTTTGGAACTGAGTTTTCGCTATTTTCTCTCCAACGGCCATATTTGCTTTTCCCTATAAAAGGGGGTTCTTCCCCCAATGTTTTTGGTTGTTCTTGAGCACGAAATTAACCTCCATTGTTGACCCTTTTGAGCTTGCCTCCTCCCCCTTCCCTCCTATGATTCTTGCATCTTTTTGAGGGCTTTGGAAGAGGAGATCTAGATCTATAATCCCCACCAATCAATTCCTCCTCTAAGTGAGGGGAACCCTTTGGATCTAGATCTTGGAGTCATTGGTTGACTTCCACCATTGTTCTTCCTCTCTAATTCCTCCCTAGCACTTGTTGCTTTGGTGGGATTTGAGAGTGAGGGATTGCCCTTGGTGTTCTTGCTTTGCATTCTTGCATAAGTGTTGAGCTCTCCACTACGATTTGTTCAAGTGAGAGACCGTGAGCTTGTTGCTCTTGGAGGGTGACCTCCTAGTTGGCTTGGCGGTTGGTGCCATGGTGTCCTCTTCGTGGAAGTTTGTGAAAAGACCCGGGCTTCTCCTTCGTGGAGCTTGTGAAGTGGTTGTGGAGCTTGCCATCTCCGGAGTGGAGGAAAAGCTAGCCATAAGGAAAGGGCCTATTCCTTCGTGGGATAGACTCGGAGAAGAAGGTGAGGCTTCGTGGCGTTGGGAAATCCTTCGTGGAATCCCACACCTCTCCAACGTGACGTACCTTACTTGTAAGGGAACACAGGAATACATCTTCGTCTCCGCGTGCCTCGGTTATCTCTATACCCGAGCTTACTTTCCTTGTGATAGCCATCGAGCTTGAAGTACTTATATCTTGCTTATCACTTGTGGTATATTTATCTTGTGCTATCTTGCTTAGCTTCTTGTTGTTGGTGCACTTAGTTGAGCCTAGTGTATTTAGGTTTTGTGCTTGTAAAATAAACGTTAGTTTAATTCTGCATTCTATCAAGCCAAAACCGTAATAGTATTGAAATTGCCTATTCACCCCCCCTCTAGGCGACATCTCTATCCTTTCAATTGGTATCAGAGCAAGGTCTCTCCTTGTTTAGGCTTCACCGCCTAGAGTGTAAAGATGTCGGCTAGTAGTATAGTGCACAATGACACAATTATCTTTGATGGCACAAATTATATTTTTTGGAGAAATTGCTTGCTTTGTAATCTTCGGACCCTGTGTCCAAATATTGAGCATTTTCTAGATGTAGGTTTTTCTCCTCCGATGGATCCTCAAAATCTATCTTTAGAGGATGAGAAAAATTTACACCTCAAAGCTCAAGTATCTAATGAGCTTATTTTCTCCTTGAGCCCCATAGTTAATTTGTTCTTGACAAATGTAAAGCGCAAGTCATCTCATGAGATGTGGACCAAGCTTAAAGAAATATTTGGTGGGTCCATTTCTCATAGGGTCGGTGGTATCTCCGAGGAGCTCTCTTCTCCTTCACATCATGAAGAGATCCAAGTGGCTTCCACGGCCTGCCGCGATGAGATTTCAATTCCCTTCACTTCACCTACACGTGACAAGTCACAAGGTAATGGCATGGTGAGTGGAGAAATCATATGTAATGATGGTAGTGATTCTCTTCACACCAATGATTCATGTTCTATAAATGCTAATGGTGTAGAGAGTTTGGACTTAAGCACTTCTTTCAACGATAATTTTATATCCCCTTGTGTTGCTAGTCCTTGCATATTGTCTAGAAATTATTTGAGTACTAGTGTAGATGATATGCTTGATTTGTCTTGTTCCAATAAACAAAATGCTTCTATTTCCTCTAGTTGTGTATCTAACAATGTAGAGGAAATCAAACACCCTATGGAGCAAGACACGATCATGAATGAAGATTCAAGAATATCCTCATCTTCATCCTCCCGTGCTCACATGTGCCTTATGGCAAGAGGATCAAAGGTATCTCCTACTTTGGATCCCAACATCTCTTCTCTAGATAATAGCAATGATAATGATGATAGTGATGTGACCTTGATGAGGATACTAGAGCTCTTGTGCTTGAGCTGACCTTTTTGTGTACCTCTCTTCGTGGTAATAGTAAGGTCGTTGCTTGTATCAAACACGTTATGGACACCATAACTAAACAAACGGAAACCATAGAGGAGTTGGATTTCCAACTTGATGATGGGAGTCGGAGATTCAATCTCCTTAAGCAAGAGATTGCCGAGGAGAAGCACACTAATTGTCTCCTCATACAAAAAATTGAATCTTATGAGCTTGAAAAGGAAAAATCTTTTAATGATGCTAGTGCTACTAACTCTACTTCTTGTGAAGCATCTACCCTAAAGGAGAATGTTGAGCTAAGGGCTCAACTTAAGTTGCTAACTAGCAATTACGGGAAATTGGAAGAAAGTCATGAAAAACTCTTGTCCTCTCATAATGATCTTCTAATCTCCTGTGATGGGCTAAAATTAGCTCATGAGGCAAGTATCACTAAGGTAACATCTTGTGAGCCTATTTTTGGACATTAGCACAACTTCTACTCAAAATGCTATTTTGCCATGTGCTAGTCCTAGTGATCCTTCTAGTCATACTAGTGATAAACCTTGTGTTGGATTACTTGCTTTGCCTTGTTGCTCTAACAATGAAGCTTCTACTTCCTCTAGTACCTCTATTTCTACTAACCATGTAGAGGAAATCAAAGAGCTCAAGGCCCAAGTCACTTCTTTGAAGAAAGACTTGGAAAAGAGTCATGAAGTCAAATCCACACTCGATAATATTTTGAGTGTGCAAAAATACCCCAATGATAAAAGAGGACTTGGATTCAACTCCAATAATAAGAACAAGTCCAAGAGCAACAAGAAGAAGATCCAATACCAAGTCAAGGATTTGGCCAAGATTATTTGCTTCAAGTGCAAGGTTAAAGGACATCATGTAAGATCTTGTCCATTGAAGAAAAAGCACTTGAGTGAGAAGAAACAAGGGAAGTGGCCACAAGTTCAAGGTCAAGCCCAATCTCAACCTCAAGTTGAAGCTAGGCCACTTCCCAAGAAGAATCAATATAAGGCTCCCCATGCCAAGAAATTAATGAAGAAGAGAAAGGGGAGCACTTGTTGCTACATATGTCGTGAGAAGGGGCACTTGGCCTCTTCATGTTCAAATGGTACCTTATCTAACCCTATCATTGTTGATGATTATTATTCTCTTGGGAAGGATAAGAATGGCAATGTGTTTGCCAAGATTGTTGGAACTCAAAGTGGTGTTAAGAAAAGAACCATTTGGGTTGCCAAGCCTATTGTGACTAACTTCTTAGGACCCAACTTGGTTGGGGACCAACAAGCTCAAACTTGATCAATAGGTGTTTTTGGAGGGCATTGGAGGGTTGGCTAACTCATGAAGAATTAAGGGATCTTCATATATTATATTTTATAAAGCCAAGTTATAAGGATTATCATCTCCCTACCATATACCCAATGTGCCTCTTTGCGGTAACTCGAACTCAACTCTTTTATATTGAAAGTTACTTGCCCCTTTACATGTTTTGGTTTTGTACCAAGTATGTGTTTGTATTTGTTGTGCCTCATGCTTGCTTATTTTGTGTATTCAAGTATGTCTATGTGTTTGGCACATCATTTACTTGTGTGTTTTGCTTTGAGCCTCTAATGCATCTTGTTGATATCTTATTTGGCTCTTTTCGAGTGGTTAATGGAACATCCCATTTTGGGGGAGTGATATGCCTGGTGCATCTCTCATACCTTAAAATGTGTGTACATGAGTACTACCACTTAGTATTGATATTACAAGATTATCTAGTCACTATGTGGTGTGTCATACTCATGAGAAATTCAAATTTTAAATGTCCATTAATTATTTCTAGTTGAGGTTGTTTTTCCTCTTATTAAGAAAAATTGGATACCACATTATGGGGGAGTAATATGCTTCTTTTGCATATCACAATCCTAGGAAATGTGAACATGAGGTGGTGCCACTTAGAGTTGATATTGTTGATTATCTTGTTTCTAGGTGTCATGTTAGCTCAAACAAGGTCCTATTTTCTTGTTAGAAGCTTTTATTGGTCGTCTTTTCGGTCTTTGCTTGAGTAAGAAATTCTTGGTGTGGCCTTCCTCAAATGCTTATCTCATTCTTTCTTCTCTATGTTATTTGCTTGAATGAGATAAATCTTTGAGCATTTATGTTTTTATCTCATCTTTTATGCTCAATAGTTTTTGCTTAGTTCATTTGTTGAACTTCGTTGAACAAATCTTGTGTTGATTTGATTCTTTGATATAGTTTGGACAGCAAATGTGTTTTGTCACACCTTGTATGCCTTCTTGAATATTTTGGTGTTTTGTCCAAATTCTATATTCATTGGTTCTTGAAAGTCTCGTGCATGCATGTTTACTAAATGGATATCTTATATCATGTTTTGCTTTCTTTGATCCAATATATAGGGTATACTCCATCAAATTCTTAAACGGCTATGACGTGCATGAAATTCAAATTTCATCTCTAAATATGCACATATTTTTATGGAGTATGTCCTATGTGTTGTGGTTAGTCTAACCACTTTGGACCCAATAAGTTTGGGGACCAAGATGTACTTGAATGTTGTTTTAGGTACATTGGAGATGCAATGGATGCTTGTCTTATCTATAAGGAACGTGTTGTCACCACATGATAATTGGAGCCAAGCTAGGATGATCAAAGAATTCTTATCTACTACATCATACCATTGCCATCTCGGTAACAAGTATCTTATTCATGCATACTATTCTTCCATCCAATCTCTTGTAGGTTGCATCTTGGCATGATTTTATTTGTTTGTAAATGTTGCGGTTCTTGCAAGGATCTTTAAAATACTTTTCTATCCTTATTGCTTATGTGAGTAATTTGAGATGATGCATATAATGGGGAGTATATAAAATCATGTTCATGCTTCACCAATCCCAAATATGCCTTCTAGCAATTTATTGCATATCAATTCCTCAACGTAGTCTCATGTGCAATATTGTTGAAATTGCATTGAATCCTTCCTTTTGATACTTGTTGCCTTTCTCAAAATATCCCAACTAGCATTAGTTCCCTTAGTGTTAGTTGTGATGTTTTTGAGGTTTTATTTTTCTTTGGTGAAGTTCATTGATATACCATAAGAGAAAATAGAGCCATGGGCTATATATATGCACTTAAGCAAAATATCATTTTTTTGGGTATATCTTATGACTTCCTCTTGGATATCATGTTTTCTTATCTTTATTAACCTCTTATGTGTGGATGTTTCTTTGTGGATTATTCCCATGATTTCCCAATTAGAAACTTATATACACAAGAGTTTTAATCTCTCGCCTTGATATCCTTGCCTTTTGCCAACCATCTCACTTATCCGCTTAGTTTTTAATGGTTTTGGTAAGGTCTTGATTTATGAGTGCTCGGTTTACTTTCATTGCATCTTCATGCACTCATATCTCATATTTGGTTTCTTTTGGACTTAATCTTGTCTTGACAAGTGTATTGATTTATATCTCTACTCATTGTATCTTGGTGGTGTTCTAAATGATATAGAGGGAGTGATGATTCCATGTTTGTGCATATTGTATTCAAATGAAACAACTAATTTATGCACAAACCTTGGGGAGCTTCCTTATTTCATTTAGAGAACTACTTGTCCACTTGATTATTTGGATCTTTTGATTGCTTGCTTCATCCGTTGAAGTTTCTTCACCTTGTTATCCTTTTAGCAATATTTGATCCTAAATATAGTTGATTTCCTCCAAGTATTCGTCATTGGATATGTGCATATGATTTCACTCATATTATGAGAAATGCACACCTTGGGAGGAACTTGAACTATATTGGCCTTCTAACTTTGTCATCCATTTTGGCACTTGTTGTCAATGGGGGAGAAGTTTAGAGGGTTTTAAGGGAAATGGTTTTCTACTTAAGATTGGTTTGTTCTTAAGTGTTCGCCTTTCATGCATTTCATCTTTATTATGTATTGCATGGTTGAATATATAGTGGAAACACTCCCAAAGGTATTGCTTGACAATGTATGCAATGAAATTCAAGTTCATCACACGTGCATATATTATGGGGGAGTTTGCTCTATATATGTTGGTTCTACTCACATCTCAGAAAACAGGCAACTGGCACTGTGACATCTTATTAATAGGTTAGTTCCAGAAAATGTATAAAAGTATCTCAAAATCTAGACAAAATATAAGAAAGTAGATACTAAACAAGCATGGAACATAAAAAATTATAGATACATTTGCAACTGAAAGGGTAATTGCCCCTATGTGTGGTTTTGGTGATTAATGACAATCCCTATGGACTAATGTTTTCATTGAGTTTTTATATGAAGGAATATTCCATAGGTCATGCTTGTAGTTCATGTGTTGGATTCAAGTATGGATGCCATGAAGATAAAGATATACCTTGATTTTTGGCATCAAGATCATCAAATTGGAGAGAAGAGTATGATATGTTCAAGATCTTGAGAGTGTGATCTCAATAGAAGAATTCAAGATATGGCTCTAAGCCGGTGTCATGATAGCCTCATTAGTTGAGCTATGGTTGACTAAGATTTAGAGCATGTAATCAAATGAAGAATTCCTTATGTACCTCAAGATATTGAGATGGAGCATGAGAAGACTCTTGGTTGACCAATGCAATGAAGAGTGATTTCAAGTTGGTCAACGCATGAAGCATAAATAATGTACCACATGGATCTTGTGGTGTGGTAAGCCTTGTCATTTATGCATCATGAACTAACCCATTATATATGTTCCTTTGTGTTTTATATATGGGATAGGTATCTTTCCATGGGCATGCTTCAAAAGTGAAGATCTCAATAGCCCATGAGAGGATGACATCAAGTGGTGATCGGCATCAAGGTTGAGAAGGGCAAGTTCAAGATAAGCATCTCGAGAAGATCATTTGCCTGAAGCTTGCCGTCCATATTGGTGAAAATGGACATGTGAAGATGTGTCCTAATGAAGCTATCCCATAGTGGTGTATGGGGGAGAAAATTATGAATCTTCACGAAGCAACAATGATCAAGTGATGCATTCCGGCTTGGATGGAGCTTGAAGCATTGTCATCAAGATCAAGCGGGATGTGCAAGGCAAAGGTATGTACTTGCTAGGTTTTCCTTTTACCGGTCTCAAGGTGGTTGTTGGGAGACTGGGTTATAGGATAGATAGCCGCACTATCAAGAGGGGCTTTCGGTTGGGTAACTTGATCACATCGTCATAGGGAGCTCAATCCTTTGCATACTTTGCATCTTCCTATTTTGTTGCTTCTTGGTATTTTCTCTATGTGAGGTTCTTGAGCTTGTTGCTAGCTCTTCAACAAGCCCAAGTTCATCGAAAATGGAATTCGTATGCATCTTATATGGCGTTTTCGAGTTTGAAGGTTTTACCGGCTCTTCTTATAGGGAGGCTCCATATCTTTCCTCATTTTGTTCTATCTTCCTTTGTTGGATTATGATGTTTTCATGCACCATATTGTAGATCTTGTTTTCCTCATCAAAACAAGCCCAAGATCATCGAAATCGGAGTCCGGATGCAAAAGTTATTGTGTTTTTCGTGAAGTCAGTTTCATCCCAGTTGTGGATCCGATTCAACCGAGCCCCACACCGGACGGTCCGTTCCAGCTCCGGTAGACCGGATCTCAGACCGAGTTTTCCGGTTTTCGCGACCGAGTCTATTCTGGGTTGGCAAACAGAGGTATTTCGGTTTGTAGGTCGGTCCTCCGGCCTAGGGACCGAGTTTCCCGGTTCTGGGGCCGGTCCAACCGACTTTGGAACTGAGTTTTCGCTATTTTCTCTCCAACGGCCATATTTGCTTTTCCCTATAAAGGGGGTTCTTCCCCCAATGTTTTTGGTTGTTCTTGAGCACGAAATTAACCTCCATTGTTGACCCTTTTGAGCTTGCCTCCTCCCCCTTCCCTCCTATGATTCTTGCATCTTTTTGAGGGCTTTGGAAGAGGAGATCTAGATCTATAATCCCCACCAATCAATTCCTCCTCTAAGTGAGGGGAACCCTTTGGATCTAGATCTTGGAGTCATTGGTTGACTTCCACCATTGTTCTTCCTCTCTAATTCCTCCCTAGCACTTGTTGCTTTGGTGGGATTTGAGAGTGAGGGATTGCCCTTGGTGTTCTTGCTTTGCATTCTTGCATAAGTGTTGAGCTCTCCACTACGATTTGTTCAAGTGAGAGACCGTGAGCTTGTTGCTCTTGGAGGGTGACCTCCTAGTTGGCTTGGCGGTTGGTGCCATGGTGTCCTCTTCGTGGAAGTTTGTGAAAAGACCCGGGCTTCTCCTTCGTGGAGCTTGTGAAGTGGTTGTGGAGCTTGCCATCTCCGGAGTGGAGGAAAAGCTAGCCATAAGGAAAGGGCCTATTCCTTCGTGGGATAGACTCGGAGAAGAAGGTGAGGCTTCGTGGCGTTGGGAAATCCTTCGTGGAATCCCACACCTCTCCAACGTGACGTACCTTACTTGTAAGGGAACACAGGAATACATCTTCGTCTCCGCGTGCCTCGGTTATCTCTATACCCGAGCTTACTTTCCTTGTGATAGCCATCGAGCTTGAAGTACTTATATCTTGCTTATCACTTGTGGTATATTTATCTTGTGCTATCTTGCTTAGCTTCTTGTTGTTGGTGCACTTAGTTGAGCCTAGTGTATTTAGGTTTTGTGCTTGTAAAATAAACGTTAGTTTAATTCTGCATTCTATCAAGCCAAAACCGTAATAGTATTGAAATTGCCTATTCACCCCCCTCTAGGCGACATCTCTATCCTTTCAATTGGTATCAGAGCAAGGTCTCTCCTTGTTTAGGCTTCACCGCCTAGAGTGTAAAGATGTCGGCTAGTAGTATAGTGCACAATGACACAATTATCTTTGATGGCACAAATTATATTTTTTGGAGAAATTGCTTGCTTTGTAATCTTCGGACCCTGTGTCCAAATATTGAGCATTTTCTAGATGTAGGTTTTTCTCCTCCGATGGATCCTCAAAATCTATCTTTAGAGGATGAGAAAAATTTACACCTCAAAGCTCAAGTATCTAATGAGCTTATTTTCTCCTTGAGCCCCATAGTTAATTTGTTCTTGACAAATGTAAAGCGCAAGTCATCTCATGAGATGTGGACCAAGCTTAAAGAAATATTTGGTGGGTCCATTTCTCATAGGGTCGGTGGTATCTCCGAGGAGCTCTCTTCTCCTTCACATCATGAAGAGATCCAAGTGGCTTCCACGGCCTGCCGCGATGAGATTTCAATTCCCTTCACTTCACCTACACGTGACAAGTCACAAGGTAATGGCATGGTGAGTGGAGAAATCATATGTAATGATGGTAGTGATTCTCTTCACACCAATGATTCATGTTCTATAAATGCTAATGGTGTAGAGAGTTTGGACTTAAGCACTTCTTTCAACGATAATTTTATATCCCCTTGTGTTGCTAGTCCTTGCATATTGTCTAGAAATTATTTGAGTACTAGTGTAGATGATATGCTTGATTTGTCTTGTTCCAATAAACAAAATGCTTCTATTTCCTCTAGTTGTGTATCTAACAATGTAGAGGAAATCAAACACCCTATGGAGCAAGACACGATCATGAATGAAGATTCAAGAATATCCTCATCTTCATCCTCCCGTGCTCACATGTGCCTTATGGCAAGAGGATCAAAGGTATCTCCTACTTTGGATCCCAACATCTCTTCTCTAGATAATAGCAATGATAATGATGATAGTGATGTGACCTTGATGAGGATACTAGAGCTCTTGTGCTTGAGCTGACCTTTTTGTGTACCTCTCTTCGTGGTAATAGTAAGGTCGTTGCTTGTATCAAACACGTTATGGACACCATAACTAAACAAACGGAAACCATAGAGGAGTTGGATTTCCAACTTGATGATGGGAGTCGGAGATTCAATCTCCTTAAGCAAGAGATTGCCGAGGAGAAGCACACTAATTGTCTCCTCATACAAAAAATTGAATCTTATGAGCTTGAAAAGGAAAATCTTTTAATGATGCTAGTGCTACTAACTCTACTTCTTGTGAAGCATCTACCCTAAAGGAGAATGTTGAGCTAAGGGCTCAACTTAAGTTGCTAACTAGCAATTACGGGAAATTGGAAGAAAGTCATGAAAAACTCTTGTCCTCTCATAATGATCTTCTAATCTCCTGTGATGGGCTAAAATTAGCTCATGAGGCAAGTATCACTAAGGTAACATCTTGTGAGCCTATTTTTGGACATTAGCACAACTTCTACTCAAAATGCTATTTTGCCATGTGCTAGTCCTAGTGATCCTTCTAGTCATACTAGTGATAAACCTTGTGTTGGATTACTTGCTTTGCCTTGTTGCTCTAACAATGAAGCTTCTACTTCCTCTAGTACCTCTATTTCTACTAACCATGTAGAGGAAATCAAAGAGCTCAAGGCCCAAGTCACTTCTTTGAAGAAAGACTTGGAAAAGAGTCATGAAGTCAAATCCACACTCGATAATATTTTGAGTGTGCAAAAATACCCCAATGATAAAAGAGGACTTGGATTCAACTCCAATAATAAGAACAAGTCCAAGAGCAACAAGAAGAAGATCCAATACCAAGTCAAGGATTTGGCCAAGATTATTTGCTTCAAGTGCAAGGTTAAAGGACATCATGTAAGATCTTGTCCATTGAAGAAAAAGCACTTGAGTGAGAAGAAACAAGGGAAGTGGCCACAAGTTCAAGGTCAAGCCCAATCTCAACCTCAAGTTGAAGCTAGGCCACTTCCCAAGAAGAATCAATATAAGGCTCCCCATGCCAAGAAATTAATGAAGAAGAGAAAGGGGAGCACTTGTTGCTACATATGTCGTGAGAAGGGGCACTTGGCCTCTTCATGTTCAAATGGTACCTTATCTAACCCTATCATTGTTGATGATTATTATTCTCTTGGGAAGGATAAGAATGGCAATGTGTTTGCCAAGATTGTTGGAACTCAAAGTGGTGTTAAGAAAAGAACCATTTGGGTTGCCAAGCCTATTGTGACTAACTTCTTAGGACCCAACTTGGTTGGGGACCAACAAGCTCAAACTTGATCAATAGGTGTTTTTGGAGGGCATTGGAGGGTTGGCTAACTCATGAAGAATTAAGGGATCTTCATATATTATATTTTATAAAGCCAAGTTATAAGGATTATCATCTCCCTACCATATACCCAATGTGCCTCTTTGCGGTAACTCGAACTCAACTCTTTTTATATTGAAAGTTACTTGCCCCTTTACATGTTTTGGTTTTGTACCAAGTATGTGTTTGTATTTGTTGTGCCTCATGCTTGCTTATTTTGTGTATTCAAGTATGTCTATGTGTTTGGCACATCATTTACTTGTGTGTTTTGCTTTGAGCCTCTAATGCATCTTGTTGATATCTTATTTGGCTCTTTTCGAGTGGTTAATGGAACATCCCATTTTGGGGGAGTGGATATGCCTGGTGCATCTCTCATACCTTAAAATGTGTGTACATGAGTACTACCACTTAGTATTGATATTACAAGATTATCTAGTCACTATGTGGTGTGTCATACTCATGAGAAATTCAAATTTTAAATGTCCATTAATTATTTCTAGTTGAGGTTGTTTTTCCTCTTATTAAGAAAAATTGGATACCACATTATGGGGGAGTAATATGCTTCTTTTGCATATCACAATCCTAGGAAATGTGAACATGAGGTGGTGCCACTTAGAGTTGATATTGTTGATTATCTTGTTTCTAGGTGTCATGTTAGCTCAAACAAGGTCCTATTTTCTTGTTAGAAGCTTTTATTGGTCGTCTTTTCGGTCTTTGCTTGAGTAAGAAATTCTTGGTGTGGCCTTCCTCAAATGCTTATCTCATTCTTTCTTCTCTATGTTATTTGCTTGAATGAGATAATCTTGAGCATTTATGTTTTTATCTCATCTTATTCAAATAGTTTTTGCTTAGTTCATTTGTTGAACTCGTTGAACAAATCTTGTGTTGATTTGATTCTTTGATATAGTTTTGGACAGCAAATTTGTTTTGTCACACCTTGTATGCCTTCTTGATATTTTTGGTGTTTTTGTCCAAATTCTATATTCATTGGTTCTTGAACTCGTGCATGCATGTTTACTAAATGGATATCTTATATCATGTTTTGCTTTCTTTGATCAATATATAGGGTATACTCCATCAATTCTTAAACGGCTATGACGTGCATGAAATTCAAATTTCATCTCTAAATATGCACATATTTTTATGGAGTATGTCCTATGTGTTGTGGTTAGTCTAACCACTTTGGACCCAATAAGTTGGGGACCAAGATGTACTTGAATGTTGTTTTAGGTACATTGGAGATGCAATGGATGCTTGTCTTATCTATAAGGAACGTGTTGTCACCACATGATAATTGGAGCCAAGCTAGGATGATCAAAGAATTCTTATCTACCTACATCATACCATTGCCATCTCGGTAACAAGTATCTATTTCATGGCAACTATTCTTCCATCCAATCTCTTGTAGGTTGCATCTTGGCATGATTTTATTTGTTTGTAAATGTTGCGGTTCTTGCAAGGATCTTTAAAATACTTTTCTATCCTTATTGCTTATGTGAGTAATTGAGATGATGCTATAATGGGAGATATAAAATCATGTTCAGCTTCACCAATCCCAAATATGCCTTCTAGCAATTTATTGCATATCAATTCCTCAACGTAGTCTCATGTGCAATATTGTTGAAATTGCATTGAATCCTTCCTTTTGATACTTGTTGCCTTTCTCAAAATATCCCAACTAGCATTAGTTCCCTTAGTGTTAGTTGTGATGTTTTTGAGGTTTTATTTTTCTTTGGTGAAGTTCATTGATATACCATAAGAGAAAATAGAGCCATGGGCTATATATTGCACTTAAGCAAATATCTTTTTTTGGGTATATCTTATGACTTCCTCTTGGATATCATGTTTTCTTATCTTTATTAACCTCTTATGTGTGGATGTTTCTTTGTGGATTATTCCCATGATTCCCAATTAGAAACTTATATACACAAGAGTTTTAATCTCTCGCCTTGATATCCTTGCCTTTTGCCAACCATCTCACTTATCCGCTTAGTTTTTAATGGTTTGGTAAGGTCTCTGATTTATGAGTGCTCGGTTTACTTTCATTGCATCTTCATGCACTCATATCTCATAGTTGGTTTCTTTTGGACTTATCTTGTCTTGACAAGTGTATTGATTTATATCTCTACTCATTGTATCTTGGTGGTGTTCTAAATGATATAGAGGGAGTGATGATTCCATGTTGTGCATATTGTATTCAAATGAAACAACTAATTTATGCACAAACCTTGGGGAGCTTCCTTATTTCATTTAGAGAACTACTTGTCCACTTGATTATTTGGATCTTTGATGCCTTGCTTCATCCGTTGAAGTTTCTTCACCTTGTTATCCTTTTAGCATATTTGATCCTAAAATATAGTTGATTTCCTCCAAGTATTCGTCATTGATATGTGCATATGATTTCACTCAATTATGAGAAATGCACACACCTTGGGAGGACTTGAACTATATTGGCCTTCTAACTTTGTCATCCATTTTGGCACTTGTTGTCAATGGGGGAGAAGTTTAGAGGGTTTTTAAGGGAAATGGTTTTCTACTTAGATGGTTTGTCTTAAGTGTTCGCCTTTCATGCATTTCATCTTTATATGTATTGCATGGTTGAATATATAGTGGAAACACTCCCAAAGGTATTGCTTGACAATGTATGCAATGAAATTCAAGTTCATCACACGTGCATATATTATGGGGGAGTTTGCTCTATATATGTTGGTTCTACTCCATCTCAGGAAAACAGGCAACTGGCACTGTGACATCTTATTAATAGGTTAGTTCCAGAAAAGTATAAAAGTATCTCAAAATCTAGACAAAATATAAAAAGTGATACTAAACAAGCATGGAACATAAAAAATTTAGATACATTGCAACTGAAAGGTAATGCCCCTATGTGTGGTTTTGGTGATTAATGACAATCCCGATGGACTAATGTTTTCATGAGTTTTATATAGAAGGAATATTCCATAGGTCATGCTTGTAGTTCATGTGTTTGGATTCAAGTATGGGATGCCATGAAGATAAAGATATACCTTGATTTTTGGCATCAAGATCATCAAATTGGAGAGAAAGTATATATGTTCAAGATCTTGAGAGTGTGATCTCAATAGAAGAATTCAAGATATGGCTCTAAGCCTGTGTCATGATAGCCTCATTAGTTGAGCTATGGTTGACTAAGATTTAGAGCATGTAATCAAATGAAGAATTCTTATGTACCTCAAGATATTGAGATGGAGCATGAGAAGACTCTTGGTTGACCAATGCAATGAAGAGTGATTTCAAGTGGTAACGCATGAAGCATAAATAATGTACCACATGGATCTTGTGGTTGTAAGCCTGTCATTTATGCATCATGAACTACCCATTATATATGTTCCTTTGTGTTTTATATATGGGATAGGTATCTTTCCTTTCCATGGGCATGCTTCAAAAGTGAAGATCTCAATAGCCCATGAGAGGATGACATCAAGTGGTGATCGGCATCAAGGTTGAGAAGGGCAAGTTCAAGATAAGCATCTCGAGAAGATCATTTGCCTGAGCTTGCCGTCCATATTGTGAAAATGGACATGTGAAGATTGTCCTAATGAAGCTATCCCATAGTGGTGTATGGGGGAGAAATTATGAATCTTCACGAAGCAACAATGATCAAGTGATGCATTCCGGCTTGGATGGAGCTTGAAGCTTGTCATCAAGATCAAGCGGGATGTGCAAGGCAAAGGTATGTACTTGCTAGGTTTTCCTTTTACCGTCTCAAGGTGGTTGTTGTGGAGACTGGGTTATAGGATAGATAGCCGCACTATCAAGAGGGGCTTTCGGTTGGGTAACTTGATCACATCGTCATAGGAGCTCAATCCTTGCATACTTTGCATCTTCCTATTTTGTTGCTTCTGGTATTTTTCTCTATGTGAGGTTCTTGAGCTTGTTGCTAGCTCTTCAACAAGCCCAAGTTCATCGAAAATGGAATTCGTATGCATCTTATATGGCGTTTTCGAGTTTGAAGGTTTTACCGGCTCTTCTTATAGGGAGGCGCCATATCTTTCCTCATTTTGTTCTATCTTCCTTTGTTGGATTATGATGTTTTCATGCCCATATTGTAGATCTTGTTTTCCTCATCAAAACAAGCCCAAGATCATCGAAATCGGAGTCCGATGCAAAAGTTATTGTGTTTTTTCGTGAAGTCATTTCATCCCAGTTGTGGATCCGATTCAACCGAGCCCCACACCGGACGTCCGTTCCAGCTCCGTAGACCGGATCTCAGACCGAGTTTTCCGGTTTTCGCGACCGAGTCTATTCTGGGTTGGCAAACAGAGGTATTTCGGTTTGTAGGTCGGTCCTCCGGGCCTAGGGACCGAGTTTCCCGGTTCTGGGGCCGGTCCAACCGACTTTGGAACTGAGTTTTCGCTATTTTCTCTCCAACGGCCATATTTGCTTTTCCCTATAAAAGGGGGTTCTTCCCCCAATGTTTTTGTTGTTCTTGAGCACGAAATTAACCTCCATTGTTGACCCTTTTGAGCTTGCTCCTCCCCCCTTCCCTCCTATGATTCTTGCATCTTTTGAGGGCTTTGAGAGGAGATCTAGATCTATAATCCCACCAATCAATTCCTCCTCTAAGTGAGGGAACCCTTTGGATCTAATCTTGGGTCATTGTTGACTTCCACCATTGTTCTTCCTCTCTAATTCCTCCTAGCACTGTTTGCTTGGTGGGATTTGAGATGAGGGATTGCCCTTGGTGTTCTTGCTTTGCATTCTTGCATAAGTGTTGAGCTCTCCACTACGATTTGTTCAAGTGAGAGACCGTGAGCTTGTTGCTCTTGGAGGTGACCTCCTAGTTGGCTGGCGGTTGGTGCCATGGTGTCCTCTTCGTGGAAGTTTGTGAAAAGACCCGGGCTTCTCCTTCGTGAGCTTGTGAAGTGGTTGTGAGCTTGCCATCTCCGGAGTGGAGGAAAAGCTAGCCATAAGGAAAGGGCCTATTCCTTCGTGGGATAGACTCGGAGAAGAGGTGAGGCTCGTGGCGTTGGGAATCCTTCGTGGATCCCACACCTCTCCAACGTGACGTACCTTACTTGTAAGGGAACACAGGAATACATCTTCGTCTCCGCGTGCCTCGGTTATCTCTATACCCGAGCGTACTTTCCTTGTGATAGCCATCGAGCTTGAAGTACTTATATCTTGCTTATCACTGTGGTATTTATCTTGTGCTATCTTGCTTAGCTTCTTGTTGTTGGTGCACTTAGTTGAGCCTAGTATTTAGGTTTTGTGCTTGTAAATAAACGTTAGTTTAATTCTGCATTCTATCAGCCAAAACCGTATATATTGAAATTGCCTATTCACCCCCCTCTAGGCGACATCTCTATCCTTTCAATTGGTCAGAGCAAGGTCTCTCCTTGTTTAGGCTTCACCGCCTAGATGTAAAGATGTCGGCTAGTAGTATAGTGCACAATGACACAATTATCTTTGATGGCACAAATTATATTTTTGGAGAAATTGCTTGCTTTGTAATCTTCAGACCCTGTGTCCAAATATTGAGCATTTTCTACTGTAGGTTTTTCTCCTCCGATGGATCCTCAAAATCTATCTTTAGAGGATGAGAAAATTTACACCTCAACTCAAGTATCTAATGAGCTTATTTTCTCCTTGAGCCCCATAGTTAATTTGTTCTTGACAATGTAAAGCGCAAGTCATCTCATGAGATGTGGACCAAGCTTAAAGAAATATTTGGTGGGTCCATTTCTCATAGGGTCGGTGGTATCTCCGAGGAGCTCTCTTCTCCTTCACATCATGAAGAGATCCAAGTGGCTTCCACGGCCTGCCGCGATGAGATTTCAATTCCCTTCACTTCACCTACATGTGACAAGTCACAAGGTAATGGCATGGTGAGGGGAGAAATCATATGTAATGATGGTAGTGATTCTCTTCACACCAATGATTCATGTTCTATAATGCTAATGGTGTAAGAGTTTGGACTTAAGCACTTCTTTCAACGATAATTTTATATCCCCTTGTGTTGCTAGTCCTTGCATATGTCTAGAAATTATTTGAGTCCTAGTGTAGATGATTGCTTGATTTGTCTTGTTCCAATAAAAAAAATGCTTCTATTTCCTCTAGTTGTGGTATCTAACATGTAGAGGAAATCAAACACCCTATGGAGCAAGACACGATCATGAATGAAGATTCAAGAATATCCTCATCTTCATCTCCCGTGCTCACATGTGCCCTTATGGCAAGAGGATCAAAGGTATCTCCTACTTTGGATCCCACATCTCTTCTCTAGATAATAGCAATGATAATATGATAGTGATGTGACCTTGATGAGGATTACTAGAGCTCTTGTGCTTGAGCTGACCTTTTTGTGTACCTCTCTTCGTGGTAATAGTAAGGTCGTTGCTTGTATCAACACGTTATGGACACCATAACTAAACAACGGAAACCATAGAGGAGTTGGATTTCCACTTGATGATGGGGTCGGAGATTCAATCTCCTTAAGCAAGAGATTGCCGAGGAGAAGCACACTAATTGTCTCCTCATCTCATACAAAATTGAATCTTATGAGCTTGAAAAGGAAAATCTTTTAATGATGCTAGTGCTACTAACTCTACTTCTTGTGAAGCATCTACCTAAAGGAGATGTTGAGCTAAGGGCTCAACTTAATTTGCTAACTAGCAATTACGGGAAATTGGAAGAAAGTCATGAAAAACTCTTGTCCTCTCATAATGATCTTCTAATCTCCTGTGATGGGCTAAATTAGCTCATGAGGCAAGTATCACTAAGGTAACACTTGTGAGCCTATTTTTGGACATTAGCACAACTTCTACTCAAAATGCTATTTTGCCATGTGCTAGTCCTAGTGATCCTTCTAGTCATACTAGTGATAACCTGGTGTTGGATTACTTGCTTTGCCTTGTTGCTCTAACAATGAAAGCTTCTACTTCCTCTAGTACCTCTATTTTCTACTACCATGTAGAGGGAAATCAAAGAGCTCAAGGCCCAAGTCACTTCTTTGAAGAAAGACTTGGAAAAATCATGAAGTCAAATCCACACTCGATAATATTTTGAGTGTGCAAAAATACCCCAATGATAAAGAGGACTTGGATTCAACTCCAATAATAAGACAAGTCCAAGAGCAACAAGAAGAAGATCCAATACCAAGTCAAGGATTTGGCCAAGATTATTGCTTCAAGTGCAAGGTTAAAGGACATCATGTAAGATCTTGTCCATTGAAGAAAAAGCACTTGAGTGAGAAGAAACAAGGGAAGTGGCCACAAGTTCAAGGTCAAGCCCAATCTCAACCTCAAGTTGAAGCTAGCCACTTCCCAAGAAGAATCAATATAAGGCTCCCCATGCCAAGAAATTAATGAAGAAGAGAAGGGGAGCACTTGTTGCTACATATGTCGTGAGAAGGGGCACTTGGCCTCTTCATGTTCAAATGGTACCTTATCTAACCCTATCATTGTTGATGATTATTATTCTCTTGGGAAGGATAAGAATGGCAATGTGTTTGCCAAGATTGTTGGAACTCAAAGTGGTGTTAAGAAAAGAACCATTTGGGTTGCCAAGCCTATGTGACTAACTTCTTAGGACCCCAACTTGGTTGGGGACCACAAGCTCAAACTTGATCAATAGGTGTTTTTGGAGGCATTGGAGGTTGGCTAACTCATGAAGAATTAAGGGACTTCATATATTATATTTTATAAAGCCAAGTTATAAGGATTATCATCTCCCTACCATAACCCAATGTGCCTCTTTGCGTAACTCGCACTCAACTCTTTTATATTGAAAGTTACTTGCCCTTTACATGTTTTGGTTTTGTACCAAGTATGTGTTTGTATTGTTGTGCCTCATGCTTGCTTTTTTGTGTATTCAAGTATGTCTATGTGTTTGGCACATCATTTACTTGTGTGTTTGCTTTGAGCCTCTAATGCATCTTGTTGATATCTTATTTGGCTCTTTCGAGTGGTTATGGAACATCCCATTTTGGGGGAGTGATATGCCTGGTGCATCTCTCATACCTTAAAATGTGTGTACATGAGTACTACCACTTAGTATTGATATTACAAGATTATCTAGTCACTATGTGGTGTGTCATACTCATGAGAAATTCAAATTTTAAATGTCCATTTTTTTCTAGTTGAGGTTGTTTTTCCTCTTATTAAGAAAAATTGGATACCACATTATGGGGGAGAATATGCTTCTTTTGCATATCACAATCCTAGGAAATGTGAACATGAGGTGGTGCCACTTAGAGTTGATATTGTTTGATTATCTTGTTTCTAGGTGTCATGTTAGCTCAAACAAGGTCCTTTTTCTTGTTAAAGCTTTTATTGGTCGTCTTTTCGGTCTTTGCTTGAGTAAGAAATT